>CM051458.1:54588295-54655832 GCA_028274465.1 Plantago ovata
CCCTTGTTGTATTTAACAGCAAGTAGACCTGACATTCAGTATGCTTTTGTGTGTGTGCAAGATTCCAATCGGATCCAAGAGAATCACACTACAAAAAGGCAATTAAAATACTGAAATATGTAAAGGTACAGTCAATGTGGATTATGGTATCCAAAAGTTCTGGACTTGAATGGTTGGCTATTCTGATGGCTCATGGTGGATCAACTCTTGATAGAAAAAGTACCTCTGGAACTTGTCAGTTTTTGGGTACTAGATTAATATCATGGTTCAGCAAGAAGCAAACGTGTGTCGCCAATTCATCTACTGAATCTGAATACATTGCAGCTGGTTGTTGCACAGCTCAAATCCTATGGATTCAGCAACAATTAAGAGATTATATATTTCTGCAAAGAAAACACCAATCTTTTGTGATAATACAAGTGCTATTGCAATTACGCAAAATCCTAAGTTTCACTCTAGGACCAAGCACATTGATATTAGACATCATTTCATTAGAGATCATGTGGAAAAGGGTGATATTGAGGTTGTGAAAGTAGGGTACTGAAGATCAGCTTGCTGACATCTTTACCAAGCCCCTACCGATAATAGGTTCGCAATGCTAGGTATAACCTTGGATTGATTGAACTACCTCAATAAAGGATACTTGGCAGAATGCTGAAACAGGTATTCAGCAAGCCAAAGTATTCCTGTCCAAAGACCAAGTCACTATTTCTTCTAAGAAATGATAAGTCACAACATGATTGCTGAAACAGGCATTCGGCAAGTAATTCCTTCAAAACAGGTATTTGTTAGGAAACTGATCACTTGCTGAGACAGGAACTCAGTAAGTGAAAGAACTAAGGATTGCTGAGACGGGTACTTAGACAATCAAAAGATACTGAAACAGGTATTCAAGTATCAAAGGAATTTTCTGAACGGGAATTCAGAAAAGAGCAAAATCTCATCTCTCAGATTTTACCAAAGGATGTCTCAAATTGCAAAAAGAATTTACTGATAGAACTAGGGAAATCAGAAATATCTTTTAAACTTAGAAAATATGAGATATCTAAGTAAGGGGGAACTTTCAGCAAGTAGCTAGATTGTTAATTCAAACTCGCTGAAAAGATTCTTGTCTATTTCAGCAAGCAATCTATCCCTATACTCCGGTAAAATCAATTTGTGACGTTAAGCTGGCACAGATAAACTCGCAAAAATCATGACATGAAATTCAATCGTGGCCATTGATTAAAAGGAGTTATTAATCTAACGGCTAACAAAACAAAGAGAGAGAGTGCTCTGACGGTTTTAGTTAGTGGGCCACTACGCATTCAATGCAAAGGCTCCACTATCTCCAGTGTTTCTCTGTTTTACCCTTGCTGAGAACTCAAATCGATTGAGTTCTCACACACCAGAGACACTATATAAAGAAGGAGTTAGAGAAATGACAAAATTCTTTAACTCACATTTCCTTTCTCTGCAATTTCTAGCCTGAAACTACTGTACCTCCGGTCAAAAAGCAAACTATCTTTTCGTTCTTGCTCTATATAAAGAAATGGCTCCCAAGAGACAGTCATCTAAGTCCTCAAAATCGTCAAAGGTTGACAGTGCTGAAACACGCATTGCTCCGGTGACTGCTCCGGTGACTTCTCTGACCCAAGACACAGCGAAAGTTGTGTTGAAAAACGACCGAATCACTGTAAAACCTATGCCTCCGTCATATCTTGACACTGCAAAGTGTGAGATGTTGATGCAATGGGGAGGGTTTGCAAAAGAAAAGTACATTAGGTACTTTTATGAACAAGAACTTGATGACCAAAATGAAGAGGCGCTTGAGTTCATCAAGCAGCAAGGCCTCATGAACTTTATCTCTGCTCGCACTAAGCAAGTGAGCATGATTGATACCATGGAGTTCTACAACAATGCAGAAATCCAGTCCCTTACAGACAGTAATGGAGTCACTGAAAAAGTGATCCTTACTTATGTTCAGAACACGCAAATCGTCCTGAAATGGACTGATTTAGCGGAGATTTTTCAGATTCCAACCACTGGAACTGAAGATGACATCACTGCTTCTGACGAAGAAATTGAAGCTTTCTACAGTGACGTCAGAAATGCAAAAATGAAGAAAGGCGAGATAGCCCCCGTGACTTGGACAAAGCACGTTAAGAGAAAGCATCTCTGCCCTTCACTTGGTCTAGTAGCTCTGCTACTGATTAAAGTTCTTGACTCCCAAGTTGGAGGAATGACCAAGTAGGCCTGAGAAGATGGCCATTGCTGATGCATATCCATGAGAATAAATCGGAACTTAACTGGGCTAAGTACATTTTCAACAGGCTTGTTGATTGTGTTACTAAGTTTAAGGTAAAGGTAGAAGACAACAAGGTCTCACCTTCCTTTCAGTTATGTATGGAATCAAGATATGCTATATCCTTGAACATTTCAGGATTCAGCTAAGAAACCCATTGCCAATCAAGAAATCTGTGTGCAATGTGAGAAGATCTTTCTACAAGCAGAATGTACCTAAGATTGCTGGTAAGAAAACCAAGAAGACAACAACTGTAAATGTTGTCAGCACAAGCCAGCAAGAAAGGTATACAACAGCTGCAGATGTTACCACTCAGCAACTTAGAGATGAAACTGCTGTTGGTGGTGGTAACACAAATGAAACTGCTGTAGAAAATCAACAAGGTACGTGTACAAGAGCCGTTGCTGAAAATGCAACAATAGATGACTCTGGGAAACTGGAGAATCTAAAAGAAAAAGAGGAAAGCTGATGATGACACTCAGACTGCAGCGTCATCAGCAAATCCCGTACCTAAGAGGAGACGGACAAGTAACAAAAGAAAGAAGACACTGGCTTCTCAGTCAGTCCCCAACGTCCAAGACTCCTCAGTCAATTCCCAGAAAAATGCTGAAACGCATTTGCCAGTAGATGTTGCTGAAATAATTACTGAAACATACATCAGCAGTGTTGAAGTGTTTGCGGAAGTCTTCAACAATCAACTTAACGTTGATAACTCTACTGAGAATAGACCACAAGGCAGTGGAAATGAAATTCCTGCCCAAGTCCCAGATATCTACTTTGTAGATAATCTAGATGATCAAACCATGGAACCAGTAAGCAACATTGCTGCTGATCTGCAAAAAGCGGCACTTGCTGATGCTGCTGAACAGATGGTTGCTGAACAAGCAACTCATCAAGTTGCTGAAACCCAGCTTGCTGATGGACCAGTTGCTGAGATAGCAATGGTTCCTGTTCCTGAAGTTGCTGAAACTCAAGAAGCATTATTCAAAGACGCATCTCTTGATGCTGAGAATACTGGCCGAAGTTCACCCAAGACTTCAATTGACAAAGTCCAGCTTGTACTGGAAGATTTAAGCAAACAAATGGAGTTGGAGATTGAAGAATCATCCAACAAGTCAATTGATCTCTTCATGACAAGTAGTGAGCTTAAAGGTCAAGTTGCTTCTGCTCAACTTGTCAATTCAGAGACAAGGGAGATTGCTGAAACCGCACAGCTTTCTCAGTTAGAGCAATCTCAGAAGTCTGCTGAAGAAACAGTCCAAGAAGCTGAAGAAACTGTTAATGCTGAAAGGACTGAGCCACAACCTGTCCTTCCTCAGCAGGTAGTTAATTCAACCATCAGTAAAACTTCAAATTCTGAAAATTGTTCTTTTGCTAAAATTATTCTTTCTCTACAGACTTCTCAAGATACAAGTCAGATGGTTGCTGAAGCCTCTGCACCAGAACCAACACTCCCTGCTCAGCAGGTAGTTAATAATTTTGGTATAAAAACTAAGTTTGACAGCTTAGTACTTGTGTCTAATTTTAATTTATTTCAGGATGAACAAATGGAGGATGCTACACCAGCTCCTCATGGAATGGAAATTGTACTACATGAGCTTGCTGACTCTCAGCAGGTAAATCATGTTTCAGATCTAAACTCTAAAACAATTCTCCAAACCAATCCTGATCTAAATAAAATTCTTTTTCAGGCTCAAAAGGAGACCACTGAAGTGGTACTCATCACTGAAGATCAGCAAGTAAGTTCTGAGAACTTTACTTGAGCTTCAAGAGGACAACTTTGTCAAGAGTTGCTAAGTCCGTCAGCAACTGGCAAAGATATAGGAGAATGGACTTCTCAGATCTTCACCTTCATCTCTCAAATGAGAAAAAGAGATCTTCACTACTGAAGCTCGAAACATTTGTCCACTCCATCCTTCTTGACGAAATGACATATTCTCAGCAAATGAGTTCAAATCTGATTGCTCAAATCAGAGAGAATATGAAGGCCAAATTTAAGAGTGCCTCTCCAGCTGAACAAGCTGTGATGCTCAAAGGCTCCTTTGTTCCTGTGGTGGCTGATCCCCACAAACTAACTGAGGAAGAGGAAGTGACAAGTGTTGCTTTGTATAAGCACGTTGAGCTAGTCATTTTAACAGATGATGAAGAAGAAGAAGAAGATGAGAACATTCCCACTGATCCCAGTGATGACGAAGGGAAAGATTCTAAGGACAAAAAGGATGACGATGATGACAATCAAGGTCCAAGTCCTGGTGCTGGTGGATTAAAGTTGACAGCTGCTGAAACTAATCCCTCTGACAATCAGCAAGCTGATCAACAACAATCTCAGCAAGAATCTCAACCTCCTCCTACTGCTGCTGAAAATCAAGCACCTGTACAAGGTGCTGATACTGAAGAAGAATACGCCAGAAAAGGGCTGCCTTGAAAAATGGCAAGAGTCCAGTTTCTGATGCCAAGGTTACTGAGGAAAACCTTGAAAATGAGGATGAAGAAGATGAAGATTACCAACGAGCTCTACAAAATAGTCTCGTGATCCATGCAAGGCATACGCAGGATCTGGAAATTGGTGAATCTTCAAGACCAAAATCGAAGGAAGTTCCATCCCTTCCACTTACTACTGGCGCAACTCCAGTTATTGAGTCTCAAACGTTGCCCTCAGCAACTACTCAATTAAAACTAACTACTGGCGAAACTCCAGTAATTGAGCCCCACACTCAATTAAAACAACTATCTACTGGTGAAACTCCAGTCGTTGAGTCTTAAGTGTTGCCATCAGCAACCACTCAACAAAAAGGAAGTGAAGCTACTGACAAAGGCTCCAAAGTCGCTCAACTTGATGAATCAGAGGATGATGACGACTTGTCAGAAAATGATGATGAACAATCCAAAAGAGACCCAAAAGTCGTTCAGATTCCTCCTCCTGATTACATCGATGATTTAGATGATGGACTAAGAGCTGAATTGCTGACGCGTGATGATCAGTTTGCTTCTGAAATTAAGGTTCATTCCTTAACACCGCATTTAGTGCCGTTCCCAAGAGTTGAGGAGTTTACTCCCAGAATTCTAGCACTAAAGCAAGTCCATGATGCCTGCAAAGCTGAAGATGAGGCATTGCTTGCTGAGAGCCCACTTGACATTGGAAAGATATTGGCTACAGTGCTGAGACACACTACAACTTTGACAATAGCTCAGAGAGACATAAGTCTTTATCACAAGAGCTATGAAGAAGATGTAAGTCAAGCGCTCAGGCTTGCAAAGACTGCTCTCGTCAAAGCTCAGAATATTATGGATGAGAAGGCCGCAACAGAGAAAAGACATGAAGAGAACATGATGAATATTCAAAAGAGTTAGCAACAATGAACTCTGACCAACAGGAAATCATCATGAAGTATAACAGCCTCAACACTCTTGCTGAAAATTGCAATGAGTTTTATTCTCTGCACATCACTCCGATGTTGCAATCCATGTCTAAGGGGAAAAGAAGACTAGAAAAAGCAATCAAACCCCTCCTACTCCTGCTGCTAATGTGCCACTTCCACTAGAACCTCTTGCTGAAAGAGAGCAAAGTTCTAAAAGACAAGCAGAAACTGAGTTAAATTCAGCAAGTACCAAAAAGAGAAAAACCGCTGCTGAAACTCAAGATTTCTGTCACATTGAAAGTCATCACAATCTGAATGAAGATGATGAAGAAGATGATGACAATCAAACAATAGCTCAAGCCATAAGAGCTAGACCCTTAACAGCCATAACTCCGTCTGGCCACTCAAGGCATTTTTCGTCTGACTCTTCAGCAAGAGATCAAGACAATGCTAAAACAAGAAGAAGAAGGCAAAGACAGGAAGAGAAAAGGCTGGCCAGCATTGCTATTGGCTCCGGCATTGAATATACTAAGACCAGCAATGAGGAAACCACTTAGAATGTAATAAGAAACATTCATGGTTGCTGGATTTTAAAGCTGGAAGACTTGCTGGTGAATGAGTTCTTTCCTACAGCCATTTTGAATCAAATGTTCAAATGGATTGAACTCAAGGTCCAAAGAAAGCAAAGGGAAGAATCCCTCCCAAGAAATATTGCTGGAAAATGGTTGAATCTAGAGGTCTATGTAAGAAGAGTTGCCATTGGTAAGACATACAAGCAAGAACCAAATCTGATCAAACCACCTGGCATCGCTTACTATGCTGACCCGGTAACAAAGAAACCTAAGAAGAAACTTGGATTGATTCCTTATGAGTACTTCTATCTTACTGCTCAGGATCAAGAAGAAGATCTTCTCTGGTTAAGAAAGATTCATCCGAGAAACATTTCAGATACACAGCTTCTCCATGCCAGCAATTGGGGCATGCATTTGTGGGTAGTTAACTACATGGAAATGAATGCTGAAAAGCATCATCATACTGCCTGCAAAAATGCAAGAATTCTTCAACTACAAGTCCGTAGGCTTCTGGAAAACTACGAGAAGGATTGTGTTGAATTCACTGCTCTTGCTGAGAAGAGTGTAAGAGAGATTTTGAGAAAATCCTCTGAAAGAGTTTAAGTTCCTGCAATAGTTTCTTGTTAAAGTTTTGTTTGCTGATTCATTGTTATCTATGCTTTCTTGTAAACTTCTGAATGATAACTTTCAGCAATGAATTCTTTTTGACTCTTATTGGTTTTTGATTATGCAACTTACTTATGCTTACTGTTTATTATTTCAAGTATGCTTGCATTAATCATCTGATTTATTCAACATCAGAAACCTCTAAAAGGGTAACAATTAATTTAGCCATGGATTGCTAACATCAAAAGGGGGAAATTTGTTAGGAAACTTGTAATTTTGATGAGCAATTAACCATGCTAAATTAAGAACAGTCCAGTAACTAGTACTCTTAAGGTCCATAGGAATTTAGAATTTTAAGGACATTGTAAAAGAGGAACGTTTGCTGATGACTTAGATAGGTGTTAGATAAGTTATTTCTTTTGTGGATGACGTACTTTAATTTCTGTGAAGAAATTAATCTATTGACACATTTGCGTATGATGTATTTTATTTTCTGAAAAGAAAATATCTTATTGATGCATAGCTTTAATTAATCTTATTTTCTGAAAAGAAAATGACCTATTGAAGCATTTGCTAAAGATGTATTTTGTTTATTACAAACAAATTATTGAAGCAAATAAGAAACCGGTCAGAATCTTGAAGACTTTTGAAGATCTGAAGACTTGAAGACTTTGAAGATCTGAAGACTTGAAGACTTGAAGATTGCTGAAGACTGGTAAGGCACGTGTTGCTCAGAAAGTGAAATTTTCAGCAACAGCATTGCATAAGTGAAAATCTGAAAGACAGAGTAGGTTGTGCTTGCTGAAACTGAGAATGAACACTTGCTGATGAACATATGTGACCTCTTGCTGAATGTACGTGATTTTGCGCTCCATTGTTACTGTTTGAATTCTATTCAAAGGTGCATTTAATGCAAAGCTTACACACAAAGGACATGAAGACTAGAAGACAAACAAAGGTTGCTGCTGAAAGTACAAAAGCAAGATAGTGACATGTTAAGGAACTAAAGCCTTAGGATTTGAAATTCAAACGGCTCCTTACTTGCACTATAAATAGAGGTCATCCGGCAAAGAGTTGAAGTGTGTCAACAACGTGATCAAACTCTCACTTGTGCTTAAAATTCACAAACCTTCAAACACTCTTACTGCCATTGATCCGTTCCAAGACTTAAAGCTTGAAAAAGCTACTTGTGAAGAAGTAGAACAAACTCGGCTAAGAAATTAGTTAAGTGTTCTTTCTTTCGAACAAGAACAAGTCTTGACACCAGAAACAATCAAACTTGTTTACTGCAAAGTATTCCAAGTTTTGTTTCTTAGATTACTTGTTGTAACTGAATAAGTTATAATTAAGTTATCTCACCCCAAAACTCTCTAACTGAAAATACACCCTTTCAGGCGTGATATTCAGGGGGAACTTAATCGAGCAAGCTTTTGCTGATTAAAAGTACCAAGTTTGGTGGAGAACAAGGTTAAGTTCTCTAGTTTAGGTTGGAGACAAAGCAAGTGTGCTTTGGTTTCTGTTGAATCGCTTTAGATAGGAGATTGTAAGGAACCTCAATCATATCTTAGTGGATTCAGTCCTAGAAAGGACAAAGTGGATTAGTTGGGAGATTACGCCACTCTCAGATACCACTCTAAAAGTGTTTGTGTGATTTACTTACTGCATTTAGCTTTCAGCAAATTATATCTGTTTGTACACAGTCACTCACATCACTTGCTGAAACTCTTTACTTGCTGAAAAAGCACTTATCATTTCAAAGACTTCCGCTCTCTGATTTTAAGTATCAGCAAACCAAGCTACTGTAAAGTAACTTACGCTTGCTGAGAAAGTTAAGTATCAGCAACCTCATTACTGTAAAGTAATAAGTACTTGCTGAGAAAGTTTTAAACGACAAAAGTTTGAAAAGACTATTCACCCCCCCCCTCTAGTCTTTTCTTGTTGTTTAAAGGGACCAACAAAACCCTACCTTTACATCGAAACTTTTAGGGAGTGGTTCGGGATCCTCTTGTTCCTCATCACTTGTGTCAGAACCAAGGCCCTCTCTTCTTCCTCAGCCTGTAGAAGTTCTTCCTTCATGCAACACTCGCACCTAACAACCTTCCTGATGGTGATTTCGTCAGGTACATCACCAGCCAATGTAATGGCATTCAACTTCACAGTGCTGCTAGGCAGTTTGCCTTGTTCCCTACTTGCTCCTCGGTCGATCAATTCTTGCATATTTTGATGGGCAAGCCTAGTGCTCTCTTCCAACTTATCAAGCCTTGCCCTAGTCTTCTCGGAATCTTCTTCATAACGTTTGAGAAAACTCTGTGTGTGATCAACCATCTTCTGCAAGTTCTCCATCAGTTGAGCCGACTTCGACTTCGGTGGCTCTTTCGGAGCGGGGTTTTCGCAGTGATCATTACCATAGTTTAGCCTACTACGGTCTTGGTTAGGTCCATAAGTTTGGTTAGCCGGTGCATATCCTTGATTGTTACGGTATCCTCTTCTCCAAAATCCACCTCGAGGATTCCTACCGTCTTGTCCGTAGATAACTTCATGAGTGCCAAACTCTGTAGCAAAGGCTTCTTCTTCGCCTCCTCGAGCCTAGTTGCCCTCATCGTATGCCAGCTCCGATCTACACATATGAGCCCCATGCCCATAGTTCTTGCATATTCGACATACTTCATTCGAAACAGCTGTTCCGGTGGCGCTCTTGAGGACTTGCTTCAATTCGTTGGTAAAGCACTCGAATTGATCCCCATTCCCCCTATACATAGGGGCTTCATGAGTCGGTGGAGCTTCAGGTCTACGTCTCCTAACCATTGCTCTTGGGTCCTTGAACTGCGGACCCTTAGCAAGCCTTTCGAAAACTGCCCAGACGGCTTCTGCGGTTTCCTCCCAAATATTGCCTCGGCATTGGAAATCCACCACTTGTTGGTTCTCGAAGGTTAGTCCATTGTAGAAGTGTTGGACTAGGTCGGAAAGTTCAAAACCATGGTGAGGGCACTTGTTCGTGAGATCTTGGAACCTCTCGAACGCGGTGTAGATGGTCTCATCATAGTCCTGTCTGAATCCAGTGATTTGCGCTTTTAGCGCGGTAGTCAAGGTGTGAGGGAAGTATTTCTCCATGAAAGCTGAAAAAACCTTTTCCCAAGTGTCCAGCGAGCCTGCTGGAAGAGAACTTAACCATGACTTGGCTCTGTCGCCAAGTCCCATAGCAAAAACCTTCATCCTCAACTCATCCGTTGTTATGTCAGCTCCGGATCGTGGGAGTTGGTTGACGAAATCATCGATATCGTGCAAGTACCCCATCACATCTTCCCTAGATAAGCCATAGAACCTCGGAAGTTGTTGGAATGCGTGGTTCTTGATCTCCAGATCTCGGGTTGCAGACGAAAGAACAATCGTCGGTCCCCTCATACGATCTTTGGTGGGTTGAACCCATGCCTTCAGTGGTCTAGCTTCTGCCATTCCGTCGATTTCCTTGAAAAGACTAAGTAGAGATTCAGAGAAATCGGTTTCCTCTATTTCCTCTAGTGCGCGCCTGTCAAGTAGTCGCCTTCTCTGGTGGTAGACTCTGTCGATCTCAGCAATTGAATCAGCAAGTGGTGTTCCTGCATGCGGCGGTTCGCCCCAGACTATATATAGGCCCCGAAAAACTACGGGGCGGTTCGCCCTAGACTTTTTCTCGCGGAATTCCGCGTTTTCGACGCGTTTTTAGATTTCTTCCCCTTTTCGAACTCGGTTTCTGACTTCTAGTAGCCTTCTAACCTCCAGATTCGGCCCCTAGACTTCAAATCCTATCCGGAAACCTTCAGATACTCCAAATAGGCTTCTGGAACACCAATTCCTTGTCAACTTCAATATAATTGCCCGGAAATCCTCGAGTTTCAACCAAAACCTATAACATAAAATCTAAAGGGAAACGTGACACTATTCTAATAAAATGCATTAAAATATAGCTAAATTATCATAGAGGATGGCTAAAATATGTGAAAAAGACTCGAATGAAAGTGTAAAATAAACATTCATCAACGGGTCCACCAAGGATATGGGGCAACAAATGTGATGATAAAGTCCTGTAAGTACAAAGGACGACTAGCATCACTTCGACAACTTACAGGTTCCCACAGACACTTCGGTGTAGAGTATACATCGATGGGAGTGTCCGGTGGGTACTTCCATTGTTCGATAATCCTTCTTCGAACAACTATGCGCAGTTATGGGAACGTTTCTCGATTGTCCAACAATCCGTTCCGTGGCCGTGGGATCGGCTCACACTTGCTCAACAAGTATAACCTCCACGCATACTAGTCTCGTCTGGTTCATTCAGACCCCTATATCCGAGATGAACCTCGACTAGGGAGAGTTTGGGATAGATGATAACTCACATAGCTCCCACTATCTGTGTGATCGGTCATCTATCCGAGGGGACATGTTTAATATCAATACAGACAGTAATAGAGATATGACATGCTGCATGCCTGGTGTAATATAAATATGAAAGCGATACTGAATAGTAAAAGCAACAAACATATATTATATTACGTTGACCTGTGTAATAGTACATATATGCCCTCTATAAGGGCACTATGCCCTTAGTAAGGACTGTCTCTATGACATATACACTATCAATCTCCCACTTGGACTAGAGCCAGTCACCTTTATGCCTAATACCCAGACTAGCATAATGTCTTAAGTGGACTTCCACTGATAAGACCTTGGTGAAAGGATCTGCCACGTTGTCCGTGGTAGAGACACGTTCTATACTAACTTCTCCTCTATCTATAATCTCACGTATAACGTGATATTTTCTAAGTACATGTTTGTTCTTGTTTGTAGATCTAGGCTCCCTAGCTTGAGCGACGGCGCCCGTATTGTCACAATAAATCGTTATTGGACAGGGAGCAGGAACAACCCTCAATTCCTTCAAGAACTCTGAAATCCAGACAGCTTCCTTCGGTGCTTCTGATGCAGCAATGTACTCGGCTTCTGTGGATGAGTCAGCAACCGTGGCTTGCTTAGAACTCTTCCAACATACAGCTCCTCCGTTAAATTTGAATACGTATCCTGTCAGTGACTTAAAGTCATCAGGATCTGATTCAAATCCAGCGTCGACATACCCAGACATCTTTAATTTTGGTTCTCCACCAAACACCAAGAACATCTCTTTAGTCCGTCGAAGGTACTTAAGAATGTTCTTTATAGCAGTCCAGTGAGGTACTCCTGGATTCTGTTGGTGTCGACAACTGACACTAAGCGCATATGCCACATCGGGCCTTGTGCAATTCATTGCATACATTAAAGACCCTACTGCCGAAGCATAGGGCACACGACTCATTGCATTTCTTTCTTCATCAGTTTTAGGACCATCCTTAATTGATAAGACAATCCCATGACTAGCTGGGAGAAAGCCTCTCTTTGAGTCATCCATCTTATAACGCTTCATTATTTTGTCGATGTAGGTGGACTGTGTCATTCCTAACATCCTCTTGGATCTATCTCTAAAGATCTTGATCCCTAGGATGTAGTTCGCTTCACCCAAGTCCTTCATCGAGAAGGTACTTGATAACCAAACTTTAGTCTCTTCTAGCATAGAGACGTTGTTTCCCATGATCAAAATGTCATCTACATAAATGATCATGAAAACGACTCCCTTGTCGCTGTGCCTAGCATAGACACAGGGATCTTCCTTGCTTCTGATGAAGTCAAACGATTTGACAGCTTCATCAAAGCGGATATTCCAGCTCCTTGACGCTTGCTTTAGCCCATAGATGGATCTTTGTAATTTGCATACAGCAGTTGGCCTGGTTTTACTAATAAAACCTTCCGGCTGTACCATATAGACCTCTTCCTCAAGGTTGCCATTGAGGAAGGCAGTCTTTACATCCATCTGCTAGATTTCATAATCATAGTAGGCAGCTATCGCAAGTAGAATTCGAATGGACTTCAATTTTGCTACCGGTGAAAAGGTTTCATCGTAATCGATGCCATACCTTTGCGTGTAGCCTTTCGCCACAAGCCTAGCTTTGTGCGTTTGTACCTTGCCATCGGCATCTGTCTTTCATTTAAAGACCCATTTGCACCCAATAGGTCTAACCCCTTGGGGCAAGTCTACCAAGTTCCAAACTTGGTTCTGGTACATTGAATCCATTTCTAATTCCATGGCCTCTAGCCATTTGTCTGAGTCAATATCAATTATTGCCTCTTTGTAGGTCTCGGGATCTTCCCGATCTGATACGCCGACATCAAGTTCACTGATGTCTTCAATCATAAGGCTTTGCTTCTGAGGTCCTTTTAGGATCCTCTTCGACCTACGGAGCTCGACTTGTTCTGGTGCTTTTCTTTTCTGGCTTCGTGTAACACGAACATTATCAGTGGGTACTGATGCAGCTGGTCGCGGGGCGCGACTATGTTCCCTTGCGGGAGGCTGCTCTTGTACAACTTGTTGCACAGGTTGGTTGACAACGGGTTCCATTGGTGTGGTTTCAACTGTTGATCTACTCACAGGACTCCCACTGACTATGACATGCCCAGCAAGTGTCATATCATCACCCTTGCCTGCTTCGAAATCTCCCACTAAACTTGAGTCCAAATCAGAAGATTTAGAGACCTCATGTTCGCGCGTGTCAAAGTCTTGAATTTCTTCAAGTTCTATCATGTCATCTAACCTCTCTTCTTCGAGGTATTCAACATCTAAAAACTTGACGTTTCTAGATACGATCAACTTGTGATCTTTAGCATGATAGAATTCATAGCCTCTCGTCTGACGAGGATAGCCTATGAAATATACTTTGACACCCTTGGCATCTAACTTATCAGCGAGCATCAGTTTGACTATCGCAGGACAGCCCCAAGGTCTAAGATAGCCCAGTGAGGGCTTCTTTCCCTTCCATAACTCATAAGAAGTTTTCTCCACTGATTTAGATGGTACATGGTTCAGAATGTAGATTGCAGTTTGTAGTGCATATCCCCACAAATATTTTGGAAGAGTCAAGAATCCAATCATTGATCTTACCATGTCTAATAGGGTTCGACTCCTCCTCTCAGACACACCATTTAACTGTTGTGTTCCAGGAGGAGTCCATTGCGATTGAATTCCATTTTTCCTTCAAGTAGTCGATAAATTCTTCACTAAGGTATTCACCTCCTCGATCTGATCGAAGAGTGACTATCCTTAGGTTCAATTCATTCTCGACTTCATTCCTAAACTCCTTGAATTTCCCAAAGGTCTCGGATTTATTCTTCATAAGATAAATATATCCATACCTTGAGAAATTGTCAGTAAAGGTAACGAAGTAAGGATAACCCCCACGTGCATGGACTTTGAAAGGTCCACATACATCGGTATGTATGAGCTCTAAGCAGCGAGTGGCACAAACACCTTGTCCAACAAAAGGTTTGTTCGTCATCTTACCCTTAACACATGATTCGCGTGTACCATATGATTCAAAATCAAATGGTTCTAAGTAGTCCAACTTCCTTAGTCTTTGAATCCGTGTTTCATTGATATGGCCTAGCCGACAATGCCATAGATAAGATGGATTATTCTTCCTACTTGAAGATGGTTGTTTGTTATGTATTTGAAATAAAGGTAGACTACTTTGTAAAATATATAAACCATTCACCAAGCGAGCTTTTCCATAATACTGATCATTTAATGAAATATAACAAGTATTATTCGCAAATCGAAAGGAAAAACCCATATTGTCTAACAATGGAATGAAAATAATATTTCTGACAATGGATGGAACAAAATAAACATTATCAAGTTCTAAACATTGTCCCGAAGGTAAATCTATCTTGTTCGTCCAACGCGTTTGGCTTCAACTGGATTGTCGTTCCCAACATGCAAGTCGATTTCACCTTGCTTGACTAGCCTGTGATCAATTAGAGTCTGCACATTATTACAAATGTGTGAGCCACAGGCTGTATCTAAAACCCAACCATTGGAGTCAAAAGTAGTCATGTTCATTTCAATAACAAACATACCTGAGCCAGAAGCCAGTGGCTTCTTAGCTTGATCTGCCCTAAGCTTAGGGCAATCAATCTTCCAATGTCCTTTCTGCTTACAGAAAAGACATTCATCTGTGCTTACCATTCCGCTTCTCTTGAACTTCCTTTTCTAGTTCGGACACTTAGGCTTATCACTCCAAGTGTTAGCCTTGGCTCCCGACTTTCCCTTACCCTTAGCACCTTTGTTTCTCGGGTTTGGGTTAGACGGTTGCCCAACAAGCATGATCGACTTTTCCTTCTCAGGAAGAGTTTGATCATATGTCTTCAGCAGATTATGAAGTTCAGGCAGTGTTACGTCCTTCGCATTCATCGTGTAATTAATGATGAACTGCGAATACGAACTCGACAATGATTGAAGGACAAAGATCACCATGATCTTGTTCTCTAGCTTAACACCGACATCGACAAGCTTTTCAAAGAGACCAATCATTTTGAGAACATGCTCAGACATGTTCCCTCCTTCACTGAGCTTGCATCTGTGTATCTCTTTGATCAAATCAAATTCAACACTTCTAGCTGTCGTCTTAAAGAGCGACTCAAGATGCTTCAGCATCTCATACGGCAACATGCTTTCATGTTGCCTCTGCAGCTCATTGCTCATTGCCGCCAGCATAATACACTGCGCGGATCTAGCATCCTCAAGATGCTTATCAGACTTTGCCTTGTTGGCTTGATTCCAAGCAGCAACCTGATCGACAGTCTGATTTTCAGGGCACACGGGAATGACCTCGTCCAAGACGTACTCAATCTTTTCGTACCTCAGCACCAAAGGTATATTCCTGATCCAATCTAGGAAGTTTGGTCCGGTCAAAATTTACTTCTCTAAGACACCACGGAGCGAGATACTCGCCATTTCTAATATCCTAAGGAGAAATAATATAGAACGAAAATAATAAATCAACTATTGAAATATTATTTCTAAATACACAATCAACATAACTAAACAACAAGGTCCTTTAGCTGTTTAGCTCCCACTATTTCCACATATGCTTGCCCCCACAACAAACATACGAGTAATGTCCAACAAGTTACCGTAGTGGCCAAGATCCAAATCAATACTATGCTATACTCCAACGGGGGCTGGTCGCATAGCATAATATGACTGGTAGGACTATCCAATTGCGTCACGCAACTCTTGGTTGTTAAATCTAATTTAACCCGATGCCCTACATACTGTACCTATCGAGGTCGCTAGATACTATATGCAGTAAGTCATAACCACAGGCTTACTCTAATCTGACGATCACTGCGAGTCTGTAAGACGAGGTCGCCAATACAAGAAAACGCAATGAAAGTTCAGAATTAAAGCACCCTATGGAAAGTATCTCAGAAATACATACATATATATATATTTCTGTACTTATATTGGTTGGGGCTTATAGCTTGAGGGTTGTTAGCAGTCATCTACAAACAAATAGAGGCGCCACCTACCCATCATGCATGAACGGTCTACACGTAATGGATGCCGCCTATCCATTCTAGTTCTAAACGCGGTCAAGCACATAATGAGTGCCGCCTACCGATACATAAATATGCGGTCCGACATATAAGAGGGCGCCGCCTACCCTCGCATGCATAGCGGTCGAACGGAAAGTAAAATACTTGGTATTTAAACATGCATTGTCAAACAATAGCATATCGAGCATATGAAACAAGTAGTAGCCTATGTGGATGACAAATGACTTCATAATTTCATTATGAAAATTATAATCCCATACTTATAATCTCTATGAAATAATTGAAAATTTGGACTAGATTGAAAAATCAAAAATTCTATTGACCAAGTAGCAATTTTGAAAACCCGAAGGACTTAATTGTAATTTTTAAAACCTTGGAGGTGTTAAATCTAAAATTCAAAAGTAGAAGGACTAATTTGCAATAAACAATAAATTGATAAATTACAAATAAGCGCTTTAACTTTATACTAATTAAATTTAACCCCTCTAGTTAAAAACAATTATAATTAAATCATATTTATATTTCAAATATAAAATTCAATACTCAAAACTTTCAAAATTCGATTTTGGGTCCAACCCGAAAAATATATATATTTATTAAAACATGGGATAGGACCTAGTCCCGTGCCTGCGGCCCAGGGCGCCCGGCGCAGCGGCACGCGGGCACCGGCGTCGCGGGTGCAGGCGGCAGCGCACCAGGCGCGCGGGCGACTGCGTCCTCAGGCCCCGGGTACCTGCGTCCCGTAGGTACCCGGGTGCCCGCGGCACGAGGGCGCCTACGCAGGCGGCCCTGTCATAATAATATATATATATATATATATATATATATATATATATATATATATATATATATATATTTTTTTTTTTTTTTTTTTTTTGAAAAATATAAATTCTAAATTTATATAAAACAAAACTTTCGAAAATCGAATTAATCATAGAATCAATTGCATCCACATATCTACAAAATCATACAATATATATACGTATATACGTAATCAATTAACCTCGCTCCGATACCACTGTAAAAAAATATGGTCAGAGTTACCCCTAGGGTACGCAGCGGAATTTCAAAAATTTTCTTAACATACAGGTTAATTGATTATGTATATGTCGTATATATATAAACACGTCAATTAGAAGACTAACCGTACTTCCAAAGCAGCTTCCAAGTCTTCGTAATAATCCGGTGTATCTTCTCCTTCGTCGAAGTCGAAGATATCTGCAATACTCTGATTATCTGCAAGACAATAAGAGTTAGTTTCCAGCTCCTAGAACCTCAACCTTGGTATCCACGGATGAACAGCCTATCGGAAGAATGCTAGGATATTCTTTGTGAGACCAAGAAGACGGGGCGGCAATTCCTCTGGTGAGGTGGCGCGCGCGGGTGGTTATAGAGGAGGGGAGAGTTTTTTTTTTCTCTAAGAAAACTGGGTAGAATGACTGTGAAAGTCTATTGAATTGTGTGTCAAAAACTCTCTAATAGTCTACTATATATAGTAGTCAATAGAAGCCTAAAGCATAAGCAATTAGACTTCGTAAAGGAATAAGAATCTAATTCTTATCGCACTAGTAAACCAATATCAAGTCTAGATTCATTCCCAATCAAATTAAAACTCAATCAGGAAAAATCTAACTTATCCCTTGGACTTCTAATAGAGGAAGGAGTCGAACTCCTTCCCCTATCTAGCTAACGCGCGCACGCGCACAGTCCTATGGGAGATAGGTGGGTCCCAATTTTGAGACCCACTTATAGTTCTAAGGCAATTCAAACTCCAAGTAGATTTTGCCCAAGTGCATATGTTAATTCTAAATTAACATATCATTTCTAATCAAACATCTATTATATTTCCAAAATATAATCTTTAATTGTATTTATATAAAATACAATTAATTAGCCAATTCAATTAATAATTTCAAATCATTAATTGAGCCACCAAATATTATAATTAATTCCAAATCAATTATAATCCATCAATCACAATTGATTCCAAATTAATTGCGATTCCTTCTTCAAGGATATTCTGATAGGCTGAATCACCACATAGTGTGACCCATAGGGCCTCATCGTATTAAGCAAGTCCTAGACTAGGCAACATGGAATTCCTAGACGGTTCCATTTGCAATATTAATACATGAGGTCGTTTGAGAGATTTCTCAAAGCTAACCCTTTCGTTGCGAAGTCTGTTGCGCTCAACGCGGCGATGGTAACGTCCCTTCATCTGATTTGCTCGAATGTATCTAGGATCGATGAAGTGTCTATCCCAATAATACATCCACGGGCGTCTCAGGGAGTTGCTTGGTTAAGATATACTTATGACCATCATAATATATCATTTGCACTGGCCAGTGACTTTACTAACACAACTATGCAGACTATGAGCAGTACTCTCCTGTGCTACACTTGAGAGATGAATCCTTCACAGAATCACTTATCATCCCCATTTGTATGTAGCCATAATCCTGGATCGTGTCTTAGGTCAACTGCTTATTCAGAGCTGACATCGACGGGTCCACCAAGGATATGGGGCAACAAATGTGATGATAAAGTCCTGTAAGTACAAAGGACGACTGCATCACTTTGACAACTTAGCGGTTCCCATAGACACTTCGGTGTAGAGTATACATCGATGGGAGTGTCCGGTGGGTACTTCCATTGTTCGATAATCCTTCTTCGAACAACTATGCGCAGTTATGGGAACGTTTCTCGATTGTCCAACAATCCGTTCCGTGGCCGTGGGATCGACTCACACTTGCTCCAACAAGTATAACCTCCACGCATACTAGTCTCGTCTGGTTCATTCAGACCCCTACATCCGAGATGAACCTCGACTAGGGAGAGTTTGGGATAGATGATAACTCACATAGCTCCCACTATCTGTGTGATCGGTCATCTATCCGAGGGGACATGTTTAATATCAATACAGACAGTAATAGAGATATGACATGCTGCATGCCTGGTGTAATATGAATATGAAAGCGATACTCAATAGTAAAAGCAACAAACATATATTATATTACGTTGTCATGTGTAATAGTACATATATGCCCTCTATAAGGGTACTATGCCCTTAGTAAGGACTGTCTCTAGGACATCTACACTATCAGTATTTATCTCAGGGCTATTACAAGAGGGTGGTTACTCTCTCATCCGACGACGAGATCCGTCGACCGCCTTCGAATTTTGATGAGGCCGATCCGAGTAGGAGTAAGCCGGTCCCTTATGTACATAATGAGAGCAGCGACTTCATTTTTTGGGACGACGATATTTCGGTGGATGTGTCCGAGGGACAATCTAAGAGGAGTCGCGAGGAGGAAGACGTGCCGCTCGAGACTAAAGAGGGCGAGCAAGATGAAGGGCGCGAGGTCACAAATCAGGTGTCCGCGTCCGAGGACGTAGGGACTTCTCGTTCTGCGCCGAGGAGGAAGAGAAGAAGAAAAGGAGAGCCAATCGCTCCAAAATTCGCTAAGGATGGTCGTCTGAGGGGTGCTGCTTCCTCGGGCGCCAAATTTACTCGGCCCGTGTCGGAGTGTCATCATCCCGACCCAAATGGAGAGCTGAACGAGGACGGCTCAATTCCTACTGTGGCGACTACAATTTATGAGGAGGAGATTCCTCACCTTAGGTGGATTTATTCACTTCTGGAGTCTAAGGTTGAGATTCTCCTCCAGACGTTCTACAACCCGCCGTCCGGGTACATGTCGGTTCACACCATGTCCTTCGAGCGAGGCTGGTGTATGTCGTTTTGCGATGCCTTCCGCCAACTTTTTAATGACTTGGGCCTCGCTCCAACGCAGATAATTTCGAGCTCACTCGGTACGTTGGTTTGTTATGGGGTCTTCTGCCACATCCGAGGGATCCCGGTGAATTACTCAACTTTTATACAGCTTTTCCGGGTTTCGGTCAGTCCGGGGAACCCCCATTTTTACTTTTTCTCGACCAGTCCTGGTTTTGCCTTTTTAAAGGAAGCTCCATCATCAATCGGTTGTCGGTGGTGGTCGCGGTACTTCTATGTTCGCAAGGTCCGACAACCCGGCATGACCGACGAGCAGTTGGATTGGGGTGTCCCGAAGAAATTTTTCCGAGGAATTTGGGTGGGTAAATTGCCCGCGGCCGACATGGCTCCTTGGGCTGTCCGATTACAACGAGAAAATTTGCTTCCGGACCTCAAGAGGTACTTTTACCGGGCATTGAATCTCCAACCTTTGCCGTACTTGGCAAATTTGACCGAGCCGGTCTACTATGGCTTCAAGAATGATTTTGGTAAGTCATCGTCCGAGGGACGCCTTGTGCGAGGAGCGACTCCTTGCTTGAGTTCCTATTTTTGTTTTCCTTTCGAGTATCCATTTTCATACTTAGCTAGTTTTGATTTTGTTTGCTGCTCGCGCCTTTATATTTTTGTTCCCTCGGACACTAATCAATTTTTCCTTGCAGGTTATTGGCTTAAGTGGATCATGTCGGAGACACTTGAAGTCGGAAGGAGTCAGCGCGCCGCTCAGCGCAAGCTTGTCCAACAACAAAAGTTGGACAAGGTGATGAACTCTCCATCGCAGCTTCCTTGCGACCCTCCTCGGAACGCTGCCGTTCATAAGGACGAGATGGCTCGTCGCGAGCGGGAAGGTGAGCCTCCTCTAGAGATGGCTCTTCCCCAGCTTAAGAAGGCCGACGACAAGGCCAAGGCCGACGGCAAGAGGTCCAAGAAGTCGAAGTGGAGCTCCGACGACGAGGGTGGTCGTGCGGGGAAGAAGGCCCGCAAAAATAAGGGCAAGGGCAAAGAGATCACGATCGATGAGGATCTCACGGACGAGGTGAACCGTATGATGGCGCTCGACGAGCTTGATCGGGCGCATGAGCTGAGTCAAGTCTCGCGCAAGGTAATGTTTTTAAATTTCTCATTTTTAACTCAAAAAATTGCTAAGTATTTTTACTTCTCGCGCCTTGCTAACTTCATCGGTCCTCGGGCCTTTCTTTTGTGTTCTTTGCAGCTCGCCGCCATAGTGAGCGCTGTAAGAAAATATGGTCAGAGTTACCCCTAGGGTACGCAGCGGAATTTCAAAAATTTTCTTAACATGCAGGTTAATTGATCATGTATATATCATATATATTAAACACGTCAATTAGAAGACTTACAATACTCCAAAAGCAAGCACAGGTACTAAGTCTTCGTAATAATCTGGCGACTCTTCTCCTTCGTCGAAGTCGAAGATATCTGCAATACTTTGATTATCTGCAAGACAATAAAAGTTAGTTTCCGGCACTTTGAACCTCAACCTTGGTATCCACGGATGAACAACTTATCGGAAAGAATGCTAGGATATTCTTTGTGTGGCCAAGAAGATGGGGCGGCGGTTTTCCTCCGGTGAGGGGTGGCGCGCGCGTGGCTTGGGAGAGGTAGGGGAGAGCTTTTATTTTCTCTAAGAAAACTGGTAGACTAACTGTATGTCTATGTGTGTTAAAAGCTCTCTAATAGTCTACTATATATATTAGTCAATAGAAGCCTAATGAATAATCAATTAGACTTCATAAAGGAATAAGAATCTAATTCTTATCGCACTAGGAAACCAATTCAAGTCTAGATTCATTCCCAATCAAGTTAGAACTCAATCAGGAAAATCTAACTTATCCCTTGACTTCTAATAGAGGAAGGAGTCGAACTCCTTCCCCTACTCCAGCTGCGCGCGCGCGCGAGTCCTAGGGAGGTTAGGTCTTATAATTCTAAGGCAATTCAAACTCCAAGTAGATTTTTCCCATGTGCATATATGAATTCTAAATTAACATATCCTTTCAAATCAAACCTCTATTATATTTCTAAAATATAATCTTTGATTGTATTTACATAAAATACAATTAACAGAAAATTACATAAAAGAACCACTCTAGAGCACCTAATTGCTAAAACAACCATTTTAAAAAACATCTTACAAAAAAGGCCATTCTATTTTTTGGTGCCCTAAAATACAAGTAGTCTTACAAAAAAGGCCATTCTATTTCTTGGTGCCCTAGAATCTAATCAAGTAGTCTCCAAAATACATCTTACAAAAAAGGCCATTCTTTTTTTTTGGTGCCCTAAACTCTAACCAAGCAGTCTCTAAAATCTCTCTAATCTAGAAGAGAATATGAAATTGGACTCGAATTTCTCGCTAAACTGATTTCTAATGGTGTCTTTTACGTCTATTAGTGTTAATTAATTACTAACTAATTATATTTAACTATTTTTTAAATATAACCAACGTCCAAATAATCTCATAATTAATATTTATATACAGAAACTAATGAAACCAGCATTTGTGTTGCCAAAACTAATGAAACTAGCATATGTGTTGCTGAATCTAATGAACTAGCATTTTGTGTTCACTTGTGATGCTGAAACTAAAGAAACTAGCATTCGTGTTTGCCGAAACTAATGAAACTACCATCTGTGTTGCTGAAACTAGCATTTTGTTGCTGAAACTAGCACTTATGATGTTGAAAACTAATGAAACTAGTCGTTGTGATGCTAAAACTAATGAAACTAGCATTTGTTTTGATGAAACTAGCTTTTTTATTGCTGAAACCAACACTTATGATGCTCAAACTATTGGAACTGGCACTCATGATGCTGAAAACTAATGAAACTAGCATTTTGCCGTTGAAACTAGCATTTATGTTGCCGAAACTAATGAAACTAGCATGTGTGTTGCTGAACCTAATGAACTAGCATTTTTGTGTTCACTTGTGATGCTGAAACTAATGAAACTAGCATTCGTGTTCACCGAAAACTAATGAAACTAGCATATATTCTGAAACTAGCACTTATGATGCTGAAAACCAATGAAACTACCATTTTGGCGCTGAAACTAACATTTGTGTTGCTGAAACTAGCACTTATGATGTTAAAAACTAGTGAAACTAGCAGTTGTGATGCTAAAACTAATGAAACTAGCATTTGTTTTTATGAAACTAGCTTTATTATTGCTGAAACTATTGAAAACAACATTTTAGTTGTTGATACTAATGAAATTATTATTTTATGATGTTGAAACTAGTATTAACAATTAGTTGCATAGAGTTTCTGTTAGTTTTTGAAACTAGCTTTTTGTCTGAAACTAGTTTATGAAACAAGGTTTTATGTGTTGAAACTAGTATTTGTGTTGCTGAAACTAGCACATGTGATGATGACACTAATGAAACTAGCATTTTGTGTTGCTGAAACTAGCACTTGTGATGATGAAACTAATGAAACTAGCATTTGCATTGCCGAAACTAATGAAACTAGTATATGTGTGCTGAAACGAGCATTTTGTGTTGCTGAAACTAGCACTTGTGATGCTGAAACTAATGAAACTAGCATTTGCATTTGCAAAACTAATGAAACTAGTATCTGTGTGCTGAAACTAGCATTTTTGTAAGATGAAACTAGCACTTATGATGCTGAAACTAATGAAACTAGCATTGTTGTTGTTGAAACTAACACTTATGATGCTGAAACTAATGAAACTAGCATTTGTGTTGATGAAACTAGCTTTTTTGTTGCTGAAACCAACACCAACACTTATGATGCTCAAACTATTGAAACTAGCAATTATATATGATGCTGAAAACTAATGAAGCTAGCATTTTTCCGTTGAAACTAGGATTTGTGTTGTTGAAACTAATGAAATTAGCATATGTGTTGCTGAATCTAATCAAACTAGCATTTTTTGTTCACTTGTGATGCTGAAACCAATGAAACTAGCATTCGTGTTTGCCGAAACTAAAACTAGCATTTGTGTTGTTGAAACTAGCATTTTTGTTGCTGAAACTAGCACTTATGATGTTGAAATTAATAAAACTAGAATTTTGTTGTTAAAACTAGCAGTTGTGATGCTGAATCTAATGAAACTAGCATTTGTGTTGCTGAAACTAGCATTTTTGTTGATGAAACCAGCCGTTGTGATGTTGAAACTAATGAAACTAGCACTTTGTGATATTGAAACTAATGAAATTAACATTTATGATGCTGAAACTAGCATTAACAGTTAGTTTCATATAATTTCAGCTAGTTTATGAAACTAGTTTTTTGTCTGAAATTAACTTCCGAAACTAACTTTTTGTCTGAAACTAGTCTATGAAACTAGCTTTTATGTGCTGAAACTAACACTTTTATGTACTCAAACTAGTTTTTTGTCTGAAACTAACTCCTAAAACTAGTTTTTCGTCCGAAACTAGCTTTTATGTGCTGAAACTAATGAAACTAACATTTTTATGTGCTGAAACTAGCTTTTTGTCTCAAACTAACTTCAAAAACTATCTTTTTGTTCGAAAGTAGCTTTTTGTTTGAAACTAATTTGTGAAACTAATTTGAAATTAGTTTTTTTTCAGTGAAAATAATGACCATTATATTTTTTCAGCAAAAATCTAAAATTAACAATTAGTTTCAGCTAGGTTTAATTTATTTTTAGCTAGTTTCAGCGGTTAATTTCTGCAAAAATATAAAATTAACTGTTAGTGTAAGCTAGTTCCAGACATTTTTAGCTAGTTTCACCTAGTTTCAGTGACCGAAACTAATTTTTGAATGTCTAATTTATTATTAAATCCAGCTGAGCGTGACGGATTTAAAAAGTCCTCATTAAATCTACTTGAACGAGTTTCTTATGTCCACTTATGTAGGATAATTGAAGTTTTTAAAAAGAAACACATTAATAGAAATAGAAATTACAAAAAGACCAAACTAGGCCTAGATCTTATCCTCCAAAAAGAAGAGGACCAAAATTGGGGCAGAATCCCAATTAGCAGCCACTATCTTTTCTTTTTGCGTTCAGCACCCTCTGTATTCATCCATGGTGAGTTTTCATCCACCGTTCGCCGATCTAGGGATCCATACTAGATTTACAGTCCATCTCCGTTCAAGTAGTGCACGACACTCTTTGATTGAGACAGTGGTCTCCCTTGGCTGTTCAAGGTCGTCGGTCAGCGCCTCCACACATTGCAGCGAATCCATCTCCACCATGAGCTGTGAAGCTCCTCTCTCCCACGCCAATCGGAGGCCATCACGCAAGGCGGTCAGTCGACAATATTAATTAGGGCAAACGGGATGGAAGAGCTATAAATGACCGAGTATTTGGTAATTGGTTTCTAGATGGCTTTTTTTGTAATTAATGTTTGCTTATTGATTTATTTATGTATTTTTCCCTACAATTAATCAGCCAATTCAATTAATAATTCCAAATCATTAATTGAGCCACAAATTATTATAATTAATTCCAAATCAATTATAATCCATCAGTCATAATTAATTCTAAATTAATTGCGATTCCATCTTCAAGGATATTCGGGTAAGCTGAATCACCACATAGTGTGACCCATAGGGCCTCATTGTATTAAGCAAGTCCTAGACTAGGCAAAATGGAATTCCTAGACGGTTCCATTTGCAATATTAATACATGAGGACGTTTGAGAGGTTTCTCAAAGCAAACCCTTTCGTTGCGAAGTCTGTCGCGCTCAACGCGGCGATGGTAACGTCCTTTCATCTGACTGACTCGAATGCATCTAGGATCGATGAAGTGTCTATCTCAATAATACATCCATGGGCGTCTTCAGTGAGTTGCATGGTGAATCCAATATCTATTATGACCATCATAATAATATTGATACGCTGGCCAGCGGTTTTACCAATCACAACTATGAACGACTATGAGCAGTGCTCTCCTGTGCTACACATGAGAGATGAATCATTCACAGAATCACTTATCATCCCCATTTGTATGTAGCCATAATCCTGGATTGTGTCTTGGGTCAACTGCTTATTCAGAGCTGACATCGACGGGTCTACCAAGGATATGGGGTAACAAATGTGATGATAAAGTCCTGTAAGTCCAAAGGACGACTGGCATCACTTCGACAACTTACCGGTTCCCATAGACACTTCGGTGTAGAGTATACATCGATGGGAGTTTCCGGTGGGTACTTCCATTGTTCGGTATTCACCCTTCGAACAACTATGCGGAGTTATGGGAACGTTTCTTGATTGTCCAACAATCCGTTCCGTGGCCGTGGGATCGGCTCACACTTGTTCTAACAAGTATAACCTCCACGCATACTAGTCTCAGCTGGTTCATTCAGACCCCTACATCCGAGATGAACCTCGACTACGGAGAGTTTGGGATAGATGATAACTCACATAGCTCCCACTATCTGTGTGATCGGTCATCTATCCGAGGGGACATGTTTAATATCAATACAGACAGGAATAGAGATATGACATGCTGTATGCCTGGTGTAATATAAATATGAAAGCGATACTCAATAGTCAAACAACAAACATATATTATATTACGTTGACCTGTGTAATAGTACATATATGCCCTTAATAAGGGCTGCATGCCCTTAATAAAGACTGTCTCTAGGACATATACACTATCAATCTCCCACTTGGACTAGAGCCAGTCACCTTCATGCTTAATGCCCAGATTAGCATAATGTCTTAAGTGGACATCCACTGATAAGACCTTGGTGAAAGGATCTGCCACGTTGTCCGTGGTTGAGACACGTTCTATACTAACTTCTCCTCTATCAATAATCTCACGTATAACGTGATACTTTCTAAGTACATGTTTGTTCTTGTTTGTAGATCTAGGCTCCTTGGCTTGAGAAACGACGCCCGTATGGTCACAATAAATCGTTATTGGACTCGGAGCAGGAACAACCCTCAATTCCTTCAAGAACTCTGAAATCCAGACAGCTTCTTTCGATGCTTCTGATGCAGCAATGTACTTGGCTTCTGTGGATGAGTCAGCAATCGTGGCTTGCTTAGAACTCTTCCAATAGATAGCTCCTCCGTTCAATTTGAATACGTATCCTGTCTATGACTTAATGTCATCAGGATCTGATTCAAATCCAGCGTCGACATAACCAGACATCTTTAATTTTGGTTCTCCACCAAACACCAAGAACATTTCCTTAGTCCATCGAAGGTACTTAAGAATGTTCTTTACAGCAGTCCAGTGAGGTATTCCTGGATTCTGTTGGTGTCGACAAGTGACACTAAGCGCATATGCCACATCTGGCCTTGTGCAATTCATTGCATACATTATAGACCCTACTGCTGAAGCATAGGGCACACGACTCATTGCCTTTCTTTCTTCATCAGTTTTAGGACTATCCTTAACTGATAACACGATCCCATGCCTAGCTGGGAGAAAGCCTCTCTTTGAGTCGTCCATCTTATAACGCTTCAGTATTTTGTCGATGTAGGTGGACTGTGTCAATCCTAACATCCTCTTGGATCTGTCTCTATAGATCTTTATCCCTAGGATGTAGTTCGCTTCACCCAAGTCCTTCATTGAGAAGGTACTTGATAACCAAACTTTAGTCTCTTCTAGCATAGAGACATTGTTTCTCATGATCAAAATGTCATCAACATAAATGATCATGAAAATGACTCCCTTGTCGTTGTGCCTAGTATAGACACAGGGATCTTCTACGCTTCTGACGAAGTCAAACGATTTGACAGCTTCATCAAAGCGGATATTCCAGCTCCTAGACGCTTGCTTTAACCCATAGATGGATCTCTGTAATTTGCATACAGTAGTTGGCCTGGTTTTACTAATAAAACCTTCCGGCTGTACCATATAGACCTCTTCCTCAAGGTTGCCATTGAGGAAGGTAGTCTTTACATCCATCTGCAATATGTCATAATCATAGAAGGCAGCCATTGCAAGTAGAATTCGAATGGACTTCAATTTTGCTACCGGTGAAAAGGTTTCATCGTAATCGATGCCATACCTTTGCGTGTAGCCTTTCGCCACAAGTCTAGCCTTGTGCGTTTGTACCTTGCCATCGGCATCTGTCTTTCGTTTAAAGACCCATTTGCACCCAATAGGTCTAACCCCTTGGGGCAAGTCTACCAAGTTCCAAACTTGGTTCAGGTACATGGAGTCCATTTCCAATTCCATGGCCTCTTGCCATTTGTCTGAGTGAATATCAATTATTGCCTCTTTGTAGGTCTCGGGGTCTTCCCGATCTGATAAGCCAACATCAAGTTCACTGATGTCTTCTATCATAAGGCTTTGCTTCTGAGGTCCTTTTGGGATCCTCTTCGACCTACGAAGCTCGACTGGTGCAGTCTTCAAGTGGGCACTGATGCAGCTGGTCGCGCACCGCGACCCCGTTCCCTAGCGGGAGGCTGCTCCTGTGCAACTTGTTGCACAGGTTGATTGACAACGGGTTCTATTGGTGTGGTTTCAACTGTTGATCTAATCACAGGACTCCCACTGACTATGACATGCCTAGCAAGTGTCATATCATTACCCTTGTCTGCTTCGAAAGCTCCCACTGAACTTGAGTCCAAATCAGAAGATTTAGAGAACTCATGTTCGCACGTCTCAAAGTCTTGAATTTCTTCAAGTTCTATCATATCATCTAACCTCTCTTCTTCGAGGTATTCTGCTTCTAAAAACTTGACATTTCTAGATACTATCACCTTGTGATCTTCAGCATGATAGAATTCATAGCCTCTCGTCTGACGAGGATAGCCTATGAAATATACTTTGACACCCTTGGCATCTAACTTATGAGTGAGCATCAATTTGACTATCGCAGGACAGCCCCAAGGTCTAAGATAGCCCAGTGAGGGCTTCTTTCCTTTCATAAGGATTTTTCTCCACTGATTTAGATGGTACACGGTTTAGAATGTAGATTGCAGTTTGTAGCGCATATCCCCATAGATATTTTGGAAGAGTCGAGAATCCAATCTTTGATCTCACCATGTCTAACAGGGTTCGATTCCTTCTCTCAGACACACCATTAAATTGTGGTGTTCTAGGAGGGGTCCATTGCGATTGAATTCCGTTTTCCTTCAAGTAGTCGATAAATTCTTCACTAAGGTATACACCTCCTCGATCTGATCGAAGAGTGACTATCCTTAGGTTCAATTCATTCTCGACCTCATTCCTAAACTCCTTGAATTTCCCAAAGGTCTCGGATTTATTCTTCATAAGATAAATATATCCATACCTTAAGAAATCGTCAGTAAAGTAACGAAGTAAGGATAACATCCACGTGCTTGGACTTTAAAGGGTCCACATACATCGGTATGTATGAGCTCTAAGCAGCGAGTGGCACGAACACCTTGTCCAACAAAAGGTTTGTTCGTCATCTTACCCTTAACACATGATTCGCATGTACCATATGATTCAAAATCAAATGGTTCTTAGTAGTCCAACTTCCTTAGTCTTTGAATCCGTGTTTCATTGATATGGCCTAGCCGACAATGCCATAGATAAGATGGATTATTCTTCCTACTTGAAGACGGTTGCTTGTTATGTATTTGAAATAAAGGTAGACTACTTTGCAAAATATATAAACCATTCACTAAGGGAGCTTTTCCATAATACTGGTCATTTAATGAAAAATAACAAGTATTATTAGCAAATCGAAAGGAAAAACCCAAATTGTCCAACAATGGAATGGAAATAATATTTCTGACAATGGATGGAACAAAATAAATGTTATCAAGTTCTAAACATTGTCCTGATGGTAAATCTATCTTGCAGCGTCCAACGCGTTTGGCTTCAACTGAATTGTCGTTCCCAACATGCAAGTCGATTTCACCATGCTTGACTAGCCTGTGATCAATTAGCCCCTGCACATTATTACAAATGCGTGAGCCACAGGTTGTATCTAATACTCAACCATTGGAGTCAAAAGTAGTAATGTTCATTTCAATAACAAACAATCGTCAAAATTTCCAAAATTCAATAACCCTAGCGTGCCTGCGGCCGCAGGCGCCGGCCTGCGTCAGGCAGGCGGCCGGGCTGCCTGCGTCACGCAGGCGGTAAATATATATTATAATTTTATTTTTTTGAAAAAATATAAATTCTAAATTTATATAAAAACAAAACTTTTGAAAATTGAATTAATCATAGAATCAATTGGATCCACATACACTACAAAATCATACAACATATATACATATATACGTAATCAATTAACCTCGCTCTGATACCACCGTAAGAAAATATGGTCAGAGTTACCCCTAGGGTACGCAGCGGAATTTCAAAAATTTTCTTAACATGCAGGTTAATTGATCATGTATATATCGTATATATTAAACACGTCAATTAGAAGACTTACAATACTCCAAAAGCAAGCATAGGTACTAAGTCTTCGTAATAATCCGGCGAATCTTCTCCTTTGTCGAAGTCGAAGATATCTGCAATACTCTGATTATCTGCAAGACAATAAAAGTTAGTTTCCGGCACTTTGAACCTCAACCTTGGTATCCACGGATGAACAGCTTATCGGAAAGAATGCTAGGATATTCTTTGTGTGGCCAAGAAGATAGGATGACGGTTTTCCTCCGGTGAGGGGTGGCGCGCGCGTGGCTTGGGAGAGGTAGGGGAGAGCTTTTATTTTCTCTAAGAAAACTGGTAGACTAACTGTATGTCTATGTGTGTTAAAAGCTCTCTAATAGTCTACTATATATAGTAGTCAATAGAAGCCTAATGAATAATCAATTAGACTTCATAAAGCAATAAGAATCTAATTCTTATCGCACTAGGAAACCAATTCAAGTCTAGATTCATTCCCAATCAAGTTAGAACTCAATCAGGAAAATCTAACTTATCGCTTGACTTCTAATAGAGGAAGGAGTCGAACTCCTTCCCCTACTCCAGCTGCGCGCGCGCGCGAGTCCTAGGGAGGTTAGGTGGGTCCCGATTTTGGGACCCACTTATAATTCTAAGGCAATTCAAACTCCAAGTAGATTTTGCCCATGTGCATATATTAATTCTAAATTAACATATCCTTTCAAATCAAACCTCTATTATATTTCTAAAATATAATCTTTGATTGTATTTACATAAAATACAATTAATCAGCCAATTCAATTAATAATTCCAAATCATTAATTGAGCCACAAATTATTATAATTAATTCCAAATCAATTATAATCCGTCAATCACAATTAATTCTAAATTAATTGCGATTCCATTTTCAAGGATATTCGTATAAGCTGAATCACCACATAGTGTGACCCATAGGGCCTCATTGTATTAAGATAGTCCTAGACTAGGCAAAATGGAATTCCTAGACGGTTCCATTTGCAATATTAATACATGAGGACGTTTGAAAGATTTCTCAAAGCAAACCCTTTCGTTGCGAAGTCTGTCGCGCTCAACGCGGCGATGGTAACGTCCCTTCATCTGACTGACTCGAATGCATCTAGGATCGATGAAGTGTCTATCCCAATAATACATCCACGAGCGTCCTCAGTGAGTTGCATGGTGAACCAAATACCTATTATGACCATCATAATAATATTGATACGCTGGCCAGCGGTTTTACCAATCACAACTATGAACGACTATGAGCAGTTCTCTCATGTGCTACACATGAGAGATGAATCCTTCATAGAATCACTTATCATCCCCATTTGTATGTAGCTATAATCCTGGATCGTGTCTTGGGTCAACTGTTTATTCAGAGCTGACATCGACGGGTCCACCAAGGATATGGCGCAACAAATGTGATGATAAAGTCTTGTAAGTCCAAAGGACGACTGGCATCACTTCGACAACTTACCGGTTCCCATAGACACTTCGGTGTCGAGTATACATCGATGGGAGTTTCCGGTGGGTACTTCCATTGTTCGGTAATCACCCTTCGAACAACTATGCGGAGTTATGGGAACATTTCTTGATTGTCCAACAATCCGTTCCGTGGCCGTGGGATCGGCTCACACCTGCTCTAACAAGTATAACCTCCACGCATACTAGTCTCAGCTGGTTCATTCAGACCCCTACATCCGAGATGAACCTCGGCTAGGGAGAGTTTGGGATAGATGATAACTCACATAGCTCCCACTATCTGTGTGATCGGTCATCTATCCGAGGGGACATGTTTAATATCATTACAGACAGGAATAGAGATATGACATGCTATATGCCTGGTGTAATATAAATATGAAAGCGATACTCAATAGTCAAACAACAAACATATATTATATTACGTTGACCTGTGTAATAGTACATATGCCCTTAATAAGGGCTGCATGCCCTTAATAAAGACTGTCTCTAGGACATATACACTATCAAGCGCCATTGGGAACATTGCGGCCGACAAGGGTGCTCCGGAGGAAGTTGCCAATTTGCACCTCCAAGTTCAGGAAGCTAATACCCGTACTCGGGCGCTTGAGGAGGAGCTGCAGGTCGAGAAGGCCAAGTTCGCAAGTCTGGAGGCCGAGAGCGCTAAGGTGCAGAGGCAGATGAAGGCCTGAAAGGATGCATGGAATAACCTTTCCATCAAAATGGCCCGTTTTAAAGACTCCGTGCTCGGGTACCTCAAAGATACTCGGTATGAGTCCGCCTAAAAATGCTGGAGACCAAGGAAGTGGGGCGCGATGAGGGCTTCTACTCGGCTCTCGACTAGTTGAAGGCTAAGGGTCTCTTGCCCGAGGATTTTGATAGCGACGCCGCGGGCTTAATGGACAACAAGAACGACGACTTGGCCGACTACGATGACCAGATGGTGTCCGATGCTGAGCATAAGGCTTGTGAATTTGGCGCTCTGGTCGCTAACCCTGAAGTGCCTTATCCCGCCAAGGTCGGTCTGCTTCCTTCCTGGGTGCCCGAGGTCCTCCGAGTTGGGATACTCGAGCCGTTCAACAAGTGTGGCCATCGCAACACTAGGTGGATCGCTCTTCCGGGCCCTGTCCTCGGTCGTGACTATACTGTGGAGGAGCCCGAGGTTATCAAATTTCGGGAGACGATCGAGGCAGAGAGGCGCGCGGCGGGCTCTGGGGTTAGTCGAGCTGAGGGAGCGATTCAAGCTTCCGGGGGCGGTAGTCAGACCGGGGAAGGGAAAGACCTGTAGAGATCTCCTCCTAAGTTCCCCGAGCAGTCTCGTAGTCGCTCCGGTTGAAGGTTGAAGGCCGATTATGCTCGGTAAAACTTCTAAAAAATTGAAGAAGTCTTTTATTTTGCTAGTCGAACAATTACATTTCCGTTTTAATTTGGCCCTTTGTGGCATGCTCGGGAGAGCTCTTTTTGATGCCCCACTCATTTGGGTGCATATCCTTTTGTAAGTCAACAATGCTTCTCCTTTTGCCCGACGAGGCCTTATGCTAATCGCTTGTTTTTTCTCTTTTGCATTTCTTGTCTTTACTTTGGTATGTCGCAAAGTATAATGCGAGTTTTCATAATATGCTTCTTCAGGTACTTGTTTCTCCTCCGTTGGACTTAGAAAAATTCTAAGTATGCGTCGTCGCACGCTTGTTTATATCTCAAACTTCGCCTATCTGAATCAACTTAGTGGTTGGTCGGCCACTTGGGCTAACAACTTAGCAATTCACGCGCTTCCGGACTTCTCCTTTGAAATAAATTCTTAAGCATTGAAATTCGCCTGTCGGGCTCCTCGCAGGTCGACTACCCTTGCTAGTCGGCCGCCGTGTGTTTTCCTTGCTAGTCGGCTGCCCAGTGTTTCCGAAAAACTTAGAAATTTTTTTACCAAATATGAATCGAAAGTTAGACAAAATTTCACCAAGTATGGATCCTGGTACTTGGGCGCTCCATTCCCTTGATACCTTCGGACGCTTCATGAATGAATGTTAGTCGGGCAACCTTAATTGCCAATGTAGTCGGTCCTTAGGTAATTAAGTGTGTCGTCGAGCCCACTTTTCTCCCTTACAATTTTTTCTCAAAAAATTCAAGGAAAAAGTCTCTTGTGGACGATGGAATAGTTATGGTCTTCAGACCATTTTTGAAGCTTGGCCGAGGAGCATGTCGTCGCACCCTTGTGCGTCCTCTGACCCGAAAATTTTCCGAAAATGTTTCCCGAGATATCTTTTTCTTGTCTTGAAAAACCAAGAAGATTAATTTTCTGCCTTTCGACCTTCATTTCTTTCCTTCGGAGCTTCTTATCTAGTTTCGTATTTTTGTGTTGCCTTTCGTGGCTTTATATCTGCCTTTCTCACAAACAAGACAATATTTCAAACTGAAAGAGTTGCATTGATTTGACGGAAATTCAATTACAACGGTGGGCTTCGAGGCCATGCCAAAGGGCGAAACAAAAACTGAACTAGAAATCATAAACTGGTGAAAGGGGGCCTTCCACAGGAGCTCATCAAAACATTGCATAATTCTCCAATGGCTTCTAGGCATAAAACCTCTGTATATTGGTGGTGTTCCAAGTGTTCTTCAACTCATTTCCTTCGGCATCTTCCAAGCGGTAACTTCCATTGGAGTTGGCTTCTACTATCTTGTAAGGTCCTTCCCACTTAGGTTCCATCTTGTGTGGATTGCCTAGGATATCTGCCTTGCGGAGTAACAAGTCTCCGACTTGAAAGTCTCTATCCTTGACATGCTTGTTGTAGGCCTTTGCGACAATGGCTTGGTATCTCAAGATGTTTGCCAATGTTGTGGTCCTTGACTCTTCGAGCATTTCCAGATCGAACATCCTTGCTTCATGGTTGTCCTCCGGTTGGTATCCTTGAATTCTCAATGTTTCTTGCACAATCTCGGCCGGGATAACTGCCTCCGTACCATAGACAAGGGAGAATGGAGTTTCCGTTGTTGCTGTCTCTGAAGTGGTGCGGTAGGCCTAGAGGACTCCATCAAGTTGCTCAACCCAACTTCCTTGGTACGCTGAAAACCTTTTCTTCAAGCTCCTTACGAGCGTCTTGTTGGTGGACTCAGTTTGGCCATTAGCTTGGGAATATCCCACTGAAGTAAAGCGCCTTTCGATCTTCATCCTTTCGCACCATGCGTTGAACTTGGCTCCGGTGAACTGAGAACCGTTGTCGGACACAAGGACCCTCGGCAAGCCAAAGCGACATACAATGTTCCTCCAGACAAAGTCCATAACCTTCTTCTCGCTGATCACAGAAACCGCTTCCGCCTCTGTCCATTTGCTGAAGTATTCTACCGCGACAATGATGAACTTCTTTTGTCCGGTTCCTTTGGGCAATGGTCCGACTATGTCTATTCCCCATATGTCGAAGGGGCATGTGATCTTGGAAGGAATAAGCGGTCTTGCGGGTGCATGATCGGGGGTCGCAAAGTATTAACATTCCTCGCACTTGCGCACGAATTGCGCAGCATCCTCTCGCATCGTTGGCCAATAAAATCCTTGGAGAATAATCTTCTGAGCTAAGGCTCTTCCTCCCGAGTGGTTTCCACAGCTCCCTTGGTGCATTTCTTCTAAGATCGCTTGGACTTCGTTGTCGCTAACACATCTAAGGTGTGTGCCTCTGAATGATCTCTTGTAAAGATATGTCCCTTGGACAAAGTATCTCACTGCTCTTCCCTTGATCCTCCTTGCTTCCGCACGGTCCCTCGAGAGGATTCCATGCATCAAATAGGCCGCGATAGGTTGCATCCAACTTGGGGTTGTATCAATAGTGAACATGCCTTGCGCACTTTTTTGAGAACTTGCGATGGACGAAAGCTCCATCTTCAGAAGTATCACATTTCGAGTATCTACGCCTCCGGACGCTGATGTATATTTGGACAAGGCATCCGCCTTACTATTGAGTTCTCTTGCAAATTTCTCTACTTGGCATTCTTCAAATTGTGCCATTTCTTCTTTGATAACGTCCTTGTACTCTAGCAAGGAGCTCTTCTTCGCTTTGAATGCTCCGGCCAATTGTGAGTCGGTAAAAATCTTGATTTTCTTCACTTGAAGTGCTTTGGCCATCCGGAGACCAATCAGAATCGCTTCATATTCAGCTTCATTGTTTGAGACCAAAAAGCCTAAGGTCACAGCGTATTCTAACTCGGCTCCTCCGGGACTCCTGAGGTAGATTCCAATTCCTCCGGACCTCCCGCAAGACGAACCATCAACTTGTAAAATCCAAACATCTCCATGATCTTTTGGATCTTTTGGTTCGGGGAGCGTTATTTCTCGAACTGATTCCTTCGGACCCTTTCCTGTCTCCTCCGGACCTTTTTCTGCTTCCTTCGGAACCTCCGCTCCGAATTTTGTTCCTTGGACGACAATCAGAATTTGCTTCTTCCATTGCCACATCGTTGAGAAGGAACATGTGGTTGGGTGTGTACTCTTTCCTTTGTTCATTGGTCTCAGGGCGATAAAGCATGGCGTCTTCGGCATTGGACATATCAATTTCTCAACTAGCTTGGGCTAGTTCCTTGAATCCCTTCAATGCCGCTTCTAGATCTTTGAAATGTTCACTGACTTGAGGTCCTTGGGAGTCGATCATCATAGCTGAATCAGATTGTGCTTCCTTTGGGTCGACGTCCATAGGGTCCTTGGCAGGATACTCGGCCAAGAAATCCGCTAGGACTTGAGCTTTTTTGGCTAATGGAGCTTGGTAGTCGATGTCGAACTCACTAAGCTCGATCGCCCATCTTGCTAGTCTTCCGCTCATTTCAGGTCGCCCTAGGACTTGCTTGAGAGGTTGGCTTGTTAAGACAATCACTTTGTGCGCACCAAAGTATGGTTTGAGCCTCCTTGCGGTGTAGTGATGAATGTGTATTTTACACTTTCATTTAAGTGACAAGGAATTGGTGTTCCAGAAGCCTAATTGGAGTATCTAAAGGTTTCCGGATAGGATTTGAAGTCTAGGGGTCAAATCTAGAGGCTAGAAGGCCACTAGAAGTCAGAAACCGAGTCCGAAAAGGGGAAGAAATCCAAAAACGCGTCGAAAACGCGTATTTTCCCGAGTTTTACTCCCGGGCGAATCGCCCCACACCAGGCGAGTCGCCCGGTGTGTGGGGCCCTTCGCCCCACACAATTCGTAGCTTATATATAGCTGCTCAGTTTTTCTCCGTTTTTCATATTTTTCCAGACCTTTTCTCTCACCTTTCTCTGTAGTTTTCGGTAGGAACTTCCCAGAGCCTGTTCTGGGGATTCATAGCTTAGGAGATACTTTTTCATAGCAGTTTGGAGCTTGTAAGATCGCGATTCTTAGGAGACTGACAACCTTCGGTAATATTGTATCTTACAGTTTTTCTACTTATTTTTATATATCTTTCAACATGTTTTCTTCTATGATTTCTGTTGATTGCATGACAACTATGAGTAGCTAAAATTCTCGTTGGTGATAGTATGTGAATTCTTAGCAAAGGGTTGATAATTATGCTAATGACTATATCGCGCATTATACTCCGTGTTATTGCTTTATTTCTTTGATCTATCTAAATCTCTATCTTCGTATTGTTGATTAATTATTGCACACAATTGGACAATTCATTGGTCTTTGACCTATCTAAATCTATATCTTCGTTGTGTTTGATAATTACAACAGGACAATTCATTGATCAAAGATCTCCATGCAAAACCGAGGAATTTATGCATGATTATTAACCCGTTATGCTTTGAAGGACCATACTATCACCAATCTCCATTATCTGTTAAGAAAAACCTTTGCTAAATCGTCTGCTGTTTTATATTCTAAATTAGATTAGATAAAGCTAGTTATAGTCCTTAGAGATCGACACTCGAGGTTATTCTACTGCTACACAACGGTTTTCGTTGTAGTTGTGAATTGCCTTTGGCAAATAACAAATTTATTTGATTCGCGTTGGAACACGACATCCAGCGCGTTCATCAAATTGGCGCCGTTGTCGGGGACTATACTCCTTTTTTCTGTTTAATTTGTTTATATTTTCAGCATTCAATTCCTAGTTCTAGTAGTTTTAGTTTTCCTTTTTAATCTCTATCTGATACTCCTTTCCTAGTTTGTTACAGATACTGTATGCCACATACACGATCTAGAGGAACACCGCTTGCTGATTCAATTGCTGAGATCGACAGAGTCTACCACCAAAGAAGGCGACTACTTCAAAGGGTGAACTAGAGGAAATAGAGGATACCGATTTCTCTGAATCTCTACACAGTCTTTTCAAGGAAATCGACGGAATGGAAGAAGCTAGACCACTGAAAGCATGGGTTCAAACCTCCAAGGATCGTATGAGGGGACCGACATTGTTCTTTCGTCTGCAACTCGAGATCTGGAAATCAAGAACCACGCATTCCAACAACTTCCGAGGTTCTATGGCTTATCAAGGGAAGATGTGATGGGGTACTTGCACGATATCGATGATTTCGTCAACCAACTCCCACGATCCGGAGCTGAAATAACAACGGATGAGTTGCGGATGAAGGTTTTTGCTATGGGGCTTGGTGACAGAGCCAAGTCATGGTTGAGTTCTCTACCAACAGGCTCGCTGGACACTTGGGAGAAGGTTTTTTCAGCTTTCATGGAAAAATACTTCCCTCACACCTTGACTACCGCACTAAAGGCGCAAATCACTGGATTCAAACAAGACTATGATGAGACCATCTACACCGCGTTTGAGAGGTTCCAAGATCTCACGAACAAGTGCCCTCACCATGGTTTTGAGCTTTCTGACCTAGTCCAACACTTCTACAATGGACTAACCTTCGAGAACCAACAAGTGGTGGATTTCCAATGCTGAGGCAATATTTGGGAGGAAACCGCAGAAGCCGTCTGGGCAGTTTTCGAAAGACTTGCTAAGGGTTCGCAGTTCAAGGACCCAAGAGCAATGGTTAGGAGACGTGGACCTGAAGCTCCACCGACTCAAGAAGCCCCTATGTATAGGGGGAATGGGGGTCAATTCGAGTGCTTTACCAACGAATTGAAGAAAGTCCTCAAGAGCGCCACTAGAACAACTGTTTCGAACGAAGTCTGCCGAATATGCAAGAACTATGGGAATGGGGCTCATATGTGTAGATTGGACCTTGCGTATGATGATGTCAACTGGGCTCAAGGAGGCGAAGAGGAAGCCTTTGCTACGAGTTTGGTACTCAAGAAGCTAGCTACGGACAAGATGGTAGGAATCCTCGAGGTGGATTTTGGAAAAGAGGGTTCCGAAACAATCAAGGATATGCACCGGCTAGCCAAACTTATGGCCCTAACCAAGACCGTAGTAGGCTTAACTATGGTAATGACCACTGCGAAAACCCCGCTCCGAAAGAGCAACCGAAGTCGAAGTCGGCTCAACTGATGGAGAACTTGCAAAAGATGGTTGATCACACCCAAAGTTTTCTCAAACGTTATGAAGAAGATTCCGAGAAGGCTAGGGCACGACTTGATAGGTTGGAAGAGAGCACTAGGCTTGCCCATCAAAAGATGCAAGAGTTGATCGACCGAGGAGCAAGTAGGGAGCAAGGCAAGCTGCCTAGCAACACTGAGAAGTCGATGTCCATTACCTTGGCTGGTGATCTGCCTGTCGAAATCACCATCAAGAAGGTTGCTAAGTGCGAGTGTTGCAAGAAGGAAGAACCTCCACATGCTAAGGAAGAAGAGAAGGACCTTGGTTCTGACGAGAGTGAAGAGGAGCAAGAGGATCCCGAGCCACTCCCTCAAAGTTTCGATGTTAAGGTCGGGATTGGTGAGCTTGAAGATGTTCGTGCCACACTAGACATGGGATCCTAATCTAATGTGCTCCCTATGAATGTGTTTGAGAAGAGTAGCCTTGGAAAACTATCTGAACATAAGACTATTGTGCAACTGGCAGATGGATCCTTTGTGAGACCCGATGGCGTTGTGAAGAATGTATTGGTCAAGATTGGTGAAGCTTCTGTATACACCAATTTTGTAGTTATGCCGGCGTCTACACCTGGGACTGGGGATGTCGTTCTCTTGGGGCGAGCGTTCTTGACTAAGCTACGCTCCGTGATAGACATCTACCGAAGGACTTGCACTATTGAGGTGGATGGCAAGCGACATCTGTTGCGAGCCATATCTGATCCACCTGATACTTCTCACACTATTAACTACTGTGGTCTTGCTGCCTATGTTCATTCTTATTCACAGATTCGTGACATGAGGAGGAGATCCATGAAGGGGAAGTCTAGTACCCTCAAGAAGAAGAGCTAGGCGCAGACAGGAGTCGAGTCAAAGACTTTAAACAATGGCGCTATCCGGGAGGCAACCCGGAGTTTTTATCGCTCTCAGCCAACCGAGGCCAAACCATTCGGTAACATCTAGTATCACTTCTTATTACTCATTCTCTTTTGCTAGGGACTAGCTTAAGTTTCATAAGGGGGATGGGATGTGAACCATGATGTTAAGTATTGCTTGGCTTTGTGTTGATTGGTATCTTGTTTTTTGTTTGCATTTGCATTTGCACGTTTACCGCTTTCTTAGTTTTTTAGGTTGCATTCACTGCATTCATTCTAGGATAGTCTTGCATGTTTTATATGGAGTTTATTGCCGAATGTTTTGAACTTTTTTATTGGGTAGATTAACTAACTATGCCATTAATCATATGCTTCATCTCTATGAATTTGTTTGAGGTTTTTCTCGCTTGGCTTGTCACATTTATGTATTGCACTTAGTTAAGCTTGGTAGTCTCGACATCACTTAGTGCTGTTTTCTCTACTGCGGTTGACGAAGGCCTTTACAATAGGATGATGCATGTTAGGGTCTTATGGTTGTTTCCCGAGTAATTATGTACCTAGGAGGCAACGAGTCTTCACCATGCTTTGAGATTGCTGAATGCCTATGAAGGAGGTAGTGTGAGGTTGTGTGATCCTTTGTTTGTAACCTATTCTTCCGAATAGGTTTGGGGAGGGGGTTACGCTATCATTAGACTTGTTTTTCATTTTCCATTTCTGTGTTGTGAGTTTATTTTTTCTTTCTCGTAAATTTACTGCTCCAACATATTCTTTCGAATAGGTTTGGGGAAGTCGTGTGAGTCATTTTGTTTATTTTTCGTTATGCTACTGCTGGCTAAAAAAAATAAAATCGAAAAAAAAAGAAAGAAAAAATTCCAGAAAAAAAAAGAGAAAAAAGAAACTGGAAAGAAAAAAAAGAAAAAAAAAACAGAAAAGATCCCAAAAGAGCAAAGAAGGGTCCAAAAAAGAAAAAGCCAAATAGCAGTTTAGCAAAGTGTTGTGTCTCATTTTCCAATTCTTGTAATGTTCGTAATCGTGTTGTAATTTTCTATTTTTTGTCTTTTGATTTTTGAGTGTCATCTGTTCTATACCACCCTCGTCCTGCCATTCAGGAAGTGGTGAAAATCTTAAGGCTTTGCTTGAGAGATGGGTAGAATAGGGGAGTGTTATCTTTTATAGGGAACCCTCCTTCGTTTGATGAAAGCCAGTACTGGTTCGGCCTCTTTGAGGAAAAGTCTTAACTTGGTGAACAACAGTAAGTCCTCAGTTTCATAGGCACGGGACAACCATTCATATCTTAACATGTTTCATTACGTCGTCACTGACTAGGTCCAGGTAGAGAATGTTACAAGAGACTATCTTGTCTTAACGTAAGTGCTTATGTGGATGTGTATGAGTCAATCGAGGCATTCTTCAACCTATATTCATGTTTTGATTTATATGGTTCTTGTTCATATGTTTTTTGATAGATTCAGTAGATTAGTTCATTTTATTTGGCATGAGACTCCATTTTATGTGTTGCATTGTTTTTTGCATTAGAGTCTAGCTTAGTTGCTTGAGGACAAGCAAAGGTTCGGTTTGGGGAGTTTGATGAATGTGTATTTTACACTTTCATTTTAAGTCTTTTTCACCTATTTTAGCTATCCTCTATGTTAATTTAACTATATTTTAGTGCATTTTATTATAATAGTGTCACGTTTCCCTTTAGTCTTTATTTTACAGGTTTTGGTTGGAAAACGAGGATTTCCGGGCAATTATATTGAAGTAGACAAGGAATTGGTGTTCCAGAAGCCTAATTGGAGTATCTGAAGGTCTCCGGATAGGATTTGAAGTCTAGGGGTCGAATCTGGAGGCTAGAAGGCCACTAGAAGTCAGAAACCGAGTCCGAAAAGTGGAAGAAATCCAAAAACACGTCGAAAACACGTATTTTCCCGAGTTTTACTCCCGGGCGAATCGCCCCACACCAGGCGAGTCGCCCGGTGTGTGGGGCCCTTCGCCCCACACAATTCGTAGCCTATATAGTTGCTCAGTTTTTCTCCGTTTTTCATACTTTTCTAGACCTTTTCTCTCACCTTTCTCTGTAGTTTTAGGTAGGAACTTCCCAGAGCCTGTTCTGGGGATTCATAGCTTAGGAGATACTTTTTCATAGCAGTTTGGAGCTTGTAAGATCGCGATTCTTTGGAGACTGACAACCTTCGGTAACATTGTATCTTACAGTTTTTCTACTTATTTTTATATATCTTTCAACATGTTTTCTTCTATGATTTCTGTTGATTGCATGACAACTATGAGTAGCTAAACTTCTCGTTGGTGATAGTATGTGAATTCTTAGCGAAAGGTTGATAATTATGCTAATGGCTATATCGCGCATTATACTCCGTGTTATTGCTTTATTTCTTTGATCTATCTAAATCTCTATCTTCGTATTGTTGATTAATTATTGCACACAATTGGACAATTCATTGGTCTTTGACCTATCTAAATCTATATCTTCGTGGTGTTTGATAATTACAACAGGACAATTCATTGATCAAAGATCTCCATGCAAAACCGAGGAATTTATGCATGATTATTAACCCGTTATGCTTTGAAGGACCATACTATCACCAATCTCCATTATCTGTTAAGAAAAACCTTTGCTAAATCGTCTGTTGTTTAATATTCTAAATTAGATTAGATAAAGCTAGTTATAGTCCTTAGAGATCGACACTCGAGGTTATTCTACTGCTACATTACGGTTTTCGTTGTAGTTGTGAATTGCCTTTGGCTAAATAACAAATTTATTTGATTCGCGTTGGAACACGACATCCAGCGCGTTCATCATGTAGACCAAGGCAAATTACAACCTTTCAATGTCTAAATATCTTGTCTCCGCACCTGTGAGTGCCTTGCTCAAATAATAAATCGGCATATGATCATTCCCTTGGATCCGTACCAGGACGGAACTTATTGCCTCCGGAGTGGTCGCAAGGTAGAGATATAATGGTTCTCCGTCGACCGGCTTGGACAACAAAGGTGGCAACAACAAGTATTGCTTCAGTTTCTCAAAGGATTCTTCGCATTCCTTTGTCCATTCGAATTGATTACTCTTCCTCAGGACCTTGAAGAAAGGCAGATTCATCTCGGTCGATCTTGAGATAAAACGGCTTAGGGCGATGGATTTCCCAACCAATTGTTGTACCTCGTTGAGTGTCTTTGGCTGCGGAAGGTCAAGTATGGCTTTGATCTTTTCTGGATTTGCTTCAATTCCCCTTTCGGTCACCACGTAACCAAGGAACTGTTAGTAATTGTAGGAAATTACCTCTAAGGTTAACGCAGCGGAATTCAAAAAATTTCCTACATGGATAGTTGATTGAATGATTATTTAACATGCTCCATATAAATGACTTACCCGTTATCCAGCTTTCAGCTTCCATTAATCATTGATCTAATCATGAATTTGTTCTTCAAAGAACACTTGATGATCTTCTAAAGAATCTGACTGACCTTAGAACAGTTCTAAGCTGCCTACGTACCCTTAGGATCAAGTCAAACGTAGTTCAATTCTTCGTTGATGAATTCTCCATGGATGCTAGGAAATCCATATTCAAAATCTACATTAAGCAAAAAAACAAGAAATCTCAAATTTCATAATGAGAATTAATCAAAGAAGAAAAGAAAGAAGTTAGAACGAATACAACCGTATAGAAGAAGAAAGGAATCCAATCCAAAGAAACTCATAAGCCACGCCTCTTTCTGTTTTTCTGTGTAGCTAGGGTTCTGATCGAATCAAACCCTTAAATATGGAGGGCCACGCCTAAGTAGTTTTCTGGGCCTAGCCCAGTTGGTCTTCAGTCAGCCCATCCAAAGAGGAGGTCATCGGTTCGATACCCAACGTGACCTATTTCCTTTCTTTCTTCCTTTTGGTCACTTTTAACATTTGAACTTCAAATCTAATTGACCCAAATGTATATTCTAACTTTAATTAATTAAATTTAATTTAATCTAATTAAATCTTTTCTTCTTTTGTTAATTAAATCTAATTTAATTAATTTACTTTCTAAAGTATAAATTCATTAAGTCCATTGAATTCGATTCAACTTAATTAATTCTATCAAATAGAATATTCGATCTCAATAATATTAAATTAAAAATTTATCAATCCAATTGATATTTTATTTAATATAGTAATTAAGTCATAAGTCTAATTTTAACTTAATTAATAATTTTCATCAAATGAAATGTCCTTAATGATAGTAAATCAAATGTTATCAATCCCATTGACATTTAATTTACACTAATGCTTAATAGGGAGAACTATCACCTAGTTGTATGTGACCCATAGACCCTCACATATCAGGCAATGATCAAATCAAGGTCTCAGTGAATATTCCTAGACAGTCGTCACTAGACAATACTAATATGTAAGGAACGTTTGTTGAGGAGATACAAACTGCCTGTGATGTAGAGTACTTTGATGATACGGTCCTTTCATTCTCGAATACTCGAATGAGTCTAGAATATGGATTAGTGTCTATTCCAATAACTCATCCATTGTCTCTCAATCTTCTTAGTCGATCTAGATGATTATGTCCAAACACCATTTTGACACATATCTTTGCAGTGGTCACTGACTAACGATCGCACTAAATATGAGATGTAGAGTATTCTCTCCTTGAATCTATTCGGAGGAATGAATCGTGATCTTGGTCTAATCACTGACACCACATGATTCCTAATATACCCAACGCATTCCGTATCTACCCTACTTTAAGAGTGCAAGCGTTGCGCATGGTCAAAGTATATTATTCCATATATGATTTAGTATTGACCTCAAGTCTGAGGACTATTACATCACCCTACAATCCGATACTCCCATAGACACTTAAATAGAATTTACCAAATGGTTTCTCGGCTGGGTATGCCAACACTCTCCAAAGTGCCCATGTGTCCATCATGAATAACCAAGCTATTCGCAGCAGTGAGAACTACTACATCCTCGAAGGATCTGATGCAACACATGCTAGTCTCTATCGCATCATTGATATCCCATATCTCAATGACCATCAACTAGTGGCTAATTTTAGGACTTAAGTTTTGACACGCAAGCTCCCACTAACTTGGTGATTATCTTTAGTCATTGGGAACAACTTACAGAATAATTCAAACAACCAAATAATCTATTCAGTAAATATAATGTCAATTGTATTTATGTATGCTTAAATAAATGTAACATATATAAATACCAATAAGCTAAATGCGATAAAGTACATATCGTCCTTAATGTTGGTTGTCTCTAGGACATATATACTTTCAATCTCCCACTTGGCCTAGAGTCAATCACTCATGTGTGTCCAACATTTAGATTCCTGGAATGGCTAACTTGTCTATCCAAGACAAGGTTTGTGAAAGAATCAGCGTAGTGTCCTCACGGAGAGATTACTTTATTTGTTTATGTTGCAATCTATCAGTGGTTTCCAAACCAATGATAGTGTCTCAATAGATCCATGCTAGTATCATAAGATCTTGGTTCCTTCGCATGTGCAATCGCATTAGTATAATCGCAATTTCACAATTCGATTACTAACACTTGGAACTACCCCTTGTTCTTCTAAGAACCTTCTAGCATAATCATACAGGACATAAGTTGTTGAATCTATACATCATTTGATCTAATCTAATATGATATTATTACTAATATGAATACAAAATTATAATTGTGATAAGTCCATTCATCACATTTATAATGAAACTTACTACTCATATATACAATATATATCTAAACTAACTCCCACTGTCCATGAAAGCCGTTGATAATTCTAAGTCACCTTGACTGTTTGATGTGTCACATTTGTACATTTTAGGCGATGGTTGCACTAAACAACATCGTGTAAATGTACGAAGTTCATACTTCAATAAGACAATCTAATATTGACGGTATAACCATGTGATAATAATAATAATAATAGATTCTCCTAGAATTCTATTATTGTTTATCAACACATTATTTATTCAAAATTGTGAATATCATGAAGAATTTGAATTTTATCTCGAACCTATCCAACAAGGTTTCAATATGAGAATATCATAGAAACTTTCATTCAAGCCCCTCACAATGAAAGTCTTGAATGACCAATATTTTGACTGTCAACGTGGAAGCTATTTCATATGATGTTGGTGTCAAACATTTTCAATCATATAGATAAGAGCTCCTCACAAACACTTCTAAAGATGTACAGATCATTCATCTACTTTTGAAATAAGTTAAACTAATTTACTTATTTCAAATGTAAATTCTCAAACTCCTAGAAGCTTGCATAAATCCACAATGGTCTTATTTTATTTGCATATCCATACATGATTTGAATTCGACACTAAGGCCTATAACTGTGTCAAACACACTTTACAATAAAGTTTCTCCTCAGAAAATGGTATAGGCTTGTTATCGAATATATCATGCAATTATTAGATGCTTATGCAAGTAAAATCTTATAGGACTTGTCTATAATCCAACCAATAGATAATATATAGTATGTCTCCCAGACTCAACTATATAATTTTGATTATCCTACACTATGTAGGCATAGACTCCGTTGTTGATATAATACTTTCCTGAAAGAAACTACTACTATGTAATAATAAAATATCAACTTACTTAAGTTCTAAACTTAAGTAATCTCTAGTCCATCTCTTAAGATCCTATGGCTTTAAGCCACCTCTCAAAATCGATATCAGATATCATTTTGTTAGCTATAGGTTATAAACTCATCCCTGCGTATGACAGTAAATAATCGTGATCCTTCCAAAGGATTCCATACAATTCAATTTGTCACGAAAATTTACTTAACCTAGGAGTTTGTTCATTTGCGTTCGAATTCGTTTAATTATCCTGAATGTTATGAGGCACTCTAATATTGGGACACCCAATAAATTATAGTGATCAAGGTAACACTCAAATGCTAACCTTGCTATGAAGAATGTGCAACATTTAAGCTGCACTGTTTCAACTTGTGGGAATAACTTATTCATAAAAATATTACTCCCCAAATGCTTCCATTAGCTTATGGGCATTACCAAGTAACTTACTCCCACTAACCTCAAGCACTGTTGACTCTTCCTCTGAATCTTTGTCATAGTTAAGTGACAAGTTATCAGCCTCATTAGTTAATTTGTGCTCTTGAAACCATTTCAAATTTTGTACTTCTGTCTAATTTATTCCTTGTAAACTCCAAGTCTCACAAGAATAGCATATGCCAAGATTAATTTGTTACTTATGATGATAGAGGTTAAGTTTCACAAATTAATACATTCTAAAATCCTACTAATCATGAAGAACTTTAATACATGTATGGGGCAACCCCATATTCAGTTATGTATTAAAGAATCTTACAACATAACTATTATGTGTCTCTAAGACTGATTTAGTAAGGATATAATTAGGATACATATTGAGCTTCAATTGCACTTGTAACAAAGTATATGGGATAATCTATGTCGAACATAGCATTTCCATTTCAATGGAACCCATCATGGGATTAACCATGTCTAACAAGGTTTAATTAATTCCACTCTATTAGAATCCATGGCCTTTTATAACAATCCATATGTTTCACAACAAATGGTGTCAAGTAGTCTAACTTACTTAACACTTGTCATTCTTATCTCACAAGTTCAACCAAGTTGACAAATAACATAATTTTGGAAAATTGGTTTGTTCTATTGGTCTTCTTATCGTGTATTGAGAAAGTCATGTCTTATGGTTAAGAACTTTTGATCCATGTTCTTGAAGACGTCTACCTCTATACTATTAGTGTGACTAAATAGTAGGTAAATCCATTATCGTCTTAACAAGTATATAAACAATGTTCTTAACATATGAAATTCATAATCAAATAATTTCATTTGTAATTAGTATACAATACTAAATATTACTTCATAGACATAGTCAACTTTCAATACGCAATAATGTGCTTGAATCTTTAAGAAATAATTGCTTTAAGTTCAAGGAATCAAACTTTGCTACCCATACTCTCATTGAATTACTATAATTGCAATAGAGTGTATTATTCATTAGACATTTACTCTTTCTTCCAAGGTCATCTTTAAGATAAATAGAAATATACTTAGAGCAACTCTCAGTATATTTATTCTACTTTCCATTCCTTGCGAATTGGTTTAATAGAACTGCTCACTATGAGCACCATTACCCATGGATGATGTTCTTGCAAAAGACTATGAGTAGTAAGCAGCTTTAGTCAATCTCACTTCTATTGTATTTAATTAATATTCACTATGAAATTAATACAAATCATGAAGTGACTTGATAACAAATTAATTGAAGAAATGTTAAGCAATATTATCTAAGAATTTCAATATCCTCAATTGACCTTCTTATTCCAAATAATATGAGAGCTTGTGAAGAGAAATCAAATTTCAACATTTAAATACAATGCGCATTGACTATCATAAGAACTTGTACTCCCACTGAGTTAGCCAAACTCTAGAATAGAGGTTGACCTAAGTCATTGTTCATCATACATGTTCTAAGAGGTATCTTCTATAATGTCTTCATATTCTCATGTTGTGTAAGCTACTTGTGTACCATACACGCCTAAGTCGAATACATTACCTAGTTGTCCTTGCATTTAAAGTAAGTATTTTTGTCCAACTCGAAATACTCATATTCAAACACAAGACAATCTTGGGTACGTGCTTGTCCAAGACAAACTCAATTAAATCAAACGCAAATAACATTACAGTCAAAATGTCATTGGTAAATGAATCAAACTAATAGTATTCATCAATTCATCAAATGCCATTCTACAACAACCTTATAAAACATAATGTAAATAAAGCGTGAATTAAATTTAACTCTAATAACAATTCACAATATCCTCATTCAGCGACTAAATAATCAAGGCCTTTTGACTTATTTAGTTCCATTAATTTTATCATATTCACCGACCCCATTGGAAGAATACGGATTCATTTCTAATATGAATCTTAATGGCCAAGATCCAAATCTGCACTACTACAACCCCTGCTATGGCTGATCACTGTAATAGCCAAATAAGGTAGGTATCTAAACCAATTGTACAATACAACTCTTGGTTGACCAAAGATACTTTGATCGACGTCCTATAGACTATGCCTGACGCTATGGCGTCTCGACATAGCCCAAGTAAGTCATAACCATCACACAGTACCAACTATGGACCTATGAAAGAGATTTTCCATCGACAAACAGAGTAAGCACTATGGTGCATATTACTCATGAGATTAGATGGTTCCATTCATCATTCAATTATTATGGGTGACGTCGTGCGATCAAATCGAGACTTAAATTTTAGATGGGGAACATTTATGTCGGGGTATTTAATTTTGCTTAAAAAAGATCTTTGATAACTATCAAACATAGGGCGCCGCCTACCCACACATACAATTCGCGGGCAAACAAATAATGAGTGCCGCCTACTCATGCATACAATATGCGGACAAGCAAGTAATGAGTGCCGCCTACCCATGCATATGACAGATGCGGTCCGGAAACTAGTGGGTGCCGCCTACCCATAAATAGCGGACATAAAGTGCTATACTGATTTAAAGTAAATCATATAGACATTCAAAGATGTGTGAGCAAGTAATTGTGAGTTTCAAGTTTGCAAGAAAATATAATTTGTCTCATCTTTATACTTCTAAAGTAATTTATAAATGTTTTATTTCAAAAATAAAACATCTACTAATTTCCAAGAAATTAAATAAATTACAAGTCCAATTATAACAATTTATGAGTCATAAATCTAATTTATGATTTTTTCACGAATTTATAAATATTTAGAACAAGTTTCTACATCAATATAATCTTCTAAAGACTATATTAATATCTAAACATAGTTTATAAACTATTTATAAACTAATCATCAAATTACTAAATATTATAAACATCAAGTATGCTACCAAACATTAATATAAGCCTCCAAAACTAATATTAGGACACAAATGTAATTTATAAACTATTTATAAATTAAATATTAAGTTTCTAAAACTCTAGGTGTCCAATGTAAATTTCCAGAGGACTATAAAGTTTCTAAAACTTATCAGGGTTAAATTGACCATACCAAGTATTAAAGGGCTAATGCATAATTTCCAGAAGTACAAAATCTAATTTAATTTGAATGGATTGAAGTTTTAAATAATCGGGGACCGAAATTAGTAGTCTCAATAGTACAGGGGCCTCAGCCACAATAAGACAGAATAATCTGTAGAATTGTAACAGAGGTCCCTGATCTTCTACATCCTTTCAAATCGACCCCAATACTTTTATAACATTCAATTCAGACCCTGATCTTTTGAAAACTTGCAATTGGGTCCCTGTTCTTTTCAAAAGCTTGCACCCATGTCCAAAAATGGTGGCTTCGATTTCGAATCTGATTTCCCAGTAAGAAAAATGTTCCAAACACGAATCAATATGCAATCCTTCATATTATCATCACCAGACGAGGTCAAAAGCATCAAAAATCAAAATCCCCAATTTTTTTTTTGATTGATTTGATCGGTCGAATTGATCGATCCAGATCGCGACTCTAGTCGCGTCTCATTTCACGTTCCGGTGATGATGGCTTCGTCTCCCCATTCGCACAATCATTCAAAGCTCAAGCTTACGAAAGCTTAAGCCGCCATTAATGGCGGGCGAAAACAGGGACCGACCAAGTCGGATCCGGAGAGAAACAGAGAAAGGCGATCTCGGGATGTGCGCCTGCGGTGGGATTAGGGGAGCCAAGCTCCGGTAGCCGTGGAAGGCGATGAAGGCCAGAATTCGGATTGATTCCGACGGGTTGATACTTGATTGAAACCCAGTTTGAAATTCAATCCAATGAAGCAGAAAGAACCCAGATCATTTTCTTCATTTACGTGCATAAACAAGACAAAATAATTTAGGGTAATTAACTAACTCAAAACAAATTAATTAATCCTAATCAGAATCCAATTCAATCGATGGACAATCAAACCGAGTTTAATAAAAGATCTAAAACCCAGTTTATCCATATTAACAATACAAATTATATTTCTTTAAACATAAAACTCACAATAAACAAACAATAACACATAAATAATTCATTCAATCAACCTGCTCCGATACCACTGTTAGTAATTGTAGGAAATTACCTCTAAGGTTAACGCAGCGGAATTCAAAAAAATTCCTACATGGATCGTTGATTGAATGATTATTTAACATGCTCCATATAAATGACTTACCTGTTATCCAGCTTCCAGCTTCCATTAATCATTGATCTAATCATGAATTTGTTCTTCAAAGAACAATTGATGATCTTCTAAAGAATCTGACTGACCTTAGAACAGTTCTAAGCTGCCTACGTACCCTTAGGATCAAGTCAAACGTAGTTCAATTCTTCGTTGATGAATTCTCCATGGATGCTAGGAAATCCATATTCAAAATCTACATTAAGCAAAAAAACAAGAAATCTCAAAGATCATAATGAGAATTAATCAAAGAAGAAAAGAAAGAAGTTAGAACGAATACAACCGTATAGAAGAAGAAATGAATCCAATCTAAAGAAACTCATAAGCCACGCCTCTTTCTGTTTTTCTGTGTAGCTAGGGTTCTGATCGAATCAAACCCTTAAATATGGAGGGCCACGCCTAAGTAGTTTTATGGGCCTAGCCTAGTTGGTCTTCAGTCAGCCCATCCAAAGAGTAGGTCATGGGTTCGATACCGAACGTGACCTATTTCCTTTCTTTCTTCCTTTTAGTCACTTTTAACATTTGAACTTCAAATCTAATTGACCCAAATGTATATTCTATCTTTAATTAATTAAATTTAATCTAATTAAATCTTTTCTTCTTTTGTTAATTAAATCTAATTTAATTAATTTACTTTCTAAAAGTATAAATTCATTAAGTCCATTGAATTCGATTCAACTTAATTAATTCTATCAAATAGAATATTCGATCTCAATAATATTAAATTAAAAATTTATTAATTCAATTGATATTTTATTTAATATAGTAATTAAGTCATAAATCTAATTTTAACTTAATTAATAATTTTCATCAAATGAAATGTCCTTAATGATAGTAAATCAAATGTTATCAATCCCATTGACATTTAATTTACACTAATGCTTAATAGGGAGAACTATCACCTAGTTGTATGTGACCCATAGACCCTCACATATCAGGCAATGATCCAATCAAGGTCTCAGTGAATATTCCTAGACAGTCGTCACTAGACAATACTAATATGTAAGGAACGTTTGTTGAGGAGATACAAACTGCCTGTGATGTAGAGTACTTTGATGATACGGTCCTTTCATTCTCGAATACTCGAATGAGTCTAGAATACGGTCCTTTATTTGTTTATGTTGCAATCTATCAGTGGTTTCCAAACCAATGATAGTGTCTCAGTAGATCCATGCTAGTATCATAAGATCTTGGTTCCTTCGCATGTGCAATCGCATTAGTATAATCGCAATTTCACAATTCGATTACTAACACTTGGAAACTACCCCTTGTTCTTCTAAGAACCTTCTAGCATAATCATACAGGACATAAGTTGTTGAATCTATACATCATTAGATCTAATCTAATATGATATTATTACTAAGATGAATACAAAATTATAATTGTGATAAGTCCATTCATCACATTTATAATGAAACTTACTACTCATATATCCAATATATATCTAAACTAAGCTCCCACTGTCCATGAAATCCGTTGATAATTCTAAGTCACCTTGACTGTTTGATGTGTCACATTTGTACATTTTAGGCGATGGTTGCACTATACAACATCGTGCATATGTACGAAGTTCATACTTTAATAAGACAATCTAATATTGACGGTATAACCATGTGATAATAATAATAATAGATTCTCCTAGAATTCTATTATTGTTTATCAACACATTATTTATTCAAAATAGTGAATATCATGAAGAATTTGAATTTTATCTCGAACCTATCCAACAAGGTTTCAATATGAGAATATCATAGAAACTTTCATTCAAGCCCCTCACAATGAAAGTCTTGAATGACCAATATTTTGACTGTTAACGTGGAAGCTATTTCATATGATGTTGGTGTCAAACATTTTCAATCATATAGATAAGAGCTTCTCACAAACACTTCTAAAGATGTAGAGATCATTCATCTACTTTTGAAATAAGTTAAACTAATTTACTTATTTCAAATGTAAATTATCAAACTCCTAGAAGCTTCCATAAATCCACAATGGTCTTATTTGATTTGCATATCCATACATGATTTGAATTCGACACTAAGGCCTATAACTGTGTCAAACACACTTTAGAATAAAGTTTCTCCTCAGAAAATGGTATAGGCTTGTTATCGAATATATCATACAATTATTAGATGCTTATGCAAGTAAAATCTTATAGGACTGGTCTATAATCCAACCAATAGATAATATATAGTTGAGTCTGGGAGACATACTATAGTATGTCTCCCAGACTCAACTATATAATTTTGATTATCCTACACTATGTAGGCATAGACTCCGTTGTTGATATAATACTTTCCTGAAAGAAACTACTACTATGTAATAATAAAATATCAACTTACTTAAGTTCTAAACTTAAGTAATCTCTAGTCCATCTCTTAAGATCCTATGGCTTTAAGCCACCTCTCAAAATCGATATCAGATATCATTTTGTTAGCTATAGGTTATAAACTCATCCCTGCGTATGACAGTAAATAATCGTGATCCTTCCAAAGGATTTCATACAATTCAATTTGTCACGAAAATTTACTTAACCTAGGAGTTTGTTCATTTGCGTTCGAATTCGTTTAATTATCCTGAATGTTATGAGGCACTCTAATATTGGGACACCCAATAAATTATAGTGATCAAGGTAACACTCAAATGCTAACCTTGCTATGAAGAATGTGCAACGTTTAAGCTGCACTGTTTCAACTTGTGGGAATAACTTATTCATAAAAATATTACTCCCCAAATGCTTCCATTAGCTTATGGGCATTACCAAGTAACTTACTCCCACTAACCTCAAGCACTGTTGACTCTTCCTCTGAATCTTTGTCATAGTTAAGTGACAAGTTATCAGCCTCATTAGTTAATTTGTGCTCTTGAAACCATTTCAAATTTTGTACTTCTATCTAATTTATTCCTTGTAAACTCCAAGTCTCACAAGAATAGCATATGCCAAGAAACAACATCTAATTTGTTACTTATGATGATAGAGGTTAAGTTTCACAAATTAATACATTCTAAAATCCTACTAATCATGAAGAACTTTAATACATGTATGGGGAAACCCCATATTCAGTTATGTATTAAAGAATCTTACAACATAACTATTATGTGTCTCTAAGACTGATTTAGTAAGGATATAATTAGGATACATATTGAGCTTCAATTGCACGTGTAACAAAGTATATGGGATAATCTATGTCGAACATAGCATTTCCATTTCAATGGAACCCATCATGGGATTAACCATGTCTAACAAGGTTTAATTAATTCCACTCTATTAGAATCCATGCCCTTTTATAACAATCCATATGTTTCACAACAAATGGTGTCAAGTAGTCTAACTTACTTAACACTTGTCATTCTTATCTCACAAGTTCAACCAAGTTGACAAATAACATAATTTTGGGAAATTGGTTTGTTATGTTGGTCTTCTTATCGTGTATTGAGAAAGTCATGTCTTATGGTTAAGAACTTTTGATCCATGTTCTTGAAGATGTCTACCTCTATACTATTAGTGTGACTAAATAGTAGGTAAATCCATTATCGTCTTAACAAGTACATAAACAATGTTCTTAACATATGAAATTCATAATCAAATAATTTCATTTTAATTAGTATACAATACTAAATATTACTTCATAGACATAGTCAACTTTCAATACGCAATAATGTGCTTGAATCTTTAAGCAATAATTGCTTTAAGTTCAAGGAATCAAACTTTGCTACCCATACTCTCATTGAATTACTATAATTGCAATAGAGTGTATTATTCATTAGACATTTACTCTTTCTTCCAAGGTCATCTTTAAGATAAATAGAAATATACTTAGAGCAGCTCTCAGTATATTTATTCTACTTTCCATTCCTTGCGAATTAGTTTAATAGAACTGCTCACTATGAGCACCATTACCCATGGATGATGTTCTTGCAAAAGACTATGAGTAGTAAGCAGCTTTAGCCAATCTCACTTCTATTGTATTTAATTAATATTCACTATGAAATTAATACAAATCATGAAGTGACTTGATAACAAATTAATTGAAGAAATGTAAGCAATATTATCTAAGAATTTCAATATCCTCAATTGACCTTCTTATTCCAAATAATATGAGAGCTTGTGAAGAGAAATCAAATTTCAACATTTAAATACAATGCGCATTGACTATCATAAGAACTTGTACTCCCACTGAGTTAGCCAAACTCTAGAATAGAGGTTGACCTCAGTCATTGTTCATCATACATGTTCTAAGAGGTATCTTCTATAATGTCTTCATATTCTCATGTTGTGTAAGCTACTTGTGTACCATACACGCCTAAGTCGAATACATTACCTAGTTGTCCTTGTATTTAAAGTAAGTATTCTTGTTCAACTCGAATACTCAAATTCAAACACAAGACATCTTGGGTACGTGCTTGTCCAAGACAAACTCAATTAAATCAAACGCAAATAACAGTACAGTCAAAATGTCATTGGTAAATGAATCAAACTAATAGTATTCATCAATTCATCAAATGCCATTCTACAACAACCTTATAAACCATAATGTAATAAAGCGTGAATTAAATTTAACTCTAATAACAATTCACAATATCCTCATTCAGCGACTAAATAATCAAGGCCTTTTGACTTATTTAGTTCCATTAATTTTATCATATTCACCGACCCCATTGGAAGAATACGAATTCATTTCTAATATGAATCTTAATGGCCAAGATCCAAATCTACACTACTACAGCCCCTGCTATGGCTTATCACTGTAATAGCCAAATAAGGTAGGTATCTAAACCAATTGTACAATACAACTCTTGGTTGACCAAAGCTACTTTGATCGACGTCCTATAGGCTATGCCTGACGCTATGGCGTCTCGACATAGCCCAAGTAAGTCATAACCATCACATAGTACCAACTATGGACTTATGAAAGAGATTTTCCATCGGCAAATAGAGTAAGCACTATGGTGCATATTACTCATGAGATTAGATGGTTCCATTCATCATTCAATTATGATGGGTGACGTCGTGCGATCAAATCGAGACTTAGATTTTAGATGGGGAACATTTATGTCGAGGTACTTAATCGCTGAAACAAGATCTTAGATAACTATCAAACATAGGGCGCCGCCTACCCACACATACAATTCGCGGGCAAACAAATAATGAGTGCCGCCTACTCATGCATACAATATGCGGACAAGCAAGTAATGGGTGTCGCCTACCCATGCATATGATAGATGCGGTCCGGAAACTAGTGGGTGCTGCCTACCCATAAATAGCGGACATAAAGTGCTATACTGATTTAAAGTAAATCATATAGACATTCAAAGATGTGTGAGCAAGTAATTCTGAGTGTAAAGTTTGCAAGAAAATATAATTTGTCTCATCTTTATACTTCTAAAGTAATTTATAAATGTTTTATTTCAAAAATAAAACATCTACTAATTTCCAAGAAATTAAATAAATTACAAGTCCAATTATAACAATTTATAAGTCATAAATCTAATTTATGAATTTTTCACGAATTTATAAATATTTAGAACAAGTTTCTACATTAATATAATCTTCTAAAGACTATATTAATATCTAAACATAGTTATAAACTATTTATAAACTAATCATCAAATTACTAAATATTATAAACATCAAGTATGCTACCAAACATTAATATAAGCCTCCAAAACTAATATTAAGACACAAATGTAATTTATGAACTATTTATAAATTAAATATTAAGTTTCTAAAACTCTAGGTGTCCAATGTAAATTTCCAGAGGACTATACGAAGTTTCTAAAACTTATCAGGGTTAAATTGACCATACCAAGTATTATAGGGCTAATGCATAATTTTCAGAAGTACAAATTCTAATTTAATTTGACTGGATTGAAGGTTTAAATAATCGGGGACCGAAATTAGTAGTCTCAATAGTACAGGGGCCTCAGCCACAATAAGACAGAATAATATGTAGAATTGTAACAGAGGTCCCTGATCTTCTACATCCTTTCAAATCGACCCCAATACTTTTATAACATTCAATTCAGACCCTGATCTTTTGAAAACTTGCAATTGAGTCCATGTTCTTTTCAAAAGCTTGCACCCATGTCCAACAATGGTGGCTTCGATTTCGAATCTGATTTCCCAGTAATAGAAATGTTCCAAACACGAATCAATATGCAATCCTTCATTATTATCATCACCAGTCGAGGTTAAAAGCATCAAAAATCAAAATCCCCAATTTTTTTTTGATTGATTTGATCGGTCGAATTGATCGATCCAAATCGCGACTCCAGTCGCGTCTCATTTCACGTTCCGGTGATGATGGCTTCGTCTCCCCATTCGCACCTCGCAATCATTCAAAGCTCAAGCTTTCGAAAGCTTAAGCCGCCATTAATGGCGGGCGAAAACAGGGACCGACCAAGTCGGATCCGGAGTGAAACAGAGGAAGGCGATCTCGGGATGTGCGCCTGCGGTGGGATTAGGGGAGCCAAGCTCCGGTAGCCGTGGAAGGCGATGAAGGCCAGAATCCGGATTGATTCCGACGGGTTGATACTTGATTGAAACCCAGTTTGAAATTCAATCCAATGAAGCAGAAAGAACCCAATTCATTTTCTTCATTTACGTGCATAAACAAGACAAAATAATTTCGCAAATTCTCAGGAAAGACGGTCTTTAATATAGACGGGACCTTTTTGTAATTTACCAACCAAAATCTCGCTACCCATTTAAAAAACTCGGGATCCGGATTTATGACCCGGTTCCTTATTCGGGTTATAAGCAGATATTAACCTCTTTCTCTTTTCTTTTTTTTCTCGCTCTCAGTTCGATCGTGGTTTGTCTCTCTCTCTACAATTGGGGTTTTTTCAAGCGGTTTTGCGTTCGATTGACGGTTTTGAAGCGGTTTTCATCTCCATCGACGGTTTTGCAGCGGTTGTTTGGTGTATTTAAGTTCGATTTTGTGCTCCATTGAAGGTATTGTTCTCAATTGAAGTTTTAGGTCGTTTTTGGTTTTCTGGATGTGGTTTTCTTTATTTTTCTGTGATTTCGTAGTAGTATTGTGTTTGTTTTATGCTCGTTTATGTGTGTGATGTTTAGTAGTAGTTTTATTTTTGTTTTTTGTTACTCAATTGTTCGAATTTTGCTTATACATGGTGGTTTCTGTTTGATTTTTTTTTGCTTATACGTTGTGGTTTTTGTTGTCTGTTGTTGTGCTCCATTGAAGGTATTGTGCTGCATTGACGTTTTTATGTCATTTTTTTCTTTTCTGGATGGAGTGGTATTGGTTTTCTGCATTGACGTTTTCTGTGTTTTTGTAGTAGTATTTTTGCTTTGTTGTTTGTTTTTGTGCTTTGTAGTAGTATTGTGATTGTGGTTTTCATGGTGCTTTGTTCCTTATTTTTGCTTTGTTTGTGTGTTAGATATGGATGGTGATAATAAAAGGAAGATGCGATCTACTACATCTGCTGCTGCTGCTGTGAATAAACCAAGCACAAGGACGCGAGCTCCTTCTGGTGCGAAGAAAAATGCAAGTCCAAGTGGTGGTTTAGTTTACAAGAGAAAGAAGACATCTCCTGACTCATTAAAAGGTTTCTACGTTCTGTTTTGTTATGTATTTTGAATAGATTTTTTTGATATCATTTGAAGTTTGTGTCATATCATGGGAAGTTTATGTGATATCATGGGGTCTTTTGATTATATCATGGGGTTTATTTGAAATATTATGGCATATTCAGTGTATTTTTTGTGTGTATTTTGATATTAATAGAAATATGATCATGGGGTTTACTGTGATTATCATGGGATATATTGGTTACATCATGGGGTTTTCTACTTGCTTTTTTTGATTCTGGTAATTGTATTTTTTTTTTTTTGGAGATTATGGGGTCTTTTGATGATATTATGGGGTCTTTTGATGATATCATTGGGTCTTTTGGGGATATTTTGGAAGTTTTTGTGATATTATGGGGAAGTTTGTGTGATATTATTGTATGTTTTGAGTATATCATGGTTTCTTTTTTGATTTGGTGTTATTTTCTGTTTTATCATTAGAGATGGTTGTTGATATGCGCCGGACTAGAGCTGTTTCAGCTACTTCTTTTAAGCCAGAGTCCAGTTCAAGTGATGCTTTGAAGAAGAGTAATAAAAGGAAGCAACCTACTGAGTCTGATTCTGGTAAGTCTATGCATTTTTTTTGAAGATCATGGGGTCTTTTGATGATATCATGGGGTCTTTTGATGATATCTTGGGGTATTTTGGAGATATTATGGCATATTTAGTGTAATTTCTGTGTGTATTTGATATTAATAGAAATATGATCATGGGGTTTATTGTGAATATCATGGGATATATTAGTGACATCATGGGGTTTTCTACTATGTTTTTTGATTCTGTGAATTGTATCCTTTTCTTTTTTGGATATCATGGGGTCTTTTGATGATATCATGGGGGTCTTTTGTAGATATCATGGCATTTTTAGTGTAAATTCTGTGTGTATTTGATATTAATAGAAATATGATCATGGGGTTTATTGTGAATATCATCGGATATATTAGTAACATCATGGGGTTTTCATATGTTATTTTTAATAATTTTTTTTTTTTTTTTTGTGTTGTAGGTTTTGAGGGAGATAAGAAAAAGCGGCGTAAGAAGGGGAAAAGTTTTACTGCTGCTGAATTTGATAAGTTGTCGGAGAAGCAGAAGTCTTACTTGATTTGTGTTACTCTGCCTGATGGTAGCGTAAGACATAAGAGGATGGAGGCTTATTGTCAGGCTGAGAAGTTGTTGGACTTGTTTGGAAAATTCAACACAGCACAATTGGATGCTGTAATTGATATAGGTTTTGGTGGTTTGCAGCACGTTATTGTACATTATCCGCCTAGGAAGTTTACTCCTTGGTTTCTGGAGAGGTTCGAGTATGAAAATTATTATATGGTGATTGGTGATGATAGGTTTCCTATAACCGGTGATGATGTTTACGATCTGTTTATGATCCCTCGTAATCCTGGTGTTGAGGTGCCTTTGGATAAAAAGTATGGTGATAAAGTGAAGTACAGGAAGGAGATTATTGACAGTTGGACGTGGGCAACTGAACATAAAACCAAATCTGGTGAGGTTCGTTTGTCTACAGTTGCTGATCGGTTGGTTGAGTTAAAGGAGGCGGGGGATGAGTTCAAGAAGCTCTTTGTGTTGTATGTTTGTGGGGTGTTCTTGGCACCTTTGCCTGTAGCAGTTGTTGATCAGAAGCTGTTGCGAGCTGTTGAGAACGTTAAGAAGATTAAGACATATGACTGGTGTAGTTTTGTTCTTGACAAGCTCGGTTATGCAGTTAGGAGTTTTAAAACTTCGGAGTTTAATGCTATGAGTGGATGCCTCTGGGTTCTTATTGGTTGTTACTTGGAGAGGTTTAGTGTGAGACAACGAGTTCAAGGTCGTGATCTCCCTTTGATTCAGCACTGGAATGATGGTCTGATATCGGAGAGGATCGAGTATGAGAAGAAGAATGGAGGTTTTGGTAAATTATTGCGTGATACCAGCTATCCTCTTACAAAGAGACTTCCTGGTCAAGGTGCTGTGTATTATGTTCCGAAGAAGGCTAGAGACGAATCTTCTGTTATGGTATGTTTTTTTTTATTATTGTTTTTCTGTTAGTTGTGTGTACATGTTTTCATTGGATGTTTGTGTTATATCATGGGATATAACTTTGTTTTTATGGAAGTTTTTTATTATCAGAGAATTTGTAGTTACTGCATGTATAGGATATGATGATGTGTATAGTTGATATTATGGGGTATATAGTTGATATCATGGGGTATATGGTTGATATCATGGGGTATATTGTTGAATTTTTTATTATGTCAGAAATTGAAGTTACTGCATGTGTATAGAATTTCATGGGTTATGTAGTTGATATTATGGGGTATATAGTTGATATCATGGGGTATATGGTTGATATTATGGGGTATATAGGTGATATCATGGGGTATATTGTTGAAGTTTTTATTATGTCCGAATTTTGAAGTTACTGCATGTGTATAGGATTTCATGGGGTATATGGTTGATATTATGGGGTATATAGTTGATATCATGGGGTATATTGTTGATATCATGGGGTATATAGTTGATATCATTTTTTTTTCCTTCTTTACATACTTAGTGTTTTCTCACTGGTTTGCTTATTTGGCTTTTTTTATAGACTGCTGAAGAGTCTTGGAAAATATTCATGAATGATATTGAGAATGTTTCGCGTGCTCATCTTGAAAGGATGCAGAAGTGTGGTTCTGGTGGTCAGGAATTGGATGATGTACTAGAACCATCGCAGAGTTGGTTTACTCAAAGGTTTTATGATGATCCTATGCTTCATTCATTTGTTGACAATGTTTGTGTTGAATTGAAGTCGAGGATTGGGGAGTCGATTAGAGCATCTCAGCATGATTCACCTAGTGATTCATTTGTTCCTGCCAATTTGAATGAGAGTCCGACTCAGGTTGATAATAATGAAGGAACCAGTGGTATGGAGAAGGAATTTGAATTATTAGATGATGTGTTGTATCCTGAGAAGCTGAAGAACATTGATGTTTCTTCTATAGCTAGAAATGTTGAGCTAGAGGTTAAGATGCAGGGTGGGATGCATGATGATAGTGATCAGAATACGGAAGAAATTGTTGAGGGTGATGGGACTTTGGTGACTGGGGGTGATGAGCAGATTGTTTTTGAGAAGAAGGGAGGTGATAAGGAACATGTTGTTCTTGATATAGAGGAGCATGGTGGTGATCCAGATAATATAGTTGATAAAAATCTTGATATGAATGAGCTTGGTGGTGATGCAGTTAAGAAGGGTGAGAAAGAAGTTGATTTGAAGGAGCTTGGTGGTAATTCAGTGAACAAGGGGGAGAAGAAAGTTGATGTGGAGGAGGAAGTTGTTGGTGATGCAGTGAACAAGGGGGAGAAGGAAGTTGATGTGGAGGAGGAAGTTGTTGCTGATACAGTGAAAAATGTGGAGAAGGAAGTTGTTGTGGATGAGGAAGTTGTTGCTGATGCAGTGAAAAATGTGGAGAAGGAAGTTGATATGGAGGAGCATGGAGGTTCTAAGGTTGATATGGTTGTTGTTGATGTAGAGAATCCTATGATTGGATCTTCAGGTAAGGAAGTTGATGAGGATCATGGTTCTGATGATAGTCAGAAGCTCATGGACGATGAAGTTTTGCTTCTACGTACTGGTAAGAAGGATATTCAAGGGATTGAGGTGGATTTAGAGGTTCGGACATTGTTCATTGATAGGTTCCACAACTATTCTTTTCATGAACTTGGATGTTTTGATGATTGTGGTGAGTTTGATGATTCTCTTGTGTTGGGTTCTGCTGTTATGAGGGTGATTAAGAAGTATATAAAGGGCGTAAATGATATGAGATCTTACAGAAAAGAAGTGGCTGACTATTTGTTCTTCATAACTGAGGATAGCAGGTATTTTTTTATTTTTTTATTTTCTGTTTTTGTGTTCTACATTATATCATGGGATATTTAGGTGATATCATGGGATATAACTTTGTTATCATGGGTGTTTTTTTTATTACAGTTCATGTAACTTTTGTGTTTCCTTATATCATTTTTTTTTAATGTAGGATCAAGGGAAAGTTTGTTGATATGGGATTAAGCTATTTCATGTATGGAGATAGCATTAGGACGTTGTGTCCTAAGAAGAGGATTTGCACAAGTGTTATTGATTGCTGGATCCGAAATTTGAATTTTACCGAGCTTATCCTCCGTCCTAAGCCAGGGATGCACCGAATGTGGTTATCAATCCATATTTTTGTATGTGTCTGACTGCTTTTTTTTTTTTTTTCATGCGCTTTGATGTTTGTCAATCAATTATTAATCGTAGTTAATCTGTTTTTGTAGCATCCATGGAGGAAGTTGGCTCATGCGTTTGATGAAGATGAAAATGAAAGACTTCAAAAGGAGCTTAGTGATAACAGTGTTAAGTTTAAGGACAATATTTGTTCCAGATGTTGGAAATGATGTTCTACTCCTTCAGAAGTGTTCTTGGGCCAGGAGATGTTGATATTAGAAGTGTAAAACTGGTAAGTTGCTATGTTTTTTTTTATTAAGTTATGTTTTTTAATTTTTGAGGTCATGGTATATATTGTCTGATATCATGGGGTATATTAGTTAAATCATGGGGTATATTGTCCATATCATGGGGTATATTAGTGAAATTATGGAGTATATTGTCTGATATGATGTGGTACATTAGTGAAATCATGGGGGTATATTGTGTGATATCATGGGGTATTTTAGTGAAAACATGTGGTATATTGTCTGATATCATGTGGTATATTAGTTTTTTTGTGTTTCAGATCTTACTGTTGAGATCATGGGATATGTATCCAATATCATGGGATATATTGTTGATATCATGATATATTTGCTTTTTCTGTAGTTCTTTTTCCCGTTGATAGATGGAAATCATTACACTTGCTATGTGGTGAATATGGAATTGAAGAGAGTGCAGTATCTTGATAATAGGAATACTGATCCATTGGCCGTTGAAAGTTTTTACATTGTGTTGGTAAGTTATTTTGTATCATGGCAAATTGATTATATCATAGCATAGTTTATGTTACAGTTCAATTTTTTAATTTTTTTTGTTGCCTTTTTTTCTCTTTTTGTATAAGGAAGTTTTCACAGAGTGCCTTGTTGAAAATTCTTTGCGTCCAGATGAGATATTAGGAATTTTACATTGGAGAAGATTGTTTTTCATTGGATTAAGACTGAAAAAGATACCGAGGACTGTGGTGTTTATCTGATGAAGCACATGGAGTTGTTTTATGGAAGGCTTTTTGATTTCCCGCGCTTTTACAAGGTACTGTTCTTGTTTTCATATATTTTTTTTCAATGGACTGTTCTTGTTTTCTGGATATATATGTTGCGTATATGTTATGTAGTTTTACTAACTGTATTTTTAATTTAGGTTTCGTCGAGAGAGGTGCTTAGGGCTGAAATTCTTGCAACGCTGGCTTTGTCGAAATTAAACTCGGCGCTTCCATCACTGAAGGAGAAAGTTGCTGCTTTTGTTAATATCAAAGCAAGAATCAGTGACAACGCAAATCACAATCCAAGGTCTCTACATACTCTTCTCAGGATTCAGTATAAGAAAGTTACTGATAAACATGAGAAGGAGGAAATGGAGAAGAGAAAGGAACTTGAAGAGCAAAGGAAAGCTGAAGTTGAACGTGAACAAAAAGAGATTGCTGATGCTATTGCAGCTTCCTTGGTTGATGGTGATCCTAAAGTTGATACAATCCTACAAGATCCTAAAATAGTATGATAGGTTTCTTTTTCTAGTTAAAGTCATGGTATATTTTGTTAGTTAATCATTGGATACTTTATACCTTTTATGGGATATTAGATCATGTAGTTTTTTCTGCTTTTGGATCATGGTATATTCGGTGATATGATCAAGTTATATTTTTTGTCCTGTTTTCATGTTTTTTTATTTCATGGGATTTTTAAGTTAAATGATGGGATATTAAAGTGAAATCATTGGATGTCATAGTATAATCATGGGATGTTATAGTAAAATCATGGGACTTGAAAGTGAAATCATGGGATGTCATAGTAAAATCATGGGATGTCATAGTAAAATCATGGGATGTCATAGAAAAATCATGGGACTTGAAAGTGAAATCATGGGATGTTTAAAATGAAATCATGAAAGTTAATGTTAAATCTTTGTATACATAGATGAAGAAAAACATCCTTGTTAAGTAAGATAGGTGATTTCATATCATTGGTGTTATAGTAAAATCATGGGATGTTTCAGTAAAATCATGGAATGTGAAAGAGAAATCATGGGATGTATGAAGTGAAATCATGGGATGTTAAATTGAAAATCATGTGATGTTAAAGTGAAATCATGGAATATGTAGTTGATATTGTGGTAAACATTTTAGTAATTTCTTTCCTGCCTGTTGTTTTGAGTTGTTGTTATGATAAAGGAAAATCATGGGATGTTTAAGTGAAATCTTGGGGTATTTGTCTAATTTCATGGGGTATAAGAATGAGGCATGTATGAGTATGACTTGCAACAAACAATGTTAATATATATGTATAAGATATATGTCTGAGAAACATAACATAGGATTAATGTATATAATTTGTAAAATGAAATAAGATGAGTCGTTATAGGAAGAATTACAAAGTTCTTGCTATAAAACATATCAAGTGTTTGTCCGGCGGTACTTCAAAGTGTGTCTTTTCTTCCATTGCTCTTTTCTTGTTCTGTTGTCTTTCTAGAAATGTCTTTGGCCTTTGTTTTTTCCTCCCTTTTGTAACACATTGTGCGGGGTTTAGAATAATTGGTGGGGCACTAGTGTTCGGGGCAGCAGTTTCTGTTGGTATGTCGGACTCTTCTTCTTGTGGCATGTCCTTGAATTGTGTTGAATCTATAAGATTGTTTATTCCCATCAAGGCTTGATTGTATGCATCTTCTACTATCTTTCTGGCTTCATTTTTTCCTTCTGATTTGATAATGAGTTGATTGAAGCTCCTGTTCATTGACTGTCTCCATGCAATGCATTCCTGTTTTCATATAATGTGATGTTATATTGAAATCATGGCATGTCAAAGAGATATCATGGGATGCTAAAGTGAAATCATGGGATATATAGATGATATGATAGAAAAGAAATGAAGAATTTATTATACATGTGCATTCTTGTTTGTGCTGTTGGTATGTACAACACGGTCCCATACCCTCGCTTTAGATGTTCTTGTCCAGCGCTGTAGTATGTACTTCTCGGGTATGCGTTTTATGTTATTTTTGTCATAACACGGAGGCAATGTTGGCATAGCCAGCCACCTCTTCAAAGTGTCTACATTTACAGCTCACTTCGATGTCACCAGATGGATGCCTAATGAATAGAACACCATTAATGTCTTCTGGATCATCATCAGGGTAGACATCATACAAATCTTGTCGCCAATTGTTACAGATTCAACAGCTGTAGTCTCTAGTCCTTTCCTAAATTGTCTCTGTAAGTACTTGAAGATTTTGAGTGTGTATACCTGCAGATAAAAACATGTGAGAGATATCATGGGATATATAGTTGATATCATGGGATTATAGTTGATATTATGGGATATATAGTTTGAGATATACCTCAGCAGCATGCTTGACAAGAGCATTGTAGAGTTCAGTCTTGGCCTATTATGAGTGTTCTTGTGCTCTTAATGCTTCTCATTTGATCTCCAGCGTGATCACTACATCGAAGAGTCTGAAGAATTGTGTGAGAGATGTATTTTGTTGGCTCTGAATGAAATTTGCATTGTTTGTACTCTCACTCCTTTGGTAGATAGGATTCCAGCTGAAAGAAAGGCTTGCTTAGGCAGGACGACCACTTCTCTTTAGAGATTACAGTTGATCGAACCAAGATCATTTTCGAGCTCAAACTCACAAATCATGCCAGAGAAGTATTCTTCAATGCTTCTTCATTGGACAACCCATAGAGCATGTATATGAAAACTTCATTGAATTTGTCATCATGCCTAAGCTTCGAGCAGTTTTTAATGCATTTTGGTACAAGTGCCAAAGACACAGCCTGTGTCTGGTCTCATCTCTCCAAAAACCTACACAAGATTAAATAATGGATCAGATTATTCATGTGGGTTATAGATTAAATCATGGGGGTATATGGGAAAGCATGGGGAATTGCTGGAACAATTTTGTGGGATATAACAGTTCGAATTATGGAAGATAATTCATGTTCATAGAGTTCATATAATGTAGTATATAGTTCATGTAATGTAGTATAACATTCCATATATATAGCCTACATACCTTTTTTTTTCTGTGTGTTAATATCTTAACGTTAGATATCAATGGAGACGAAGCAATATCATGGGAATATAACGTCATACCATAGTACCCAACAATGGCTTTTGCAATTGCTGAATCTTGATAAGTGAAGATTGGTAATTGCTTGTTTATTAGCCATGGCTTTCATGAACTCTTAATCAACAGATAAATGATGTAGCTTCCTCATTGGCAATGAATGCACAAGCAACTTACATTGTTCCAGTGGTTATGGACCAACAAACGGTGACAAAACTTAGTCCATATTTGTTGGTCCTGAATGTGGTGTCAAATATCATGACGTCAACATAAAGCTCATAGTCGTTCTTTCATCATCGAGTCCTCCAGAAA
>CM051458.1:54655932-54854002 GCA_028274465.1 Plantago ovata
TTACGTTTAAGGACAAATATTTGTTCCAGATGTTGGAAATGATGTTCTACTCCTTCAGAAGTGTTCTTGGGCCAGGAGATGTGATATTAGAGTGTAAAACTGGTAAGTTGCTATGTTTTTTTTTCTTAAGTTATGTTTTTTAATTTTTGAGGTCATGATATTTCTTGTCGATATCATGGGGTATATTAGTTAAATCATGGGTGTATATTGTCCTATCATGGGGTATATTAGTGAAATTATGGAGTATATTGTCTGATATGATGTGGTACATTAGTGAAATCATGGGGGTATATTGTGTGATATCATGGGGTTATTTTAGTGAAAACATGTGGTATATTGTCTGATATCATGTGGTATATTAGTTTTTTTGTGTTTCAGATCTTACTGTTGAGATCATGGGATATGTATCCAATATCATGGGATATATTGTTGATATCATTATATTTGTTTTCTGTAGTTCTTTTTCCCGTTGATAGATGGAAATCATTACACTTGCTATGTGGTGAATATGGAATTGAAGAGAGTGCAGTATCTGATAATAGGAATACTGATCCATTGGCCGTTGAAAGTTTTACATTGTGTTGGTAAGTTATTTTGTATCATGGCAATTGATTATATCATAGCATAGTTTATGTTACAGTTCAATTTTTAATTATTTTTTTGTTGCCTTTTTTTCTCTTTTTGTATAAGGAAGTTTTCACAGAGTGCCTTGTTGAAAATTCTTTGCGTCATGATGGAGATATTAGGAATTTTACATTGGCGAAGATTGTTTTCATTGGATAAGACTGAAAAAGATACGAGGACTTTGTGTTTATCTGATGAAAGCACATGGAGTTGTTTTATGGAAGGCTTTTTGATTTCCCGCCCTTTTACAAGGTACTGTTCTTGTTTTCTATATTTTTTTCAATGGACTGTTTGTTTTTCTGGATATATATGTTGCGTATATGTTATGTAGTTTACTAACTGTATTTTTTAATTTTCGTTTCGTCGAGAGAGGTGCTTAGGGCTGAAATTCTTGCAACGCTGGCTTGTCGAAATTAAACTCGGCGCTTCCATTGAAGGAGAAAGTTGCTGCTTTTGTTAATATCAAAGCAAGAATCAGTGACAACGCAAATCACAAATCCAAGGTCTCTACATTACTCTTCTCAGGATTCAGTATAAGAACGTTACTGATAAACATGAGAAGGAGGAAATGGAGAAGAGAGAAAGGAACTTGAAGAGCAAAGGAAAGCTGAAGTTGAACGTGAACAAAAAAGAGATTGCTGATGCTATTGCAGCTTCCTTGGTTGATGGTGATCCTAAAGGTTGATACAATCCTACAAGATCCTAAAATAGTATGATGGTTTCTTTTTCTAGTTAAAGTCATGTATATTTTTGTTAGTTAATCATTGGATACTTTATACCTTTTATGGGATATTAGATCATGTAGTTTTTTCTGCTTTGGATCATGGTATATTCGGTGATATGATCAAGTTATATTTTTTGTCCTGTTTTTCATGTTTTTTATTTCATGGGATTTTTAAGTTAAATGATGGGATATTAAAGTGAAATCATTGGATGTCATAGTATAATCATGGGATGTATATAGTAAAATATGGGACTTGAAAGTGAAATCATGGGATGTCATAGTAAAATCATGGGATGTCATAGTAAAATCATGGGATGTCATAGAAAATCATGTGGACTTGAAAGTGAACTCATGGGATGTTAAAATGAAAATCATTGAAAGTTAATGTTAAATTTTGTATACATAGATGAAGAAAAACATCTTGTTAAGTAAGATAGGTGATTTCATATCATTGGTGTTATAGTAAAATCATGGGATGTTTCAGTAAAATCATGGAATGTGAAAGAGACATCATGGGATGTATGAAGTGAAATCATGGGATGTAAATTGAAAATCATGTGATGTTAAAGTGAAATCATGGAATATGTAGTTGATATTGTGGTAAACATTTTAGTAATTTCTTTCCTGCCTGTTGTTTTGAGTTGTTGTTATGATAAAGGAAAATCATGGATTTTATGTTTAAGGAAATCTTGGGTATTTGTCTAATTTCATGGGGTATAAGAATGAGGCATGTATGAGTATGACTTGCAACAAACAATGTTAAATATATGTATAAGATATATGTCTGAGAAAACATAACATAGGATTAATGTATATAATTTGTAAAATGAAATAAGATGAGTCGTTATAGGAAGAATTACAAAGTTCTTGCTATAAAACATATCAAGTTTGTCCGGCGGTACTTCAAAGTGTGTCTTTTCTTCCATTGCTCTTTTCTTGTTCTGTTGTCTTTCTAGAAATGTCTTTGGCCTTTGTTTTTTCCTCCCTTTTGTAACACATTGTGCGGGGTTTAGAATAATTGGTGGGGCACTAGTGTTCGGGGCAGCAGTTTCTGTTGGTATGTCGGACTCTTCTTCTTGTGGCATGTCCTTGAATTGTGTTGAATCTATAAGATTGTTTATTCCCATCAAGGCTTGATGTATGCATCTTCTACTATCTTTCTGGCTTCATTTTTTCCTTCTGATTTGATAATGAGTTGATTGAAGCTCCTGTTCATTGACTGTCTCCATGCAATGCATTCCTGTTTTCATATAATGTGATGTTATATTGAAATCATGGCATGTCAAAGAGATATCATGGGATGCTAAAGTGAAATCATGGGATATATAGATGATATGATAGAAAAGAAATGAAGAATTTATTATACATGTGCATTCTTGTTTGTGCTGTTGGTATGTACAACACGGTCCCATACCCTCGCTTTAGATGTTCTTGTCCAGCGCTGTAGTATGTACTTCTCGGGTATGCGTTTTATGTTATTTTTGTCCATAACACGGAGGCAATGTTGGCATAGCCAGCCAACCTCTTCAAAGTGTCTACATTTACAGCTCACTTCGATGTCACCAGATGGATGCCTAATGAATAGAACACCATTAATGTCTTCTGGATCATCATCAGGGTAGACATCATACAAATCTTGTCGCCAATTGTTACAGATTCAACAGCTGTAGTCTCTAGTCCTTTCCTAAATTGTCTCTGGAAGTACTTGAAGATTTTGAGTGTGTATACCTGCAGATAAAAACATGTGAGAGATATCATGGGATATATAGTTGATATCATGGGATGTATAGTTGATATTATGGGATATATAGTTTGAGATATACCTCAGCAGCATGCTTGACAAGAGCATTGTTAGAGTTCAGTCTTGGCCTATTATGAGTGTTCTTGTGCTCTTAATGCTTCTCATTTGATCTCCAGCGGTTGATCACTACATCGAAGAGTCTGAAGAATTGTGTGAGAGATGTATTTTTGTTGGCTCTGAATGAAATTGCATTGTTTGTACTCTCACTCCTTTGAGTAGATAGGATTCCAGCTGAAAAGAAGGGCTTGCTTAGGGCAGGTGACCACTTCTCTTTTAGAGATTACAGTTGATCGAACCAAGATTCATTTCGAGCTCAAACTCACAAATCATTCCAGAGAAGTATTCTTCAATTCTTCTTCATTTGACAACCCATAGATGCATATATTGAAAACTTCATTGAAGTTGTCATCATGCCTAAGCTTCGAGCAGTTTTTTAATGCATTTTGGTACAAGTGCCAAAGACACAGCCTGTGTCTGGTCTCATCTCCAAAAACCTACACAAGATTAAATAATGGACAGATTATTCATGTGGTTATATATTAAAATCATGGGGTATATTGGTTAAATCATGGGGATATTGATGAAATCATGGGATATAACAGTTTAAATTATGGAAGATTATTCATGTTCATAGAGTTCATATAATGTAGTATATAGTTCATGTAATGTAGTATACAGTTCATATAATATAGCATACATTTCATTTTTTTTTTCTGTGTGTTAATATCTTAAAGTAGATATCATGGGAGACTTAAGCAATATCATGGGACATATAAGTCATAACATAGTACCTCAACAATGGCTTTTGCAATTGCTGAATCTTGATCAGTGAAGATTGTAATTTGCTTCTTATTATCCATGGCTTTCATGAACTCTTCCATCAACCAGATAAATGATGTAGCTTCCTCATTGGCAATGAATGCACAAGCAACCATTACATTGTTCCAGTGGTTATTTACACCAACAAACGGTGCACAAATTAGTCCATATTTGTTGGTCCTGAATGTGGTGTCAAATATCATGACGTCACCATAAAGCTCATAGTCGTTCTTCATCATCGAGTCCCTCCAGAAAAGGCTGCACATTCTACCCGTGTCATCCAACTTGTGTGAGTAGTAGAACTGCGGATCCTCATCTTTTCTTTGCTTAAGCATGTCTAACACACACTATGCATCTGCACCATCCATGATTTTTGTTCTCTTGCGACAAATGTAGTTGATATGGTCCCTCTGGATTATTTCAACATTCTCTTCCCCGCCCGCAGCTGCTGACAAATATTTGAACGCATCGGTTGGCTTCACCATTGCTTTCTCGAACAAATCAATAATTTCTGCCCTCTCATCATCAATCGTTCTTTCTGACGTGTTGAAGTAACTCCATTCTGGTCTATTAAGTTCATGGTTGTGCCCAATTTTGTGTTCTTTGACTACATATTTCTCGGTTTTGAAAATATTTTGGATCCTGAAGATAAAAACATGTGTGAGATATCATGGCATATATTGTTGACATCATGGGATATATCGTTGATATCATGGGATATATAGTTGAGAACATGTGAGTTTTTTTTACCTCATCATTGCTTTGCAATCACACCTTCCACTACAGTTTTGCCTTCTTTTCTTAATCTTCTTAGGCTCATCACCTTCTTCGTCTTGTGCAGCAACAGTGGGTGATGGAGTGATGGGTAATGGGCTTGGGTTTGCCTTACTTTTACCTTCACGGCTGCACAAAAAAGTACTTCTCCCATATTTCACCATTATTACCAATACATGAGGTTGCTTTCTTCACAGAAAATCCAACATTTGCAGCATGCCTTTTGTACAGGAAGTATAGTTGATCAAAAGTTCCACTGATTCCCTTTAAGCATCCCGTAATGTCAAAATCAGGGGGAAGATCATTTACGTCTGCATATGAAATATGTTTTCACAAGATAGGTGATTTCATGGTAAATATTTTTGATATCATGGGATATATTGTTGATTTTATGGACGTATGGTTATTTTCATGGGATATAACTTTTAGTTTTACTGCATGTGTGCATGTACTAGATATCATGGGATATATGCTTAATATCATGGGATATATGCTTAATATCATGGGATATATTGTTGATTTTTATGGGATGTATGCTTGTTTTCATGGCATTTAATTGTTAGTTTTACTACATGTGTGCATGTACTAGATATCATGGTATATATGCTTAATATCATGGGATATATGATATAATGTACTACTGTATGTGTATGCACTAGAGAATATGGCATGGTTGAAATCATGGGGCATATAATTGATTTCATGGGATATATGCTTAATATCATGGGATATATCTGTCAGTTTACTGTATGTGTGCATGTACTATAGAATATGGGAGACATGGTTGAAATCATGGGACATATAATTGATTTCATGGGACATATGCTTAATATCATGGGATATACCTGTGAATTTACTTCATGTGTGCATGTACTAGTGAATATGGGAGACATGGTTGACATCATGGGACATATAATTGATTTCATGGGATATATGCTTAATATCATGGGATATAGGATATAGTGTAATACTGTTTGTGTATGCACTAGAGAATATGGCATTGTTGAAATCATGGGGCATATAATTGATTTCATGGGATATATTCTTAATATCATGGGACCTATTGTTGATTTCATGAGATATAACTTTTGGTTTTACAGTATGTGTGCATGTACTAGATATCATGGGATATATACTTAATATCATGGATATATGATTGAGTTTATGGGATATAACCTCTGTTATTTTGTGTTTCTGCTTCTTCAGTCACTGGAAGTTGTTGATTACTAGCAGCAGGGTTTTGAGAAGTTGACATCTAACAATCACAACAATAAACACATTTTACGTAGCAACAACACAAAACATATCTTGCAGATGCAGATTTACGTAGCAGCAACACAAAACAAAGCTTGCAGATGATGATTTAAGTAGCAACAACACGAAACAAAGGTTGCAGATGATAATTATGTAGGAACATCACGAAACAGAGCTTGTAAATGATGATTTACGTAGCAACATCACGAAACAGAGCTTGTAGATCATGATTTATGTAACAAAATCACAAATCGGAGCTTCCAAATCATGATTCACGTAACAAAATCACAAATCGAAGCTTCCACATCATGATTCACGTAATAAAATCACAAATAGGAGCTTCGAGATCATGATTCACGTAACAAAATCACAAATCGGAGCTTCCAGATCATGATTTACGTTACAAAATCAAAAATCAGAGCTTCTAGTTCATGAATCATGTAACAAAAACACAAATCCAAGCTCCTAGATCACGAATTGAAGCTTATAGACCATTAATTGCCGAGATGAATGTATTTTTTGTACGTACGTTTGATTTAGATGCAGAAACGACGGCGTAGCTGGAGGTGGCGACGGCGACGGCAACGTAGGTGGTCGTGGCGGTGGTTTCGACGTCGAGATGGAGGCGGCGCGACGTAGAGATGGAGGCGGTGGTTTCTTTCTCTCTCTACCGCCGTTTTCTCTCTCTTCGAAGTTGCGTTCGTTTCTGTGTTTGAGCTGGAGAGTGAGTTTTTGTTATAACCCGCTTTATGACCCGTTTCTGAGTCGGGTTGCTGGGTTGGGGCTTTTTTAAAAAGCTACTAATTAGTTGGGGTTGATTTATAATTAGTAGAAGTTGGTCTATACTAGAGACGGTCTACTAGGAGACGGACTCAATAATTTAGGGTAATCAATTAACTCAAAATAAATTAATTAATCCTAATCAGAATCCAATTCAATCGATGGACAATCAAACCGAGTTTAATAAAAGATCTCAAACCCAGTTTATCCATATTAACAATACAAATTATATTTCTTTAAACATAAAACCCACAATAAACAAACAATAACACGTAAATAATTCATTCAATCAACCTGCTCCGATACCACTGTTAGTAATTGTAGGAAATTACCTCTAAGGTTAACGCAGCGGAATTCAAAAAATTTCCTACATGGATCGTTGATTGAATGATTATTTAACATGCTGCATATAAATGACTTACCCGTTATCCAGCTTCCAGCTTCCATTAATCATTGACCTAATCATGAATTTGTTCTTCAAAGAACAATTGATGATCTTCTAAAGAATCTGACTGACCTTAGAACAGTTCTAAGCTGCCTACGTACCCTTAGGATCAAGTCAAACGTAGTTCAATTCATCGTTGATGAATTCTCCATGGATGCTAGGAAATCCATATTCAAAATCTACATTAAGCAAAAAACTAAGAAATCTCAGATATCATAATGAGAATTAATCAAAGAAGAAAAGAAAGAAGTTAGAACGAATACAACCGTATAGAAGAAGAAATGAATCCAATCCAAAGAAACTCATAAGCCACGCCTCTTTCTGTTTTTCTGTGTAGCTAGGGTTTTGATCGAATCATACCCTTAAATATGGAGGGCCACGCCTAAATAGTTTTATGGGCCTAGCCCAGTTGGTCTTCAGTCAGCCCATCCAAAGAGGAGGTCATGGGTTCGATACCCAACGTGACCTATTTCCTTTCTTTCTTACTTTTGGTCACTTTTAACATTTGAACTTCAAATCTAATTGACCCAAATGTATATTCTAACTTTAGTTAATTAAATCTAATTCAATCTAATTAAATCTTTTCTTCTTTTGTTAATTAAATCTAATTTAATTAATTTACTTTCTAAAAGTATAAATTCATTAAGTCCATTGAATTCGATTCAACTTAATTAATTCTATCAAATAGAATATTCGATCTCAATAATATTAAATTGAAACTTTATCAATCCAATTGATATTTTATTTAATATAGTAATTAAGTCATAAATCTAATTTTAACTTAATTAATAATTTTCATCAAATGAAATGTCCTTAATGATAGTAAATCAAATGTTATCAATCCCATTGACATTTAATTTACACCAATGCTTAATAGGGAGAACTATCACCTAGTTGTATGTGACCCATAGACCCTCACATATCAGGCAATGATCCAATCAAGGTCTCAGTGAATATTCCTAGACAGTCGTCACTAGACAATACTAATATGTAAGGAACGTTTGTTGGGGAGATACAAACTGTCTGTGATGTAGAGTACTTTGATGATACGGTCCTTTCATTCTCGAATACTCGAATGAGTCTAGAATATGGATTAGTGTCTATTCCAATAACTCATCCATTGTCTCTCAATCTTCTTAGTCGATCTAGATGATTATGTCCAAACACCATTTTGACACATATCTTTGCAGTGGCCACTGACTAACGATCGCACTAAATATGAGATGTAGAGTATTCTCTCCTTGAATCTATTCGGAGGAATGAATCCTGATCTTTGTCCAATCATTGACACCACATGATTCCTAATATACCCAACGCATGCCGTATCTACCCTACTTTAAGAGTGCAAGCGTTGCGCATGGTCAAAGTATATTATTCCACATATGATGTAGTATTGACCTCAAGTCTGAGGAGTATTACATCACCCTACAATCCGATACTCCCATAGACACTTAAATAGAATTTACCAAATGGTTTCTCGGCTGGGTATGCCAACACTCTCCAAAGTGCCCATGTGTCCATCATGAATAACCAAGCTATTCGCAGCAGTGAGAACTACTACATTCTCGAAGGATCTGATGCAACACATGCTAGTCTCTTTCGCATCATTGATATCCCATATCTCAATGACCATCAACTAGTGGCTAATTTTAGGACATAAGTTCTCACACGCAAGCTCCCACTAACTTGGTGATTATCTTTAGTCCTTGGGAACATCTTACAGAATAATTCAAACAACCAAATAATCTATTTAGTAAATATAATGCCAATTGTATTTATGTATGCTTAAATAAATGTAACATAAATAAATACCAATAAGCTGAATGCGATAAAGTACATATCGTCCTTAATGTTGGTTGTCTCTAGGACATATATACTTTCAGGCACTTGCCTCCCTTGACACCAAATGTGCACTTTGTCGGATTAAGCTTCATGCCATATTTCCTCAGGATCGCGAAGCACTTATTAAGGTGCTCGACGTGTTGATTTTCCTTCTTGCTTTTCACTAGCATGTCGTCGACATAAACTTCCATGGTTTTGCCTATCTCGTCCTTGAACATCTTGTTCACTAGGCGTTGGTAGGTCGCCCCCGCGTTTTTGAGTCCGAAGGGCATGACGTTGAAGCAGTAGACATTGCCATTGGCAAAGAAGGCTGTCTTTGGTACATCGTCCCTTGCCATCTTGATTTGATAAAAGCATTCGTAGGCATCCATGAAGCTAAGTAGTGCACATCTGGCGGTGGAATCCACAAGTTGATCAATCCTAGGAAGGGGATAAGGATCCTTCGGACAAAACTTGTTAAGGCGAGTGAAATTGTTGCACATTCTCCATTTCCCTTCGCCATTATCTACTAGGACCACATTGCAAACCCAATCTGAGTATCTTACTTCTTTGATGTGTCCCGCCTTCAAGAGCATCTGGACCTCGGCTTCAATGATGGCATTATCCTCCGGACCGAAATCTCTTCGCTTCTCGCGAATATGGGTGATTTTGGGATCTAAGTTCAAATGGTGAACTGCGACCCTAGGGTCGATTCCTTTGAGATCCTCCGTACTCCACGCGAATACGTGATTGTTGTCCCTGAGGCATTGAATGACTTTCATTCGTACCTCGTTGGTCATCTCTGTTCCTATCCTTGTGACCTTGTCGGGAGACCCTTCTACCACTTGAATTTCTTCCAAAGCTTCTTTCGCTTCAATTTTGTTCTCTTCAAAAAATGCTTTTTTCTTCGTGGTCGGAGGGATGGGAGGAATTACTTGGTACTCTTCGAGCTCCTTTACCTCTGCCACAGCTAAACTTTGTTCTTTCCTCCGGACCGCTTTTCTTCGCCTTACTGCCGGACTAGGTTTCTTCGACTTCCTTCGAGTCTTGGTCGCTCGGATGGAGTAAAAAGCATTTGCTCCTGCCTACGGATCTCTATCTCCTAGGGCGAAACATGCGCTCGAGGTCACACTTGAGGAAAGAGTATAACACTCCCACGCCTCCCTTATATTCCCGATTACTTGTCCTATGTGTAAGAAAATATGGTCAGAGTTACCCCTAGGGTACGCAGCGGAATTTCAAAAATTTTCTTAACATGCAGGTTAATTGATCATGCATATAACGTATATAATAAACACATTAATCAGAAGACTTACAATACTCCAAAAGCAATAATAGGTATTGAATCGATATGCCAATCGATGAAGTCTTCGTAATAGTCCGGTGAATCTTCTCCTTCGTGGAAGTCGAAGATATCTGCAATACTTTGATTATCTGCAAGACAATAAAATATGGTTTCCATCTCTTTGAACCTCAACCTTGGTATCCACAGATGAACATCTTATCAGAAAGAATGCTAGGATATTCTTTATTTGGCCAAGAAGATGGGGCGGCGATTTTCCTCCGGTAGAGAGTGGCGCGCGCGGCTAGGTTATAGAGGTAGGGTAGAGCTTTTTATTTTCTCTAAGAAAGGTAGAATAATTCTTTAAGAATTCGGCATTGAAAAAACTCTCTAATGACCTACTTATATAGTAGTCAATAGAAGCTTAAAGAAGATTCTTTTAGACTTCATAAAGGAATAAGAACTCTAATTCTTATTGCACAAGGAAACCAATTTAACTCTAGATTCATTTCCAATTAAGTTAGAACTCAATTAGGAAAATCTAACTTAACCCTTGACTTCTAATATGGGAAGGACTCGAAACTCCCTCTCATACTACTACTACATGCGGCCGGCCAAGGGGGACCCACTTATAATTGAAGGCAATTCAAACTCTAAGTAGATTTTGCCCATGTGCATATATTAATTCTAAATTAATATATCCTTTCAAATCAAACCTTTATTATATTTCTAAAATATAATCTTTAATTGTATTTAAATAAAATACAATTAATCAATCAATTCAATTAATAATTCCAAATTATTAATTGAGCCACAAATAATTATAATTAATTGCAATTCAATTATAATTCATCAATCACAATTAATTCTAAATTAATTGCGATTCCATCTTCAAGGATATTCGGATAAGCTGAATCACCACATAGTGTGACCCATAGGGCCTCATTGTATTAAGCAAGTGCTACACTAGGCAACATGGAATTCCTAGACGGTTCCATTTGCAATATTAATACATGAGGACGATTGAGAGGTTTTTCAAAGCAAACCCTTTCGTTGTGAAGTCTGTTGCGCTCAACGCGGCGATGGTAACGTCCCTTCATCTGACTGACTCGAATGCATCTAGGATCGATGATGTGTCTATCCCAATAATACATCCACGGGCGTCTTCAGTGAGTTGCTTGGTGAATCCAATATCTATTATGACTATAATAATAATATTGATACGCTGGCCAGCGGTTTAACCAATCACAACTATGAGTAGTGCTCTCCTGTGCTACACGTGAGAGATGAATCCTTCACAGAATCACTTATCACCCCCATTTGTATGTAGCCATAATCCTGGATCGTGTCTTGGGTCAACTGCTTATTCAGAGCTGACATCGACGGGTCCACCAAGGATATGGGGCAACAAATGTGATGATAAAGTCCTGTAAGTCCAAAGGACGACTGGCATCACTTCGACAACTTTCCGGTTCCCATAGACACTTCGGTGTAGAGTATACATCGATGGAAGTTTCCGGTGGGTACTTCCATTGTTCGGTAATCACCCTTCGAACAACTATGCGGAGTTATGGGAACGTTTCTAGATTGTCTAACAATCCGTTCCGTGGCCGTGGGATCGGCTCACACTTGCTCTAACAAGTATAACCTCCACGCATACTAGTCTCACCTGGTTCATTCAGACCCCTACATCCGAGATGAACCTCAACCAGGGAGAGTTTGGGATAGATGATAACTCACATAGCTCCCACTATCTGTGTGATCGGTCATCTATCCGAGGGGACATGTTTGATATCAATACAGACAGGAATATTTGATATGACATGTTGTATGCCTGGTGTAATATAAATATGAAAGCGATACTCAATAGTCAAACAAACAAACATATATTATATTACGTTGACCTGTGCAATAGTACATATATGCCCTTAATAAGGGTTGTATGCCCTTAATAAAGACTATCTCTAGGACATATACACTATCAATCTCCCACTTGGACTAGAGCCAGTCACCTTTATGCTTAATGCCTAGATTAACATAATGTCTTAAGTGGGAATCCACTGATAAGACCTTGGTGAAAGGATCTGCCACGTTGTCCGTGGTTGAGACACGTTCTATACTAACTTCTCCTCTATCAATAATCTCACGTATAACGTGATACTTTCTAAGTACATGTTTGTTCTTGTTTGTATATCTAGGCTCCTTGGCTTGAGCGACGGCGCCCGTGTTGTCACAATAAATCGTTATTGGACTTGGAGCAGGAACAACCCTCAATTACTTCAAGAACTCTGAAATCCAGACAGCTTCTTTCGATGCTTCTGATGCAGCAATGTACTCGGCTTCTGTGGATGAGTCAGCAATCGTGGCTTGCTTAGAACTCTTCCAACAGATAGCTCCTCCGTTCAATTTATATACGTATCCTGTCTGTGACTTAAAGTCATCAGGATCTGATTCAAATCCAGCATCGACATAACCAGACATCTTTAATTATGGTTCTCCAGCAAACACCAAGAACATTTCCTTAGTCCGTCGAAGGTACTTAAGAATGTTCTTTACAGCAGTCCAGTGAGGTACTCCTGGATTCTGTTGGTGTCGACAAGTGACACTAAGCGCATATGCCACATCTGGCCTTGTGTAATTCATTGCATACATAATAGACCCTACTGCCGAAGCATAGGGCACACGAATCATTGTCTTTATTTCTTCATCAGTTTTAGGACTATCCTTAACTGATAGCACGATCCCATGCCTAGCTGGGAGAAAGCCTCTCTTTGAGTCGTCCATCTTATAACGCTTCAGTATTTTGACGATGTAGGTGGACTGTGTCAATCCTAACATCCTCTTGGACCTATCTCTATAGATCTTTATCCCTCTAGGATGTAGTTCGCTTCACCCAAGTCCTTCATTGAGAAGGTACTTATAACCAAACTTTAGTCTCTTCTAGCATAGAGACATTGTTTCCCATGATCAAAATGTCATCAACATAAATGATCATGAAAATGACCCCCTTGTCGCTGTGCCTAGTGTATACACAGGGATCTTCTACACTTCTGACGAAGTCAAATGATTTGACAGCTTCGTCAAAGTGGATATTCCAGCTCCTAGACGCTTGCTTTAGCCCATAGATGGATCTCTGTAATTTGCATACAGCAGTTGGCCTGGTTTTACTAATAAAACCTTCTGGTTGTACCATATAGACCTCTTCCTCAAGGTTGCCATTGAGGAAGGCAGTCTTTACATCCATCTGCAATATCTCATAATCATAGTAGGCAGCTATCGCAAGTGGAATTCGAATAGACTTCAACTTTTCTACCGGTGAAAAGGTTTCATCGTAATCGATGCCATACCTTTGTGTGTAGCCCTTCGCCACAAGTCTAGCCTTGTGCGTTTCTACCTTGCCATCGGCATCTGTCTTTCGTTTATGATGAACGCGGATGTCGTGCTCCGGATTCAGTCAAATAAATTTGTATTTAGCCAAAGGCAATCCACAACTACAACGAAAATCGTAGTGTAGCAGTAGAATGACTCGAGTGTCGTTCTCTCAGGACTATAACTAGCTTTATCAAATCTAATTTAGAGTATAAAAATAGCAAACAGATAGCAGAGGGGTTTCTAGCAGATAATGGAGATTGGTGATAGTATGGTCCTTCTTAACATAACGGGTCGATAATCATGCATAAATTCCTCGGTCTTGCATAGAGATCTTTGAATCAATCTAGTGTCCTGTTGCAAGTATTAAGCACTAAGAAGATAATGTGGTCTGACTAGTCAATCACGATTGTCCTAATGTGTTCCGTAATTATTCAACACTACGAAGATAATTGGTCTGATGGTCGACTAGTGTCCAATTGTGCATAATAATCAATACAACATACGAGAATTTTGGTTACAACTGATCAACGAAATAAAGCAATGACACGGAGTATAATGCGCGATATAGCCATTAGCATGATTATCTTCCCTTCGCTAAGAATTCACATACTACCACCAATGATAAGTTTAGCTACTTCATAATAAGCATGCAATCAACAGAAATCATAGAAGAAAACATGTTGAAAGAATATAAAATAAGTAGAATAAAACTGTAAGATACAAAGTTACCGAAGGTTGTCAATCTCCGGATGATTGCGGTCCTACGAGCTCCAAACTGCTATGAAAAAGTATCCCCTAAGCTACAGAACTCCCAGGACAAGCCCCGGGAAGTTCCTACCTAAAACTATAGAGAGAGGTGAGAGAGAAGGTCTGGAAAGATATGATTTTCGGAGAGAAAACTGAGCACTATATATAGGCCCCGAATAAAACACGGGGCGGTTCGCCGCAGGTTGGGGCGGTTCGCCCCCCGACTTATTTGCGGAATTCCGCGTTTTTCGACGCGGTTTTGGATTTCTTCACCTTTTCGGACTCGCTTTCTGACTTCTAGTGGCCTACTCACCTCCAGATTCGACCCCTAGACTCCAAATCCTATCCGGAAACCTTCAGATACTCCAAATAGGCTTCTGGAACACCAATTCCTTGTCAACTTCAATATAATTGCCCGGAAATCCCCGAATTTCAACCAAAACCTGTAAAATAAAATCTAAAGGGAAACGTGACAGTATTCTAATAAAATGTACTAAAATATAACTAAATTAACATAGAGGATAGCTAAAATAGGTGAAAAAGACTCGAATGAAAGTGTAAAATACAAATTCATCAGTTTAAAGACCCATTTGCACCCAATAGGTCTAACCCCTTGGGGCAAGTCTACCAAACTCCAAACTTGGTTCAGGTACATGGAGTCTATTTCAATTCCATGGACTCTTGCCATCTGTCTGAGTCAATATCATTTATTGCCTCTTTGTAGGTCTCGGGATCTTCCCGATCTGATAAGCCAAGATCAAGTTCACTGATGTCTTCTATCATAAGGCTTTGCTTCTGAGGTCCTTTTGGGATCCTCTTCGACCTACGGAGCTCGACTGGTGCTTTTGTCGACGTTTCTGGTGCTTTACTTTTCTGGCTTCGTGTAACACGAACATTAGCAGTGGGCACTGATGCAGCCGGTCGCGTTCTACGACCCTGTTCCCTAGCGGGAGGCTGCTCTTATGCAACTTGTTGCACAAGTTGATTGACAACGGGTTCTATTGGTGTGGTTTCAACTGTTGATCTAATCACAGGACTCCCACTGACTATGACATGCCTAGCAAGTGTCATATCATTACCCTTGTCTGCTTCGAAAGCTCCCACTGAACTTGAGTCCAAATCAGAAGATTTAGAGAACTCATGTTTGCGCGTGTCAAAGTCTTGAATTTCTTCAAGTTCTATCATATCATCTAACCTCTCTTCTTTGAGGTATTCTGATTCTAAAAACTTGACGTTTCTATATACTATCACCTTGTGATCTTCAGCATGATAGAATTCACAGCCTCTCGTCTGACGAGGATAGCCTATGAAATAAACTTTGACACCCTTGGCATCTAACTTATCAGTGAGCAACAATTTGACTATCGCAGGACAACCCCAAGGTCTAATATAGCCTAGTGAGGGCTTCTTTCCTTTCCATAACTCATAAAGAGTTTTCTCCACTGATTTAGATGGTACACGGTTCAGAATGTAGATTGCAGTTTGTAGCGCATATCCCCATAGATATTTTGGAATAGTCGAGAATCCAATCATTGATCTCACCATGTCTAGCAGGGTTCGATCCTTCTCTCAGACACACCATTTAATTGTGGTGTTCCAGGAGGGGTCCATTGCGATTGAATTCCATTCTCCTTCAAGTAGTCGATAAATTCTTCACTAAGGTATTCACCTCCTCGATTTGATCGAAGAGTTACTATCCTTAGGTTCAATTCATTCTCGACCTCATTCCTAAACTCCTTGAATTTCCCAAAGGTCTCAGATTTATTCTTCATAAGATAAATATATCCATACCTTGAGAAATCGTCAGTAAAGGTAACGAAGTAAGAATAACCCCCACGTGCTTGGACTTTAAATGGTCCACATACATCGGTATGTATGAGCTCTAAGCAGCGAGTGGCACGAACACCTTGTCCAACAAAGGGTTTGTTCGTCATCTTACCCTTAACACATGATTCGCATGTACCATATGATTCGAAATCAAATGGTTCTAAGTAGTCCAACTTCCTTAGTCTTTGAATCCGTGTTTCATTGATATGGCCTAGCCGACAATGCCATAGATAAGATGGATTATTCTTCCTACTTGAAGACGGTTGTTTGTTATGTATTTGAAATAAAGGTAGGCTACTTTGCGAAATATATAAACCATTCACTAAGCGAGCTTTTCCATAATACTGGTCATTTAGCGAAAAATAACAAGTATTATTAGCAAAACGAAAGGAAAAACCCAAATTGTCCAACAATGGAATGGAAATAATATTTCTGACTAGAGTCTAGCTTAGTTGCTTGAGGACAAGCAAAGGTTCGGTTTGGGGAGTTTGATGAATGTGTATTTTACACTTTCATTCGAGTCTTTTTCACCTATTTTAGCTATCCTCTATGGTAATTTAGCTATATTTTAGTACATTTTATTAGAATAGTGTCACGTTTCCCTTTAGATTTTATTTTACAGGTTTTGGTTGAAATTCGTGGATTTTTGGGCAATTATATTGAAGTTGACAAGGAATTGGTGTTCCAGAAGCCTATTTGGAGTATCTGAAGGTTTCCGGATAGGATTTGGAGTCTAGGGGTCGAATCTGGAGGTTAGAAGGCCACTAGAAGTCTGAAACCGAGTCCGAAAAGGTGAAGAAATCCAAATCCGCGTCGAAAAATGCGGAATTCCGCGAAAAAGACGGGGGGCGAACCGCCCCAGACTTTATTCGGGGCCTATATATAGAGCTCAGTTTTCTCTCCGAAAATCATATCTTTCCAGACCTTCTCTCTCACCTCTCTCTATAGTTTTAGGTAGGAACTTCCCAGGGCCTGTCCTGGGAGTTCTGTAGCTTAGGGGATACTTTTTCATAGCAGTTTGGAGCTCGTAGGATCGCAATCATCCGGAGATTGACAACCTTCGGTAACTTTGTATCTTACAGTTTTATTCTACTTATTTTATTTATCTTTCAATATGTTTTCTTCTATGATTTCTGTTGATTGCATGCATAATATGAGTAGCTAAACTTATCATTGGTGGTAGTATGTGAATTCTTAGCGAGGGAAGATAATCATGCTAATGGCTATATCGCGCATTATAGTCCGTGTCATTGCTTTATTTTGTTGTTCAGTTGTAACCAAAATTCTCGTATGTTGTATTGATTATTATGCAAAATTGGACACTAGTCGACCATCAGACCAATTATCTTCGTAGTGTTGAATAATTACGGAACACATTAGGACAACCGTGATTGACTAGTCAGACCAGATTATCTTCGTAGTGCTTAATACTTGCAACAGGACACTAGATTGATTCAAAGATCTCTATGCAAGACCGAGGAATTTATGCATGATTATCGACCCATTATGCTAAGAAAGACCATACTATCACCAATCTCCATTATCTGCTAGAAACCCCCTATTGCTATCTGTCTGTTGTTTTATATTCTCTTGTTAAATAGATAAAGCAAGTTATAGTCCTGAGAGAACGACACTCGAGTCATTCTGCTACTACACTACGGTTTTCGTTGTAGTTGTGGATTGCCTTTGGCTAAATAACAAATTTATTTGATTGACCTTGACACGTTCATCACTGACAGAACTTAGCCAACAAATGGATTTGGAGATTGATGACAACTCCAACAAATCAATAGATGTATTTATGACCAGCAGTGAACTAAAAGGTCAAGATGTCTCTGCTCAACTTGTCATTTCAGAGACAAGGGAGATTGCTGAATCTGCACAGCCTTCTCAAATAGAGCAAGAAAAGAAGTCTGCTGAAGAACAAGTCCCAGATAATGAAGAAGCTGTCATTGCTGAAAGGACTGAGTCACCACCTCCCCTTCTGCAGCAGGTAGTTAACTCAGACATAAGCAAAACTTCACTATCTGAAACTCTTTCTTTTGCTGATATAATTATTTCTTTACAGACTTTTCAAGATACAAGTCAGAAGATTGCTGAAACTTCTGCACCGAAATCCACAACTCCTGTTCAGAAGGTAGATGAAATTTTTGGTAATTCAACTATGTTTGAAAACTTAGTACTTGTATCTAACTTAAAATTATTTCAGGATGAACAATTCAAGGATGCTTCTCAAGCTCCTGAAGCAATGGAAATAGTACCAACACAACAAAGTGTGCAACATGAGCTTACTGAACTTCAGCAGGTAAATCATGTCCCAGTTTTTTACTCTAAAACTATTTTCCAAAACCTTCCTGAACTTAATTTTATTCTTTTTCAGGCTCAAAAGGAGACCGCTGAAGTGGTTCACATCACTAAAGATTTGGAAGTAAGTTCAGAAGAACTTTACTCAAACTTCAAGAGAACTACCTTGACCAGAGTTGCTAAATCCGTCAGCAACTGGTAAAGGTACAGAAGGATGGACTTTTCCGATCTTCACCTTGATCTGTCCAACGAGAAAAAGAGACTTTCTCTGCTGAAACTCAAGACGTTTGTGCACTCCATACTTCCAGAAGAGTTGACATATTCTCAGCTCATGAGCTCAAGTCTGATTGCTCTAATCAGAGAGAATATGAAAGATAAATTCAAGAGTGCCTCTCCAGCTAAACAAGTTGTGATGCTCAAGGGTTCCTTTGTACCCGTGGTGGCTGATCCCCACAAAATCAATGAGGAAGAGGAAGTTACAAGTGCAGCAATGTAAAACATCTTGAGTTGGTCATACTGACGGACGATGATGAAGAAGAAAAGGATGAAAACATCCCCAAAGATCCAAGTGATGATGAAGGAAAAGATTCTAAGGACAAAAAGGATGATGATGATGATAATCAAGGTCCTAGTCCTGATGCTGGTGTACTTAAACTGACAGTTGCTGAGACTGAACATCATGATACTGAAAATCAGCAAGCTGATCACACAACAAGTCAACAACAAGAATCCACTCCTGCTCCTGCTGAGACAAGTACTCAAGCAACTGAACAAGTTGCTGAAACTGAAGAAGAGTACGCCAGAAAGCGTGCTGAAATGAAATTAGGCAAAAGCAAGCTTTCTAATGCCGAGTTAACTTTACTCGATGCCAAGGTCACTGAACCAAACCTTGATGATGAAGAAATGGATGAAGATTATCGAAGAGCACTTCAAAACAGTCTACAGATTCATGCAAGGCATACACAGAATCTCGACATTGCTCAATCTTCAAAAGTGAAGAACACGGAAGTCCCCTCCCTTCCACTTACTACTGGTGAAACTCCAGTTGTTGAGTCTAAAGAGTTGCCCTCAGCAACCACTCAACCTAAAGTGAATGAAGCTACAGATTTAGGAACCAAGGTTGTTGTCCTTGATGAATTCGATGACAAAGAAGATCTCTTCAATATTTCAGCAAACGAAGAAGAACTGACAAAGAAAGCTGAACCCCCAGTGGTTACAATTCCTCCTCCTTCTCATGATCATGATGAAGGAGATGATGAAAGATGTCGTTTGCTGATCAATGATGATCAATTCGCTACTGAGCTCAAAGTTCATTCACTCACTCCCTCTTTAGTGCCGTTCCCTAGTGTGGAGGATTTTACTCCCAGAATTAAGGCACTAATGGTTGTTCACAAAGCCTGCAAAGAAGAGGATGATGCACTGCTTGCTGAGAGTCCGCTTGACATAGGCAAGATACTGGCTACTGTGCTGAAACGCACTACTTCTCTTACAATAGCTCAGAAAGACATAATTCTACATCATAAAAGCTATGAAGAAGATGTCAGTCAAGCACTCAAACTGGCAAAAAATGCATTGAAAAAGGCTCAGACTTTCATTGAAGAAAAAGTCGACAATGAGCGCAGACATGAGGAGAACTTAGTGAGTATAAAAGAAGAAATGTCCAAGCTGACTGCTGATCAGCAAGGAATAATTCTCAAGTACAACAGCCTAAGTAAACTTGCTGAAAATTGCGATGAATTTTTCTCTCTGCACATTCACCCAATGATGCAATCCATGTCTAAGGGTGAAGATAAACAAAGAAAATCTTCAAGAAACAAAACCCCTGCTGAAGCGCCATTGATTCTGCCTAGTCCACCTCCCAGAGAACCTCTTGCTGAAAGAGAGCAAAGTTCTAAGAGACGAGCTGAAACAGATTCTGAGAGAAATTCAGCAAATCCGAAAAGGAGAAGAACATCTGCTGAAACTCATGAATACTGTCATACTGAGAGTTATCAAGATCTGAATGAAGATGATGATAATGATGATGATGATGATAACCAAACACTAGCTCAAGCAATAAGAGCTAGACCAATCACAACCCTAACTCCTTCTGGCCACTCAAAACATTTCTCTTCTGAGTCAAGATCTTCAGCAAGAGATCAAGAAAATGCAAAGTCAAGAAGAAGAAGGCAAAGAAAGGAAGAAAAGAGGCTAGCCAGCATTGCCATTGGCTCCGGCATTGAATACAAAAAGACCAGCAATGAGGAAACAACTCAAAATGTGATCAGAAACCTTCATGGTTGCTGGGTCTTAAAGCTGGAAGATGTGTTGGTAAATGATTTCTTTCCAACTGTTGTACTGAATCAAATGTACACTTGGATTGAATTAAAAGTGCAAAGAAAAGAAAGGGATCCTCCTCCCTACCCAAGAAACATTGCTGCAAGATGGCTGAATCTGGAAGTCTTAGTAAGAAGAACATCTATTGGTAAGCTAATGAAGCAAGAGCCTGATTTAATCAAACCAATTGATGTTGCTTACTACACTTACCCTTTAACCAAGAAGTCAAAGAAGAAATATGTCTTGATTCCTTATGAGTATTTCTATCTAACTACCAAGGATAAAGAAGAAGATCTTCTCTGGTTAAGAAAGATTCATGCTAACAAGGGAATTTCAGATACACAACTTCTCCATGCCAGCAATTGGGGCATGCACTTGTGGGTACTGCACTACAAAGAAATGAATGGTGAAAACCATCATTATACTGCCTGCAAGAATGTAAGGATCATTCAGCTTGAAGTCCGTAAGCTACTTGAAGATTATGAAAAGGTCTGTGTTGAATTTTCTGCGCTTGCTGAGAAAAGTGTAAGGGAGATTATGAGGAAATCTTCTGCTGGAATAGCTTAAGTCCCTTATAAAAGCTTTGTTTGTTTTTGTTTGCTGATTTGTGTAGTTATCTCTGAACTTTCTTGTAAACTTACTGAAAGATAACTATCAGCAATAAGCTTTTGACTCTTATTGGTTTTTGATTATGCAATCTACTTATGCTTGTTGTTTTATTATTCAAGTATGTTTGCATCATCCAAACTGATTTATTCAACATCAGATGCCTCTAAAAGGGTAACAATTAATTTAGCCATGGATTGCTGACATCAAAAAGGGGGAAATTTGTTAGGAAATTTGTAATTTTGATGAGCAATTAACCATGATAAATTAAGGAAAGTCCAGTAACTAGTACTCTTAAGGTCCATAGGAATTTAGAATTTTAAAGACATTGTAAAAGAGGAACGTTTGCTGAAGACTTAGTGTAGATACTAGTTAGGTAATTTAGTTCCGCTTATGATGTATCTTGTTTTCTGAAAAGAAATACAACCTATTGAAGCATTTGCTGATGATGTACTTTGTTTACACAAACGAACTATTGAAGCATTAGAACCGTTCAGAAACTTGAAGAATTCGAAGACTGAAGACTAAAGAAGATTTCTGAAGATGGTATCTACAAAGGCACATGTTGCTCAGAAAGTGGAAACTTCAGCAACAGCTTGCATAAGTGAAAATCTAAATGACAGAGTAGGTTGTGCTTGTTGAAACTGAGAATGACCACTTGCTGAAATACATATGTGACCTCCTTGATGAAAGTACTTGCATTCGCGCTCCAACGTTCATATTTGAATTTCATTCAAATGAACATTAAATGCAAAGTAAGCACGCGAAGAACATGAAGACTAGAAGACAAATAAAAGACACTGCTGAAAGTACAAAAGCAAGATAGTGACATCTTAAGGAACAAAGCCTTAGAATTTAAAATTCAAACGGCTCCCTTGATTCACTATAAATAGAGGTTATCGGGCAAAGAGTAGAAGTGTGTCAACAACGTGATCAAACTCTCACTTGTGCTTAAACACTCATACCCTTCTATACTCTTCACTGCCATTGATCCGTTCCAAGACTTAAAGCTTGAAAAAGCTACTTGTGAAGAAGTAGAACATTCACGGCTAAAAAATTAGTTAAGTGTTCTTTCTTTCGAACAAGAACAAGTCTTGACACCAGAAACAATCTAACTTGTTTACTGCAAAGTATTCAAAGTTTTGTTTCTTAGATTACTTGTTGTAGTTGAATAAGTTATAATCAAGTTATCTCATCCCAAACCTCTCTAACTGATAAACACCATTTTCAGGCGTGAAATTGAGGGGGAACTTAATCAAGCATAGTGTTGCTGATTATAAGTCCCAAGTTTGGTGGAGAACAAGGTTTCGTTCTCTAGTTAGGTTGGAAACGAAGCAAGTGTGCTTTGGTTTCTGTAGAATCGCTCTAGATAGGTGTTGTAAGGAACATCAAACTTATCTTAGTGGATTCAGTCCTAGAAAGGACAAAGTGGATTAGTTGAGAGATTACGCCACTCTCAGATACCACTATAAAAGTGTTTGTGTGATTTACTTTACTGCATTTAGTTTTCAGCAAGCATATCTATCTGTACACTGTCACTCTACTCACTTGCTGAAACTATCACTTATTGTACAAAGACTTCTGCACTCTGTTATTTAAGTATCAGTAAAACTCGTTGCTGAAAAGTAACTAGTACTTGCTGAGAAAGTTAAGTATCATCAAACTAATTACTGAAAAGTAATAAGCCCTTGCTGAGAAAGTTTTTAAACAACGAAAGTTTGAAAAGACTATTCACCTCCCCCCTCTAGTCTTTTCTTGTTGTTTAAAGGGACCAACATATACTAACCTGCAATCGCATGTTCTTCGTGAGATTCAACACCTTGCAATATCTCCATATACGGTTAGAAGAACATAGTGTTGCATGGACAATATCATGCCTGCTACCCTTGGGTACAACGGGCAAAATCTGACGAAAATCACCACCAAACACAATAATCTTTCCACCAAACGGTTTAGCGTTCGTCAAACCATCCGGACCTCTAATAACGTCCCTCAAACTCCTATCAAGAGCCTCAAAACAAAACTTATTTGTCATGGGAGATTCATCCCATATGATCAACTTGCAGCGTTTTATCAACGCGGTCAACTCGCTGGTCGGAGTTATTCGGCTGCACATGGTCGTCTCATCAACCTCTATAGGTATACTAAATCTAGAATGTGCATTACGACCTCGAGGAACGAGAAGAGAGGCAATGCCACTCGAAGCAACCGGAAGGACAATATCACCTCGACCACGAATAGCTGAGCATAATGTTCTCCAGAGGAACGTCTTGCCCGTACCACCATAACCATAGACGAAAAACACACCACCTTTTTCTGATTCAATAGCATCCATGATCATTTGATAATTATTCTTCTGTTCGTCCGTCAAACACGGATACAACTTGGCATGCTCAGCTTGCAATTCATGCAAATCATATGTCATCTCTTCCACAATTAACTTGTTTCATCCATCACCAACGACAACATTATCCAGAAGTTTCATACCTTCATATTGATCCAAACTGCACCCATTCTTCTTCAGTATGTCCTGAATTGCAGAAAGAGCAAGTTGTTTCCGCTGTTCTTCACTCAGTTGTAAATCAACATTGTACGACGTGTTAATAATAAAAAAAACATCAAGTAAAACCGATAAAATATCTCACACCACATACGTACCTGGATTGTTAAACTGATTCCGCATACGGATGATTATATCATCCGATAAATACATCCAAGTGTTCTCCCAAACATGCTTTGGTCTAGACATACTATTAGACATAAGAAGCATGGAAAACAACTGACGAAGGTAGTAACGCCCACCCCAAAAGAATGCCTCCTTAATGCCATCAATATACTCAGCATCATCATCAAGCAGCCCTAGTGCGTAGCAAGCGTCACGGTACATTTCATAGACAACACCATTCACCGTTCTCAAATTTTCAAAGTAGGTAGCACCCCTTATGTGATTCAACATTATCCTAAGATGGTATAAAGCACCAATACCAGGGGGAACATGATAAATCCTACCAATCTTCCTCCTTGATTGTTGTCTATCCTTCCACCTGCGCTCAGGAACACTATACACGTAATGCTGTGGAAACTCCGTATACAAATACTTTCGGGCCTCAGGGTGTTTTTTTATTGAAATCCATCCAAGCAAGGAATTTTTAATGTGCAACAGTTTGTTTCTCTTTCAAATCCGGAATGTAGTCACCGTCTTTGAAACACATTGCCTGCTCACCTTCCAAGTGGAATGGCAAACGCTCTACGGGACGATCTCGATAGTGAATGGGATATCGCAACAAACGCCATACTGCTTCACAAGCAGATATATAACGGCAATCCACATAATCCTTAACCTCATTTTCAACCATAATCTTTGCACCGCATCTGTCAACACCCTTATTGACATACTTGAAGAGATACTTGATTGAGTTCGTTGAGTTGCACCTCTCAACATTAATATGGGCTTGATATTTCATCAATAAGTAAGGATTGTACGGGACAATGTACACGTAAATTTAGATCACGAATCACTGATCCAACTATATAAACATATGATAAAAAAACTGTTAATATAAAGTAACGTAGATTTACCTATTGTCCACTTCAATACCATTCTTAATTATCGTGGCACCAGTATCCCGCCTCCTGTAAACGGGATATCCATTATCATCAAATGTCGTTCTTTCATTAAACGACTTGGGAAATTTCTTTGTGCATTTCCTCTTGTCTCTATCCATACACGGAGAATTCTGGTTCAGCACACCACATGGTCCGTGTACCATGTACTCCGATACGGCCTTATACAAATCCGGATTAACTTCCTTGTCAGGTATCTCCGCACAAATAACATTATCAATTTCACTCACATCCAAAGACCTATCATTCCTGTCTATCCACCGTAGAATATGGGCATGTGGCAAACCACGCTTCTGAAACTCAACCGTGTAGACAACTGCAAATGATAGGAAAACGATATATGTTATTAATACGCATAACACATATATAAACTGTTCCATTAATGTTCCTAGAAAAATATATAAACAAAATGGTACCTGCTATTGCCTTTCCAAATATATTTTCAGTCTTCAAGTCCTTAATTAGCTGATCCAACTTCATCTTGAAAACACGACATACTATATCCGGCCGGTCTTCTGGTCTCAGTCCCCTTGCTTGAACAAAGCGTGTAATCTCAGGCCATTTAGGATTACACGTGAACGTAATAAACAATTCAGGATACTTCAAGCTTTTGCATATTGCCATGGTGTCCTGAAAATTCTGAACCATATACCTAGGACCACCGATAAATGTCGAAGGCAACACCAACCGTTTACCTATCATCGAAGCCTCGTCAGTCGGATCAATGTCTCCTCTTTGAATAGCATCCTCAATCGACTTATAATTATCTGCCCTCAATAACTTTTGATTTCTTGTAATGAAAGATAATAGATGGGACTCCATCATCATGTATCCATCAACCAAGAATTGTTGGTATAGCTTCCTACCCATAAGAATTGTTTGAGCATCGTCTTCACGGTCAAACATCCTATAGCACAAAAACTCCTTAGGGGTTATATGCTCTCTCTTAATTGTACAACGATCATGAAGTTTGATCTCCGTATGATATCCATCTTCTCCGTAAGGAAACAATAAAGGATATTGTAATGGAAGATATTTAGCATGCAATTCTGATATACGCTTCAAATTATTATTACGTTCTTCAAGATATATCACGGAGTTCCATTTCCATCTCGTCATTACCTGAAATAATATTAACAGCTTGTGAATATCAAAATTTAAATTTACACTCTATGTACATATTGTGATTTTCCAGTACGAAACAAAAAAACCGTAATAAATCATATATATTCAAGGAAGGTAAAACAAAATAATCTCATACCAACAATGAGTGCAGCAACTTCATTACATGTCGGTAGATCATACATCCTCCCATCACGTGTTCTCTTACCAATGAGCCTTAATCGCACATTACTATTATGATCGACCTTGAATCGTTCGTCAGCCATACGAAAACTCTTAGCCAGGGTGTTATGTTCATCTAACATTTCCTTAAGGTCGGATACAACGGAATCAATCGCCCGAGATTTACGATTCTTACTACACAATTAAAAGAATAAAACTGCTGCTCAATGAGTGAAACAAATGAGATAAGTCATACTACCAAGAAATAAAATAAACTAAAATAATAAATTGGCTAATTGCAATGACAAACAAATTTACCTTTGGGCACTAATTCTATCTTGCACCTCATCCTCACCGCAATGCATGTATAACTGTGCAAACTTGGGTGATTCTCCTTCTGGCGACAACAAACTACCCGCCAAATGATAATTACTTCCACCAAGGCGATATGTATACGGACCACGTCCATCATTGACCGACGTATCTTGATGCCCAGCCATAGAAGTAAAAGCAAACATCATGTTGTAATCACGGTTGTTGTCAATAAAATTTTGACTATGCACGTGCCTTCCATGTAAAAGATCATCTAGCAGCCTAGGAGGAGGTCGTACGCGAGGCAACTGAACTTTACCACGGTTGCAACACAGACTGAATTCAGGATTTCCATTAGATGAATTTTTCACCTTTTCAGCAAACCACATTAGAGAACCACAAAATGGACACTTATATGTTGGATCACCCAAATCCTCATACGCTGAATGCATGATAAGAACAATTTATAAATATACTAAAACGTGAATAAGCATTATGAAAATGAAACATATTAGAGTGCATATCTTTACCAACAACATCAACATCAACACCAACAGTCCGTCTAGCTATCAACTCATTCTTCTTTTTATTGTGAACCATTGCTACTTTCCGTTTTTCCCTTGCAACAGCAGCAGAAGAAGACTCTGGAATGTCTAGCGATACACCTCTAATCAACTTAATTGCATATTTATCAAGAAGCATATCTATACGTAAATTATATATAGCCAAACAATATTTTATCTCAACCGGTGCAGTAATACCTACAATATAAAAATATCAATGAGACCAAATTTAAAAGATTAAACGCAGCATGCTAATACAAAATAATTTGGCTTACCGTATTGAAGATTAGTCTCACTATAAGAAATGAGCTGGTTCGGACGTGATGTCAACATGTGTTTGTTCTGTCGAACAATCCGTCTATTGAGTCTATTGAACTTGGTCACTGCTCTATAAGCTTTGTCGGATGTACCTTTAAATACAATTGTTAGAAATCACGATGAAGATAGAATAAGATGAGTATAATTATAGAGATCATATTAAATTCCCAATTAAATTTACCGTTGTCGGTTGATACCACATCGATACTTCTCATCTCATGCGCTATATCTCTCCTTAGGCTCTCAAGTACCTCTACATCTAGCACAGATCTTCTCTTCGGAGCGCAGGGCGTAGAAGACAAAGAACCATGGAACAAAGCATTTCCTACAACATCAACAATACATTTGAATTACTAAAATATATAATTTAGTAATATATATATATTTACACGTAGAATTCCATTGCGAGTGAGTAACAACTAATTACCATTGGTAACGCGGCTCGGCGGAGATATAACAGTATTAACTTCATCCGGAGATACTACAAGAAAAATCGATCCGCTATTCAGGCCCGATCCGTCGCTAACAGACATTAGCGACGGAGAATCCGTCGCTAAATAGGACGTTGCGAAAAGTGACGTCGCTAATCCATTTAGCGACGGATTGGGCCTATCCGTCGCTAAATTTAGCGACGGATAAATATATCCGTCTCTCAATTGGTCAGCGCAAATTGAGCGACGGATACTATCTGTCGCTAAGTACTTGGACACGTGGCACGACTGACTATGTTCATACATAGAGACGGATAAACCCATCCATCGCTATGTTCTAATTTTTTTTTAATTTCTTTTAATTTTTATAATTCACCTACAATATAATAAAAAATTTAAAATATAATTCACCTACAATATAATTTCTATAATCCAACCCAATGAGGGGTGCTGCGAGAATCGAACTCGCAATCTCTCGCATTAAGCGAGAATCATACCACTAGACCAAACACCCATTTTCTACACGAAAATAATCAATAAATATACTAATAGGAAAGTATTAAACATAAAATAAAAGATATACATATCCACAATGTAAATTTAAATTATAGTTGAAGGCAATACAATACTTGAATGTTACCATCTCTCAAAGATAAAAAGAGTGAGAGACTAAACTAACCAACAATGAATTAACCAATATATTAAACAACTATGCTTTTCACTCAAAATAAACTCTATACTATAAATGCAATTTCTTAAACAATAAGCAAGGTAAAATTAGAAGACAGGCATAGGAGATGCAACCAGAGAGATGACAAATTCAAAGTAAATAGGATGGGTAGTAACTATGAGGACATACAAGAAAGGATACTCGACTCATTTAGCTTACAAAATGCAAACTATGAATGAAGGAAAGTTCAAGTTGTGTATATTCAAAAGCTCATTACAAACACTTACAACTCCAGCCATAGTATGAATTAATGAAAATAAAGTACAGTGAAGTATGAAATATTCAGGATGTTTCCTCATTACATACTTATACTAAAACTAGTAACATTAAAGCAAAGATCCTCATTACATATCTAAAATTTCCCAATCTACTTCACAAAGCACCACTTAAGCACATAGTAAGTTAACAAATACACACACCCTGCAGTAAAAATAAATATAACACAAGATATGCACATCATTTCGTTATACTTTCTCTACAACATAAATAATAAATTGACAAAAATTGAAGTGAATTCATGCATTCTTCTCTTACTTGTCCAATGTCCAAAGCATGATCAGTGTGTTCGTCATATGCATGTATACAATTGATTGCAAAATGGAGCAAAAAGCTTGCACTTTCTCTTGTAGTGTTTGCAATCAAAAATGATTTTCTCAGGGTCTCTAAACGATGTACTTTGACCAGGAACTTCTCCTTTATCATCGGCAACAACAGCCTCTTTATCAAACTTCTGCCTTACAATCCAACCACTGTACAGAATAAATTGATAAGTCACATCCTAGAAAATCCTACACAGAGATATATTTATCTGGACAACGAAAATAGGTAAAGTACTTCTTATTTATTCCCACGTAGAGTACTATTTATTTATTCCCAATAATACAAACCAATTTTAACAAAATTATTACAACACGTACAAATGTACTTGTACAATACATGTATAAAAGTATACAAGATCAACAAGAGACGGAATATTAATATCAAATTCAAGCTAATTAATTGAAAAATTGAAAAAATCGAAATGATTCCCAAAACTTAGGGTTTAGAGAACATACCTTCAATTGTAGAGATGAAGGTGAAGGAGGAGGAGCCGGAGTACGGTGTGATTGGAGGCAACGCGGCGGCGTTGGTTGAAGGCAGTGGTGGTGGTGGTGTGGAAGTCGAGGCGCCTCATATCGGTGGATGAAATTGGAAAGTGGTGGTGGTGAAGTCGATCCGGTGGTGTTTTGGTGTTGAAGTCGATCCGGTGGTGGAGGGTGGCGGTGGGGCGGTTGGTTGGGGGAGAGGTGGAGGAGATGGTAGAGTAGAGATAGAGAGAAAGAAAGAAAAAATGGGAAGTGATGAATTGACCAGATCTAGATCTGATCTTATCCTTTTTCTTTTTCTTTTTTTAATATTAGCGACGGATAAACTGATCCGTCTCTAAATTAGATTTATCCGTCTCTAAATAACAGTCAGACTGGTATCCGTCGCTAAAATCACTGATCCGTCGCTATTTTTCGACGGATCGCATCCCGTCGCTATTAATCCGTCTCTATTTGGCTGTTTTCTTGTAGTGAGAGCTCTCTAGAGAACTCTCGAGTATAAAGAACTGCACAGGTTCATGTGAAGGCGTGGCCCTACATGTTGACGTAATAGGGCCAGGGTACGGGGAATTGTGGTGGCGAACAAACGGTAAGGAAGACTAACCGAAGCTTGAACCTTAGTGGATCCAACCACACCAGGACTTGAACAGTTGTCAAGGAGGACACTTGATATAGGATATTGTAAAGGAAAAGTACCTACAGATATAGGAGCGTAACCTGGCGGTGGAGGCAGAGAGGGTCGTGTGACATTATATGGAATTCCATGCGGTTGTGTAGGATTGTAATATTGCGGAATAATGACATGTCCGAATGAATTGGCCTTCAAATTCGATGTTGCCCCGTACATCGAACTTGCTATAAATCCACGAATGTCAAAATCAAGTTATTGGAATTCCAGTAAGCGCTGAACATGCTACTACTAATTAAAGACATTCACTAATATAAATTTTAGTTACGTGAAAAGTAAAATGAAATGATATTATCATACCAGTGCCAACAATGGACGATGAGTTAATTCGATTTTCATCTTGAGTAACAGTGTTGACGGAAGATTGAGATAAATGTCTCAACGAACGTCCAAGAGTATTGACATAGTCAATACTACTACTCACATGAATATCGACCTATTTAACTAAAAAAAGACAAACTTACAATACGTTAGACATAATCCAAATCTTATCCAGAACAACACACAATGTGGAGTATTGCCAATGTGAAAAACATACCGTTTGTAACGTCACTAAGCGGCGATAAGCTATCTTTCACTCTTAACCTTTTTTTGGATTTAGTGAGTTTGCGTGATGAATTTGTATTCGAATTTCTCCCTGCTTCTATTATAGAACCTGTTGTAAAAATCAAAGTGTTAGGAAACTTGTAATTTTGATGAGCAATTAACCATGCTAAATTAAGGAAAGTCCAGTAACTAGTACTCTTAAGGTCCACAGGAATTTAGAATTTTAAGGACATTGTAAAAGAGGAACGTTTGCTGAAGACTTAGAGTAGGTGCTAGATAGGTTAGTTTTACCGCTTATGATGTATCTTGTTTTCTGAAAAGAAAAACAACCTATTGAAGCATTTGCTGATGATGTAGTTTGTTTACACAAACAAACTATTGAAGCATTTAGAACCGTTCAGAAACTTGAAGAATTCGAAGATTTGAAGACTAGAAGATTTCTGAAGACTGGTATCTACAAAGGCACATGTTGCTCAGAAAGTGGAAACTTCAGCAACAGCTTGCATAAGTGAAAATCTAAACGACAGAGTAGGTTGTGCTTGCTGAAACTGAGACTGGCCACTTGCTGATGAACATTTGTGACCTCCTTGGTGAAAGTACTTGCATTTGCGCTCCAACGTTCATGTTTGAATCTCATTCAAATGAACATTAAATGCAAAGCATGCACGAGAAGAACATGAAGACTAGAAGACAAATAAAGGACGCTGCTGAAAGTACAAAAGCAAGATAGTGACATCTTAAGGAACAAAAGCCTTAGAATTTGAAATTCAAACGGCTCCCTTGGTTCACTATAAATAGAGGTCATCCGGCAAAGAGTTGAAGTGTGTCAACAACGTGATCAAACTCTCACTTGTGCTTAAACTCACATACCCTTCAAACACTCTTTACTGCCATTGATCCGTTCCAAGACTTATAGCTTGAAAAAACTACTTGTGAAGAAGTAGAACATACACGGCTAAGAAATTAGTTAAGTGTTCTTTCTTTCGAACAAGAACAGGTCTTGACACCAGAAACAATCAAACTTGTTTACTGCAAAGTATTCAAAGTTTTGTTTCTTAGATTACTTGTTGTAACTGAATAAGTTATAATTAAGTTATCTCATCCAAACCTCTCTAACTGAAAATACACCCTTTCAAGCGTGATATTCAGGGGGAACTTAATCGAGCATAGTGTTGCTGATTAAAAGTCCCAAAGTTTGGTGAAGAACAAGGTTTCGTTCTCTAGTTAGGTTGGAAACGAAGCAAGTGTGCTTTGGTTTCTATTTGAATCGCTCTAGATAGGTGTTGTAAGGAACCTCAAACTTGTCTTAGTGGATTCAGTCCTAGAAAGGACAAAGTGGATTAGCTGAGAGATTACGCCACTCTCAGATACCACTATAAAAGCGTTTGTGTGATTTACTTACTGCATTTAGTTTTCAGCAAAGCATATCTATCTGTACACAGTCACTCTGTTCACTTGCTGAAACTATCACTTACTGACAAAGCACTTATTGTATCAAAGACTTCCGCTCTCTGATTTTAAGTATCAGCAAAACTCGTTAATGAAAAGTAACTTGCGTTTGCTGAGAAAGTTAAGTATCAGCAAACTCATTATTGAAAAGTAATAAGTCCTTGCTGAGAAAGTTTTTAAACAACGAAAGTTTGAAAAGACTATTCACCCCCCCCCCCTCTAGTCTTTTCTTGTTGTTTAAAGGGACCAACAAGTGGTATCAGAGCCAGGTTCGTTAACCTTTGATGAACGTGTATTTTACACCTTCATTCGAATCTTTTTTCACCTATTTTGCTATCCTCTATGTTAATTTAACTACATTATAGTGCATTTTATTAGAATAGTGTCACGTTTCCCTTTAGTTTGCATTTTACAGGTTTTAGGTGAAAAACGTGGTTATCCGGGCAATTATATTGAAGAGAACGAAGAATTGGTGTTTCGAGGACATTTTTGGAGTATCTAGAAGATTTCGGATGGGATTTGAAGTCTAGGGGTCGAGTCTGACGGCTAAAAGGTCACTATTAGGCAAAAACGGAGTCCGAAAAGGAAAGAAAATCCAAAAACGCGTCGAAAACGCATCCTTGGCCGACTGGAACTCCCGGGCGATTCGCCCGGGACGTGGGGCGGTTCGCCCCACACCAGGCAGTTCGCCGGGTGTGTGGGGCGACTCGCCCCACACGTTCCGAACCCCTATATATAGTTGCTCAGTTTTCTCCGTTTTTCATACTTTCTCAGACCTTTTTTCATACCTTTCTCATTAGTTTTAGGGAAGAATTCTCCAGAGCCTGTTCTGGGAATTCTTAGCATAGGAGATACTTTTTCTTATCGATTTGGAGCTTGTGAGATCGCGATTCTTCGGAGATTGACAACCTTCGGTAACATTGTATCTCAGATTTTTCTATTTATATTTATTTATCTTTCAACATGTTTTCATTCAATCTTGCTATGATTTCTGTTGATTGCATGACATCTATGAGTAGCTAAATCTATCGTTGGTGATAGTATGTGATTTCTTAGCGAAGGGTTAGTAATTATGCTGATGGCGATAAAGCGAATCAGACTTTGAGTTATTACTTTATTTCTTTGATCTATCTAAGCCCTCTATCTTCGTAGTGTTGAATAAAACGGAACACATTAGGCAATTCATGATCAAAGATCTCTATGCAAAATGATCGGGTACTTCATGCATGATTATTAACACACTATGCTTTGAATGATCATACTATCACTAACTTCCATTATCTTGATAAGAAAAACCTGTGCTAAGTCGTTTGTTGATTTTATAGTTTAAGTTAGATTAGATAAAGCTAGTTATAGTTCTTAGAGATCGACACTCGAGGTTATTTTACTGCTACGTTACGGTTTTCGTTGTAGTTGTGAATTGCCTTTGGCTAAAAACAAATTTATTTGATTAATTTGAATCTGACAAATTCCGGTTCATCAAATTGGCGCCGCTGCCGGGGACTATACTCCTTTTTTCTATTTAGCTTATTTATATTTTCAGCATTCAATTCCTAGTCTTAGTAGTATTAGTCTTTTTCGATTTTATAGTGATTTCCAGAAATTTTGTTGATCTTCGAGATTTCTAACGAGACTAATTTTCAGTTTTGAGTTACTCCTGTTCCAGATTTCCGGGTATGACGACCTTAAAGGCTCGCTTGACACCTACGTTCTCGCAAGTCAAGAAAGGGTCAGCTATATACTTGAAAGAAGAGTTATCGGGGTATGAGGTAACGAGTTCTGTAGTGAGAAGGATACCGAGGTTCAAAGATGGAGTGGGGATGAATCCGTTAAGCTTCATCAGATCCTATGAGGATGAAATAGCAAAAGTTCCAGCAAAGGGGTTCACCGAGGACCAATTATGCAGGAAATTATTTTCTTTTGCTCTGGGATATGAACCGAGAATTTGGATAGCAAGGTTAGCACCAGGATCACTGAGAATCTGGGGCCAAGTAGTAGAGGAGTTCTTGGCGCGTTTCATGCCTTACCATGAGACGATTGCCTTGCGGAGTCGGATCGAACACTTCAAGCAAGGAGAGTATGAGCGGTTCTATGACACCTAAGAACGTTTTGAGCTGTATAAACGTGAGTGCCCCCATCACCGTTTCGATGACGGAGAACTGATTTGGTATTTTGTTGGTGGTCTACGTGATGATGTTAGGCTTCAAGTGGATGGGATGTGTGGAGGATTAGAAGAATGTACAGTTGAAGAGGCAGAGAAGGTCTTCCAAAAGTACGCCAGTGGATCTGCACAGTCTGAGAGGCTAATGTTGAGTCAAGTCACCAACGGGAATTCAAATCGGGGCGAAACTGAAGACTTATACGAAGGATATTCTGAGGACGAAGATATCAGTGAGGAGGATGAGCTTGCGTTTTACGCAGGGATTAAGGCCATTGAGAATGTTTTTGAGATAGCACACGCAGGGCAAGCTGAAAACAATCTTCGCATCGAAAAGGCTTTTGAAGCAGTCGAAGTAACTGAGCAACTGATAGAGGAACTTAGCTTGTTGAAGTGTGAAAAGGCAGAGGAGGTTCATCGAACTAAAGGAGAGACGATTTTAGACGAAGACACCCCCCTCGAGGTGGGGGACGAATCGCCCCCCACAGGCAGAGAGTTGGGGGCGATTCGGCTCTCCCCAGGCGAATTGCCCGGGGCAGGGGGCGAATCGCCTCCCAGATCCAAGGAGCCGGACGACCCTAGTTCCCCCGTTTTGACACCTGAAGCTGATCCAAAGCCACGTCCAACAGTTACTACTGAGGAACCTGAGTACGAAGAAGTGAATCTACTACTCCGTGGAGGAAAGATGACCAAAATTCCTAACTTCGTGCGTCCTAAACGTGTTGAATCTTCTGGGACCGAAAATGCGGGACCAAGCACAGAACAAGAGGTTAGTGAAAGTTCCAAAGACACTCAAGAGAAGGATGATGAACCAAGACCGTCTGAAGAAGACATGGTTGATGATGAAGTCGAAGGGGGAACTCCTACGCCAGTGGTACTTCACAAATCTTCTAATCCATATGTGCCCCCGAAACCACATGTACCATTCCCAAGTCGGATCAAGCTAGCCAAGAAGGATATTCAAGAGTCACCTCTATTCCAACGCCTCTCAAAGGTTGAAGTCAATGTGCCTCTCTTGGAGTTAATCCAAAACATTCCGGCTTATACGAAATTCTTTCGTGAGATGAAGAACAAAAAGGTTACTTCAGGAAAGGAAGTTAATGGGGTTGAGATGGTAAATTCGATTGCCGGGTTACCTGTGAAGAAGAAAGATCCTGGAAGTTTCATCAACAACATCGCTTTAGGGAATGGTCGAACCACGAAGGCAATGCTTGACCTGGGGGCTAGCATTAACTTAATGCCCTATTCAGTATACAAGGCCCTGGATCTCGGTGAATTGACACCGACTGATATGGTTGTCTAAATGGTGGACCAAAGTGTGAAGAGGCCAGTCGGGATAATAGAGGATATCCTTGTGAAAGTGGACAAATTGATAATTCTAGCTGATTTTGTAGTAATGAAGTCTGCAGACGAGGGAAAGAGCCATATTCGCGAACACGTAGTACTACTTGGAAGACCATTCATGGCAATTACCAACACATGCCTTGAACTCAAAGGCAAGAAAATAACCATGGAGGTAATGGGTGAGAAGGTTGAATTGGTAGGATGTAGCATCGGAGATAAGGAAGTCGGGGAAGAATTAAATTTTGTCGATTGCTATGATTCTGTGATTTCCGAATTTCATCATTGCTATGATAATCGTGAACCTCTTGAGGAGGCACTAACCATGCACGCTGAGACATGCTACATGATCGAGGAGGCAAGGGAACTAGTTGAAATAATGGATAGCACCCCAGAAATTCCCGTAGGAGAAGAAGTGCTTGAACGTTTAGATGAAGAAGAGGAAGAAAGTAAATTTCCTGAAGAGCCTAGCTTAGAGTTAAAGCCACTTCCTGCGCACCTCAAGTATGTCTACTTAGAAGAAAATCAGAAGAAGCCTATGATAGTCTCCTCACATCTCTCCAACGATGAAGAAAGTAGGCTAATTGAAATTTTGAAAGAAAATTCTACAGCTATAGGATGGGGGATTAGTGATATCAAGGGAATTAGCCCTACTCGGTGTGTGCAAAACATCACTCTAGAACAAGATGCCAAACCCGTTAGGCAACCTCAGCGTAGGATAAATCCGGCCATGCAAGAAGTGGTAAACAAAAAAGTAATCAAGTTGCTAGATGCCGATATGATTTACCCCATTCCTGATAGTCGATGGGTGAGCCTGGTTCATGTAGTTCCTAAGAAATCAGGGGTCACGGTAGAAGAGAATGAGAAGGGAGAGTTAGTACCGGTTAGGAAGACCATTGGATGGCGGATGTGCATTGACTATAGAAGATTAAAAGCCGCCACTAAGAAAGACCACTTCCCTTTGCCATTTATAGATGACATGCTAAACCGCCTTGCGGGGCGGAAATTCTATTGTTTTCTTGATGGTTTATCAGGTTTCTACCAGATTCCGATTGCACCGGAGGATCAGGAGAAGACGACATTCACTTGCCCATTCGGAACGTTTGCCTATAGGAGGATGCCGTTTGGGCTATGCAACGCTCCCGCCACTTTCCAAAGGTGCATGCTTTCTGTTTTCTGTGATATGGTAACTAAGTTTGTTGAAGTTTTCATGGATGATTTTTCCCTTTTTGGTGATTCGTTTGATGAATGCTTGCAAAGATTAGATCTTGTTTTGAAAAGGTGCATTGAATGCAATTTGACCTTAAGCTGGGAGAAAAGTCATTACATGGTTAGAGAAGGCATTGTTCTAGGACATGTAGTTTCTGAAAGAGGTATTGAGGTACACAAGGCTAAGATCGAAATCATTGAAAAACTTCCCCCACCTACTTGTGTGAAAGAATTGCAGTCTTTTCTTGGTCATGTAGGGTTTCATAGGAGGTTTATTAAGGATTTTTCGAAAATTGCTTAACCTTTAAGTAGCTTGCTTGCAAAACATGTGGTTTTCCATTTTTCTAATGAGTGCTTAGTTGCTTTTAATGCCCTTAAGGAAAAGCTTGTTTCTGCTCCCATTATTGTACCACCTGATTGGAATCTTCCTTTTGAGATTATGTGTGATGCTTCGAATTTTGCTATGGGTGCTGTTTTATGCCAGAAAGTTGATAAGCAGTATCGTGTAATTTATTATATTAGTAAGACTCTAGACTCCGCACAAGTTAATTATACAACTAATGTAAAGGAATTTTTAGCTGTTGTTTTTGCTTTAAAAAAGTTTAGGTTTTATTTAATTGGTCATCCTGTGAATGTCCATACTGATCATGCTGCTTTGAGACATTTAATAGCCAAGCAAGATTCTAAGCCTAGATTAATCCGTTGGGTCCTTTTGCTACAAGATTTTGATTTGACCATAGTGGATAGAGCTGGTAGGGAGAATTTGGTAGCTGATCATTTGTCTAGAATACCAAATATCCCTGATGATTCGATACCTATTAATGAGGATCTACCCGATAAGCACTTAATGAAGGCTAATGAAGAGCCATTGTATGCTGATATTGTGAACTATTTGGCTATGAGTATTTACCCAACTAACTTTTCAGCCTCCGACAAGAGAGCTCTTGCCAAGCGTTGCAGGTCTTTCATATGGGATGATCCGCATCTTTTAAAAGAAGGAGCTGATGGAATTCTGAGGAGATGCGTGCCACAAGAAGAGCAACAAAGTGTGTTGAGTCATTGCCATGAGCTTCATTGTGGAGGACACTATAGTGGCTTAAAAACAGCTCGCAAAGTACTGCAAGCAGGATTTTACTGGCCAACAATACACCGAGATGCTCGAACTTTTGTGAAAAATTGCGACCCATGTCAACGAGGTGGTAATATTAGCAAGAAGGACGAAATGCCCCTTCAAGGGAATCTAGTGGTCGAACCTTTCGGCGTATGGGGCATTGATTTCATGGGACCATTTCCATCAAGTGGAGGTTATGGATACATTCTTGTTGCAGTGGACTATGTGACCAAATGGGTGGAGGCAATTCCCACAAAAACGAATGACGGCGCGGTTGTTATGAAGTTCTTGAAGGAAGTGATATTCTCTAGGTTTGGGTGCCCTAGGACAATCATCAGTGATGGAGGTTCACACTTCGTCAATAGAACCTTTGCCTCTCTTCTTAAGAGATACGGTGTCCACCATAGTGTTTCTACGCCATATCAACAACAGACATCGGGCCAAGTTGAAGTTAGCAACCGTCAAATTAAGAAGATCCTGGAGTGAGTAGTGAAGCCTAGCAGGAAAGATTGGGTAGGAAAATTGAATGATGCACTTTGGGCATACAGGACTAGCTACAAGACGGTGATTGGAACCACTCCGTACAGACTTGTGTATGGAAAGCATGCCATCTTCCCGTAGAATTGGAACACAAGGCGTATTGGGCTATCAAAGCACTCAATCTCGATATGGGAAAAGCTGGCGAAGAACGGTTGTTGCAACTCGATGAGCTTGATGAATTACGCCTAGGTGCTTATGAAAATGCCAAGATCTACAAAGAACGTACTAAGAAGTATCATGATCGTGGTATAGTACGTAAGGAACTGATTCCTGTACAAAAGGCTTTGGTATTTAATTCTCGCCTTCGACTATTTCCTGGAAAGCTCCGTACTCGTTGGGATGGACTGTACGAAATTATCAAAGTTGCTTCCCATGGAGCTGTAGAACTCTTTGATCCAAAGACGGGCAATACTTTCAAGGTGAATGGTCAACGAGTGAAGCCGTACTTCGAGATATCTAGTGATCAAAGGGAGGTTGATCATCTTGAGCTTACCCTTACCGCCTCTACTGAAGGTTAGTGTGTTTTATTGTTTTGAGCATATCATTGTGTTATTTTTTATATTTCCGTATGTTTTTGGTGATAAAATAGGTCTCTAGATGATAATTTAGCATTTTAGGAGGGAACCCGACAACTACAGAAGTCCGGAGGTGCCGGGCGAACCGCCCCCCACGTGGGGCGATTCGCCTGGCACGACCAGAGATCCTGGGGTTTACTGGAAACCCCAGGCGAATCGCCTCCCACGTGGGGCGGTTCACCCCGGGCATCCAGTAAACCCGGAGATCCGGATTTTCGTTCGGAAACCCGATTTTCTCCTATTATGCTAAATCATCGATCTTTTTTGCCTCGTTTATCACCCTTTTTGTTTTCTCACAAGTTTGATTGAGTAATATAGGTCACTTATACAAGTATTATCTCTCACCTTAATCCACTTTCGACGTTCGGGACGAGCGACGACGTTCAGGTTTGGGGGGTTATCGCTGGCTATCTCTATACTTGTCTTGCTTATGATAAACTCGTAAAATCTTTTGTTTGCATTTGCATTTGCACGTTTACCGCTTTTTTAGTATTTAGTTGCATACACTACATTCATCCTAGGATAGTCTTGCATGTTTTATGTGGAGTTTATTGTCAAATATTTTGAACTTTTTTATTGGGTAGATTAACTAATTATGACATTAATCATATGCTTCATCTCTATGAATTTGTTTGAGATATTTCTCACTTGGCTTGTCACATTTATGTTCGCACTTAGTTAAGCTTGGTAGTCTCGACATCACCTAGTGGTGTTTTCTCTACTGCGGTTCACGAAGGCCTTTATAATAGGATGATGCATGCTAGGATCTTATGGTTGTTTTCCCGAGTAATTATGTACCTAAGAGGCAACAAGTCTTCACCTTGCTTTGAGATTGCTAAATGCCTAGGAAGGAGGTAGTGTGAGATTGTGTGATCCTTTATTTGCAGCCTATTCTTTCGAATAGGTTTGGGGATGGGGTTACGCTATCATTAGACTTGTTTTTTTTTTTCGATTTTTAGTGTGTGTTGTGAGTTTATATTCCTTTTTCGTAAATTTTGTACTCCAACCTATTCTTTCGAATAGGTTTGGGGAGGTCGTTTGTGTGTCATTTTAATTTCTTTTTCGTTGTGCTACTGCTGGCTAAAAAAAAAGAAGAAAAAGGAAGAGAAAGAAACATTCTAGAAAAAAAAAGGGAAAATCTGGAAAAGAAAAAAAAAAGACCCCAAAAAAGCAAAGAAGGGTCCAAAAAAGCCAAAAAGCAGTTTAGCAAAGTGTTTGTCTCATTTTTCAATTCTTGTAATGTTCGTAACCGAGTTGTAATTTTTGAGTGTCATCTGTTCTAGACCACCCTCGTCCTGCCATTCAGGAAGTGGTAAATAGTCTAAGGCTTTGCTTGAGAGATGGGTAGAATAGGGGAGCGTTATCTTTTTTAGGGAACCCTCCTTCGTTTGATGAGAGCCAGTATTGGTTCGACCTCTTTGAGGAAAAGTCTTAACTTGGTGAACAACAGTAAGTCCTCAGTTTCATAGGCACGGGACAACCATTCGTATTTTAACATGTTTCATTACGTCGTCACTAACTAGGTCCAGGTAGAGAATGTTATGAGAGACTATCTTGGTTGACATAAGTGCTTATGTGAATGTGTATGAGTCAGTCGAGGCATTCTTCAACCTATATCCATGTTATGATTTGTATGGTTTTTGTTCATAAGTTTTTTGATAGATTCAATATATTAGTTCAATTCATTTGGCATGAGACTCCATTTTTTGTGTTGCATTGTTTTTTTCATTAGAGTCTAGCTTAGTTGCTTGAGGACAAGCAAAGGTTCGGTTTGGGGAGTTTGATGAACGTGTATTTTACACCTTCATTCGAGTCTTTTTTCACCTATTTTGCTATCCTCTATGTTAATTTAGCTATATTATAGTGCATTTTATTAGAATAGTGTCATGTTTCCCTTAGTTTGCATTTTACAGGTTTTAGGTGAAAACCGTGGTTTTCCGGGAAATTATATTGAAGAGAACGAAGAATTGGTGTTCCGAGGACATTTTTGGAGTATCTAGAAGATTCCGGATGGGATTTGAAGTCTAGGGGTCGAGTCTGAAGGCTAAAAGATCACTAGAAGGCAAAAACCGAGTCCGAAAAGGAAAAGAAATCCAAAACCGCGTTGAAAACGTGTCCTTGGCCGACTGGAACTCCCGGGCGATTCGCCCGGGACGTGGGGCGGTTCGCCCCACACCAGGCGGTTCGCCCGGTGTGTGGGGCGACTCGCCCCACACGTTCCGAACCCCTATATATAGTTGCTCAGTTTTCTCCGTTTTTCATACTTTCTCAGACCTTTTTTCATACCTTTCTCATTAGTTTTAGGGAAGAATTCTCCAGAGCTTGTTCTGGGAATTCTTAGCATAGGAGATACTTTTTCTTTTCGATTTGGAGCTTGTGAGATCGCGATTCTTCGGAGATTGACAACCTTCGGTAACATTGTATCTCAGATTTTTCTATTTATATTTATTTATCTTTCAACATGTTTTCATTCAATCTTGCTATGATTTCTGTTGATTGCATGACATCTATGAGTAGCTTAATCTATCGTTGTTCATAGTATGTGATTTCTTAGCGAAGGGTTAGTAATTATGCTGATGGCGGTAAAGCGAATCAGACTTTGAGTTATTGCTTTATTTCTTTGATCTATCTAAGCCCTTTATCTTCGTAGTGTTGAATAAAACGGAACACATTGGACAATTCATGATCAAAGATCTCTATGCAAAACGATCGGGTACTTCATGCATGATTATTAACCCACTATGCTTTGAATGATCATACTATCACTAACTTCCATTATCTTGATAAGAAAAATCTGTGCTAAGTCGTTTGTTGATTTTATAGTTTAAGTTAGATTAAATAAAGCTAGTTATAGTCCTTATAGATCGACACTCGAGGTTATTTTACTGCTACGCTACGGTTTTCGTTGTAGTTGTGAATTGCCTTTGGCTAAAAACAAATTTTTTTGATTAATTTGAATCTGACAAATTCCGGTTCATCAACCTTCAGCACTGAACCTAGATCCCCTTAGGTGCTTTCCGTAAATCACTCTCACTTGATCAGTTTGGTAGTCTTTTGCTGACAGGATGTCTTTAGGAGATGCTCCCTTGCTGAAGCTGGAAAACTACGAAAAATGGCGAAACAACATGATGCTACATCTTGAGGCCATTAGTGATGAGATGGTTACTGTCATTAATGATGGACCTATCAAGATCACTAAGGTTGAGAGAAGTTTTCCTTACAAAACCACGGAAGCTGGAAAGGAAACTATCTTAGGCGAACCAGTTGATACTGTCGTTCCAAAACCAAGAGAGGAATGGACTTCCGACGAAGCCAAGAGATTCCGTCTTGATGGCCAAGCAAGAAACATCATCATTCGATCAACTCCGGATACTATACAGTGCAAACTGTGGGGTGCTAAAACTGCTAAGGAAGCTTGGAAAATGGTTCAAGATCTTTGTGTTGGATCTGACAAAACCAAGGAAAACAAACTCGAAGTGCTGAAGTTAAAGTTCCAGAACTTTAAACAAGGTACAAATGAGTCACTAGAAGACTTGGACTTCAGATTCACAACTCTAGTTAGTGAGATGGCAGCCTTGGGTGTTGGAAATCTTTACTCAGATTCTGAGAAGGTGAAAACCATCATCAGAAGTCTGAACCAAGAATGGATCCACACTCAGAACTTCTACTACAATCAAGGAATGCCAGACATCACACCAACAGAGTTGTTCTCTCATCTTGCTACTGTCAACTACGAAACAAAGCAAAGAGAAAATGTGTTTGCTGAAAAATCGCAAAACATTGCTCTTGCTGCAAAGCCGTCATCTTCTGAAAAGAAGAATGATAAAGAGCCGGCTGATGAAAATGCTTTAGTTGTTAAAAACATGAAGAAATTCATCAGTAAGGAACTTGAAAGGCGAAAAGCAAAAGAGAAGCTGAAAAAGCATCTTGGTAACAACTACCATAAGTACAAGAATGAGACTAGTTCGCTGAACAAGCAAGCTCAGCAAGCAACCTCATCAGAAGAACCAGCAGTTGGAAATGATCTCTGCTTTTACTGCAAAAAGCCTGGACACTTCAAAGCAAATTGTCCTTTGCTGAAAGGCAAATCTGCTGAAAAGAAGAAGAAGTTCAAAAGAGCTTTTATTGTTGAAGAAAAGAAGAAGCTTCAAGCAAAAATTGATGCATTGTGCATTGATACTAGCTCCGAAGACAGTGAGGAAGAAAGCTCAGACACTGACGATGAAGAAGCCAGTTTTGACGTAGAGATTGGCAAGGAAGTTTGTGGAATAGCCATGGAAGCTTATCCAGATGTGTCAAACTACGAGTTCTGCCTCATGGCCGGTCAGGTAAACAATCCTACCTATGACTCTGACTCAGAAAGTGAAGACAAGATTGACCTTGACAAGATTCAAGGAGAAATCGAAAGATTTGAGAAAACTCTGAGCAAACAGCAAGAGAAACTACAGAATGCTGAGACTCTGACCAAGCAGACTACTGAAAAGTATGTCTTGCTGAAGGAAGAGACAGAAGAGAAGGATGCTAAAATAAAGCGTCTCAAGAAGTTGATTGCTGAAGCTGATAAAAGAATTCTCAGATGGCAATAGAATTGGAAGAGTATCAGTCCTCAATTCTAAAGTTACTTGCTGAAATCCAAGAAATGAAAAAGATGAAAATCAATTTCAAATCTTATGCTGATGCAAGTAATACGCTGACTGAACTAAACTCTTATTTGAGAGATCCATCTCAGAAAGAAGGTTAGGTGCAACGTATGAAGGTGATGACGTAATAATCTTAAGTAAAGACAAATCACCGATTTTCTTTGTACGTGCTACTGATAGTGGTCAACAAGAACTCTATCAATTTGGTCAATCTAAGGTTGCTGAAAAATGCAATCAAGTACCTACGACCGTAAAGCCCGCTGTTGCTACACAAAGTAACAAGACTTTAAAAGGAAAACAGGTTGCTGAAAAGCAAACTGTAAAGAAAAAGGATGTTGTAAAGCATTCTACCAAACAAGTTGCTGAAAAGCAATTTGTGAAGTCAAATGGCAAGATTACTAAAAGTAATCAGAAGACCTTTGCTGACAAACTTGAATCAAGTAAGGTTGCTGACACAAAAGCTCAGCATTCTCCGAAAAGTGGACTCGGTTTCAAAACCAAGCAAAGTCAACTTTTTCACGAGTATAAGCAAAGTCAGCAAAGATACTTCAAAGAGATGAACAAAATCAAGCCTAAGAAGTTCTGACAAGACTCAAAATGCTAGGGCTAGAAGGAACCTTGCTAGAAAAGAACTTACTGAAAAGTATGTTCAGCAAAAAGGTCAACCGAGCAAGACACCACATCAGAAAGTGGATTTGATCAGCACGAATAAAAAGTCTTTTGGCTCAAAACCTCCTAGTTCCTCAGCAAGTAGAAAACAAGTCAAAGTTGAAAAACTTAAGACTTGGGTTTCCACTGGACGCATTCTTGAACATGTTAATGGACATCCAATATTGGATTAATTAACTTGTTTGCCCTTGATTGTGCAGACTTCAGCCACGGAGACAAACGATGCAATCTGGCACTTTGACAGTGGTTGTGGAAAGCACATGACGGGCAACAAGAATAACCTTATAAACTATAGACGGTGGTCTAAAGGTCCAACAGTAAGGTTTGCTGGTGGAGGCTCTGGTTCTACAAAAGGCTTTGGTGACGTGAAGTTAGGATGCATTACCATTAAGGGAGTTCTTTATGTCAAAAATCTTAAGTTTAACCTTTTCAGCATGAGTCAGTTTGCTGACAAAGGATACTTCATCAAAATTAAAAGTGATGAATGTAAACTTATAGATTTCGAGACAAAGAAGGTTATTATGATTGCCAGAAGATCAGGAGGATTGTACACCGTAGATTGGTCTTCAGCAATCGTTGAAAAATGCCTTGTCTCAGATCACGATTGCCTTGCTGAAAAAGCATGGTTATGGCATAAACGAACAAGTCATCTAAACTTCAAGACGCTGAATAAGCTGTCTAAAAAGGCGCTTGTAGTTGGATTACCTAAGGTTACTTTTAAGAAGGATGGTGTTTACAATGCATGTCAGCAAGGAAAGCAAACCAAATCTTCTTTTAAGAACAAGGCAGTACCGTCAACTACAAAACCTTTACAATTCTTGCACATGGACTTGTTTGAATCTTCTTCAACAAGCTATGCTGGTAAGAAGTATGGTCTGGTGGTGGTAGATGACTATTCAAGATTCACTTGGGTAGTATTTATCAAGCACAAATCTGAAACAAGGACTGAAATACCTAACTTGCTGAATAAGCTTGAAGTCATGAAAAATGACAAGGTAAAAGTCATAAGGACAGACCATGGTACTGAGTTTGTAAACCAGTACATAACTGAGTATTGCACTTCAAAAGGCATACAACATCAGTTATCCTCAGTAAGGACACCACAACAAAACGGTGTTGCTAAACGGAAGAATTGCACCCAAAAAGAAGCCGCAAGAACAATGCTTGCTGACACTGAAATAAGTGAGGCTTACTGGGTTGAAGCGATTACTACCGCCTGTTACACTCAAAACAGATGTCTGATTACTAAGGAATACAACAAAACTCCATATGAGTTGTTTGTTGGAAGACCTCCTAATATCACTCATCTAAGAGTATTTGGTTGTAAGTGTTTCGTTCTTAATAACGGTAGAGAATACCTAAGAACATTTCAACCAAAGGAAGACGAAGCGATATTTCTTGGTTACTCCTTGCATAGTAAAGCTTATAGAGTTTACAACAAAAAGGCACAAAGATCGAAGAATCAGTGCATGTTGTATTCTACGAAAAGACACAAGGAGTGCCTGCTGAAGAAGAAATATCAGAATGTATGAAAAAGCTAATCATACATGAGCACAGAACTGAATCTGATGCTAGGCAAATCAAGTCAATTGAACTAAATGATGATTCTGACAATGACTCTCCTCCCCCAAGTCATGACAAGATAAATATAGTTCACAACAAAGAATTTCCCGCAAAAGACGCAGTTGCTCCGGAAGTTGCTGAAACTACGCAACCTCCCGTGCCTGCTGATGAGTTACCACAATCTAGCAATGTTGAACAACCAGTTGCTGATGAACCAATCTCAGCAGAGACACAAAATACCAGTAGTACTGAACAAGTACATGCTGAAGAGTCACATGCTGATGAGCAAACATATCCAAATCCAACGAGCAGAAAGCCTGTTAACAAATGGATTAGAGATCATCCCTCTACGGATATGATTGGTGATATTGACAAACGCCAAGTTACTAGATCCAAAGTTTCTGCTACTCATGGACTTGCTGAAGAAGCAAATGTCGTAGAAGTAGAATCTTTGTTCTCTTGCTTTGTTTCAGAAATTGAACCCAAGACCATAGAAGAAGCTCTAAAGCATTCTGAATGGATCAAGGCAATGCAAGAAGAACTGGATCAATTTGAAAGGAACAAAGTCTGGAAACTTGTACCTCTTGCTGAAGGCATGAAAGCTATTGGTACAAAGTGGGTGTTCAGAAACAAGCTGAGTGAGTCTGGTGAAGTAACAAGAAACAAAGCACGTTTAGTTGCTCAAGGTTACTGTCAGACTGAAGGATTGGACTATGATGAGTCTTATGCACCAGTTGCAAGATTGGATGCAATTAGACTTTTCTTGGCCTTTGCTGCTCACAATGACTTCATTGTTTATCAAATGGATGTTAAAAGTGCATTCTTGAATGGTGAACTTGCTGAAGAAGTCTACTTAGAACAACCCCCTGGCTTTGAACTTCCCTCAGAAACCAAGATGGTATATGTTAGAAAACTTGTAATTTTGATGAGCAATTAACCATGCTAAATTAAGGAAAGTCCAGTAACTAGTACTCTTAAGGTCCATAGGAATTTAGAATTTTAAGGACAGTGTAAAAGAGGAACGTTTGCTGAAGACTTAGATTAGGTGCTAGATAGGTTGGTTTTTACCGCTTATGATGTATCTTGTTTTCTGAAAAGAAAATAACCTATTGAAGCATTTGCTGATGATGTACTTTGTTTTTTCAAACAAACTATTGAAGCATTAAGAACCGCTCAGAATCTTGGAGAAATTGAAGATCCGAAGACTTGAAGATTTCGAAGAACTGAAGACTTGAAGAATTCGAAGATCTGAAGACTAGAAGATTTCTGAAGACTGGTATCTACAAAGGCACATGTTTCTCAGAAAGTGGAAACTTCAGCAACAACATTGCATAAGTGAAAATCTGAAAGACAGAGTAGGTTGTGCTTGCTGAAACTAAGACTGACCACTTGCTGATGGAACATATGTGACCTCTTGCTGAAAGTACTTGCATTTGCGCTCCAATGTTACTGTTTGAATTCTGTTCAAATAAGCATTAAATGCAAAGCTTGCACGCGAAGGACATGAAGACTAGAAGACAAACAAGGACGCTGCTGAAAGTACAAAAGCAAGATAGTGACATTTTAAGGAACAAAAGCCTAAGGATTTGAAATTCAAACGGCTCCTTACTTGCACTATAAATAGAGGTCATCCGGCATAGAGTTGAAGTGTGTCAACAACGTGATCAAACTCTCACTTGTGCTTAAACTCACATACCTTCAAACTCTCTATACTGCCATTGGTCCGTTCCAAGACTTAAAGCTTGAAAAAGCTACTTGTGAAGAAGTAGAATTTACACGACTAAGAAATTAGTTAAGTGTTCTTTCTTTCTTTCGAACAAGAACGAGTCTTGACACCAGAAACAATCTAACTTGTCTACTGCAAAGTATTCAAAGTTGTGTTTCTTAGATTACTTGTTGTAACTGAATAAGTTATAATTAAGTTATCTCATCCGGAACCTCTCTAACTAAAAATACACCCTTTCAGGCGTGATATTCAGGGGAACTTAATCGAGCATAGTTTTGCTGATTAAAAGTACCAAGTTTGGTGGAGAACAAGGTTGCGTTCTCTAGATTAGGTTGGAAACGAAGCAAGTGTGCTTTGGTTTCTGTTTGAATCGCTCTAGATAGGAGTTGTAAGGAACCTCAATCATATCTTAGTGGATTCAGTCCTAGAAAGGACAAAGTGGATTAGTTGAGAGATTACGCCACTCTCAGATACCACTATAAAAGTGTTTGTGTGATTTACTTACTGTATTTAGTTTTCAGCAAATCATATCTGTCTGTACACAGTCACTCACATCACTTGCTGAAACCTTTATTTACTGAAAGAGCACTTATTGTATCAAAGACTTTCGTTCTCTGATTTTAATTATCAGCAAACCTAGCTACTGAAAAGTAACTTACGCTTGCTGAGAAAGTTAAGTATCAGCAAAACTCATTACTGAAAAGTAATAAGTACTTGCTGAGAATGTTTTAAACGACGAAAGTTTGAAAAGACTATTCACCCCCCCCCCTCTAGTCTTTTCTTGTTGTTTAAAGGGACCAACAGGTGGTATCAGAGCAGGAGGTTCTTTAGCCTTCTGCACTGAACCTAGATCCCCTTAAGTGCTTTCCGTAAATCACTTTCACTTGATCAGTTTTGTAGTGCTTTGCTGACAGGATGTCTTTAGGAGATGCTCTAAAGCAAGCACCAAGAGCTCAAGAGCAAGCACCAAGAGCTCAAGAGCTTGGTATGATACCTTGGCTAAGTTCTTGCTGGATAATGGCTTCAAGAAAGGTGAAGTTGACAAGACCTTGTTTACCATGAACCATGATGGTAAAATACTCTTAGTTCAGATTTATGTGGATGACATAATATTTGGATCTAAGGACAAGCAACTTTGTGATGATTTTGCCAAACTCATGACAAACAAATTTGAAATGAGTATGATGGAAAAATTGAATTATTTCCTAGGATTGCAAGTCAAGCAACTCAAAGATGGAATATTCATAAATCAAGCAAAGTATGCGAAAGAAATGCTCATAAAGTTTAGGATCAAAGAGGAAGAAAAACCTGAAAAGATCCCTATGAGTGTTGGTACCAAATTGGGCTATACTAAAGAAGATAAAAGTGTTGAAGAACACAAGTATAGGAAGCTCATTGGTTCCTTGTTGTATTTAACAGCAAGTAGACCTGAGATTCAGTATGCTGTTTGTGTGTGTGCAAGATTCCAATCTGATCCAAGAGAATCACACTACAAAAAGACACTTAAGATACTGAAATATGTCAAAGGTACAGTCAATGTTGGATTATGGTATCCTAAAGATTCTGGACTTGAATTGGTTGGTTATTTTGATGCTGATCATGGAGGATCAACTCTTGATAGAAAAAGTACCTCTGGAACTTGTCAGTTTTTGGGTACTAGATTAATATCATGGTTCAGCAAGAAGCAAACATGTGTTGCCAATTCATCTACTGAATCTGAGTACATTGCGGTTGGTTGTTGCACAGCTCAAATCCTATGGATTCAGCAACAATTAAGAGATTATGGTATTTCTGCAAAGAAAACACCAATCTTTTGTGATAATACAAGTGCTATTGCTATCACGCAAAATCCTAAGTTCCACTCAAGGACTAAGCACGTTGATATTAGAAATCATTTCATTAGAGATCATGTGGAAAAGGGAGATATTGAGGTTGTAAAAGTGGGTACTGATGATCAACTTGCTGACATCTTTACCAAGCCCCTACCAGATAATAGATTCGCAATGCTAAGGTATAACCTTTGATTGATTGAACTACCTCAATAAGGGATACAATTGGCATATTGCTGAAACAGACATTCAGCAAGCCAAAGTATTCATACTTGAATAAAATCTCCTTCCACTGATTTCTTCTAAGAAATGGTCAGTCACTACATAATTGCTGAAACAGGCATTTAGCAAGTTATTTCTTCAAAACGGGTATTTGTTAGGAAACTTGATCACTTGCTGAGACAGGCACTCAGTAAGAGAACAACCTTAAAGATTGCTGAAACGGGCATTCAGACAATCAAAGATACTGAAACAGGTATTCAAGTATCAAGGGAATATTATGAGACGGGAACTCAGAAAAGAGCAAACTCACTTCTCAGATTTTACCAAAAGATATCTCAAGATAAAAAGAATTTACTGATACGGGAACTCAGAAATATCTTTTAACTTAAAGAAATATGAGATGTCTGATTTAGGGGGAACTTTCAGCAAGTAACAAGGCTAATTACGCAAATTCGCTGAAAAGATTCTTGTTTACTTCAGCAAGCAATCAAATCCCATAAATCTCGGTAAAATCAATTTGTGACGTTAATCGGGCACAGATAAACTCGCTAATAATCATGACATGAAATACAATCGTGGCCATTGATTAAAAGGCGTTATTGATCTAACGGTTAACATTACAAAGAGAAAGAGTGCTCTGACGGTTTTTGTTAGTGGGCCACTACGCATTTAATGCAAAGGCTCCACTAGCGCTGTTGTTTCTCTGATTTACCCTTGCTGAGAACTCAAATCGATTGAGCTTCTTGTACATCAGAGACACTATATAAACAAGGAGTTAGAGAAAGACAAAATTCTTTAACTCACATTTCCTTTCTCTGCAAATTTTAGCCTGAATCTACTGTACCTCCGGTCAAAAAGCAAACAATCTTTTTCGTACACATTTCTCACCTATAAAAGAAATGGCACCAAAGAGACAGTCATCTAAGACATCAAAGTCATCTAAGGTTGACAGTGCTGGAAAAAGCACTGCTCCGGTGATAACTCCGGTGACTAACACAGCGAAAGTTGTGTTGAAAAATGATAGGATAACAGAAAAACTCATGCCTCCTGCATATCTAGACACTGCAAAGTGTGAGATGATGATGCAATGGGGTGGCTTTGCAAAAGAGAAGTATATGCGATACTTCTATGAACAAGAACTAGACGGTGACAATGAGGAGGCACTTGACTTGATTAAACAGCAAGGCCTCACTCACTTTATAACAGCTCGCCCTAAGAAAGTGAGCATGTTAGATACTATGGAGTTCTACAACAATGCAGAAATCCAGTCCCTAACTGATGGTCAAGGAGTCACTGAAAAAGTGATCTTCTCCACAGTTCAGAATGTGCAAATCGTCCTGAAATGGACTGATTTAGCAGAAATCTTTCAGATTCCGACCACTGGAACTGAAGATGACATCACTGCCACTGATGAAGAAATAGAAGCCTTCTACAGTGATGTCAGAAATGAGAAAATGAAGAAAGGAGAGATTGCTCTCGTGACTTGGACAAAGCACGTTAAGAGGAAGCATCTCTGCCATTCACTTGGTCTAGTAGCTCTGCTACTAATCAAAGTCTTAGACTCCCAAGTCGGAGGAATAGACCAAGTAGGCTTGAGAAGGTGGCCGCTGCTGATGCATATCTATGAGAACAAAACGGAGCTCAACTGGACAAAGTACATTTTCAACAGACTTGTTGATTGTGTTACTAAATTCAAGGTAAAGGTTGAAGACAACAAGGTCTCCCCTACCTTCCCAGTCATGTATGGACTAAAAATATGCTTCATTCTTGAACACTTCAAGATTCAGCTGAGAAACCCATTGCCGATTAAGAAATCTGTATGCAATGTGGGAAGAGCCTTCTACAAGCAAAATGCACCTAAGCTTGCTGGCAAGAAACTTGAAAATCTAAGAAGACAACAGCTGCAAATGTTGCCAGCACAAGTCAGCAAGAAAGGTATACAACAGCTGCAGATGTTACCACCACCACTCAGCAAGAGAATGTTCCAACAGCTGAAAAAGTTGTTGATGAAACTGTTGTAGATGGTAATCATGATGAAACTGCTGTAGATGGTGATCATGATAAGGGTACAACAGTCGTTGCTGAAAATGCAACTACTGACGCTACTGCTGGAGAGAAACTGGAAAATCAAAGAAGAAAAAGAGGAAAGCTGATGATGACACTCAAACTGCAGCGTCATCAGCTAACCCCATCCCCAAAAGAAGAAGGACAAGTAACCCAAGAAAGAAAACACTGGCTCGCAAGTCAGTACCAATTGTCCATGATCTTTCGGATGATTCTCAAGCAGTTGCTGAAAAACAAGCTCCAGTAGATGTTGACAAAGTGGTTACTGAGACCTATGTCAGCAATGTTGAAGTGTTTGCGGAAGCCTTCAACAATCAACTTAATGTTGATACATCTACTGAGAATAGACCACAAGGCTGTGGAAATGAAATTCCTGTCTCAATCCCAGATATCTACATTGTAGATAATCTTGATGATCAGACTCTGGAACCAGTGATTGATATCGCTGTTGATATAAGAACCGCGGCACTTGCTAATGCTGCCGTTGCTGAAAAGATGGTTGCTGAACAAGCAACTCATCAAGTTGTTGAAGAACCAGTTGCTGAGACCGCAATGGTTCAAGTCCCAGAGGTTGCTGAAACAACACAAGAGACACTATTCGACGACGCATCTCGTGATGCTGAGAATACTGGACCTAGTTCACCGAAAACATCCATTGACAAAGTTCAGTTGGTGCTGAAAGAACTAAGTCATCAAATGGAGTTGGATGTTGAAGACACTTCCAACAAATCAATCGATGTTTTTATGACAAGCAGTGAACTCAAGGGTCAAGATGCCTCTGCTCAACTTGTCATTTCAGAGACAAGGGAGATTGTTGAACCCGCACAGCTTTCTCAAACAGAGCAAGAAAAGAAGTCTGCTGAAGATACAGTAACAGATATTGAAGAAGTTGTCGTTGCTGAAAGGACTGAGTCACCACCTGTCCTTCTTCAGCAGGTAGTTGACTCAACCATAAGCAAATATTCACTATCTGAAACTCAATCTTTTGCTAATATAATGATTTCTCTACAGACTTCTCAAGATACAAGTCAGAAGGTTGTTGAAGCCTCTACACCAGAATCAACACCTCCTGCTCAGCAGGTAGTTAAAGTTTTTGGTAATAAAACTAAGTTTGAAGACTTAGTGCTTGTATCTAACTTACAATTATTTCAGGATGAACAAGTCAAGGATGCTTTTCAAGCTCCTCAAGGAATGGAAATAGTACTGCACAAACAAGTGTGCAACATGAGCTTGCTGAATCTCAGCAGGTAAATCATGTTCCAGCTTTGGACTCTAAAACTATTATCCAAACCTTTCCTGAACATAATTCTATTCTTTTTCAGGCTCAAAAGGAGACCACTGAAGTGGTTCACATCACTGAAAGATCCAAAATTGAGTTCTGAAGAACTTTACTTAGACTTCAAAAGAACTACCGTGTCAAGAGTTGCTAAGTCTGTCAGCAACTGGCAAAGGTACAGAAGGATGGACTTTTCTGACCTTCATCTTCATCTATCCAACGAGAAAAAGAGAGTCTCTCTGCTGAAACTTGAGACCTTTGTCCACTCTATACTTCCAGAAGAAATGTCATATTTTCAGCTTATGAGCTCGAATCTAATTGCTTTAATCAGAGAGAATATGAAGGCCAAATTTAAGAGTGCCTCTCCAGTTGAACAAGCTGTGATGCTCAAGGGTTCTTTTGTACACGTGGTGGCTGATCCCCACAAAATCAATGAAGAAGAGGAAGTTATGTGTTGCTTTATACAAGCATCTCGAGTTGGTTATATTGACGGATGATGATGAGGAAGAAGAAGATGAGAACATTCCTACTGATCCCAGTGATGATGAAGGTAAAGATTCTAAGGATAAAAAGGACGACGATGATGACAATCAAGGTCCTAGTCCTGATGCTGGTGGACTCAAACTGACAGTTGTTGAGACTGAGAATCAAGACAATCAGCAAGCTGATCAAACACCAAGTCAGCAAGAATCTCAACCTGCTCCTGATGAAACAAGTACTCAAGCACCTGTACAAGGTGCTGATACTGAAGAAGAATACGCTAGAAAGCGAGCTGCATTGAAACATGGAAAAAGCAAGCTTTCTGATGCCGAGTTACCTTTACTCGATGCCAAGGTCACCGATCCAAACCTTGATGATGATGAAGAAATGGATGAAGATTACCAAAGAGCACTTCAAAACAGTCTCCAAATTCATGTAAGGCATACGCAGAATTTGGATATTGCTCAATCTTCAGGAGTAAAACCTCAGGAAGTCCCCTCCCTTCCATCTACTACTAGTGAAACTCCAGTCATTGAGTCTCAAACGTTGCCCTCAGCAACTACTCAATTAAAGCTTACTACTGGTGAAACTCCAGTCGTTGAGTCTGAAGCGTTGCCATCAGCAACCACTCAACTAGAAAGGAATGAAGCTGCAGATTTAGGAACCAAGGTTGCTGGCCTTGATGAATCTGACGATGAAGACGATCTTTCAGCAAATGAGGATGATCACTCAAAGAAAAGTGAACCCAAAGTGGTCGAAATTCCTCCTCCTGATTATGAACATGATGTAGGAGATGACTTAAGAAGCCATTTGCTGACAAGAGATGACCGATTCGCTTCTGAGCTCAAAGTTCATTCCTTGAACCCAAACTTAGTGCCGTTCCCGAATGTGGAGGATTTCACTCCAAGAATTTTAGCACTAATGGAAGTCCACAAAGCCTGCAAAGCAGAAGATGATGCACTGCTTGCTGAGAGTCCACTTGACATCGGAAAAATATTGGCTACTGTGCTGAAACGCACTACTACTCTTACAATAGCTCAGAAAGACATAAGTCTTTACCACAAAAGCTATGAAGAAGATGTCAGTCAAGCACTCCGGTTAGCAAAGTCTGCATTAGTCAAGGCTCAGACTTTCATTGAAGATAAGGTTGCAACAGAGTGCAGACATGAGGAGAATCTGGTGAGTATTAAACAAGAATTGTCAAAGTTGACCTCTGATCAGCAAGCAATTATCATGAAATACAATAGCCTAAGCACTCTTGCTGAACATTGCAATGAGTTCTTTTCTCTGCACATTACTCCAATGATGCAATCCATGTCTAAGGGGGGAGATAAGCAAAAGAGATCTTCAAGGAAGAAAACCCCTACTGAAGCACCACTGACAATAGAACCTCTTGCTGAAAGAGAGCAAAGTTCTAAAAGACAAGCAGATTCTGAGTTGAATTCAGCAAGTTCGAAAAAGAGAAAAACTTCTGCTGAAATTCATGAATACTGTCACACTGAAAGTCATGAAGATCTGAATGAAGATGATGATGATGATGACAATCAGACTATAGCTCAAGCCATAAGAGCTAGACCAATAACAGCCTTAACTCCGTCTGGCCATTCAAAGCATTTCTCTTCTGACTCAAGATCTTCAGCAAGAGATCAAGAAAATGCAAAGTCAAGAAGAAGAAGACAAAGACAGGAAGAAAAGAGGCTTTCCAGCATTTCCATTGGCTCCGGCATTGAGTACACAAAGACCAGCAATGAGGAAACTACTCAGAATGTGATCAGAAATGTTCATGGTTGCTGGATCTTAAAGGGATCCTCCTTCCCTACCAAGAAACATAGCTGGGAGATGGCTGAATCTGGAAGTCTTGGTAAGAAGAACTTCAATTGGTAAGACCTTGAAACAAGAACCAGATTTGATAAAACCAATTGGTGTTGCATATTACTCTGACCCTTTAACCAAGAAATAAAAGAAGAAACTTGGATTGATTCCTTATGAGTATTTCTATCTCACTGCTAAGGATCAAGAAGAAGATCTTCTCTGGTTAAGGAAGATTCATGCTAAAAGCATTTCAGATACACAACTTCTCCATGCCAGCAATTGGGGCATGCACTTGTGGCTGGTTCACTACAAGGAAATGAATGGTGAAAAACATCATCATACCGCCTGCAAGAATGCAAGGATTCTTCAACTCCAAGTCCGTAAGCTACTTGAAGATTACGCAAAGGACTGTGTTGAATTTACTGCACTTGCTGAGAAGAGTGTAAGGGAGATTCTGAGAAAATCATCTGAAAGAGCTTAAGTCCCTATAATAGGTTTGTTTAGTTTTGTTTGCTTATTTTGTGTAGTTATCTCTGAACTTTCTTGTAAACTTACTAAAAGATAACTATCAGCAATGAAGCTTTTGACTCTTATTGGTTTTTTATTATGCAATATACTTATGCTTACTGTTTAATTATTCAAGTATGCTTGCATTAATCAACTGATTTATTCAACATCAGAAACCTCTAAAAGGGTAACAATTAATTTAGCCATGGATTGCTAACATCAAAAAGGGGGAAATTTGTTAGGAAACTTGTAATTTTGATGAGCAATTAACCATGCTAAATTAAGGAAAGTCCAGTAACTAGTACTCTTAAGGTCCATAGGAATTTAGAATTTTAAGGACATTGTAAAAGAGGAACGTTTGCTGAAGACTTAGAGTAAGTGCTAGATAGGTTAGTTTTACCGCTTATGATGTGATGAACGTAGGATTGCCGGTCCCAATTAATCAAATAAATTTGTATTTAGCCAAAGGCAATTCACAACTACAACGAAAACCGTAGTGTAGCAGTAGAATAACCTCGAGCGTCGATCTCTAAGGACTATAACTAGTTTTATCTAATTTAACTTGAGAATATAAAATAGCAGACGACTTAGCAAAGTTTTTTCTTAACAGATAATGGAGATTGGTGATAGTATGGTCCTTCAAAGCATAACGGGTTAATAATCATGCATAAATTCCTCGGTTTTGCATAGAGATCTTGATCAATGAATTGTCCAGTTGTAATTATCAAACACTACGAAGATATAGATTTAGATAGGTCAAAGACCAATGAATTGTCCGGTTGTGTGCAATAATTAATCAACAATACGAAGATAGAGATTTAGATAGATCAAAGAAATAAAGCAATAACTCAGAGTATAATGCGCGATATAGCCATTAGCATAATCAACCTTTCGCTAAGAATTCACATACTATCACCAACGAGAAGTTTAGCTACTCATAGTTGTCATGCAATCAACAGAAATCATACCACGAATGAATGAAAACATGATGAACGATATATAAAAATAAGTAGAAAAACTGTAAGATACAATGTTACCGAAGGTTGTCAATCTCCGAAGAATCGCGATCTTACAAGCTCCAAACTGCTAAGAAAAAGTATCTCCTAAGCTAAGAACCCCCAGAACAGGCTCTGGAAAATTCCTACCTAAAACTACAGAGAAAGGTGAGAGAAAAGCTCTGGAAAAGTATGAAAAACGGAGAAAAACTAAACAACTATATATAGGCTTCGAATTGTGTGGGGAGAAGGGCCCCACACACCGGGCGATTCGCCTGGTGTGGGGCGATTCGCCCCACGTCCCGGGCGATTCGCCCGGGAGTATTTTTCGGCCTAAAACGCGTTTTTGGATTTCTTCCCCTTTTCGGACTCGGTTTCTGACTTCTAGTGACCTTCTAGCCTCCAGATTCGACCCCTAGACTTCAAATCCTATCCGGAATCTTTCATATACTCCAATTAGGCTTCTGGAACACCAATTCCTTGTCAGCTTCAATATAATTTCCCGGAAAACCTCATTTTTCATCCAAAACCTGTAAAATAAAACCTAAAGGGAAACGTGACACTATTCTAATAAAATGCACTAAAATATAGCTAAATTAACATAGAGTATAGCTAAAATAGGTGAAAAAGACTCAAATGAAAGTGTAAAATACACATTCATCAAACTCCCCAAACCGAACCTTTGCTTGTCCTCAAGCAACTAAGCTAAACTCTAATGCAAAAAACAATGCAACACAAAAAATGGAGTCTCATGCCAAATAAAATGAACTAATCTAATGAATCTATCAAAAATCATATGAACAAGAATCATATAAATCAAAACATGAATATAGGTTGAAGAATGCCTCGATTGACTCATACACATCCACATAAGCACTTATGTCAAGACAAGATAGTCTCTCGTAACATTCCCTACCTGGACCTAGTCAGTGACGACGTAATGATACATGTTAAGATACGAATGATTGTCCCGTGCCTATGAAACTGAGGACTTACTGCTGTTGTTCACCAAGTTAAGACTTTTCCTCAAAGAGGTCGAACCAGTACTGGCTCTCATCAAACGAAGGAGGGTTCCCTATAAAAGATAACACTCCCATATTCTACCCATCTCTCAAGCAAGTCTTAAGCTATTCACCACTTCCTGAATGGCAGGACGAGGGTGGTCTAGAACAGATGACACTCAAAAATAAAAGAAAAGATAGAAAAATTACAACACGATTACGAACATTACAAGAATTGGAAAATGAGACACAACATTTTGCTAAACTGCTTTTTGGCTTTCTTTTGTGGACCCTTCTTTGCTTTTTTGGGGTCTTTTCTTTTTTTTTCTTTTTTTTCTTTTCCAGTTTTTTTTTTCTTTTTTTCCGGGAATTTTCTTTTTTTTTTTTTTTCAATTTTTTTAGCCAGCAGTAGCACAACGAAAAATGACTCACAAACGACTTCCCCAAACCTATTCGAAAGAATAGGTTGGAGTACAAAATTTACGAGAAAGGAAAAATAAACTCACTACACAGAATTGAAAAATGAAAAACAAGTCTAATGATGGTGTAACCCCCTCCCCAAACCTATTCGAAAGAATAGGTTGCAAACAAAGGATCACACAACCTCACACTACCTCCTTCCTAGGCATTTAGCAATCTCAAAGCAAGGTGAAGACTTGTTGCCTCTTAGGTACATAATTACTCGGGAAAACAACCATAAGACCCTAACATGCATCATCCTATTATAAAGGCCTTCGTGAACCGCAGTAGAGAAAACACCATTAAGTGATGTTGAGACTACCAAGCTTAACTAAGTGCAATACATAAATGTGACAAGCCAAGCGAGAAAAACCTCAAACAAATTCATAGAGATGAAGCATATGATTAATGGCATAATTAGTTGATCTACCCAATAAAAAAGTTCAAAAAATTTGGCAATAAACTCCATATAAAACATGCAAGACTATCCTAGGATGAATGTAGTGTATGCAACCTAAAAAACTAAGAAAGCAGTAAACGTGCAAATGCAAAAAACAATTCACGAGTTTATCATAAGCAAGATAAGTATAGAGATAACCAGCGATAAACTCCTCCCCAAACCTAAACGTCGTCGCTCGTCCCGAACGTCGAAAGTGGATTCAAGGTGAGAGCTAATGCTTGTATAAGTGACCTATAATACTCAATCAAACTCGTGAGAAAACAAAACAACAAAACACACTAACCTTTCGTGGAGGCGGTAAGGGTAAGCTCAAGGTGATCAACCTCCCTTTGATCACTAGATATCTCGAAGTATGGCTTCACTCGCTGGCCATTCACCTTGAAGGTATTGCCCGTCTTTGGATCAAAGAGTTTTACAGCTCCATGGGGAGCAACTTCGATAATTTCGTACGGTCCATCCCAACGAGTACGGAGCTTTCCAGGAAATAGTCGAAGGCGAGAATTAAATACCAAAGCTTTTTGTCCAGGAATCAATTCCTTACGTACTATACCACGATCATGATACTTCTTAGTACGTTCCTTGTAGATCTTGGAATTTTCATAAGCACCTAGTCGTAATTCATCAAGCTCATCTAGTTGCAACAATCGTTCCTCGCCAGCTTTTCCCATATCAAGATTGAGTGCCTTTATAGCCCAATATGTCTTGTGTTCCAGTTCTACGGGAAGATGACATGCTTTCCCATACACAAGTCTGTACGGAGTGGTCCCGATCACCGTCTTGTAGCTAGTCCTGTATGCCCAAAGTGCATCATTCAATTTTCCTGCCCAATCCTTCCTACTAGGCTTCACTACTCGCTCCAGGATCTTATTAATTTGACGGTTGCTGACTTCGACTTGTCCCGATGTCTGTGGGTGATATGGTGTAGCGACACTATGGTGGACACTGTATCTCTTAAGAAGGGAGGCAAACGTTCTATTGACGAAGTGTGACCCTCCATCACTGATGATTGTCCTAGGGCACCCAAATCTAGAGAATATTACCTCCTTCAAGAACTTCATAACCACTGCGCCGTCATTTGTTTTTGTAGGAATTGCCTCCACCCATTTAGTCACATAATCCACTACAACAAGAATGTATACATAGCCTCCACTTGATGGAAATGGTCCCATGAAGTCAATGGCCCATACATCGAAAGGTTCTACCACTAGATTCCCTTGAAGGGGCATTTCGTCTTTCTTGCCAATATTACCACCTCGTTGGCATGGGTTGATGAACGTATTTTTGACGCGTTCATCTTGTCTTTTTCACCTTCTTTTGCTATCTTTTAGCCTTGTTTTTTGGTTAGTTTTGTAGAATTGTGTCATGTTTTGTGTTTTCTGCATTTTCAGGCACTTAGGTACGAAACGACGTTTTTGGAGCTAAAAACGAGCCTTTTTGATGGAAAAGATGGCCCCGTTGAAGTTCCCCAATCTCCGTGGCTTGTTCGTAAGTGTTTGAGTATCAATAAGCATCGAGAAGGATGAGTCCAAGGCACCCGAGGGCCATGCGAGGGCAAAAAGATTGAGTTTGAAGACAAAAATCTGCCCAGGAGCCAAGCTAAGCGCCTGGAATAGTGAAGCGCTTCGCTTCAATTTCCAGGAGTTTTGGCACAGAAGCCAAGCGAAGCGCTTGGAGTGCCCGAAGCGCTTGCCAAGCGGTCGCTTGCTTCTCAAGCGGTCCGCTTGGCTTCTCCAAGCGGTCCGCTTGGCAGCGGTTACGTTTTCGGATTTTCCTTCTTAGATCTGATCTTTGATCATTTTTTGAATATCTTTTGAACTGTAACTTCGTTTTGGAGAGCTCCTAAGCCCCAAAACTCAGAGAATATTCAGATTTCTTTGTATTTTAGCTTGGGATTCAAGGTTTTGATTGGGATTCATCCTTTGTAATCTTCTACGGAGAGGTTTTCTTTGATTTCCACCGATTAGTGACAGCTTTGGTGGTAACTTGTATCACTCTCTTGTCTTGTAGTTTGATATGATGTATTCCAATTATTATTCATATGAATTGATGTCTATGTTGATGAATATGAGTAGCTAAATTTTTTGTGTTGGTGGTAGAATGTAGAATATGCATGCTATGGGTTATGTTTATGCTTACATGAGATTGTGATTCAATCTTGCTGCAAATCCTTTCATATGATTCTTAGTTGCCTATAAAATATATTCGAATTGAGTATAGTGACAAACTCTTGGTCAATGAAACCTATAGGATTGTATGTTAGAGATTTGCAGCATGCTAGATAAATGGTGTTGGTGACAAGCACCTCTAAATTATTGATAGTGATCTTTCATGATGTGCGTCTTAAATTTGCCTAGACGAGTTGCTTAGCAGACTTGATCGAAGGTTCTACGCACTGAACTTGTGAGCATATACGTAACCCGTGCATGTGTATTTGATTTCTACCACCAACCGTTTTCCAAACTTGTTTACATAAATCTGGTTTCTCGTTGCTATTGTTCAAAGGAAACGATTCTCTAAACATTTGAATTCGTTGACTGAAATTACTTGCAAAAACCTCAAGCAAAGCCACGTTAGGTCCCGAGAGAACGACACTCGGGGACAACTTGCCATTACACTCTAGTTTGTGTAGTTATAAGTGTTCTTAGGCTTTAAAACAAATTTAATTGGTGAAAAACGACATCATCAATTTGGCGCCGCTGCCGGGGACTTAACTCCTTTGGTTGGTGTTCTTGTTTTGGTTTTTTCAGCCAACATCTCTTCTTTGTCTCATTTCTGTTTTTGTTTCTTTTTGCTTGAGATACTCACTATTTTGTATTTCAGGTGAGTGCATGCCTAGAACCCGAACGGGTGGACCTATTATTGAACCTTTTGTAGATGAGATCGATCGTTTGTTTCAAAGGAGAAGGAGGAATTTGAATCTTGAGTTTGAAGGAGTAGCATCTAGAGCATCTACTTCTGGTATTCGGGAAGAGTCTTCTTCTTATCTTTTGGAGCCGATTCTTGAATCTGTCTACTTGGAAGGTGAAATGGCGGAGAGATCTATACGTACACTTACTAAGCCTACGGTTGGGGCTAGAGGACCAGCAATTGTCCTCAATGATGCCACCAGGAACTTGGAGATCAAGAATCACATGTTCCAACAACTTCCCAAATTCTATGGGATGGCTAATGAGGACGTGATAGGATACTTGAATGAGCTCGAGAACTTTGTTCTCCATCTTGGGTGACCGGGAGATGGTGTTACAGATGATGATCTCCGCATGAAGGTCTTTTCTATGGGGCTAGGCGATCGTGCAAAGGCTTGGCTCAATACTTTGGAGGCCGGGTCTTTGACAACATGGGACCTATGTTTTGATAAGTTCATGGAGCGTTACTACCCCGCTTCCAAGACAATGGCTATGAAGAACCAAATTAGCTCCTTCGAGCAGAGGTACGATGAGCCTTTCCACGAGGCCTATGATCGATTCATGGGATTGCATCATCGATGCCCACATAACGGGTATGATAAAGGTCAGCTTCTCCAATTCTTTTACAATGGTTTACATCCTGAGATTATCTCAAGTGGATATTATTTGTGGAGGTAGTATGGGGGAGTTGCTTCCTTATCAAGCCCAAGTGAAGCTGGACATGATGTACCGGAATTCACAAAACCGAAATGTGAGGGCTCGTGTGCTCCAAAAGGAGCAAAGAGGTGAAGCCAAGGTAGTAGTGGAACAAAATGCCTTCGATGGGTTCGCCCATGAAGTGAAGCAAGCTTTGAGGCAAAGCGTTCCTTCTCCTTCTACGGAAGTTTGTGGTGTGTGCAAGAATTATAGGCACCCGGCTTATTTATGCCGTTCTGAATTTGCTAGAGAGCAATACATCACGAACGATGTCCGACAAGAAGTATATGCTGCTGAGGGAGAGCAAGTAGTTGGAGATGTGAACTACGGGCAAGGTTATGGCAATGTGAGGCCACAAAATCGTGGACCCCGAGGTGGGTACCAGAATCAAGGCAACCGTGGTTATTTTCATAACTCAGATCAAAATGCCTATGGGCCTAATCAAGATAGAAGTCGTCTCAGCTATGGGAACAATTGGTATGAAGGAGCACCGCCTTCTAATCCTACACCTCCACCTCAGGTTGCTAGTTCGGGACCACAAGGTGGAGGGGTGCTTCCTTCACCTCTTGTCTCTTCACTCAATGATCTGGTTATGAAGACGAACAAATTCATGGAGCATTACTATCGTAATGAGGCTACTAACAATCAACGCCTTGAGAAGCTTGAGGCTAGTAGTAGCAACCTCTATAAGAAGCTACAAGAGCTTATAGATCGAGGGGCGAGTAGAGAGCAAGGGAAGTTTCCCGAAAACAAGGAGAAGGCTATGGCCATAACCGTGGTGACTGATTTGCCCGTGGAGATCACGGTTGTGAGAGACAATGCACTAGTTGAGGTGCCAAGTTGCAAGGTAACTGAAACTTGCAAGGTGAGTGAGGAGCTTGAGACTCCTAAGGTAGTTATGGAAGAGAAAGTGGTCGCACAATCTGATGCGATAGTTGAAGAAGTGAATGAAAACTCATCGTCTGAGGATGAGTTGGTGGATATGGTGGAAGTGCCTATTCAAGAGAGCTTTGATGTGGAAATCGGCTTGGGAAAGAAGGATGGAATAGTGGCAACTCTAGACACGGGAGCGGGTGTGAATGTCATACCTTTGAACGTGTACGAAGAGTCGGGTTTTTCTGGCTTAAGACCAATGAAGTGCATGGTGCAATTGGCGGATGGGTCTATGAAGAAGCCATTGGGTGTGATCGAAAATCTAGTGGTAAGAGTCGCCGGTGTAGAGGTCAAGACGAACTTCATCGTCATGCCTACATCCTCCGCAAAGCTCAAGGATGTGGTTCTTTTGGGTAGAGCCTTCATCAACAAAGTACATATGGTGATAGACATGTACCGTCGTACATGTAGCTTCGAGGTAAATGGCAAGCAACATACGTTGCGAGCCATAGTTAATTCATGTGCTTATGTTGATACTAACGAACTTGTAGGATTCTTTGGTCCTCTTTATGTTCGTCAAGATGTGCAGGGACTTAGTGCTTTGAAGAGCACTTGGATGGGGAAGTTTAGTACCCGATGCAAAATTGATCCCGCATGAGCTAAGATGAGTCGAGCCAACGACTTTTAAACGAAGGCACTTTCGGGAGGCAACCCGAGGTTGTAGGTAATTGCATGTAGATTAGAAGCACGTTTAAATTTTGTTTCGTGGTTTAGACAAGTTTTTTTGGGGTGAAAATTTTGCAAAAGTTGAAAAAAAAATAGATTTGGGAGCTTCAGGTCCCAAGCGAACCGCTTGGACAGCCCAAGCGGTCCGCTTGGATTTCCAGTAAGAATCCCATTCTTAATGGAAATCCAAGCGAAGCGCTTGGCTCGCCCAAGCGGTCCGCTTGAATTTCCAGTAGGAATGAAAATTCCTACTGGAAATCCAAGAGCCAAGCGGTCCGCTTGAATTTCCAGTAGGAATGAAAATTCCTACTGGAAATCCAAGTGGAGCGCTTGGGAGTGCCCAAGCGGACCGCTTGCCAAGCGCTTCGCTTGGGACGCCCAAGCGCTTCGCTTGGCTTTCCTTAAGGAAGCTAAGCGGGGCACTTGAGATTCAAAACCTCCCACTTCGTTTTCTTCCTCCTTTGCCGATTTTGCACCCCAAAAATCTCAATCTCTCTCAATTCTCCACCAATTCTTGCAATCTTGTGCATTTTACAAAGCCCATCACCTCCTCTATCATTTAAACCGATCAAATTTCACGTTTGAAGCATCCATAACAAGGAATCAAAGGTACCTCTCATGAACCCTAACTTTCTTGAATTTGGGATTTCATCTTAATTAGCTTCAATTGTGTTATGCATTGGTGAATTAGAGTTTGATAATGATTATTGAGCATGTTTCTTACTAGATGTGATGTCTAAATTCGAATTTTGCTCCTATTGATTTATGATGAACTCTAGTGCTCGAATTTTCGTTATGTAATTGTTTGATGATTGTTAGCCTTGAATTTGAGTTATGTTATGATTATGGTGATGTTGTGATTGCATGAGAATGTGTTGGATTGGTTGGGTAATTTAATTGGAGAGTTTGTTTGCTTGGTTTAGATTCGTATGGATTTATCATAACGAAGTGTTAAAGCTTCTCGATTAGTTCGTATGAACTTTAGCAAGCTTTCAAACTCACCATGAGATTACTTGAGTGAGTTTTGACGTCTAGGAGTCGACTTGTTGCGTTATGACTTGTTTTAAACGAAGAACGTATACTTGTCTTAGAGTAGAAGTAGGTTGTTTGGTAGTAGTATAAGAGTCTAAGTCTCGTTGTCTCTTGAAGTTATCTAATAAGATTTTTTCTAGGTACAATGGCATCAAGAAGATCCAAGAGATCAAGGGGAGAAGGGACCTCGAGTGCCCAACAAACGGCCACACCCGGCGAGTATCGCCAATCGGGGAGGGCAAGGCAATTCGAAGCGAATTTCCATGTCCACAAGCACACATACATTTCCGAGAGGAGCAGCGTTGGGATGATTACCAGGGGCGTGTAGATCAGCGTTGGGAGGCCGCTCGAGCAGAGGACACTAGGTGTTGGAGATCCCACCAGGAGGAGACGATGAACCGCTATGATGCCTTAGCTCGCCGAATTCCGGGGTACCCTTTCCATGATCAGACCGGTGGTAGTGGGAGTGACTTTCCTAACACCCCCTACGACCCCTAGAGACACCAGCCGACAGGGGCCACATTTATCGGTAGTATTTGTATATTATCGTTATTTTGGCTCGTTTACTATTGTTGGTTGAAACTCTTTTAATTCGATTTGGTTGTATGATGCTATGACTTTTGACTCTTGTACTCTTTATTTGCTTTTGTAGTTGTGGCCTGTGTGCCTTATGTCGTGATTAGTTTAGTTTAGTTTTTGTCTTGGTACCTTAGGTGATTAAGAGAGGAAAAACATCGAAAATCTGGAAACAGGGGCCAAGCGAAGCGCTTGGAAGGGCCAAGCGGTCCGCTTCAAATTCCAGGAAGTTTTGCAACTTCCTGGAAATTCAAGCGGAGCGCCTGGAGCCTCCCAAGCGCCCCGCTTGGACCCTGTACCAAGATTTTCCTCGTTTTTCCATTCTTCTCACCTTTGCGCACCCGTTTTCACTTGTTTCTTGAGTCCTTTCAGGTACTACTCATATATAGGAGATTGGACACGAACCTTTATCTCAGGGGAGTGTACTTTCAATCCAATTTTTCCTTTTCTTTCAACTTTTCTTTGCTCGAGGACGAGCAAAAGTTTAGGTTTGGGGAGGGGGTATTGGATTTTCAGTACTATATGCTTGTGTGGTTCGTACATGCCTGATTTTACTCAAGTTCATGTGATTTGTCGTGTTCAAATTTTTGCATGCATATCATCCCTAGATTAGTTGTTGTGTGTGGAGTTTATTGCCAAGTCTTTTGAACTTTTTTATTGAGTAGACTAAGTGTTTATGGCCATTGATCATATGTTGCATCACTTTGCAAGTAGTTTGAGGCTTATCTCGCTTGGTTTGTCACATTCGCATGTGCACTAGTTAAGCTTAGTAGTCTCGACATCACCTTGAGTGGTGTTTCTTCTGCTGCGGTTCACGATGGCCTTATGAAATGATGCATGTTAGAGTCTATGGTTGTAACCCGTGTAATTATGTACGTAAGAGGCGACAAGTTCTTCACCTCGATTTGAGATTGCCAAATGCCTAGGAAGGAGGTAGTGTGAGGTGTGCGATTCCTTGTATTAAACCTATTCTATCGAATAGGTTTGGGGAGGGGGTTGCTTCGTTGATCTTGTTTTTCGTCTTTGAGTCGTTGTAAAGTTTCCTTTTTCTTCTTCTTTTTGTTTTGTGTCCCAACCTATTCTTTCGAATAGGTTTGGGGAGGTGTCTTTGTAAAAAGGTTTTTCCTTTTCATTTTTCGTCTTTGCGCTCAAACCTATTCTCTCGAATAGGTTTGGGGAGGTGTTTTTTGACACATAGTACTGCTGCTTGCCCTATATTAAAAAAAAAAGAAAGAGAAAAAAGAAAAGAAAAAAAAAAGGAAGAGAAAAGAGAAAAGAAAAAAAGAAGAAAGAAAATAAAGAATAAGACCCAAAAGCAAAAGAAGGGTCGTTGCAATCCAAAAGCAGTCTCGTAGTGTCAAGTGTCATGTAAATATTTTGTTCTTGTGAAGTGTCGAGTTGTAAATTCTATCTTTCGTTTCGTGTCGCCTTTGTCCAAGGCCTGTTCTTGACCACCCTCGTCTTGCTATTCAAGAAGTGGTTGAAAGAGACTCATTCTTGAGAGTCTGGGTAGAATAGGGGAGTGTTATCTTTCTAAGGGAACCCTCTTTCGTTTGATGAGAGCCAGTATTGGTTCGCCCTCTCTTGAGGAAAAGTCTCGCTTGGTGAACAGAAGTAAGCGCTCGGTTTCATAGGCACGGGCAATTGTAGTATGATAACATGCATCATTGTGTCGTCACTTACCAGGTCCAGGTAGAAGATGTTACGAGAGACTCCTTTGTTTAACCAAGTGCACTTGAGAATGTGTATATTCGCAATCGAGGCATACTTCAACCTATTTGCATGTCATGCTCATTTGGTCTTGTTCATAAGCATTTGGTAGATTCAATAGATTAGTTCATCTTACTTGGCATGAGACTCCTTTTGTGTTGCATTTAGGTTAGTTTGTTGCTTGAGGACAAGCAAAGGTTTGGTTTGGGGAGTTTGATGAACGTATTTTTTACGCGTTCATCTTGTCTTTTTCACCTTCTTTTGCTATCTTTTAGCCTTGTTTTTTGGTTAGTTTTGTAGAATTGTGTCACGTTTTGTGTTTTCTGCATTTTCAGGCACTTAGGTAAGAAACGGCGTTTTTGGAGCTAAAAACGAGCCTTTTTGATGGAAAAGATGGCCCCGTTGAAGTTCTCCAATCTCCGTGGCTTGTTCGTAAGTGTTTGAGTATCAATAAGCATCGAGAAGGATAAGTCCAAGGCACCCGAGGGCCATGCGAGGGCAAAAAGATTGAGTTTGAAGACAAAAATCTGCCCAGGAGCCAAGCTAAGCGCCTGGAATAGTGAAGCGCTTCGCTTCAATTTGCAGGAGTTTTGGCACAGAAGCCAAGCGAAGCGCTTGGAGTGCCCGAAGCGCTTCGCTTGCCAAGCGGTCCGCTTGGCTTCTCCAAGCGGTCCGCTTGGCAGCGGTTACGTTTTCGGATTTTCCTTCTTAGATCTGATCTTTGATCATTTTTTGAATATCTTTTGAACTATAACTTCGTTTTGGAGAGCTCCTAAGCTCCAAAACTCAGAGAATATTCAGATTTCTTTGTATTTTAGCTTGGGATTCAAGGTTTTGATTGGGATTCATCCTTTGTAATCATCTACGGAGAGGATTTCTTTGATTTCCACCGATTAGTGACAGCTTTGGTGGTAACTTGTATCACTCTCTTGTCTTGTAGTTTGATATGATGTATTCCAATTATTATTACTATGAATTGATGTCTATGTTGATGAATATGAGTAGCTAAATCTTTTGTGTTGGTGGTAGAATGTAGAATATGCATGCTATGGGTTATGTTTATGCTTACATGAGCTTGTGATTCAATCTTGCTGCAAATCCTTTCATATGATTCTTAGTTGCCTATAAAATATATTCGAATTGAGTATAGTGACAAACTCTTGGTCAATGAAACCTATAGGATTGTATGTTAGAGATTTGCAGCATGCTAGATAAATGGTGTTGGTGACAAGCACCTCTAAATTATTGATAGTGATCTTTCATGATGTGTGTCTTAAATTTGCCTAGACGAGTTGCTTAGCAGACTTGATCGAAGGTTCTACGCACTGAACTTGTGAGCATATACGTAACCCGTGCATGTGTATTTGATTTCTACCACCAACAGTTTTCCAAACTTGTTTACATAAATCTGGTTTCTCGTTGCTATTGTTCAAAGGAAACGATTCTCTAAACATTTGAATTCGTTGACTGAAATTACTTGCAAAAACCTCAAGCAAAGCCACGTTAGGTCCCGAGAGAACGACACTCGGGGACAACTTGCCATTACACTCTAGTTTGTGTAGTGATAAGTGTTCTTAGGCTTTAAAACAAATTTAATTGGTGAAAAACGACATCATCAAGGGTCACAATTCTTCACAAAACTTCGAGCATCTCGGTATATTGTTGGCCAGATAAACCGTGCTTGCAGTACCTTGCGAGCTGTTTTCAAGCCACTATAGTGTCCCCCACAATTAAGCTCATGGCAATGACTCAACACACTTTGTTGCTCTTCTTGTGGCACGCATCTCCTTACAATCCGATCAGCTCCTTCTTTGAATAGATGCGGATCATCCCATATGTAAGTCCTGCAACGCTTGGCAAGGGCTCTCTTGTCTGAGGATGAAAAGTTAGTGGGGAAAATATTCATAGCCAAATAGTTTACAATATCAACATACCATGGCTCTTCATTAGCCTTCATTAAGTGCTCATCCGGGAGGTCCTCATTGATGGGTATCGAATCAACAGGGATATTAGGTATTCTAGACAAATGATCGGCTACTAATTCTCCCTACCAACTCTATCCACTATGGTCAAATCAATGTCTTGCAGCAAAAGGACCCAACGGATTAACCTAGGCTTAGAATCTTGCTTAGCTATCAAATGTCTTAAAGCAGCATGATCAGTATGGACATTCACAGGATGACCAATTAAGTAAGACCTAAACTTTTGTAAAGCAAAGACAACAGCTAAAAACTCCTTTTCAGTAGTTGTATAATTAACTTGCGCAGAGTCTAGAGTCTTACTAACATAATAAATCACACGATACTGCTTATCAACTTTTTGGCATAAAACAGCACCCATAGCAAAATTCGAAGCATCACACATAATCTCAAAAGGAAGATTCCAATCAGGCGGCACAACAATGGGAGCAAAAACAAGCTTTTCCTTAAGGGTATTAAAAGCAACTAAGCATTCATTAGAGAAATGGAAAACCACATCTTTTGCAAGCAAGCTACTTAAAGGTTTAGCAATTTTCGAAATATCTATAATAAACCTCCTATGAAAACCTACATGGCCAAGAAAAGATTGCAATTCTTTCACACAAGTAGGTGGGGGATGTTTTTCAATGATTTCGATCTTAGCTTTGTCTACCTCAATACCTCTTTCAGAAACTACATGTCCTAGAACAATGCCTTCTCTAACCATGTAATGACTCTTCTCCCAGCTTAAGGTCAAGTTGCATTCAATGCACCTTTTCAAAACAAGATCTAATCTTTGCAAGCATTCATCAAACGAATCACCAAAAAGGGAAAAATCATCCATGAAAACTTCAACAAATTTAGTTACCATGTCAGAGAAAACAGAAAGCATGCACCTTTGAAAAGTGGCGAGAGCGTTGCATAGTCCAAATGGCATCCTCCTATAGGCAAATGTTCCGAGTGGGCAAGTGAATGTCGTCTTCTCCTAATCCTCCGGTGCAATCGGATTCTGGTAGAAACCTGATAAACCATCAAGAAAACAATAAAACTTCCGCCCCGCAAGGCGGTTTAGCATATCATCTATAAATGGTAAAGGGAAGTGGTCTTTCTTAGTGGAGGCATTTAATCTTCTATAGTCAATGCACATCCGCCATCCAGTGGTCTTCCTAACCGGTACCAATTCTCCCTTCTCATTCTCTTCCACTGTGACTCCTGATTTCTTAGGAACTACATGTACCGGACTCACCATCGACTATCAGGAATGGGGTAAATCATATCGGCATCTAGCAACTTGATTACTTTTTTGTTTACCACCTCTTGCATGGCCGGATTTATCCTACGCTGAGGTTGCCTAACGGGTTTGGCATCTTGTTCTAGAGTGATGTTGTCGAAGCTCAACATCAATTTTGCGAGCACGCATCTTCTCGACAAAGGTAACATCACTTCTACTCGTGACTTGTCCAATAACATCTGTATGATATAGGAAGGGAGGAGGCATGGGGTACAACGATTTTAGGCAGAGCTCATAAACAAAGTATAACATTGATTGATTAAAAGGCTGTGATAGATTGCAAGAGTGTACAAATTAAAAATTCATGAGCTAAACGACCAAAAAATACGGTACATATACATTTGAAAATATTGGAGCACCACAGCGTACACATAAAATTTAAAAAGAATGTTGAACATGCAAATCAATAAGTATAAATTTTCGAAATGACATATATATATATATATACATATGTATATGTACATATATATATATATATATATGTATATATATACATATATATATATATATATATATATATATATATATATATATATGTATATACATATATATATATATATACATATACATTATATATATATATATATATATATATATATATATATATATATATATATATATATATATATATATATATATATATATATACATACATATACATATATACATATATATATATATATATACATATACATATATACATATATATATATATATATATATATGTATATATATATATAACTTATACTACTGAACAAATTAAGATATGGCTAAGTAGAACATCTCACCAACATAAAAATGTGGATCAGAATCGTTGATGTCACGATAAGCAACCAAATTGATACCGTTAGTCAGAATGCTGAGATCCGGCCTACACTGGGTAACTTCAGCACCATAACACATCACGAGCCTTGCCCCGTGATTGACCCCCCCCTCTGATACTTTGGTGGAGTATTTTCCTCCACATCAAACTTGTTGATTCTATATGTTTCTCCCTCCTTAAGCCTTTTGGTTAAAAACTTCAACATTTTCTTCGAAGACGTGCCTTGAATCAAGGTGCCCTATATGATTAAAACAAACCACAAATTAGTGCTTGTTACTACAAACGACAAAACATACTAAAGGAACGCATAATAATAATCACCTCATTATCAACTAAAATAGCCTCAACCCCGAGTAGGTTCTTGTTTGTATCCAATCGAATTCCAAAGCTTGATAACCTTAACGCTGACGGTGAAAAGCTCGACACCTTCCATATCCTTACAAATATCCTTAAGAGCGATTGGATTCATCTTTTTCTCTTTTTTTTGTTCGACTGATTACAGTTTCGTATGATTAAGATTTTGCATTAGAGTCTGAGATGCAAGCGCATATATATAGTGAGATTTTTGGCATATATATCGTTTTGGCATATATATCGTTTCTTTGGGAATATATATCGTTTCTTTTTTGCACATATATTGGTTTTGGCATATATATCGTTTCCGTATATAAGTTGGCACGAATATGAAGTCTAAAAAATGCAAAAGAATAATTGAATTGATTATGCAGAATTTCAAGCAATCAAAATAATTTTTAGGAAGATACTAACCAAGGATTCAGTCAAACAAAATCCTTTAAAATTCGAGTGTTTTAAATACAGAAAGAATCGAGAATCAATACCATAATTTGCGTCAAGCGTGTAGTTAAACACATTGCTTTATTTAAACAATATATTAAAGATGGAAGGTCTACGCCCTATGCGTACTTCCACAAATTTGAAAAATTCGACTTCGAGTATTAAACGTAAAAGCATATTAAATCAAGTACCAGTATCAAATGTTATCAACAATAAACGATTAAGCTGTGGCCGAGTGGAATGTAGTGAGTTTCATCATCCTCACTACCCGGTTTCAATTTCCTCCGGCCACAACTTTTAGTTATGGATTTTTTTTATCATACGGTGGATTCTAAATCGAGATTTTGTTAAATAGAAAACATAAACAAATAGACAACTTATTTAAATATATAGCACTTGTCAAGAAATATAATTAATTTTTAATGAAAAAAAAAGCATTGAACGTGACAGTGAGTCTATAATCTATTGTCTAAGATCACATTTGTCACAAAACCATGCACACTTCACTCACATAAACTAATATTTTCTAGAACTAAAGTATAAAATTTGGTACATTCCAAAGTAACGACAAAACGTAATGTTGACACTAAACATGCTAGCAAATTGTAAAAATCATACAACATAAATTACCATGTGAAGTAGAATAGTTCTAGAAGTTTAGTCATGCAAAATAAGGTGTAAACATGAATAATGAATAATTATAAATAAAATAAAATTGATATATCATACGTCTACGTCTTTATTGAGAAATACTTAATGAATCAAAATAATTGTAAATAAACTTGAATAATTCAAAAAAATCAAACATGAATAGTGAAAATTCTAATTAAATGAGATATATCATACGTCTACGTCTTCATCCAACAACGGAAGACAAATAACGACCCTGAAATAACTCGCATTAGTATATATGTTAGTCTCAAAATCAGCAAGACATGCATTGCACGTTATAGTGAGTCTATCCTCTAGAAGTGGAAGATAATGATCATATTTGAAAAAATCTGACTTCGATTATTAAACTTAAAGGCACATTAAATAAAGTACCAGTACCAAATGTTATCAATGATGAATGATTAAAAAGTTGTGGCTGAGTGGAATGTAGTGAGTTTCATCATCCGCACCACCCGGGTTCAATTACCTCCGGCCATAGCTTTTAAGCTATGGATTTTTTTTTTTTTTATCATACGGTGGATTCTAAAAAGTTAGTCTATCCTCTATTGTCTAAGATCATATTTGTTACAAAACCATGCACCACCCGGGTTTAATTCCCTCCGGCCACAGCTTTTAAGCTATGGATTTTTTTTTTTTTTTTTTTTTTGTTTATCATACGATGGATTCTAAAAAGTTAGTCTATCCTCTATTGTCTAAGATCATATTTGTTACAAAACCATGCACACTTCATTCACATTATTGATAAAATTTGGTAGATTCCAAAGTAATGATCACAAAGTAATGTTGACACTAAACATGCTAGCAAATTGTAAAAATCATACAACATACATTACCATGTGAAGTAAAATATAGCTCTAGAAGTTTAATCATGCATAATAAGGTGTAAACATGAAAAATGAATAATTATAAATAAATAAAATTGATATATCATACATCTACTTTTTCATCCAACATGAATAAATCAACGTGGTATATCATACGTCTACGTCTTTATTGAGAAATACTTAATAAATCAAAAAAATTGTACCACAGCTAACTCGGTCAAAACATTTCTTTTTAATATCTTCCAGTGTTTTGTCCCAAATCGAATTCACTATAATGTACAATAGAACTTCGAAGTGTTGCTTGATAATTTCGAATTTTAAACATTGGCCAACAATGTTATAGTCATATAATTAATATCAAATTTATGTGATTGGTCACACAGCCGGTAAATTACATTCAAACTAAAAATATACATTGAATATTGATTAATCAGGCGAACAACCGTAGCTACATATCTAATTATCAGCAAAACACCTATAGCAAAAATCACCATCAACAAAAACTAACCCTGGAATACAATGAATACAACAAAACTTAGGAATACAAAATTTAGTAATGAACACGCCATCGTATAATTTGCAAACTCCTTCCAACACTGTTTCGTTATATTTCTTCAAAGACAACAACCATCCAGGCATCGAAGCAATCTTGGCTAAGAGTAAGAATCCATCTTCTCTAATATCTTGGTCGTTATTCAACATTTTAAAGATACATGTCGCGTAATTGGACATTGGATGATTCACTTCTATTAAAATGTCTAGCAAAGGTTGTACTCGATGGAAGATCTTGTACTCGAAAACATCAACCTTAAAATAAAAATAAAATATCATTAGCGAATGTATAATAGAATACGGATTAGATAAGAATAAAAAAATACATACAATTCAATGATATTAGATAAAACTTACAATTAGCTTCGCGAAATAGAAATCAAGACTCACTACGAATTAATTAGTGATAATTGCAAGATCAAAGCTTTCGTAAAAGCATCCAACATCAAAAACAATTTAATCAAGAAGATTAGACTAATCAATGAGTGAACAATTTAATCTGAATACAAAAACAAAGATAAAAACTAACCCAATTAGCATCGAGCTTCATTTGTTCAGTAATGCCGTTCACTTCATCATGCCGGAAAAACAAAGACAAATCTGAAGACATGAGAACAAAAATAAAATATCATTAGCGAATGTATAATAGAATACGGATTGAATAAGAATAAAGAAATACATACATTTCAATGATATTAGATAAAACTTACAATTAGCATCGCAAAATAGAAATCAGGACTACGAATTGATTAGTGATAATTGCAAAATCAAATTCTTATCGAAGAGACTGATTTCTAAAGACAAATTCGAAAATTGGTAGGTAGGATATAGAATGAGGTTAGCTATATATAATTGTTTTTTAGGGTTTAGAAGATCCTTAATTCATGCAATATTTTTGCTCCGTTTGAATTTAAATAGAAATTACTCACCACAATAAAGCAAAAAATCTAACATTCCAAATATTTGAGCATTGATGAGGCGTGAATGGAAAGAAAGGAAAGACAATAAAACTTAAGACTTACCAAAATAATTTATAGAAATTGTTACGAACAAAATATTAAATCAAACTCCAATACTTGATGTTGTCAATAATGAATGAATGAAAATTTGTGGCCGAGTGGAATGTGGTGATGCTCATGATATATGCCACCCGGGTTCAATTCCCTCTGGCCACAGTTTTTTTTTTTGTTTAATTAAATGATTTATTCGATTAATCAGGACTGACTACGAATTGATTAGTGATAATTGCAAAATCAAATTCTTATCGAAGAGACTGATTTCTAAAGACAAATTCGAAAATTGGTAGAGAGGATATAGAATGAGTTTAGCTATATATAATCGTTTTTTAGGGTTTAGAAGATCTTTAATTCATGCAATGATTTTTGCTCCGTTTGAATTTAAATAGAAATTACTCACCATAATAAAGCAAAAAATCTAACATTCCAAATATTTTGATTTTCAGCATTGATGAGGCGTGAATGGAAAGAAAGGAAATACAATAAAACTTAAGACTTACCAAAATAACTTATAGAAATTGTTACGAACAAAAATATTAAATCAAACACCAATACTTGATGTTGTCAATAATAAACGATTGAAAAGTTGTGGCCGAGTGGAATGTGGTTATGCTCATGATATATGTCACTCGGGTTCAATTCCCCTTAACCACAACTTTTTTTTTAATTAAATGATTTATTCGATTAATCACTGATTTAATAATTAATATTCTAGAGTAATTGTTACGGAAAAAAACTTAATTGTTAATAAATAAAATGAAAAACATAAAATATTAAATCAAACACCAATACTTGATGTTGTCAATAATGAACTATTGAAAAGCTGTGGTCGAGTGGAATGTGGTGATGTTTATGATATATGCCAAGTTCAATTCCCTCTGGCCACAGCTTTTGTGATTTTTTTTTTAATTTATTCTTTCCATGAATTCGTAAAAAAGATTATTCTTTAAAACAAAAACACAAATAATTTAATCACTGATTTATTAAATATTATTTTTCAATACTTAAAGTTAATTGTGAATGAATAAACTAAAAAAAATTAAACTGATTTTCGTACAATTGTGTCTACGAATTTAATTTTAATTCCAGAATATATTTTACCTAAATTTTAATTAACATTTTAATTCACCGTTTAAATAAAAAAAATATTTATTTTTAATTTTAAAATTCATTTTGCCATGAATTTAATTGACACCATAATTCAACATTTAATTAATAAATGATTTATTTTTAAATTCCAGAATTTGTTTTGTTGTATAATTCAATTAACATATTATTTTAATTAAACATTTAAATAAAAAACGCATAAATATATGGCTGGACGTTTTTTATAAAAAAGAAGTAAGAAGAATTAAAATTACCAAAATTAGATGAATGAAAACTTACCAAAACAAATGAAATTGAATATTTTCCATGAGCTCAAAAATTTTGCCACATGGTGTGAAATCTCCTGAGAATGAAATTCGACTCTCCCAAGCCCCTATGTTTGATGTATACTATATAGATTAATCTCCGTACAAAATTTTGATGCTGACATTTGATCGAGAACGAATGGACGAGGAGTACACGCTAAACACCGCCAAACATGAATAAATTACTTGGGTTAATAATGGTAGTACTAATTGTATTTCTTGAAGTGTTGGGGTGGGTAAATATAGTTTTGAGAGGGGCGAAACTGTAAAAACATTTAAGAGGTGGAGGTGGTTGCAATTGATGAATTCTCCTCCTTTGTCAGGAGGCTTGCTTCTCCAGATTAGATTCACGATCAAGGCGTGAGAGCTCTCGCTCGGGCATTCATTCTTCCGAAGGTTCACCAATCAGCCACAGAAGAATTGCTGCTGCTGCGATTATCCATGGGTAATTAAATTTCTATTTACTACTTTCATGAAATATTCTGTTCAGTATACTCTTTCTATCCAGCACCAATCAAATCTACAGAGATGACATTTGCTACTAATTGCAATCGAAATGAAGGTTTCCGATTAATTAATTCAGTTTGGATTGTTTTTATATCATTGTAAACTAGATTGAAATATTGAATATGATTTCTACTTGTTATGTACTGGATGGAGTAATTCTTAGGTCTAATTTGTGATCCGTTTGTGATTGTAGGTAGTTTGGATTGTTTTTCATAGTTAAATTACGGACAATTTTGCATCATTTTAAACTAGATTGAAATATTGAATATGATTTCTACTTGTTATGTACTGGATGGAGTAATTCTTAGGTCTAATTTGTGATCCGTTTGTGATTTTATGTAGTTTGGATTGCTTTCCATGGTTAAAATACAGATTGAAATATTGTATTGGATGGAGTGATTCTTAGGTCTAATTTTGTGATCCGTTTTACGATTGTAGGGAGTATGAGGGAAACGTCTGTTCTCGTTACGACATTGGAATCCAGTGAAGTTTATATTATAGTCAGTTTGTCCTCTAGGACTGATACACAGGTGATCCATATTGATCCGACCACGGGGGCGCTTCGTTTTTATGCGAAACAGGGTTATGATGTATTCAAGTCTCAAACCGAAGCGTTGAATTACGTCACCAATGGTTCTAAGTGGCTTTGTAGGAGTGTTACGCATGCCCGGGCTATATTAGGCTATGCGGCCCTTGGTAGCTATGCGGTGTTGCTTGTGGCCACCAGGTTAAATGCCAGCATACCTAGTTTACCTGGTGGGGGCTGTGTTTATACTGTAACTGAAAGCCAGTGGATTAAGGTTTCACTTCAGAATCCTCAACCGCAGAGTAAAACTGAAACGAAGAATATTCAGGATTTGACTGATCTTGATATTGATGGGAAGCATTACTTCTGTGAAACGCGGGACATTACTCGTCCTTTCCCTAGTCGTATGTCCTTGGACAACCCAGATGATGAGTTTGTTTGGAATAAATGGTTCTCATTGCCGTTCAGAGACATTGGGCTTCCACAACATTGTGTTGTTCTTCTTCAGGTTTAGTTACTTTTGTCATTGTTCTGAAGTTGTTCGATCTGATTGGCATTAGCTATATGTTTGATGAGATTGTGTTATTTTTTATTATAAAGTATTGGGTCTTTGGCAAAGATTGAGCATACCCTGCTTTCACAAGGGCATTTACCATCATCCATTTTGGTTTATTGGGAATGTTATGGATGGCTGGATGCTGAGGTTATAAATGACATAAAAATAACACTTCCAAGTTGTCTAATTTACTAATCAAGTTGCTGACTTGTTAGGTTCATGCACAAACCATGTCAAGCACTATATAAACACGGATGCACATTGTTTCATCTAAATATATGACAAACTTTTAGGACCCTTTGTCAACTTCTGTAAGCCCTTGGCCTTAAATCTGTCTTTACCTCTAGTTGTATTGATTACATTAAAAAATATTACATCTGTGAAGTGTAAGGTCACTATGCATAGTTTGATCATTCTCGCTGATTCCTGGCTGTTGCATAGCATACTTTTGCTTTACATGTCATATGTCAATTTGTCAATAATCTGACCTTTGATCTGCCTTACCTTGATACATTACTTAATGGGGCTGTGGCTGAGCTAAGCATTTAAATGCAAAACCGTTATTAAGAATTTGATTAAGCATTACAAAACTAGCATAAAGCAGACTGAATCCTGTCATTAATAATTTGGTGGAGTATAGAGTCCCATGTCCTAAATCCTTAGAGAATTGCTTGAGTTGTAGGATATGGCAGGAAATGCTGTGGATGCCTTTAGAAATTGTGAAACACAAGCTGTACTTTTTTATTTGTTTCCTTAAGGAGTTGTTAGAAAGCTGCATCGAGCTGAATATACGGTCCAATTCAGGGAAACTATTAGACTAGTCTAATTGCATGATAATTAACAGGTGTGGTTGGGATATATATGTAGTTAGGGCTTTAATGTGTCGGGGTAAATAATTTCAAATAACTGTCAAATATCAAAACTAATGGGTTGGACACATTACTTAACCATATATTAATTGTCTGAAGTAATAGATTTTGCTTTTGATGTCCTTTGATTACTGTAGTTGCATAGCTTCAATTTTTCTGTTGATGTGAATTCTTCCAATGCAACAGTCATTTATATTTTTTCTTCTTGCATTTATAAAGCTATCATTGCTCAGGAAAAGATAAATCTGAGTGGCATGGGACATGTAGCTAATTGATGTGGGATTTTCTTCCAATGTATCTGTCATTTATAGTTTCGATCTTGCACTTATCAAGCTATTCATTTGCTCTGGAAATGATAAATCTGAGTGGCACTACATATATAACTATTCAAGAGTGCAAGGGCTCTGTCTAGCTAATAAAGTACTCCTAGTTTCAATATTTTAATGTGTGTACTGCCTTTTTTTTTTTTCCTTGTCAAACTGATAATAATTTTTGGATAGGATTTCTTCATTGTTCCTGGCAGTTACATCATTTAGCTGTGTTAAAAATATGTGTCAAAGTCACTTAATTTTTAACAGAGTGATCATTACATGCTGCCAAGCAGGTTATTACTCAATTTTGTGGTTCTTTTTATACGTACCATATATTTAGAGATATAATCACCCTTATACCCATCTAATGCTCTGGAACTGTTAAGAAGAAGCATTTGTCTCATTCTTGATTGTGGTTACATTACCATTTATCATGTCTTTAAAGTATTTCCTGAAGCATCTAATGAAGAAGCTATGTTGTTTAAAGAGTAAAAAGGACGCTTGAATAGTTGAACTTCATCTGATATGAATCGCGCCCTTTTTTCTGTAGTTGTAAAATGATTCTAAGGACAAGTGTAGGAAAGGAACAAATTTTTAATGGTTTTTCAGCAGTGTAAAAGGGAAGTTGCTTACAGCAAGTTAGGTAGCAGAAAGTTCTGGTTCATTGAAAAGTCAAGCTATGTGGATTTTGGAGTGATCAAATTATTTGTAGAGCCGTCTTATATTCAAAGCGAAATCTCTTTCTAATGAATCAAAGCAAAATCTTTTTCTAATGGTATCTGAAGTCTGCGCTTGCCTGTTAGGAAGTATTCTGAGTTCCACACATATATACAATTGTTATTAATGTCAATTAGGCAGGGGAGGTTATTTATAGCTATATAGCATATTTCAAATGTTATTTTCTTGAATAAACTTCATGAATGTATTTGGTTCGCTCTATTACTTCTCCTCTGGTAATATGTTCACTTATTTGGTTGTCTCTTGTAGATATTCACTTTCCGTCGTTTTTGTTTCCTGATCTGGTAAAAGATTGTTTGCCGAGGTCTTAACATGCTTCTTTACATCTCATTTTCCTAGACATAGTTTTATGTAGAGTCTTTGACGCTTTCTAACTCAATTGTTACCATGTGCAGGGATATGCAGAATGTAGGACTTTCGGAAGCCGAGGTCAACAGGAAGGGGTTGTTGCACTCACTGCTCGCCGGAGCAGGTTGCATCCTGGAACTCGGTACCTAGCAAGGGGTATCAATTCATGTTATGGCACAGGTAATTCTTTTATACATTCTCAGATCATTTTTTGCATATCTGATCATTCTGATTGAAATTAGAGTAATGTCCTTACATTCACTCCCTATAATACATTGTGTCTGTGCAGTTTTCTAGAATATTACATGCTTTTGATTCATGTTTCTTTGTTCCTCTTGACTTAAATGTTAATTTACTTTAAGAATATGCCTGTGTTGTTAACATTGTTATGTTCATAACCTTATTAATATTTTTACCTATTCCTTGATCAAGCATCAGTCTCTTTGACATGTTAATTAAGATTTTTTTTTGTTAGTTTGAGGTTTTCTGTCACCTTGAACAACTTTCAACTGACAGTTATATCTGTAGATTGGTGACGGAAAAGTATGAATATGATGCTTTAGCTTATGAAGTCTACTTACAAATTGCTCCAGATGGCAGTATGATATTTGTAGCTTACAGTTTCATAGATATATACTCTAGTGATACACTTGATGGACCAAAAGCATATAAACCTTCGAGCTTGCTGACGCATGGCTAACTTTGGCTTAAAAATAGAGAGACATTTTTGTAATCTTGATTCATGTGTATATTCTGCTTCTTCTGTTCCTACTCATTCATGTTGTTCAATGAGCAGGCAATGAAGTTGAATGTGAACAACTTGTTTGGGTTCCTAAAAAACCTGGTCTAAGTGTTCCTTTCAATACTTACATTTGGCGAAGGGGCACTATTCCTATGTGGTGGGGTGCAGAGCTAAAACTTACTGCTGCGGAAGCTGAAATATATGTTTCAGATCGTGATCCTTATAAAGGAAGTGCCGAGTATTACCAGAGGCTGACTCAAAGATATGATTCAAGAAATCTAGATGTTGCTGGGAATCAGAAACGAAGTGCATTGGTCCCAATTGTGTGTGTTAATCTGCTAAGGAACGGGGAAGGGAAATCAGAATCTCTTTTGGTTCATCATTTTGAAGAATCACTAAATTATATTCGTTCTACTGGGAAACTTCCTTTTACTAGAATTCATTTAATAAATTATGATTGGCATGCGAGTGTTAAATTGAAAGGAGAACAGCAAACAATTGAAGGACTTTGGTATCTTCTAAAAGCACCCACAGTGTCGATTGGTATTTCCGAGGGTGATTACCTGTCCTCACGTGAAAGAATTAACAATTGCAAAGGTGAAATCATCTGTAGGGATGACTGTGATGGTGCTTTCTGCTTAAGAACCCATCAAAATGGAGTGATACGTTTCAATTGTGCGGATTCTTTGGATAGAACAAATGCTGCTAGTTTCTTTGGTACGCTCCAGGTTTTCATGGAGCAGTGCAGGCGGTTAGGTATATCACTGGATAGTGATTTGGCACAGGATCATCACTCACCTGGTACTTATGCTGGAAATGTTGCACCATTGCCACCTGGCTGGGAGAAACGATCTGATGCTGTGACCGGAAAAACATATTTCATTGATCACAATACTAGGACCACAACCTGGAATCATCCATGTCCTGATAAACCTTGGAAAAGGTTCGATATGACTTTTGAAGAGTTTAAGAGATCAACAATATTGTCACCTGTCACTCAGTTATCTGACCTTTTCTTGACTGCTGGCGACATTCATGCAACATTATATACGGGTTCAAAGGCCATGCACAGCCAAATTCTTAGCATTTTTAGTGAGGAAGCAGGAAAGTTCAAGCAGTTTTCTGCTGCACAGAATTTGAAAATCACCCTACAGAGAAGATATAAGAATGCTGTTGTAGATAGCTCTCGTCAAACGCAGTTAGAGATTTTTCTTGGATTAAGACTATTCAAGCATTTTCCTTCAGCAATGACACGGCCACTACAAGTATGTAATCTCTAGATTTTAGTAGTAGTTGAGTTTTTATAAGTGTGCTTGTTGACAAGGCTGTTTCTGGGTCAAAGTTCTGATGTTCAGTTTATAAGTAACCTCTTTCATCTTCCTTTAATGAATTCCCCACTTGCTTTTCCAAATAGGCCTATCTGAACTTAACACATGTCCAAATATGTTCAAGTCCTAGAGTTCTGTTGCCCCAGTATTCGAAGCAGCATTAGTTTAATGTCCTAGTAATAGCTTATTGTGTGTGTTGACTTGTTCCTTGCGTATGTAATTTCCTGTAGTAATATTTGGGTACTAAGAATAATTATATCCTTTTAGTATCAAGGCTGTTTATAGTCATTGCAAACACATATCAGGAAAGGATAATCTAGAGATATATAATAGATATAGTGCGTAACCTCCTTACAAGCTCGTGATTACAGTTGAGGCGGCAATTCCTTTTGTCACCCCGACCCAGGCCCCCGAGATAGTGATGACCTTTCCCTTTGTTTCCATGTGTTGGGCCTCATAAATGATTTTAGTCCACAGGAGAGGGTGTTTGTTAACTATCCCACATATTTTCCTGACTCGAACTATAAAGACTCAATTCCTCTGCCGTTAACACAATCTTTAAGAAGATGATGACCCCAACCTTACTATGATATGAGAGCCAGGTCCCTAGACAATGATGAGTTTGCATTTCTATATCCATTTGTTAGGCCTCTTAAATCATTTCAGCGTCACTTGAGGATGTGAGCTGCTAGGAATGTTACCAAACAATGTGTGGGGCCAACATGTGGATATAACTCTTTCAATAATTCTACAAATCTCACACATTCCAATGTAGATGAAATTGGCATTGCTCTTACTCGGATCAAGTCTTTTATGCATGTGTACAGAATGGTATTGCCATCAATTATTATTATTTCATGATTTTTGTTAATTATGACAGGTACCTTCTCGCCCTTTTGGATGCTTTCTGAAACCAGTTTCAAGCATGTTTTTGACCTCCGATGGCGGAGCTAGTCTTCTCAGTTTTAAAAGAAAGGACCTTGTATGGGTATGTTTGTGTTTAGTGCTATTTAGGACGAATTTATCCCCTTAAAAATCGTGTTTACTTTAGTTGGCTTCTTTTTTTTTTTATATTTTGGTGCATTCACTTCCAGAAGCTTATTGTTCTTGTATATATATAATAGGTTTCTGCTCAGGCTGCTGATGTGGTTGAACTCTTTATCTATCTTGGCGAACCCTGCCATGTTTGTCAGCTTCTTCTCACAGTTGCTCATGGTGCAGATGATACTACATTTCCATCAGCTGTTGATGTGAGAACGGGCCGCTGCCTTGATGAACTAAAACTTGTTCTTGAGGTCCGGTATACCTCTTACATTATCTCTCCCGCGTATTCTTCATTTGGTTTCGTACTAGTTCTTTCACTTTATTTCTAATTTGTTAAATTGTTTCTAATTTATTAAATTATTTGTTTTTATAAAATCCGGATAGGAGTTTCACTTTAGTTCTTACTGAATATTTCTTGAGTCAACTGGCGCATATGATGGGTCTTCGTCATTTCTGGTTTGGAAGCTAGATTGCTAGCAGTGGCAATATGTTATGGTTGAAAATTTCTTGTTTGTAATACAAAAAAGCTCTAATATAGAATAGATCTGGATCCTATGAGCTTGTTAATCTAATTTTTTTTTTTTTTTTTTAAGATCTAGCACCATGTCAAGTGTTGCTTGAGTGAGAAAACATTCTTGCCATTTAGGAGGATCCAAGCTCTCTGGTCACGAATTACTGTTGACAATTTATATCTTATAAACTTGATCCTCTTGACTGATTTCTAGTTATAAAGTTTGTCTATCTGTAATAGGAAAGGGGCATGTCTATGTGCGAGTGAGATCTAAGGTTTGGTCTAAGGCCGAGTGGTACAAGGAAATCAGTAACTCTCCCGGGAGTTGGTGTACTTTCACTTGTACCGAAAACTTAAAAGAACAAAAAATAAATAAATGAAGGAAATGAAATATATACCTTAATTTTACATTTGGTGACAAAGTACTGGTTTAAAATAAAATGTTTACAGGGAGCTTCTATACCTCAATGTGCAAACGGGACAAACATCCTGATCCCATTAGCAGGACCAAGTAGTGCAGAAGATATGGCTGTCACAGGTGCAGGTGCACGTGCACAAGAAACTTCCAGCCCTTCCATGCTGTATGACTTTGAAGAACTAGAAGGACAATTGGATTTTCTTACTCGTGTTGTGGCACTTACATTTTATCCTGCGGTGGCTGGAAGAGGCCCCATGACACTTGGGGAGGTATGCGAAACCATATAATGTTTTTGAGAGTTCATATCTAATGACTAATACATACATTATGTGCATTGGTTTATGTTAAGATTATCTTCTAAATCAGCCAAGTAAATGAAAACCTGAAGGAATATGAAGCATTTGGCCTGCTTTCTTTTCCATCTTAAATGAGTATGACCCCATATTGCAATATGTGCAGGTTGAGATTCTTGGGGTGTCTCTTCCATGGAAATCAGTTTTTTGCCATGAAGACATTGGTGTGAGGTTTTGTGAGCACATTGATTCTCACCAAAAAGGAACCAACTCTTTACATTCTGGAACAGAAGCCAATCCTTTTGCTGCACAAGAGATGAACAACAATGGGCTTCCATCAATTCAATCAGCTTCATCGACCAATTCTTTTGTCGATTTTTTGACTGGGGAAATAGGATTTTCAGACTCCATTTCTCAACCAGTTAGTGAAACTGTTGTATACGAGGGGAGTGATTTACTTGACTTCTTGGATGATCCTCTTGCTAAGCCAGTTTCTGATAATAGTACCAATTCCAAGATCATACCCACTGAAGGAGGTTCAGATGACGGTTCTCAACAGTATATCAGATCTTTTAAAGCCCTTGCAGGACCTCACTGGGTATATTTTTGACCTCAACTGATTCAACACTTCTATATTTTTTCTTTTAATGATGTGTTCCTTTCGTGTTCGCCTTTTAGATTTGTATTGGGTGACGTGTTCTTTTTGCCCCTGATTTATTTTCATTATTATTAGTCATATATAAGAACTAAAGCTCCTGGCATCTTGTACAATGGTCATCTAATTGACTGTCTTTTTTGTCTTTGTATGTACATATCTAACACATCCAATGGTATCATTAGATTCCAAAGAAAACATGAAGTCTGTACTTTTCTTTGGGCCTATAATGTATTTGGCCAAATAGCCAAGTCTTTTGTAACCTACAACAATCTTAGTGGTATTTCCTGTGCTTGCAACAAAAGCTATATTGCAAACTATTTTTGTTTCATTTTATGTGAGAAAAGAAAGGTGAACCTCTTTATGTTAGAACCAAAATAGCCATATTTATTTCCATATTGTATTTGAACAAAAGTGTCCTTGGCACGTCATTTTCTTTAGCGTCACCCTCCTTTGGGTTTGGTGGGAGGGGAAGGGGATAGATCAGGCCCTTTTCTTTAGTTTTCATCTTCATTGCTTCAGCTGTGTAGAGCAAGCCTTTGATTATCCCATATAACAAAACATAGTGATTGATGCAATTGACGCATAGGAAGTGCTATTTAGATCCTATCTCTTAACTTTATTTAGTAGAAGGATCCCTTCCTTAAGGGGATCTCTAGAGCCACCCCTTTGAGCTCCCGGTCTCCATCTAGTCTTGAATTTTGTATTTGTTGGCTAGAGTTACTTTCTCTCGTGAACTATCATGCCGTGATTCTAATCTTTGTCTGTATAATTGCATCCTCAATGGTAACCTTTATCCTTCTAATATAACTATGCATTACCGACTTTCTTTGAAAAGTTCAATATGCAAAGAAATTCCTAATAGTTCTCTACACCGACTTTCACTATGGATGGGTCTGACATATAATTATCATTTTCTATCTTGTACCCAAAATATGCTACTAACTAATAGCTTGCCTATATATGTATGTGTATTATATGCAAATCCAGTTTGAAATCTACTCTTCACGTATATAAGGTGTGATCATCATTTGACCTCATTGTTTTTTAAATAACAGCAGGACAGAAGATTGGATTACATGGAAGCCATGAAACTTGAAGTAGAGCGTCTTCAATCGAACCTTTCTGCTGCTGCAAGGGATAGAGCTCTCTTATCAATGGGCATTGATCCGGCCAGCATCAATCCTAATATGCTGCTCGAAGATTCATACATGGGAAGATTATACAAAGTGGCAAGTAACCTTGCATTGCTTGGGCAAGTTTCAGCCGAAGACAAAATTACTGCTTCAATTGGCCTTGAGATAGCTGATGAAAATGCTGTTGATTTCTGGAATATCACATCAATTGGGGATAGCTGTTCAGGTGGTGCATGCCAAGTTCGTGCCGAAACTGGCGAAAATGTCGGTTTAACATCTTCCAGGGATTCAGAAACAATCTTTAAGTGTTATGAGTGTAGGAGAAAGGTTTGTAAAGTTTGTTGTGCGGGAAAAGGAGCTCTTCTGCTTACGACCAATAACTCAAGAGAGGCTTCAAGCAACAATGGCATAAATGGCCAGGGAGGATCAGCACATGGATATTCTGCTACTCCATCTTCAAATCGCTTGCCCACACTTGACGGGGTTATCTGTAAAGAATGCTGCCAGGAAGTTGTCCTTGATGCATTGATTTTGGATTATGTCAGGGTTTTGATTAGCTCAAGACGGAAAAATAGGGGAGTTGATGCTGCGGTTGAGGCCTTGAATCATGTTGTTGGACTATCACCAAGAAATTTAAAAGATCCATTTCTAACTAGTCAAGGAACTGTTACAGTCTTGGAGAAGTTAACTAACGGGGCCGAATCGCTTGCCGAGTTCCCCCATGCCAGCTTCCTATACCCGGTAATATATGGCACCTTCCCCCACCCTTCCACCCCTTTCCTACATGCATTTATGTTATCTACAGTGTTAGTCGTTCTGATCTTGGTTACCTGGATTTAAATTCATACTGATCAGAGGATCATTAAGTGATTACTAAGTATCTTAAATAAAAAGCCAAGAGGATATGGTAGATTCATGCCATCAGCTACACTGGAAGTGTGGAAATTAACCATATTGTTTAAATTGTTATGGAAAAGATTGGGAGGGAAGCAGGATAATTGAAGGTAGTACTTGAGAGCTTGCTTCCTGTTAGACATAAGAAGTTATAGTAGGTCATGGACATATCATCTGCTGATACATCATCTAGGTACTTAATAAGATGATCTTGTAGTCCTCAACCCATAAACAGCTTCTGTTATGAGTGACAAAACTAGTATGGCCACCTTTAATGCATGCTTTTGAATTGGAAGTAACTTGCTATCAGAATTTTGGCTTCCTGACTGTAAGCTGTGCCTTGCTGATATGCAGGTTGAGACAGCAGCAACTTCAGCTCCTTTATTATCACTTATAACTCCTTTAAATTCGGGCTCACAAGATTCATATTGGAGGGCTCCTCCGAGTGTCTCATCAGTGGAACTTGTCATTGTCCTTGGCACTATTTCTGATGTTGCGGGTGCTATCCTCCTTGTTAGTCCTTGTGGCTATTCAATGTCTGATGCTCCCACTGTAAGTCTGCTTTCTCCTGACTTATTATTAATAGATCCACAATGAAATCGTCACTAGATTTTGTCATGTTGTTTGCAGTATTTCTCTCTATATGTCTGTTAATTCTTTTGTTTGTGTTTTATATCAAATGTTTGTAGACCTATTCTCTCTCATGAATAATAGTAAATCCATATTGCAAAGCCTTTATTGGGACAAAAGTAAGAGGGAGAAATATGCAACAAGAATCGAAAAGGATAAATGGAAAAAATTAAGGGTAGGCAAGAATAATTTGCATTGAGCATGTATGTACCGAACTTCTAAATTTATGGCATAAAGGCTACTAAACTCAAAAGGTACTGAACTTTTACTTTTTTAGCACTAGAGTAACTTATTTTTTGGTGGCACATACCAAACTATCATAAAAGTTTCAGTACCTTGCGTGCAAAACTTATGCAGGCTCATTACCTTTTGTGCCAAAAAATAGAGTGTAGTATCTTTTGTGCAAAAAATGTAGAAGTTCAGTACCTTTAGTGCCAAAAGAAAAGTTAAGTGCCTTTTGTGCCAAAACATGTAAAAGTTGAGTACTATATGAACTAAAAGCCCTCAAGTAAAAGTTAGAGAAAAGGAAATAAAATGTTACATCTGGTTCCATATGTAAATTAATAGTTATGATCTTATCATTAGTTGCTTCTCCACTTGGGGCCTTAATCACAACAAAATCTTGGTTTTCCTGTTGCAGTCACCTAAGTTCTGAAGTGAATGCTTTCAAACAGAAAAATAATTCCTAAACTGGTTCTTCATATTATTATTTGCACGACTTTTTCTTTTTAGCTTGGAATAAAACAACCACATGGCACTGCGTATGAGGATATCATATCATACCTTAAAATCAATTTTCAGTTTCTTCACCTTGTTTGACTTTGCATTTTGTGTTTGCACTGTACATATAGGTGCAAGTATGGGCCAGTGATAAAATAGACAATGGTAAAGGATCATGTGTGGGAAAATGGGATTTGCGGTCTTTGATTTCATCTTCATCTGAACTCTGTGGCCCGGATAATTCGTCATTTAATGATGGTAAAGTTCCCAGGCATGTAAAATTGCCCTTCAAGAATGCTGTCAGATGCCGCATTATTTGGATAACAATCCGTCTTCAGAAAGTTGGATCTAATTCCGTCAATCTTGATAGAAACTTTAGTCTTTTGACTATGGATGAAAATCCCTTCGCGGAACCAAACAGGCGTGCCTCTTTCGGAGGTCAAATAGACAGTGAACCATGCATCCATGCTAAAAAAATTCTAGTGGTCGGTAGAGCCGTCAGAAATGATGTTGGGACATCGCCTCAGGGTTCTGACTCGATAAATGTGAGAACTTGGTTAGAAAGAGCTCCACAGCTTAACAGATTCAAGGTAACATTTCATCACTCCTAGCTCGAATTCTGAATTGATCTTCAGCATCAATATTATTGTTTTTTAATGTTCTTTCTTTATTTCTCTTTCTTTTTCTTTATTATATTATTATTATTATTATTATTACTATTTATTTATTTATTGTCATCATCATCATCATCTATTAGAAGTTAAATCCCCCTCCCTTGTTTGTTTAAGAAATTGTCTTCACTTTTCAGGTTCCTGTTGAGGTTGAGAGGTTAATGGACAATGATCTTGTGCTGGAGCAATTCCTATCCCCTGTTTCACCCCAATTGGCCGGATTTCGTTTGGATGGTCTTAGTGCAATAAAGCACCGAGTTAACCACTCACCTTCTTCCGATGTAAATACTGGGGACCCTACCTCGTCTCTCCTGGAAGATAGGCTTATATCTCCTGCTGTGTTGCATATTCAAGTATCTGCCCTTCAGGTATTTTAAAGATCCTTTTTGTACTGATGGCATATTACACAATCCAGGACCAAGTTGGTTTTTTCTTGAGAGTTATCTGACGCATATTGCTGCTTATCAGCAAGTCAGGATCAAAATCTTAGCTAGTCAATTGAAAGTTGAATAGATCTTTATTAACATCACTAGACCAGTTTTCAGTCAGTCTCTTTTCTCGATGAAGTGAAACAGCAGTGTTGGTATAGGATTTGAATAATTGGACGAATTTTGATAAGGCAAAAGTTTACTTGGATGATATATGAGTGGGCTAGATTTGCTTTGAGAAATGAGAAAATATTGGCGAAGTGTCGTAGGTAGAAGTTTAAATTGCCATAAATAACAGTCTGCTATCCCAATTCCCAAAGACTTGGCAATATATTTACCATGAAGTTTTCCTGTCATATTCGCGTTGTACAAAAGATACATAAGATGAGGATAATCAGTTTGAATATTTGGTAGAACAAGCATAAATCTTTTTTCTTCGTCTTGGATTATTCATCTTCTTTTTTGTGACCTGATCTAATTATTGTCACAGGAGTCTCACAACATGGTAACTGTGGCTGAGTATCGGCTACCAGAAGTGAAGGCTGGGACACCAATGTACTTCGATTTCCCTAGGACAGATAACCACTCGCCGCATTACATTCAGGCTTCTTGGAGATATTGCTGCATTTTCAGATGACCCAAGCGAAGATGATCAAGAATACAGAGCTCATCCATGGGCTGCAGGCTTGTCCTTGGCAAACAGAATCAAGTTGTACTATTATGCTGATCCATATGAACTCGGTAAATGGGCAAGCCTTTCAGCTGTTTGATCATCGTCATCGCAACTGTCTGCCCAGCTAATTCTTTAGTATCTAGGACTGTTTTTAATAGCGAATGTTTTTTTCACGATTCATTTTTGTTTGTATCTTGTTGTCATGTATGTAAAATTTTAATGTTGGTTCATTGATTATACACCACCGCGTGTAAAATGTTACGGAGTATAAGAGACATAACCCCTGACTAAGAGTTTAAGGCCAGGGTTCATTATGAGAAAGAAATACAACAGTAACTTTTCCTTGCATCTTTAAATTTTGTTGCTTGTTGCTCCTATGAAGAACCGATACAAATATGAAACGGATACATAAATACCCTTATAAATAGAAGTTTTAGACCTAGTTCATCAATGTATAAAAAAGCACATCAAACACAACATACGGAAGAAGGAAAAAAAAAAGTGAATTATACAAGTTATACTATAAAGACACCAATATGTTTATTCAAGTGGTACGGTACGAAGAAACGGTAACAGTTCAAGGAGATGGTTTCATTTGGGTCTTGATGGCAGCAACGAGTTGATCATAAGCAGAAGCCCATGCTTGCTTCATTTCTGGTGACCACATCTCATCTCCAACTGCTGCTTTTATTGTCTCCAATAATGCATACTTTGTCACCTGGTAGTATATAAAGTGGAGTTTATATTTATTTATTTTTAAATCAAAGAATTTATCAAAAATAATAATATCAAATATATTTATACATACAAGAAATTTCTTTCATGTTTGTAGGTGTACGTACCTCAAAGTGTTCATCCACGACACCATATTTGAAGTGCACAGCCCCCATTTTGTGAAGAGTAGAATCCCTAATCACAACTTTTCCAGCTTTCCGGAGTTGTACTGCTGCTTCACAAGTCTGTACATTGGAATGTTTATTTCATAAGTAAATTATCCTAATACTCACAATAAGGTAAATTTGTTGTACAAGCTGTAAAAATTGGTTTTATTGGTATTTAAGTGATACAGTTCAGTTCGTCGCTTTATGTACAATTTTACAAGTATTAGCTAGCTAGTGTAAAGATATACTATTAGTCTTTAGGACTTTAGATATTTGAAAACCTATGTAGTAGAAAAGTAGAGAGAGTGACCATGACAAGCACAGATTTAGCATGAGATTTGAGCTTGGCATTCTCTTCAAGTGGTACATTCGAGTCCTTGAGAAAAGAAAACAATTTCTGAGCGGAAGGCGCAATCTCAAATATCCTGTAAAACACAACTAAACAACTTAATACAACAAAAATTGGAGAACATAATGAAATTTAAAAAAAAAAAGAAAAAAGAAAGAAATTCTTAAATTGTTTTTATGAGCAAAAAATGGTATACTTGAGAAAAAATTTGAGACCCCATTCCCCAGCATCCTTCTTCATCAAGTTCCAGGACTTGACAACCAATGCCTCTTGTTCTTCCGTGAACACAATAGCCCCATCTTCATACAAATAATTAAAATGATATTAATAATGATCACTGATCAGACTTGACAATTTAGTGTAATTACGTAGCGGATACCTATGGAAAAAAAAAAAAACACTAACTAACCCATGGTTATAGTGGATTGGTTGATCTGGTCTGGTGAGATTCGATCTTTTAACCTTGGCAAGTATATGTGAATATATTGTGAAGCAATATTTGATTTCATAAATACTACTCTGGAGTGTCCCTTGGTGATAATACAGGGCCATAGTTGGCTGTCCTACAGGCTACTTGAAGGTTACAAAACTTTGATCAAGTGATGATAAAATTCGTTGAAAAGTAGTTTGTAATAGTAAGTCCCAAACCTGGGGCAGTACACAGTTTGTTTTTTTCATTCTTGATGGATTCCATTTCAACCACAGAATGAAAATGGTTCAATGAGTGGAAAGTATACTTGTATACTTAGGCCCTGGTTACTTTGTATTTACAAAGTTGATCAAATCACTTTTTTTACATTTGGGCCCCCCAATGTAAAATTTTTGGAATACCAGTGTGTTTTGAATGAATAATTGACTGATTGGTTGTCTGAAAAAGTTTGTGTTTGTGGACAAAGATTCTGTTTTCAAACACACATTTTAGATTGGTTTGTTGTGTTCTGGATGTGTGTTTTCGAATTATGTGCACAATACATTGTTTGGTTTGCGGTGTAATGTTTCTGGACTGTGTTTATAAATTGATTGATTGGTTTGAAGTTTCATTTTTTGTTGTGTTTTGAAGGTTTTGGACATAATAGAACATAATTGAACAAGAACAGAACCAAATCATTCAACTTTCATAACAAGAACATAACCAAATCATTCAACTTTCATAACAAGAACAGAACCAAATGGTTGAACTTTCATAACAACATGTAGGAATATGAAGTCGAAATCAAGGATGTATAGCAGCGTGAATGCTTACTACCGCTAGTTAAATTTAATAGACTTCAAATTTTAGTTATTTTTATACTATAAATAAATTCATCATCCATTTGTTATGTTACTAACGGTTCAGTCTAAAAAAAACCTTTAATTTGAGATATAAATCTAAGGCTTGAACTTTTAAACTCGCTGGAGGTAAAAAAAACAGTATACACGCAATCTAATCTCAATCTGCAAGTGATTCTAAATAATTTTCCCTTGGAGCAACGCAAGCAAATAAAGTGTTCATTTTGTCACTAACATGGCAAATTAGTTTAAGAAACCCAGAAATTACACAAGCAAATAGTGTCTATTCTGAACACACACAGGATTCTTAATTCTTGAAGTGACATTACTACATATTTGTAATGCTTGAAACATGTTCATTATCCAAGTCTTGAACAAGTCACTGCCCCTGGGAGATCCGTCATCATCAATGGAGCTTCGAGCTCTGGGGCTAAAGCTAGTGCTGCGCCCGTTCTCTTCAATTGGGCTCCTCTCCTCGTGATTACCATTTCGATCTTCAACATCATCTTTTAGGCGTCAGCTCCTATCCGGACTACTGTACTGGACTGGGCTTGCTGCCTTGTCATCTCTTGGAGATGGTGAGCCCACCTCTTGGGCTTCTTTCTGGAGTTGGGTTGTGCTTTCTTCCTCTATGTCTGTTGGGGCTCCTAGATCTTTTCTCTGACCTCTCAAGGCTAAGCTCCTTCTTTGGAGGATACCTAGATCGACTTGAGACATTGAATTTAACCAGTCAGTTCCATTAGTCAGTAAGTGAAAAGTCTCCTGCTTTTCTTTCAATAAATTATCAAAGAGGGAAGGGAAAAAAACAAAGTGTAGAATAAGATAACCCTGAAGGTGTCAACTAAAAAAGTTACTAGACCAGTTCACTTGAAATGGAATGGAAACAGAGGTATCTTATTGTAGAACGTATCTTTTTGCAAGTGTCAAATAAGTTGCTAGACATGAGACAACACATTTTTGGCAAGGCAAAAATATATGTGGCAAGGCAAAAATATACGTAGGAACAAAATCAAACAATCATGGCTAGATAGTGCAAAAACGTGCCAGCTAAAGATTAGGTTTCTTTTCTTTTTCTTAGTATTATTTTTTAATTCGTTCTCCTCTGAGCATTATTGGGTCTACAAGAAACACTCTTAGTACTAAGTGCAAGACAGGTACTAAACAGAAAATCTGATCTAGTATTTTAGGAACAAGACAGACGATAAACTATACATGAAACTCAAAATGTCTGATAAGCTACAATTCCGTTGTACTACAGTCCATTCACTAATTGCAACTAATATAGGAGCAAAGATTACCTGAGGCTACGACTCCTGCTATAACTACGGCTTCTACCCCTACCACAGCGAGGAGATGGTGACCGGGAGTAGCTTCGTGCACGACTGCATCACAAAGAGTTTGTATGTATCAGTACCAATGGAAATACTCCAGACTAATTACTTTAAAGTGAGAAGGATATAGCTTGCTAGAAGTAATCCTATAGAACCAATTGAAACAGACAAATAAGAATGCATGTAGAATTGATTATAATAGAGGAGCCGGAGTTAAATTACCAGATCTAATGACTTCTATGATCGTTCTCATATTTAGAATAATTTGTTGAAGTAAATCATTTGATTTGATTCTCATATGGTGAGATAAATATGATTGAATTCTATGATCCAATCACCATGCATAGAAGGTTCTTCTTCTTTTCTAGGTGCCACTGCCTTAATGTACTCGATTTCAAGTACTTTTTCCTGTATGAATTGCACTACTACATAAATCAAAACTACACATAAACACAGCTTCATTTTTGCATAACCGCACATAGTCAACTTAAACTCCAATGGCAGAAAACGAAATAATAGTGAATTTGTGTAGAACTACTTCCAGAAGAAATCAAAACTACTCAATTAGAAAGTAGTGTGTTAGTAGTTGTGCAAAGTGCTGCAAAGAAGTCTGTTTTCAACAAGATATAGGCGTTGTTACTGACGTAGATACAGATGTAACAATTTTAGATTGGAAAAACTGTGGCTTGATTCAAGGAGAGATTGTGAGTATCATGGATTGCCCCTCTTATTACTTGTAATCGCTTTTGATGCCATAGCCATAATCAATTTTGAATTTCCAACACTTTTGCCTGTATTCGTTGTAGCACCACATATTTACCCCAAAACATCAAAATGCTCCAATTCTATCATAACCTGCATAAATACAACAACTGTATTCAACTAAATTTAAACTCCAGCCACCAGTGGAGGCAAACATAGTGAATTCATGTAAAACCACTTGCAGCAGGACTCAATTTAGCAGTAATTTTTCCAAAGCAGAAGTACCACAATTACATCAAAAATGCACCAATTCTTTCAAAGCTGTGTTAATTCACTCGTATTCAGCTCAGTTTAAACTTCAACATAGTAAATTCAACATAGCAAATTCGATTAAAACTACCCACCAAGTCCTGTATTAGTTACTGTGCCACATATAAACTACATCAAAACTTCTTATCAGCATATATCCACTCTTATCCAGCTCACTTTAAACTTCATAACCAGTACATTTAACACATGGAATTATCTTAAAATTACTTACAACAGAAATCCCCTTGACAAGAAGAAACTCCTCGAGCGACATCCGAACAAACTCTCCGACGAGGAAGTCAAACGGCTCCGATTTCCAATCCTCATTTCCTGAACGGAAAAAAAAAACAATTACAATTCAATCACAATCACAAGCAAACTAACATTCATACTAGCTCAACTGTGAATATAATCAGTACCTGATTGGAGAATATTGTTGACGAGAAGAGAGAGGCCATAACGAGTGAGATTGTAAGGTATGCCAATGGAATTTGACGGCACTTTGTATGGCGGTTTGAGCTTCGTCACGAATATGACTTGCACTTGCCTCGAAGCTTCTTCAGATCCACCACCTGCGCCATCGACGTCCATCTCGTCTGAGCAGAGAGCACGACGGAGTAAAAACAGGGTAGGGTTTTAGTTTGTGTGGAAGAAAGTTAGGGTTTGAGAAAAACTTGATCTGCAAACAAGTCAGAATCAGCAATTGATTTCACAAGATTCGGCTCAATTCAGCTGTAAATTGAAAGAGGGAGAAAGCTAGGGTTTGAGAAAAGCGAGACAGGAAGAACGACAAGAACAACGAATTATGTTTCTGGACTGTGTTTATAAATTGATTGATTGGTTTGAAGTTTCATTTTTTGTTGTGTTTTGAAGGTTTTGGACATAATAGAACATAATTGAACAAGAACAGAACCAAATCATTCAACTTTCATAACAAGAACAGAACCAAATCATTCAACTTTCATAACAAGAACAGTACCAAATGGTTGAACTTTCATAACATGTAGGAATATGAAGTCGAAATCAAGGATGTATAGCAGCGTGAATGCCCACTACCGCTAGTTAAATTTAATAGACTTCAAATTTAGTTATTTTTTATACTATAAATAAATTCATCATCCATTTTTATGTTACTAACGGTTCGGTCTAAAAAAAAAACCTTTAATTTGAGATATAAATCTAAGGCTTGAACTTTTAAACTCGCTGGAGGTAAAAAAAACGGTATACACGCAATCTAATCTCAATCTGCAAGTGATTCTAAATAATTTTCCCTTGGAGCAACGCACACAAATAAAGTGTTCATTTTGTCACAAACAGGGCAAATTAGTTTAAGAAACCCATAAATTACACAAGAAAATAGTGTCTATTCTGAACACACACAGGATTCTTAATTTTTGAAGTGACATTACTACATATGTGTAATGCTTGAAACATGTTCATTATCCAAGTCTTGAACAAGTCACTGCCCCTGGGAGATCCGTCATCATCAATGGGGCTTCGAGCTCTGGGGCTAAAGCTAGTGCTGCGCCCGTTCTCTTCAATTGGGCTCCTCTCCTCGTGCTTACCATTCCGATCTTCAACATCATCTTTTAGGCGTCAGCTCCTATCCGGACTACTATACTGGACTGGGCTTGCTGCCTTGTCATCTCTTGGAGATGGTGATCCCACCTCTTCGGCTTCTTTCTGGAGTTGGGTTGTGCTTTCTTCCTCTATGTCTGTTGGGGCTCCTAGATCTTTTCTCTGACCTCTCAAGGCTAAGTTCCTTCTTTGGAGGAGACCTAGATCGGCTTGAGACATTGAATTTAACCAGTCAGTTCCATTAGTCAGTAACTGAAAAGTCTCCTGCTTCTCTTCTAATAAATTATCAAAGAGGGAAGGGCAAAAAACAAAGTGTAGAATAAGATAACCCTGAAGGTGTCAACTAAAAAAGTTACTAGACCAGTTCACTTGAAATATTGGAATGGAAACAGAGGTATCTTATTGTAGAACGTATCTTTTTGCAAGTGTCAAATAAGTTGCCAGACATGAGACAACACATTTTTGGCAAGGCAAAAATATATGTGGCAAGGCACAAATATATGTAGGAACAAAATCAAACAATCATGGGTAGATAGTGCAAAAACGTGCCAGCTAAAGATTAAGTTTCTTTTTTTTTTCTTAGTATTATTTTTTAATTCTTTCTCCTCTGAGCATTATTGGGTCTACAAGAAACACTCTTAGTACTAAGTGCAAGACAGGTACTAAACAGAAAAATCTGATCTAGTATTTTAGGAACAAGACAGACGATAAACTATACATGAAACTCAAAATGTCTGATAAGATACAATTCCGTTGTACTACAGTCCATTCACTAATTGCAACTAATATAGGAGCAAAGATTACCTGAGGCTACGACTCCTGCTATAACTACGGCTTCTACCCCTACCACAGCGAGGAGATGGTGACTTGGGAGTAGCTTCGTGCACGACTGTATCACAAAGAGTTTGTATGTATCAGTACCAATGGAAATACTCCAGACTAATTACTTTAAAGTGAGAAGGATATAGCTTGCTAGAAGTAATCCTATAGAACCAATTGAAACGGACAAATAAGAATGCATGTAGAATTGATTATAATAGAGGGGCCGGAGTTAAATTACCAGATCTAATGACTTCTATGATCGTTCTCATATTTAGAACAATTTGTTGAAGTAAATCATTTGATTTGATTCTCATATGGTGAGATAAATATGATTGAATTCTATGATCCAATCACCATGCATAGAAGGTTCTTCTTCTTTTCGGTGCCACTGCCTTAATGTACTCGATTTCAAGTACTTTTTCCTGTATGAATTGCACTACCACATAAATCAAAACTACACATAAACACAGCTTCATTTTTGCATAACCGCACATAGTCAACTTAAACTCCAATGGCAGAAAACGAAATAATAGTGAATTTGTGTAGAACTACTTCCAGAAGAAATCAAAACTACTCAATTAGAAAGTAGTGTGTTAGTAGTTGTGCAAAGTGCTGCAAAGAAGTCTGTTTTCAACAAGATATAGGCGTTGTTACTGACGTAGATACAGATGTAACAATTTTAGATTGGAAAAACTGTGGCTTGATTCAAGGAGAGATTGTGAGTATCATGGATTGCCCTCTCTTTACTTGTAATCGCTTTTGATGCCATAGCCAAATCAATTTTGAATTTCCAACACTTTTGCCTGTATTCGTTGTAGCACCACATATTTACCCCAAAACATCAAAATGCTCCAATTCTATCATAACCGCATAAATACAACAACTGTATTCAACTAAATTTAAACTCCAGCCACCAGTGGAGGCAAACATAGTGAATTCATGTAAAACCACTTGCAGCAGGACTCAATTTAGCAGTAATTTTTCCAAAGCAGAAGTACCACAATTACATCAAAAATGCACCAATTCTTTCAAAGCTGTGTTAATTCACTCGTATTCAGCTCAGTTTAAACTTCAACATAGTAAATTCAACATAGCAAATTCGATTAAAACTACCCACCAAATCCTGTATTAGTTACTGTGCCACATATAAACTACATCAAAACCTCTTATCAGCATATATCCACTCTTATCCAGCTCACTTTAAACTTCATAACCAGTAAATTTAACACATGGAATTAGCTTAAAATTACTTACAACAGAAATCCCCTTGACAAGAAGAAACTCCTCGAGCGACATCCGAACAAACTCTCCGACGAGGAAGTCAAACGGCTCCGATTTCCAATGCTCATTTCCTGAACGGAAAAAAAAACAATTACAATTCAATCACAATCACGAGCAAACTAACATTCATACTAGCTCAACTGTGAATATAATCAGTACCTGATTGGAGAATATTGTTGACGAGAAGAGAGAGGCCATAACGAGTGAGATTGTAAGGTATGCCAATGGAATTTGACGACACTTTGTATGGCGGTTTGAGCTTCGTCACGAATATGACTTGCACTTGCCTCGAAGCTTCTTCAGATCCACCACCTGCGCCATCGACGTCCATCTCGTCTGAGCAGAGAGCACGGCGGAGTAAAAACAGGGTAAGGTTTTAGTTTGTGTGGAAGAAAGTTAGGGTTTGAGAAAAACTTGACCTGCAAACAAGTCAGAATCAGCAATTGATTTCACAAGATTCGGCTCAATTCAGCTGTAAATTGAAAGAGGGAGAAAGGTAGGGTTTGAGAAAAACGAGACGGGAAGAACGACAAGAACAACGAAACACAACTGTAAATTTTTATGAAATTGCCATGAGAATACTTGCTTGACTGAAGTCAAACTTTTTCTGATGTAGAAAAAATGAATATTGGCACAACTTATCCTTTGCCATTCTGTAATTTTGGAGAAGAAGAAAGGTTAGTATAGTAATTTTAAGTGGGTGGTCAAAACACATGATATGGTGTGTTTCAAAACCGGACACCCCCCTAGGATTTGGTTTTGGACCTGTGTTTGTAAAAGTTTTCGGGCCATCCCAGCGGGCTGCAAATACACTGAAATGAGTAACCAATCGTTGTGTTTCGCGCGGTCAACCGTGAAATTTGGTAAAACACACCAAACCAATCAGGGCCTTATTTCAACCTTTTTTAAAGTACCACTGGTCTATGATTATGCCATTTTGGACTAAGAGTCTATTGCATATTTGCAAAACTCGGTTCATGCGGTTCACAATCTATTACGTGAACCCGTGGGGTTTAACCAATGTGCATCCCAACGATATGAACCGGTGTTCCCAATGTTATTTAAAAAACAAAAGAAACATGATACTGTAGCACTTTGTAGCTCAGCTCTAACAGAATACTACTGAAATGTTATAAAAAAAAAAAAAGAAAAAAACAGTACATAATCAGCAACACAAAGTCAAAAAGAAGCAAGGAGAAGGGATATACAACAGACCGGAACAAGAAACCTCCTGCACTACATATTTTTTCCATCTTTTAATGTTAAATGGGGCTCAAATGCATTCATTCATCCACACCCGTAACTCACATCTGGCATAGTAACAGCTGAATCGAATGGAACTTCAACTCTCTCCTTCACGATGCATCGCACGTCACCATTTTCCATCACCGGCACTTTCCCAGGCGGGCACTCGATACTGGCTCCTCCTTTTTCCTGCAGCTGAAATAAGTCCGAAAGCTTAAACTCATTCTCCCGTTTCTTCAGCCTAGGCTCAAAGCCAGCCAAACTCAAGATAGTTATCACCCCAACTATGGTCACTGCTGCCTTCACTGCCGAACCGACCAAGACTTTTACCCGTTTGAACGGCCCACACTGTTTTTCTGATTTGTGGTGTTCTTTCAAATCCCCTGTTCTTATACCATTTTGAGCAAGTTTGTTTGTGGAATGGAACGATGGGAGATACGCATTGTCAGCAAGTGAGGGCCGACTGGGATATGGGGGGAGGAGGAGATCAGTACTGTCCTCTGTTTCGCTTGCAAAAGTGATGGCCTCGTGAATAACTTCCAAGTCTTTACCTTTGTATTCCTTCAGCTCTTTAAGGAGCTTCTGTTGGCTGTACTCGATTTCAGCCAAAGCAGCTTCTTTATCATACCATTGCTGCTGCTGCAGTGCCTAGTATGCAAAATAACAAGGTAATAAAACTATTAGAACAGTATTTCAGAAAGTAAATTAAGGTTTGAATAGCATACCTGCATTTACACGAAGCATAGAGGTTGTAATGGTAATCGAGAGATACTACAGATAAGAATTGGGATTTTTTTTTTTTAATTCTTTTCGTTTAGAAATTGCTGGCCTAATTTAGAACTACTCGCTTAGCCCATAGATAAAGCGTTATACACAAGTTTACAATGGATTCATCGATAGAGCTATTGAGTTTTTGCTTCCATAAATATATGCTCTGCATTCACGTTTCTCTCTATCATTCCTTCAACTTCCATTCCTGTCATCTTTCCTTTCATATTCTCGTGTTCCCCCAGATCCCATTATTCTCTACATATCAGTTATGTGTCTTCCTTCAATGATATATGTGGTAAATGTTTTAAATGTTTGTGTAGCATGGTGGAAATGTGGTAAAATTCCATGATATATGAAAATTAACTACATAATTTTGTCCATGTGGTGGTATTTCACTTTCTTAAGCATAATGTAACTTTCTTAATTATATTCTTTTACTTATTTAATCTGTTATTGAAACAAATTAACATAAATAATAGTAGCAATGGAGCTAAGCAAAAAATAACACACAACTTCCCACCAAACAAGCAACATAAATTATTGCCTAAGCTATGCCAATCAAACTTTTTAAAAACAAACAATGGATTAGCTAACACAAATATGAACTAGCACAGTACTGAACGGCTCATTAGTGAAGTTTTGTGCTTAAATCCATGATGAAGCTAATAAAGCATTATCTCGGTTAAACCCCAATCTCTTCATAGTCATAGATTCACTGCCCAATTCATTTCTTACCTCCATCCTCACGATTCTCACCCTAAAAAAGGAAGTTCTAGAACATTATCATCCGTAAACCGCATGGATGAAGTATTCACTTGGTTAAAACCCTAATACCAAGCCATATACCATAACATTCAGCAACAAAAACCAGTTCGGCATTGGATATTCGGGGCACTTCTATACAGCCCTAAATGTAACACAACATTAACATCATCAAAAAAAAAAAAAAAAGATAGAAGAATCAAAATTCAGGAAAGAAAAGAAGGAAGCCAGGAAGAAAGCTGCTTCTTTATCCTACCACTGCAACAGCAGTGCCTAGTATGCAAAATATAAAAGGCATCTTAAACTTCTCTAACTGTTGGCTAATGAACTTTCAAATCGATAAAGTAAAAAGTATGACCAAGGTTTTGTGATGGATATAGAGAGCAACTTAATGATGTGTTAGCTCCCATACAGAATCTTCGGGTTCATATGATTCTCATTATTTCCTAAACTTCGACCCTTGTCTATCTTAACACCATTTTGCCACCTTCTATCCCCATTCTTTTCTGAACCGTAGTAATGCGACAGCCATTCACTATCAAGTGATAGCTAACAGGCGCATCCCTCAGTAAAGGTGATTAGGGAAAGAATGGAGATAGAAATTGAGACAGGGAAATAATTTAGACGGAATGGAAAAATATGAGTGATGACAAAAGGCGCCGAAATAATAAGGAAAATGAGAACAATACAAAGCAAGCATATGGAGAGAAATCTCATTGTCAATATCTAATATCAATATTCATTTAACAAAGTTCAAGACTATATAGAACTTAACTTAGGGTTCACATATTAAAGTTGTTAATGTGCAATATCTAAAATAAACCAAGTAACCAATAACTAGTAAATAAAGAAAAATCATAATCCTAATCTAACCAGGAATAAAAGGCTTAGTGTCAAATTATGTATTCAGTTTTATTCGTGAACTAAATAATATATGAACCTAATAAAGTTGATAATGCAATAAATGTAGATACATTCTAGTAGATTAATCTAACTCGAATATGTAATTTTACTAGTTTTGATTAACTTCACTATGAGCTCCTAGGTGGTAGGTTATGTACACATCAAACCTCATGACCGTGATAACCTTACAGAAAGGCCGCACGTCACTGTGGAAAACACAACAACAGGAACGCATTAAGGGTACACAAAAAGAGTGAAACCAGATTAGAACTGACAGGAAATTCTTTGAAGTTCATTGTTATAGTTCTTTCATTTTAAAAATTCTCCATTACAAAAGAATCATAACCCTTTTGGAAAATACTCTGAAAAATCTACATGCATGACTAAAGTACCTAAAAGCACAGATAGAAGATTTCACATTCTATAGAGCCAAGCTTCCTACAACATACCGAAACGTATACCACAGATTTCACTAATTTAAATCTTCACGAAATGACTTGTCAGTCATACATACTATTCGCTCTCTGTCAGAAAGCAAGAATTTTAATTTTCATTTATAAAGCGAGTCAGACCAATTTATAGACATAACCTGGGTCAGCCCAAGCTCGATTATACCCAGTTGCGAAATTCAGTAACATTCCATCATCTTCCTACTCAATTTCCCGGTATTAGTTGTTTGAACCCTACTCTTTTATGACCTTATAACTCCAATTATACTTATACCACCTTATGACTTCGTCCGGGTTCGACCTGCTCCAATTTCCATATGTATTCTTAGTTAAGTTTCTACAGAAAGAAATTGTGAAATACTTCAACTATACACATTCGTTTGAGCTTATTTTAAGCAGCAAAACCCCAATAATAATGTGCTACTATTGCGAAATTGGATTACTAAACTCTTTTACGACCTTATAACTCCGATTATAATTATACCACCTTATGGCTTGGCTTCGTCGGGGTTCGAACCCTCGACCTACTCCAATTTCCATATGTATTCTTAGTTGAGTTTCTACATAAAGAAATTGTGAAATTCTTCAACTATACAGATTCAAGAAAATGAGCTACTATTGCGAAAATGGAAACCCTAAAATTAGAGTCTGAAAACGAAGAAAGGGAAAATCGAACCTGGAGAGAAGAAAGCTGGCCTTCAAGGGATTGAAGAGCATCTCTGATACTAAGAAGGCTGTCTGTTTCTTCATCTTCTTGTTCAGAATCAGATTGTTGTCATCCCCAGTTTTTTTGTTAGCATTGGAAGTTGGTTCGCGAATGCAGCTGGTAATCTTGGACCTCAATTCAGAGGTCTTTGCGAGAACAAGTGCGATTCTATCAGCATCCATGGGGGAGAAGCAAGCTGCTCTGTTGTTGGTGTTGGGGAAAGTGTATTGAGTGATTGGAAGAAGCGCCAAAAGAGATGGGGCTGGCTGGGTATATGAAAATCCAAGGAAGAAGAAATTGTGGTGTCAAATGAAAAGGGTTTGTTGTTGGCGGTGAGAGAGCTTTTTGGCTGCACCCTCAGCTTTACAAGACTGACAGGGAAATTTTGGGGAAGAAAACATCTCAAATATAGATTATAACATCTTTAGACCATACTTATAATATTTAGTTAAATATTAAACCAATGAGGTCTAGCTCAATTGGTTAGACTGAGGTGTCATGACACTAGAGGTCATAGGTTCAATTCTCGCAAAGTGCGAGATTATTTATAGTTTATTACTAGCTTTGTAATGCTATTTGTGAAATTGTAATGGTTCGATTATTGAAAAAAATTTAGTTAAATATTGATTTTAATTATTGGACAAGTAATGTGAGGCTCTATTTATCATTGGGCAGGCTACAAATTGGTCAAAGTGGACATATTTTTACCTATTGAACGGATGCACAAAATTTCTACTCCCTCCCTCCCGATGATAAGTCTACGTTTGCTTTTTGCACAGTTTTTAATGAATAATTTTGTTTGATAGTGTTATATTAATATTATATGTAAATGTGGGGTAGTTGATTACAAAAGTGTGAGGTATGAGTGGAGATAAAGAAGTGTAAATGTGGGGTCCATATTTAAAATAATATAGATGGGATGTAGGGTACTTTCCAAAAATGGAAACGGAATTGATTGAGACGTCCAAAAAAGGAATACGTAAAGAATTGATTGGGACAGATGAGTATCAATCTAATACCATGGGGGTTATTTTCGGCTAATGGACCCCTTTGCTTTATTGGAACTCATCACGTGTCTGTTCATCACCTGCAAATCGATACTCGTCGGACACCGCTACACCACAAATTTTCCGGTCAATCACGTCCACCAATTCTTAACAGTAGACGTCACACAAGCTGCCAAACTGATGAAACTTACCCCTAGGTTAATCGTCTTTCCCCCCCAAACTCGATTTTGGAGGAATTTTTTCTGTGGGACATAGCAATAGCGGGCAATTCGAAATTTGAATTGTTCTGAATTTTAATTTCAATTTGATTTTCCCCTAGATGTCATATTCATGCATCGATTTTGCCTCCAATGCTAAGTCACATGTATCAGGTAAGATTACACCTACACAATTCACCTAACTTGAAACGCTTCTGCCTTTCAAAAACCACAAAGATACTTCTGAAAGAATACGTCAATATTATTTGACTACAAGTTGAGATGGAAGACGACACCGGTGAGGGTCATGTGTTCCGGCGGAGACGAGGAGCTGCAGACACTAGCAGAAACCACTCAGCCAATTACTGCGGTAAGTAATATTTCATCCGGTACTTGTTCTGTTTCTTAAGTACTTTTATTTTCTATTTAATATATTGGGTATGAAATTCAACCCCTTCTCCTAATGTAGGTGTTGATGATGGTGGCTCAAGGGGATCGGGTGTTGCAGGAGCCGTCAACCGCACAAGAAACACTAATACACAAGGTGAAAACATTCTAACACCCCCCAACATAAAAAAATTTAGAAAAATGTACATGTCTTTCTGATTTTTGGTCTGTGTTTGTATAAAGAAAACAAAAAGATGAAGAATTCATCATAAATTTTGGATAATGTGATTGTATTTTATGCTTATTCAAACGCCATGTGCTTTCTAGTGACATATTTGAGTAATGTTTTCTTATGGTTAAGTTGAATACTAATTAGAGTTTCATATTACATGCCGAAACTGGGTGTCTATGTTAGATTATTAGTGTACATTTGATAAGTGGCCTCTATATACATGTAATTACTACATATAGTTTATTATGGTAGAGTTTCATATGCCTAATGCATTCAAGAATTCACAAGGGAGTATGTCGAAATATGCGTATGATGTGTTGCCTATGTATTCGTTGTTTAGGCTACGTGAAACTGAGACAAGCAGTCACACGCGGGGTGCCTAGGAGTGAGGATTACCCTGATTCAGGTTATCCATATCTATCTCTGTATTGATAGGTGTCAATAAAATTTAACTAATCATGCCGATAACTTGTAATTGATATATGTAATATTGCGTTTATAATTCCGAGTTTAATTAACCACGAACCATTATTGTAGATGGATCATATGAGATGGTACGGGTCCCAAAGAACAGATACAGTAGGCCTGTTGAAAATGTTCGTTTGTACCGAGGTAATCACATGTGTTGTTGCCTTTGATTGACTTCACGTCTTATTTGTTTTTTTGATGATCTGTCTGACCTGGCATGTTTACTTGTTGTAGATGGAATGCCGGATGAAGTTACTAAGAAGAGGTTCATGAACAATCAGAATTCGCCGGGTTCGCCTACTGGTATGGGTAGATAATTCAACTTATTTAATTTATCCGAGTATTTACAACTTTCTATTGAATGTACTAATGAGTTTGACATTTCATTATCAGATACACCGTCTCATTACCACCAGAAACAAAGGAAGGGTGGTTTTTACCGGGGGACTGATATGTGATTCTTTGATAAGCAATTTCTCAGTGACCTGTAATGTGTTTGGGTGTGTGAAAAAGTAGTCATCAGGTGTTATGTCTGTGCGTTTGTAAAACTGAATCCCTCTTTCTTTTTCTTCCTGTCTTGGTTGGGGTCCATGTTATTTGCAGGGTATAAGGGCGCACATGACATCCCAGTTGGTCGGGTGAGACGGGGGCTGGTCCAGCGTGAATCCTCTCAGAATGGCAAGTAGTTAGTCATTTAACTTAGTTAATATGTTGGTATCTGTTACAATATGAACTTTTAATATAGAACAAAAGTGATAAAAAAAGATGTAGGTCATGATGATAATGTGTTGACTGGTCGATCTTGTTATGATACATATAATGAGGCTAATTTGAATGTTGATCTGGAGGAGACACCAGGTAAATCATTATGTTTTTACTATCCTTTTTCTTTTTCATTTGATGTTTAATTCCCTAACCATCAAACATTATTAGATATAAGTGTGATTGTAAACATGAATAGATTACAATTATTGGTCTCTTGGTAATCATTTTTTTCTATGTAATTGATGAATGATTTCTTCTTACACACTCTTCCCTTTTTTTCACGATTTTTTTCTTGTTTGTTATTTCAGTTGCTATGAACTACCGCAACAACCTGCAGTCTGTAATAACTACTATACAGTCGTTGCCTTTCGCTAAGAAACATATCAGGGCGATCAAATGCACTCCTTTTTGGTTTTTCGTCAGGGTGATTCTTCAGATGGAAGACCCTGCATATTATTCACGGTTCAGAAAGAAAGATCAGAACATTACTAGGATTGTGAAACGATTTCATATGAGAGGTCGTGAGAGGGGGTTTCTGTTCAGGGAACATTTTGCGGTTTTGAAACGCGACCATGTAGAGATTGTGTTTGGTATCCGCGATGGGGTGATTAAGGTGGTCCCAGGCACGGGCACTGTGGTTATTACTGACTTCCTTAGACGTTGTTTTCCTTCCAAGTTGAGCAATGTGGGTGGTGGCAACTACAAGTTGGGGCCAGGTATGTTGAAGACGATCCTAACCAACTTAGTTGAGTCAGGAGACAAAGTACTTGATGAGGATGTTGCCAGGGTTCTACACTTGTATCTTTTGGCAGCTTTCTTTGTGCCCACTCAGAACCTCTCACTCAACTGGCGTGTAACGGAATTTTTAGCTGATTTCAAGACGATATGTGACTATGACTGGTGCTCTTATATATTGGAGCAGCTTATGGACGATTTGGAATGTGCTAACAATTGCCGGATTGGCTCATGTGCACTGTTCCTTGTGGTGAGTTCGAAATATCACACTCGGTGAATAGTATTAACATTTTTTTTTCTTTTTTGTCATCTCTTATTCTGTATTATATAAGTATTTTAAGACAATGTTTTTTTGTTTGTATTCTGATCACACCTTTCCTAATTTTGGATTTCTTGTATAGTTTTGGCTATGTGAGATTACCGACATTGAGCAACCTGTGGATGGGTGCGTGAAGTTCCCAAGATTCCTGAAGTGGGACTTGAACACACTTGCTACAATACTCACGAAGATTGACCTGGACCACCTGGATCAGTTCACGGTAAGGGACAGAACGTGTGATGCCTTTTTTATTTTTTATTTTATTTCTATGGGTTGATTTTCAGTTGTCATAATGTTAGAAGTCGAATTTTCAATATATGTTTTCATGATGCAGCAGCAGATCTAAGCATTTTCTTTTTAATGCTAGCTCTTGTCTTGTTTTCTATGTTCTAAATTCATGCATTTTAATTTGCTTTGGTTAATTAATTAATTAATTTATAATGTGTGTATAGTATAGTATATGCTACTGCTACTCATTGATCAATTATGGCATAGTACATTCTTATGACAAATTATGTGTATTATTTTTTTTTCATTCTTAATGGGGTAACTATTCAGAATATAAGTTGGTTGTTGTTTTTCAGTTAGCATGTCATAATCCGACTGTTGGTTGTGAATGTGTCTAGGTATTCAAGGCCGGTCTTGTGTTAACTAAGATGGAGCTTCTTATGTTGGATTCACGTGATGTGCCGAGCGGGGGGGAGGGGGGGAGACTTGTAATGGGTCTGGCCTGGCTGACGAAGTCGAAAGTTTGGAATCAACAAGGAACGTGGACAACGTGCTAACTGATATGGATGAGCCACTACCTAGAAATTGCACAAGGCAACTGACCAAGGATGACAAAGGCAAAGCCGCGAGGAAATATTCCCATAGTTTTACTGACGATGGTGTTAATCATGAAGGATTGGGAGGGGCCCAGATTAACAATATCAGAGCACAACCACCACGCCCTGATTTGCGACAAACAGGTCGTAGTGGGATGTCGAGTACTGAAACCCAATCTGTGAGTGAACCGTCGTATGTTTCTACACTTCCCAAGAACAACACCAATTCTGAGGTAGATATGCCTAGCTGCTCACTGGGGTTCGATGATGGTGATGTTGATCTAAAAAACTGCCCTAGTGTGGAACCATTTGTCAGTCCTTCAGGGAATGTGGGTATATGGATCGACTCATTCGTATCAGAGAAGCTAGTTCCTATAGGTAGTGGTGCACCTGTTTCTGTTTCAAACCCTACCATGGTAATGCCTCGTGTGAGTAGTGAATGTATCGGAGAAGATGCAACATGTTTGGACGGGTCAGTTGACAAGGAGGCTAGAATACAAATTTTCGAGGAGATGAAACACGCGAGGCAAATTGAGATGAAATTTAGGTGTGATTTAGAGGTGAAAGATTCCACAAGAGTAGTTGATCAAAATAGAGCTAAAGATGAGTTCAAGGATAAGGCCAGGGATATGATTGATTGCTTGAGAGCTAGCTTGGCGGAGAGTGACTTAGTTAAGACGCGATTGGGGAAGCAGACATACCAGGACTCGCTTGTCATTTTGCGGTTGAAGGATGAGCAAAAACAGATCGAGTTGAAGCTTCAACGGGAGATCCAAAACAACATGAAGTTCACAGCTGAGAATGAGAGGATGCTGAAATCCAGTAATGAGAACTATAATAGGAAGATTGAACTAGGTATTGAGAACGAGAGACTGAAATCGCATGTTGCTGACCTGCAGAGCCAGCTTGATTCGATATTTATAGGTTCAGCACCGAGTATCCCAGATCAGAATGATTCTGCCAATCTCCTGCCAAAACCGGTATGTGGTTTTGGTAAAGATGGTGCTCCACTTGTAGAGGTTGTTGTGCAGCAACAGAGGGTTCCAGGGTATAATACGGGTGATAATGTGAAACAAGTTCAGTATATGCCTTGTCTTCCAAGGGATGTGACTTTCCCATCCAATACAAGTAGTACTCCAGCTGCTACTTCAGGTACAACTGGGATCAAATTTGGTCAGAATGACATTGGTGCAACTCGTTTGTTTGATACTCCATCTTCTGATCTGCCTAAGGAAAAAGGATCCAGTTCCACTAAGGATGGTGGCTCGTCAACTTTGGATAATGGATTTAGCACTCCTATCACCGTCAAGATAGAGCCAGTTGATGACATACCTTTATCATCTTCGGTTATCATCAGGAGTGATTCACCCGAGCATGAGAACTCCATGATTCAGCGGATTCATGAAAGGACACTCCTTGATGCTAGGAAGAAGAAGAATTTTGGCTCACCTATTTCACTTGCTTTCACAACCAACAGGCGGCTTAATACAGATCAAAAGCATAACGACAGATGTCTGTTGACCGTGAGTGTGAGGCATACAAGCACACTTCGACACAATCAATCAACCTTCTTGTATCTAAGTTTAAGAACACTATCCCAAGGTATGTTACTACACCGCATATCATTTGTTTGGTTTTCTCTGATCCTTACATTATAATATAATTTACTTATAAATAGATCGTTACAATAACCACAACAACAACACCATCGATCTCACTCTTCGTCTCTGATCTAGCTAGCTTGAGAGATTAATTCTTCATCATTTTGGTCAGTAGATTATTATTGTTGATTAATTAATGAAAATTCTATCCAATGGAATGATTTGATTGGATGAGTTAATTCAGTAGTAATATAGATGCTGCATGTTATAATTAGTAATACTTCATCAAAATCAATGATGATGATTAATATATATTCCATTTGGTTAAGTTGTTCATCATCATGATTATTGACGCTATTTTATCATCAGTTTAATTAATCTGTACTGCTACTTCAAAATTTATTAATCAATTCATCATATATCGATCCACCGGTAGTCCACAAATTATTTGCTATTACTCATATATATGCTCATGATGAGTGACATACTAGCTAGTAGATGCTTCCATTTCATTTGATGATTATGAATCAGTCATTTTGACGTGTGTAAGTCGAATTTTCAATATATGTTTTCATGCTGCAGCAGCAGATATAAGCATTTTCTTTTTAATGCTAGCTATTGTCTTGATTTCTTTGTTCTAAATTCATGCATTTTAATTTGCTTTGGTTAATTAATTAATTAATCTATAATGTGTGTATAGTATAGTATATATTCTACACTGCTAATCGTTGATCAAGTATGGTACAGTACATTCTTATGACAAATTATGTCCATATCACAACAATTGCCTACTCGAGGTGCAGAACTCGTATATGACAAATTATGTCACACTTGATGACATGGAGGTGTTGCTCAACCATGAGAGCTTGGATGACTCGGTAAGGTTTTATAAGTTTATGCAGTTTTGATGAGGAGACGTATGCATATAAGTATTGACAATATATATCCTATGCAGGTTATTGACACTTGGGGGTTGTTGGTTAATCAGCTCTTCAATTCTGGCACAAAGGCGATGGATTCTCGTGTTTCTATTGCTAGGCAAACGTACTTGTTTCGGAGCACTCTATGGGTAAAGTGAAACATTATATACTCCCATTTATATGTGATGTATGGATGTTTGCATGTGTTCAATAATTCTTTTCTGGCTTCTTATATCTGATTCTTTCTTTTTTCTGTCTTTCCTTTTTTTTTTTGTGTTTGCATTCTGTATCTGGTTTATTCCATGGGAATATATTGTTTCAGTTTCAACAAGCAGTTGTATGTTGCCCGATATGATGTCGACAATTGGTTCAAGTCAATGGTGAAACAATTTATTGATAACAAGATCGTGGATGCTCTCGAGTATGATACGTGGCTAATCCCTATAAACACTACTGGGATGCTAGATCCACGTAAGGATGCTGGAAATCATTGGACTTTGCTGAGGTTCTCGGTTAGTACTTGCACATGGACCTTTTACAACTCAATGTCCCCCGTTAATGAGGACACGGATGAGCATTATCGTTGTGCCATGACCATGGTAAGCTGATGTAAATTTTGCGTGTTCACATAGTTGTATTTGTCAATTCGTATATACTCTTGTCCTATGCCACATTTGAATAAGATTTGAGGTGTGTTTTGTATCATTTTGCAGGTGAACTATGTCGAGAAGCAGATCAAGAATTGTGGCAAGAAAATGCGAATCCCGATATTCAGGAATGACCATAGGCCCAGAGTAGTATACAACCGCAACATGCCTCAACAAGCTGGAGGTAGTGTGGACTGTAGTGTCGTCGTATGCAGTGTCATAGAGACTGTGATAACCAATGGTAACGTTTTGAAAAAGAATTGGAGTAGGGATGACGGAGGACAATACCGGCTAAGATGGTTTACACATTCTGCAATGCCATACTCAATCGGGACCAAGGGCAACGAAACTGATTGAAATGCTGTTCATTAGAATGTTATATCCTTCTTTGTTATGAATTAATGACTTTCAGTTCATGTGGATTATGGCACCTGATTGCATGGTGTTTGTTCGTTACTTTGTTTTGTATGACCCATGCACTATCATATGAGCTTGAGTAGACATCGACTTGTTCTGTTGGTCTGTGCAGTTATTTATGATCATTTCATTGTCGTTTAGTCGGATAAATTATGTACCCGGTGTGACAGTTTTAATTATTAAGCAATATTAGCCAGAATTTTTTGTGTTTAATGTATCATGCCTGTTTAGGCCTGGATGTTGGCATGTTATGAGTGGCTTATGGGTATAATTAGCACGGTTATAGTTAATGAACAACCCGAATTAATTTAATCAAATTATTCGAGCTCGTTTTGTTTATAGCTTATAGAATGCATATGTAAGTAAGGTAATGCAATTTTGTCTGTAGAGTTTGTTTTAAAAATTAAAAATTCACAAACTTGAAGTTTTTATCCGATTGATATTCCTTTTGTATAATGATGATTCTGATTCAAATTACCCCCCCCCCCCACCCGGTAATGGTTATAGACAGAGTTATTAGGCACACTAAAAATCTAGAACAAAATACTGAATGTAATTAACACCACACCACAGTACAAGGACTCATACTATGAGATAAACTTGTCCTAGGTTAGTACCAGTACCAGCATCAGTACCTGTGGTTAGCATGAAAGTAGTACCCACGCACTTGCCTTACCTATACAGAAGATAGCAGTTTTTGTGTGTTAAAGGTACAGTTTCTGTATGATTTACATCAACCACTAACTTTGTGTATGATTCACCCAAAATCAGGTCCTCGATTCTAGCATTGTATATCTCATAAGGATAATGACAATTTTGGTGATATCAAATCTGATGTAAAAGATTTGATTCTATAAAGTTAGACATTGTATGTCAATAAAATAGGAAATGGTTGAACACGCCTTCTGAACATTGTAAGCTGCTAATGGAAATATCACATTTCTGGTAATTTTGGTGGACTGAACCACTGGACAAAGCAATGTGTAGAAGCAGAGCAGTCTTGATTTTGACCAATATACATACAAAATATATATGAACAGAAAAGCAATTAGTCTAGGACAATGTATCAGTATGTTTGACATTATCCAATGAGCTAGCACCAACATGATTGATAAGTAAAGGAGTCTCAAAATGTTACTACTGTCATATATATATATATCATTTCTTGATTTTACCAGAAATCATCTTTCTCTCCTAAAACTAAAGAACATCTTCTTCACTAACCAAAAAGAACTTGAGTACAAAGCAAACAAATATAGTATGGAAGAACACACTGGATTTTACCGTCAGATAACCAATCTGGATGAGAAAAGGCTAGTGAGTACATCCTTGTTATACATTGCTTTTTATACATGTCAATATTTTACAAGCATTATCTTATTAATATGTTCTTGACAAGCAATTCTTGCAAATCTGAAGGTCCATTATTTTGCTTAGTTCAAGATGTTCTATACTCATAGATGCATGTCTTTTTTACATTACATATGCTGATATATGCTTGTTGAATGCCTAATCCAGTCCTGGATAATTAGTTTGACAGTTTTAACATGAGTTTCCATATTTTAGCAGTGCTTTTATATGATTTTGTTAGAGTAGGGAGATATGTCGGCTCTTTTTATCAGGAGATATCAGAAAGACATGTTTGTTGATAGTTTTGACTTGTTGCTATATGCTTGTCTATCTTCAGTTTTGCATTTGTTTTCCTTCATGTAATGTATATAGGGTACAACATATCATGAGGAATATATTGCTTTGAAGGTTGTTAATAGTATGTATAAATAGCGGTGCCTGGCCCTTTTTTATTTCTTTTTTCTCTATGATGTAGCTCATCCCTCCCACATTCGTGACTGCTAACTTTCCTGAGGTCCCTGGTACCTTGTTCCTTTTTGGAAGTGATGAACTCCCATGACCTGTGGTTGTTGAAGAGGAGAATGGGATGGTTCATTTGGGGGATGGTTGGGAGGAGTTTAGGAATGAGTTCAAGATGGACCTTCAGGAGTTGTTAACTTTCAAGTTTGAAAATGAGAACGAGCTCTGGGTTCACGAGTACGACCGAGCTTGTGTCAGCCGCCCGTTGTTCATGAACATCGATGCTACTGGTGATGATATAGCGTTTGACATAGGGATGGCTGGAATCGAACTTGATGAAGTTGAGAGGAGGGAACGCAATGGGATTGAACTTGAAGAGGTTGTGGTACTGAACGAAGCAACAACGGAGGCGGATGCGAGAAACGGTCTTTTCCATGTCGTGTTATCAGACTCACCCCCTGTCGAGGCTGCACATCCGGATAACGCGAATGAAGATCAGACTGCTAACATGGCTGGCCGTCACTTGGAGCCGCCCAATCGTAGCCGGAACACTGAACATTCTATGCAGCAGGCTGAACTTGTTATTGATCGTGACAACCGTCTGAGATACCAGAGACCAGTTCATGGTGTGTGCGGGTCAGCTGGAATTGGAAATGATTCGGAGTGTGACGTTAGCCATCTAGTGCGCCGAGTCATGGACAGAGTTGTTGGACGATCAAGCCGAAGTGCTGGGACCCCTAGTGTTGTTGTTTCGGGTACTGATTCGCACATGGTTCCAACTATTGATGCCCCCGTTGTAGCGACTGATAATGAGCTGTTTGGGGTAGTTTCACCCCTGATCAAGATAGTGCTGTCCCGGTTTACGAGTCGTTGACAGGTGGCGATATAAGGGGAAGAGCTGTGGCAGATGTTTCTCCGGAGCTAATCCGTAAATCAGACAACAATGACAAGAGGAGTGTTAATTCGAAAGTGAGAGCAGGTAGTACGTTCTTCGTTATATTTATTTTCACGTATTAAACGTCATTAAAACAAAAAAAATTGATTGATTAACATACTTGGTAATATAATTGTGTGGATCCTTCAAATTATGCAGGACGCCGAATGTGCATTGGTGAGACATCCTCCCGAACATTGCAGTTCACAGACTCTGAAAATGAAGATCTTGCTAATGACGGAGGTCGTGGTAAGATAGATTGTGTAATCATTTTGGACTGATTGCATGTTCTTAAGTTATCTGTGGCATGAGTTAATGTATAAATGACAAATGACAACTACTTTTGATGTTTTATTTCACAGACTGTAAGATGGAGAGGGTTGTTGTTGCAAGACATGGGGTTAGATCAAATGGTGAGAGCCAGGTTTATGATTACATTGGATTTTATATATATATATATATATATATATATATATATATATATATATATATATATATATATTTAGGTTTCTTGCGAATTAATCATCTGTAACTAACGCGAGAATTCTATATCTGTCAGATGTAAACGGCTCACCTTCTAAGAGGATGGGAATTGGTCCATTACCAGCTCCTTCAACTGAAGGTATTAATCATTAATTAACTTCACCCAATATACATGATAATGGCGTTCGCCCTTATGTAATAGTGAATGTGTCAGTTTAAACTGACTTCTGATGCATCTTTTAAAACGAAAAGACACAGGGCAAATAACTGGTTGTTTAGGCAATGGATGTACAACTCATGGTCGTGATAACCTGCCCCCACCGAACATTCTTGAGGGGGCTGTCGATGTTTGCAGTGTATATTTTGCTGGTCCAGCATTTGTGGTAAGTTTAGTAGTAGGATCTTATGCGTTTTTTTGTTTGTATGTTCACAATCGTTTCATATTTTTTAGTATGTTATTTCATTTTAACCGATTTGAAATTGTATAGGTGCTAGATTCTGTGTTTGCTGAATGGAATCTGAGTGAAGGAGACAATTATATAACAATGATGGTGGCTTCCAGGGAGGTGACTTGCGTATTTTCAGGCAATGTGGCTAAGATAACTACGGGGTGGTCATCATTTTCAGCAGATAACAACCTTGCGCCCGGGGACCAGTGTGTATTTCTGGCTACAAAATCTTCAGCAAGCGTGTGGAATGTGGTGGTTATCCGAAACTGATCTGGAGAATCATCATTCTTTTTGTGGACGTGAAAAACTGGTCTAGGCCAACTTTTGCAGAATTTTTTCACGTGTTATATGTGTGGTCGCCAACAATGAAGAAGATATGCATGTCATGATGTCGATCAGGCATATGCAAAACACTATTTATGTTATGTGTTTTGTAGTAGTTCGTATTTCAGATCCTTCTAGAGGTACTTTTTCTATGGATTCTAAAACTCTGTTTAATGCTTGTCTGGATGAAACGTTGGGTTAGTTACTGTATTTTAATACCTGTCTGTTGGTGGTTTTAATTTTAAACTTCGATATTCTGCATCTATTTATCGACCCTCTGTGCTAGTAGTTTTTTGTAAATGACTTGAACTTATGGGAAAAGGACCACAAGCACAGTAATATGATGAACATATTTGATGGAATTGCAACTTCTGTTCTCAGACAAAGGAACGACCCAAAATTATCCGCATGAGCAGAATATAGCTGGGTTAAAAACCAATATACAATAGTAGTACAGTGATCAATATAGAAGACTCAAAACAACAACATCTTATTAACAACATCAAATGCACTTGGTAGGTTGTTACCAACATTACAACGGTGTCATTATGAAAAGTCACATGGAAGAATAATACTCGAGATCCACAAAAACAAGTTACAAAAGGATACATATGAAATTCTGATAAGTAGTGGTCAATAAGTTCAACGGAGCATCACTTGAAGGTCTGCGATTAATTTGTTGACATCTTCTTGAATCTTGCTTTTCCCCTCATCCATATTTGACTTGAGATATAGTCTTTCCTCCACGAGTTCTCTCTTTTCGAGCAACAGATCTTGTACACTGGATTGTAATTCCAAATTTGGTTTATGCAGAGAGTTGTTGTGATATTGTTCGGCCTCCATAAGACTGATTGAGTCCTGCAACTTCTTTTCCAACAAGACTTTTTCTCGAATTGCTCCAGCATATAGGTTCCTTAAGGCATTTGTTTCAGCCCTCAGATCAATAATCTCTTTTGCAAATTGATCTGCACGCTTGTTTTTCAACCGACACCTGTGGGTGCAAACATGACCGTTGGTCCAAACCCAGTAATGGTTCGGCTCTGAGAATTAAAACGGTTACAAAAGGGGGTAATCAGGTTCTACATCAAGAAACACATCTAATAACACAAATTCATGTATCATATGGCATACAAATCAATACTATATGTCTACTAAAGGCGAATGCAAATCGGAGGAATATCAAATACAATATGTAGTCAACCACTTTTTGAGGAGTAATCAGCATTTGATTTGAACAAGTTATAGTCACAGGAGTTGGCGTTTTGAGAATAAATTATTCACATACCCACTAATGACATGATTTGAGTAGAGGCAGGGGAAAGTAAAATAAAACGCCAAAGTAAAACAGGCAAACAAGTATGATAACCAGATTCAATAAATGTAAACAAAGGGTTTTTGAGTTTTCCGGTGGAAACAAACCTATTTCGTGGTTGACGCAGTTCTTGAAGAACATTTTGGGATAGGCTTTCGTATTGGACATTAGCTCAATGACTGGAGCACCGCAGTGGAAGGATTCCGTCGACATCGCAGCTGAATTCCGGCGAGGTGTTGAGTAGCTCGTCATCTCTGTAACCCTGGTTTCACTTTCTTTGGTGTGTGGTACTTACTGTAATGACGAATGAATCATGAACGGTCAAATACATTAAGCAGACAAATAAAAATAAATTATAATAATAACAAATGGGCCGAATAACAAATACAGTCAAATGGGCCGAATAAAAAATGGGCCGAATAACAAATGATATTAGCAATAAAAAAAATTAAACAATCTAGATTAAACTGTATTAAATTGCAATAAAATAGAAATAAAGGTGTTAATATGAAGTTTTTATTTTATTTTATTATGTTAGTACTAGTATTAGTAGTTTAGTGATGAACCGGAATTTGTCAGATTCTAATTAATCAAATAAATTTGTATTTAGCCAAAGACAATTCACAACTACAACGAAAACCGTAGTGTAGCAGTAGAATAACCTCGAGTGTCGATCTCTAAGGACTATAACTAGCTTTATCTAATCTAACTTAAGAATATAAAATCAACAAACTACTTAGAAAGGTTTTTCTTATCAGATAATGGAGGCTGGTGATAGTACGATCATTCAAAGCATAGCAGGTTAATAATCATGCATGAAGTACCCGATCGTTTTGCATAGAGATCTTTGATCAATGAATTGTCCAATTGTGTTCGTTATAATTCAACACTACGAAGATAGAGGTTTTAGATAGATCAAAGAAATAAAGCAATAACTCAAAGTCTAATTCGCTTTACAACCATCATGCATAATTATTAACCCTTCGCTAAGAAATCACATACTATCACCAACGAGAAGTATAGATACTCATAGATGTCATGCAATCAACAGAAATCATAGAAACATTGAATGAAAACATGTTGAAAGATAAATAAATATAAATAGAAAAACTGTAAGATACAATGTTACCGAAGGTCGTCAATCTCCGAAGAATCGCGATCTTACAAGCTCCAAAACGATAAGAAAAAGTATCTCCTAAGATAAGAATCCCCAGAACAGGCTCTGGAGAATCCCTACCTAAAACTAATGAGAAAGGTGAGAGAAAAGGTCTGGAAAAGTATGAAAAACGGAGAAAACTAAGCAACTATATATAGGCATTCGGCAGGTGTGGGGCGACTCGCCCCACACACCGGGCGATTCGCCTGGTGTGGGGCGGTTCGTCCCACGTCCCGGGCGACTCGCCCGGGACCTCCAGTCGGCTGTTTACGCGTTTTCGACGCGTTTTTGGATTTCTTTTCCTTTTCGAACTCGGTTTTTGCCTTCTAGTGACCTGTTAGCCTTCAGACTCGACCCCTAGACTTCAAATCCTATCCGGAATCTTCTAGATACTCCAAATAGGCGTTCGGAACACCAATTCCTTGTCTACTTCAATATAATTGCCCGGAAAACCTCGTTTTTCATCCAAAACATGTAAAATACAAACTAAAGGGAAACGTGACACTATTCTAATAAAATGCACTAAAATATAGCTAAATTAACATAGAGGATAGCTAAATTGGTGAAAAAAGACTCGAATGAAAGTGTAAAATACACGTTCATCAAACTCCCCAAACCGAACCTTTGCTTGTCCTCAAGCAACTAAGCTAGAATCTAATGCAAAAAACAATGCAACACAAAAATGTAGTCTCATGCCAAATGAAATGAACTAATCTATTGAATCTATCAAAAAACATATGAACAAAAACCATACAAATCATAACATGAATATAGGTTGAAGAATGCCTCGATTGACTCATACACATTCACATAAGCACTTATGTCAAGACAAGATAGTCTCTCGTAGCATTCTCTACCTAGACCTAGTCAGTGACCACGTAATGAAACATGCTAAAATACGAATGGTTGTCCCCGTGCCTATGAAACTGAAGACTTACTACTGTTCACCAATTTAAGACTTTTCCTCAAAGAGGTCGAACCAATACTGGCTCTCATCAAACGAAGGAGGGTTCCCTAAAAAGATAACACTCCCCTATTCTACCCATCTCTCAAGAAAAGCCTTAAGCTATTCACCACTTCCTGAATGGCAGGATGAGGGTGGTCTAGAACAGATGACACTCAAATGAAAAGAAAAGAAAGAAAATTACAACACGATTACGAACATTACAAGAATTTGAAAATGAGACACAACACTTTGTTAAACTGCTTTTTGGCTCTTTTTTGGACCCTTCTTTGCTTTTTTTGGAGTCTTTTCTTTTTTTTTTTTTCTTTTTTTCTTTTCCAGTTTTTTTCTTTTTTCTGGAATTTTTTCTTTTTTTTTGATTTTTTTAGCCAGTAGTAGCACAACGAAAAAGAAACTAAAATGACTCACAAACGACTTCCCCAAACCTATTCGAAAGAATAGGTTGGAGTACAAAATTTACGAAGAATGAGAAATAAAAATCACAACACACACTTAAAAAATGAAAAACAAGTCTAATGATAGCGTAACCCCCTCCCCAAACCTATTCGAAAGAATAGGTTGCAAACAAAGGATCACACAATCTCACAGTACCTCCTTCCTAGGCATTTAGCAATCTCAAAGCAAGGTGAAGACTTGTTGCCTCTTAGGTACATAATTACTCGGGAAAACAACCATAAGATCCTAACATGCATCATCCTATTATAAAGGCCTTCGTGAACCGTAGTAGAGAGAACACCACTAAGTGATGTCGAGACTACCAAGCTTAACTAAGTGCAATACATAAATGTGACAAGCCAAGCGAGAAAAACCTCAAACAAATTCATAGAGATGAAGCATATGATTAATGTCATAATTAGTTAATCTACCCAATAAAAAAGTTCAAAAAATTTGGCAATAAACTCCACATAAAACATGCAAGACTATCCTAGGATGAATGTAGTGTATGCAACTAAATACTAAGAAAGCAGTAAACGTGCAAATGCAAAAACTTCACGAGTTTATCATAAGCAAGACAAGTATAGAGATAACCAGCGATAACCCCCCCAAACCTGAACGTCGTCGCTCGTCCCGAACGTCGAAAGTGAATTTAAGGTGAGAGCTAATACTTGTATAAGTGACCTATATTACTCAATCAAACACGTGATAAAACAAAACGGGTGATAAACGAGGTAAAAAGATCGATAATCTAGCATAATAGGAGAAAATCGGGTTTCCTCCAAAAATGCTAAATTATCATCTAGAGACCTATTTTATCACCAAAAACATACGAAAATATGAAAAACAATGCAATGATATGCTCGAAACACACTAACCTTCAGTAGAGGTGGTAAGGGTAAGCTCGAGGTGATCAACCTCCCTTTGATCACTAGATATCTCGAAGTATGGCTTCACTCGTTGACCATTCACTTTGAAAGTATTGCCCGTCTTTGGATCAAAGAGTTTTACAGCTCCATGGGGAGCAACTTTGATAATTTCGTATGGTCCATCCCAACGAGTACGGAGCTTTCCAGGAAATAGTCGAAGGCGAGAATTAAATACCAAAGCTTTTTGCCCAGGAATCAGTTCCTTACGTACTATACCACGATCATGATACTTCTTAGTATGTTCTTTGTAGATCTTGACATTTTCATAAGCACCTAGTCGCAATTCATCGAGCTCATCTAGTTGCAACAACCGTTCTTCGCCAGCTTTTCCCATATCAAGGTTGAGTGCTTTGATAGCCCAATATGCTTTGTGTTCCAGTTCTACGGGAAGATGACATGCTTTCCCATACACAAGTCTGTACGGAGTGGTTCCAATCACTGTCTTGTAGCTAGTCCTGTATGCCCAAAGTGCATCATTCAATTTTCCTGCCCAATCTTTCCTACTAGGCTTCACTACTCGCTCTAGGATCTTCTTAATTTGACGGTTGCTAACTTCGACTTAGCCCGATGTCTGTGGGTGATATGGCGTAGCGACAGTATGGTGGACACCGTATCTCTTAAGAAGGGAGGCAAAGGTTCTATTGATGAAGTGTGACCCTCCATCACTGATGATTGTCCTAGGGCACCCAAATCCAGAGAATATTTCTTCCTTCAAGAACTTCATAACAACTGTGCCGTCATTCGTTTTTGTGGGAATTGCCTCCAGCCATTTGGTCACATAATCCACCGCAACAAGAATGTATCCATAACCTCCACTTGATAGAAATGGTCCCATGAAATCAATGCCCCACACGTCGAAAGGTTCGATCACTAGATTCCCTTGAACGGGCATTTCATCTTTCTTGCTAATATTACCACCTCGTTGACATGGGTCACAATTCTTCACAAAAATTCGAGCATCTCGGTATAATGTTGGCCAGTAAAATCCTGCTTGTAGTACTTTGCGAGCTGTTTTCAAGCCACTATAGTGTCCTCCACAATTAAGCTCGTGGCAATGACTCAACACACTTTGTTGCTCTTCTTGTGGCACACATCTCCTCAGAATCCCATCAGCTCCTTCTTTGAAAAGATGCGGATCATCCCATATGAAAGACCTGCAACGCTTGGCAAGAACTTTCTTGTCGGAGGCTGAAAGTTAGTGGGGCAAACATTCATAGCCAAATAGTTTACAATATCAGCATACCATGGCTCTTCATTAGCCTTCACCAAGTGTTCATCAGGGAGATCCTCATTAATAGGTATTGAATCAACAGGGATATTTGGTATTCTAGACAAATGATCAGTTACTAAATTCTCCCTACCAGCTCTATCCACTATTGTCAAATCAAAATCTTGTAGCAAAAGGACCCAACGGATTAATCTAGGCTTAGAATCTTGCTTAGCTATCAAATGTCTCAAAGCAGCATGATCAGTATGGACATTCACATGATGACCAATTAAATAAGACCTAAACTTTTGTAAAGCAAAAACAACATCTAAAAATTCCTTTTCAGTAGTTGTGTAGTTAACTTGTGCGGAGTCTAGAGTCTTACTAACATAATAAATCACACGATACTGCTTATCAACTTTTTGGCATAAAACGGCACCCATAGCAAAATTCGAAGCATCACACATAATCTCAAAATGAAGATTCCAATCAGGTGGCACAACAATGAGAGCAGAAACAAGCTTTTCCTTAAGGGTATTAAAAGAAACTAAGCATTCATTAAAAAATGGAAAACCACATCTTTTGCAAGCAAGCTACTTAAAGGTTTAGCAATTTTCGAGAAATCCTTAATAAACCTCCTATGAAACCCTACATGGCCAAGAAAAGATTGCAATTCTTTCACACAAGTAGGTGGGAGAAGTTTTTCAATGATTTCGATCGTAGCCTTGTCTACCTCAATACCTCTTTCAGAAACTACAGGTCCTAGAACAATGCCTTCCCTAACCATGTAATGACTTTTCTCCCAGCTTAAGGTCAAATTGCATTCAATGCACCTTTTAAAACAAGATCTAATCTTTGCAAACATTCATCAAACGAATCACCAAAAAGGGAAAAATGCTTGTATAAGTGACCTAAAATACTCAATCAAACTCGTGAGATAAAAATTAAAGCGGTAAAGAAAGCGATAAAATCTCCGGGTTGCCTCTCGGATAGCGCCATTGTTTAAAGTCTTTGACTCGACTCCTGTCTGCGCCTATCTCTTCTTTTTGCGGTACTAGGCTTCCCATTCATTGTTCTCCTCTCCATGCCACGAACCTGTGAATAAGAAAGAATATAGGCTGCAAGACCACAGTAGTGAGTAGTGAAAGAAATATCGGGCGGATCAGGTGGATCAGGCATGGCGTGCAACACGTGTTGCTTTCCGTCCACTTCGATGGTGCAAGTTCTTTGGTAGACGTCCATCACGGAGCGTAGTTTAGTCAAGAATGGTTGCCCTAAGAGTATGACATCCCCCGTTCCAGGTGCAGACGCCGGCATAACTACAAAATTGGTGTAAACAGATGCTTCACCAATCTTGACCAACACATTTTTCACAACTCCTTCGGGTCTCATAAATGATCCATCCGCCAGTCGCACAATAGCCCTTTCCTCAGATAGTTTTCCAAGGTTACTCTTTTCAAACACATTCAAAGGAATTATGTTTGAGTAGGATCTCGTGTCTAGTGTGGCACGGACATCTTCAAGCTCACCAATCCCTACCTTAACATCGAAACTTTTAGGGAGTGGTTCGGGATCCTCTTGCTCCTCATCACTTGCGTCAGAACCAAGGTCCTCCTGATGGTGATTTCGTCAGGTACATCACCAGCCAATTTCGACTTCACAGTGTTGCTAGGCAGTTTGCCTTGTTGCCTACTTGCTCTTCGGTCGATCAACTCTTGCATGTTTTGATGGGCAAGCCTAGTGCTCTCTTCCAAACTATCGAGCCTTGCCCTAGTCTTCTCAGAATCTTCTTTATAACGTTTGAGAAAACTTTGTGTGTGATCAACCATCTTCTGCAAGTTCTCCATCAGTTGAGCCGTCTTCGACTTCGGTGGCTCTTTCGGAGCGGGGTTTTCGCAGTGATCATTACCATAGTTTAGCCTACTACGGTCTTGGTTAGGGCCATAAGTTTGGTTAGCCGGTACATATCCTTGATTGTTACGGTATCCTCTTCTCCAAAATCCACCTCGAGGATTCCTACCGTCTTGTCCGTAGCTAACTTCTTGAGTACCAAACTCCGTAGCAAAGGCCTCTTCTTCGCCTCCTCGAGCCCAGTTGCCATCATCGTATGCCAGCTCCGATCTACACATATGAGCCCCATGCCCATAATTCTTGCATATTCGGCATACTTCGTTCGAAACAGTTGTTCCGGTGGCGCTCTTGAGGACTTGCTTCAATTCGTTGGTAAAGCACTCGAATTGATCCCCATTCCCCCTGTACATAGGGGCTTCTTGAGTCGGTGGAGCTTCAGGTCCACGTCTCCTAACCATTGCTCTTGGGTCCTTGAACTGCGAACCCTTAGCAAGCCTTTCGAAAACTGCCCAGACGGCTTCTGCGGTTTCCTCCCAAATATTGCCTCGGCATTGGAAATCCACCACTTGTTGGTTCTCGAAGGTTAGTCCATTGTAGAAGTGTTGGACTAAGTCGGAAAGTTCAAAACCATGGTGAGGGCACTTGTTCGTGAGATCTTGGAACCTCTCGAACGCGGTGTAGATGGTCTCATCATAGTCCTGCTTGAATCCAGTGATTTGCGCCTAAAGCGCGGTAGTCAAGGTGTGAGGGAAGTATTTCTCCATGAAAGCTGAAAAAACCTTTTCCCAAGTGTCCAGCGAGCCGGCTGCTAGAGAACTCAGCCATGACTTGGCTCTGTCGCCAAGTCCCATAGCAAAAACCTTCATCCTCAACTCATCCGTTGTTATGTCAGCTCCGGGTCGTGGGAGTTGGTTGACGAAATCATCGATATCGTTCAAGTACCCCATCACATCTTCCCTTGATAAGCCATAGAACCTCGGAAGTTGTTGGAATGCGTGGTTCTTGATCTCCAGATCTCGGGTTGCAGACGAAAGAACGATCGCCGGTCCCCTCATACGATCCTTGGTGGGTTGAACCCATGCCTTCAGTGGTCTAGCTTCTGCCATTCCGTCGATTTCCTTGAAAAGAGTCGCCTTCTTTGGTGGTAGACTCTATCGATCTCAGCAATTGAATTAGCAAGCGGTGTTCCTGCAGCACGTGTATGCAGCATACACAATCTATAACAGACTAGGAAAGGTGATTAGAAACAGACTAGGAAAGCAGTACTAGAGAGAGATTAAAAAGGAAAACTAAAACTAATAGAATTAGGAATCTAAAGCTGTAAATATAAACAAATTAAAAAGAAAAAAGGAGTATAGTCCCCGGCAACGGCGCCAATTTGATGAACGGAGATTTGTCGGGTCTCGATTCAGCAAATAAATTTTATTTAGCCAAAGGAAATCCACAACTACAACGAAAACCGTAGTGTAGTAGCAGAATGACTCGAGTGTCGTTCTCTCAGGACTATAACTAGCTTAATCTATTTAACAAGAGAATATAAAACAGCAGACAGATAACAATAGGGGGTTTCTAGCAGATAATGGAGATTGGTGATAGTATGGTCCTTCTTAGCATAATGGGTCGATAATCATGCATAAATTTCTCGGTCTTGCATAGAGATCTTTGAATCAATCTAGTGTCCTGTGGCAAGTATTAAGCACTACGAAGATAATTTGGTCTGAATAGTCAACACGATTGTCCTAATGTGTTCCGTAATTATTCAACACTACGAATATAATTGGTCTGATGGTCGACTAGTATCCAATTGTGCATAATGATCAATACAACATACGAGAATTTTTGTTACAACTGATCAACGAAATAAAGCAATGACACAGAGTATAATGCGCGATATAGCCATTAGCATGATTATCTTCCCTCTCTAAGAATTCACATACTACCACCAATGATAAGTTTAGCTACTCATAATAAGCATGCAATCAACAGATATCATAGAAGAAAACATGTTGAAAGAATATAGAATAAGTAGAATAAAACTTGTAAGATACAAAGTTACCGAAGGTTGTCAATCTTCGGATGATTGCGGTCCCACGAGCTCCAAACTGCTATGAAAAAGTATCCCCTAAGCTACGGAACTCCCAGGACAGGCCCCGGGAAGTTCCTACCTAAAACTATAGAGAGAGGTGAGAAAGTAGGCTTGGAAAGATATGATTTTCGGAGAAAAACTGAGCTCTATATATAGGCCCCGAAATTTCTCTGGGGCGGTTCGCCCCTCGGCTTTTTTGCGGAATTCCGCGTTTTTCGACGCGGATTTGGATTTCTTCACCTTTTCGGACTCGGTTTTAGACTTCTAATGGCCTTCTAGCCTCCAGATTCGACCCCTAGACTCCAAATCCTATCCGGAAACCTTCAGATACTCCAAATAGGCTTCTGGAACACCAATTCCTTGTCAACTTTAATATATTTGCCCAAAAATCCCCGAATTTCAACCAAAACCTGTAAAATAAAATCTAAAGGGAAACGCAACACTATTCTAATAAAATGTACTAAAATATAGCTAAATTAACATAGAGGATAGCTAAAATAGGTGAAAAAGACTCGAATGAAAGTGTAAAATACACATTTATCACGCAGGAAGTGGCTTTAATTCTAAGCTAGGCTCTTCAGGAAATTTACTTTCTTCCTCTTCTTCATCTAAAGGTTCAAGCACTTCTTCTCCTACGGGAATTTCTGGGGGTGCCATCCATTATTTCAACTAGTTCCCTTGCTTCTTCGGTCATGTAGCATGTCTCTGTTTGCATGGTTAGTGCCTCCTCAAGTGGTTCACGATTATCATAGCAGTGATGAAATTTGGAAATCATGGAATCATAGCAATCGACAAAATTTAACTCTTCCACGACTTCCTTATCTCCGATGCTACATCCTACCAATTCAATCTTCTCACCCATTACCTCCATGGTTATTTTCTTGCCCTTAAGTTCAAGGCATGTGTTGGTAGTTGCCATGAATGGTCTCCCAAGTAGTACTACGTGCTCGCGAATATGGCTCTTCCCCTCGTCTGCAGACTTCATTACTACAAAATCAGCTGGGATTATCAATTTGTCCACCTTCACAAGGATGTCCTCTATTATCCCGACTGGCCTCTTCACACTTTGGTCCGCCATTTGGACAACCATATCAGTTGGTGTCAATTCTCCGAGATCCAGAGCCTTGTATACCGAAAAGGGCATTAAGTTAATGCTAGCCCCCAAGTCAAGCATTGCCTTCGTAGTTCGACCATTCCCCAAGGCGATGTCGATGATGAAACTTCCAGGATCTTTCTTCTTCACAGGTAACTCGGCAATCGAATTTACTGTCTCAACCCCATTAACTTCCTTTCCTGAAGTAATCCTTTTGTTCTTCATCTCACGAAAGAATTTCGTATAATGTGAAATGTTTTGGATTAACTCCAAGAGGGGCACATTGACTTCAACCTTTGAGAGGCGTTGACATAGGGGTGACTCCTGAATATCCTTCTTGGCTGGCTTGATTCGACTTGGGAATGGTACATGTGGTTTTGGAGGCACATATGGATTGGAAGATTTGTGAAGTACTGCTGGCGTAGGAGTTCCCCTTTTGACCTCATCATCAACCATGTCTTCTACAGATGGTCTTGGTTCATCATCCTTCTCTTGAGGTTCTTTGGAACTTTCACTAACCTCTTGTTCGGTGCTTGGTCCTGTATTGTCGGTCCCAGATGGTTCAACACGTTTAGGACGCACGAAGTTAGGAATTTTGGTCATCTTTCCTCCACGGAGTAGTAGATTCACTTCTTCGTACACATTTTCCTCGGTAGTAACATTTGGAAGTGGCTCGGGATCAGCTTCAGGTGTCAAAACGGGGGAACTGGGGTCATCTCATCCAGTTCCCTGGAGCTGGGGGCGGTTCGCCCCCCACACCGGGTGGTTCGCCCCCTACTTCCAGGGGGGCGTCTTCGACTGCTTTTCCACACTTTTCACACTTCAACAAGCTAAGCTCCTTGATGAGTTGCTCAGTTACTTCGACTGCTTCAAAAGCCTTCTCGATGCGAAGATTGTTTTCAGCTTGCCCTGCGTGTGCTATCTCGAAAACACTCTCGATGGCCTTAATCCCTGCGTAAAACGCAAGCTCTTCCTCCTCACTGATATCTTCGTCTTCGGAATATCATTCGTATAAGTTTTCAGTTTCGCCCCGATTCGAATTCCTGTTGGTGTCTTGACTCGACATTTGCCTCTCAGTCTGTGCAGATCCACTGGCGTACTTTTGAAAGACCTTCACTGCCTCTTCAATTGTACATTCTTCTAATCCTCCACACATCCCATCCACTTGAAGCCTAACATCATCACGTAGACCACCAACAAAATACCAAATCAGGTCCCCGTCAACGAAATGGTGATGGGGGCACTCACGTTTATACAACTCAAAACGTTCGTAGGTGTCACAGAATCGCTCATACTCTCCTTGCTTGAAGTGTTCGATCCGACTCCGCAAGGCAATCGTCTCATGGTAAGGCATGAAACGCGCCAAGAACTCCTCTACTACTTGGCCCCAGGTTCTCAGTGATCCTGGTGCTAACCTTGCTATCCAAATTCTTGGTTCGTATCCCAGAGCAAAAGAAAATAATTTCCTGCATAATTGGTCCTCGATGAACCCCTTTGCTGGAACTTTTGCTATTTCTTCCTCATAGGATCTGATGAAGCTTAACGGATTCATCCCCACTCCATCTTCGAACCTTGGTATCCTTCTCACTACAAAACTTGTTACCTCATACCCCGATAACTCTTCTTCCAAGTATATAGCTGACCCTTTCTTGACTTGCGAGAACGTAGCTGTCAAGCGAGCTTTTAAGGTCGTCATACCTGGAAATCTGGAACAGGAGTAACTCAAAACTGAAAATTAGTCTCGTTAGAAATCTCGAAGATCAAGAAAATTTCCGGAAATCACTATAAAATCGAAAACTACTAAGACTAGGAAAGGGGTATCAGAGAGAGATTAAATAGGAAAATAAAAACAACTAGAAATAGGAATTGAATGCTGAAAATATAAATAAGCTAAACTGAAAAAAAGAGTATATTCCCCGGCAGCGGCGCCAATTTGATGAACCGGAATTTGTCAGATTCTAATTAATCAAATAAATTTGTATTTAGCGAAAGGCAATTCACAACTACAACGAAAACTGTAGTGTAGCAGTAGAATAACCTCAAGTGTCGATCTCTAAGGACTATAACTAGCTTTATCTAATCTAACTTAAGAATATAAAATCAACAAACTACTTAGCAAGGGTTTTTCTTATCAAATAATGGAGGCTGGTGATAGTATGATCATTCAAAGCATAACAGGTTAATAATCATGCATGAAGTACCCGATCGTTTTGCATAGAGATCTTTGATCAATGAATTGTCCAATTGTGTTTGTTATAATTCAACACTACGAAGATAGAGGTTTTAGATAGATCAAAGAAATAAAGCAATAACTCAAAGTCTAATTCGCTTTACAGCCATCATGCATAATTATTAACCCTTCGCTAAGAAATCACATACTATCACCAACGAGAAGTTTAGCTACTCATAGATGTCATGCAATCAACAGAAATCATAGCAACGTTGAATGAAAACATGTTGAAAGATAAATAAATATAAATAGAAAAACTGTAAGATACAATGTTACCGAAGGTCGTCAATCTCCGAAGAATCGCGATCTTACAAGCTCCAAAACGATAAGAAAAAGTATCTCCTAAGCTAAGAATCCCCAGAACAGGCTCTGGAGATTCCCTACCTAAAAATAATGAGAAAGGTGAGAGAAAAGGTCTGGAAAAGTATGAAAAACGGAGAAAACTGAGCAACTATATATAGGCATTCGGCAGGTGTGGGGCGACTCGCCCCACACACCGGGCGATTCGCCTGCTGTGGGGCGGTTCGCCCCACGTCCCGGGCGACTCGCCCGGGACCTCCAGTCGGCTGTTTATGCGTTTTCGACGCGTTTTTGGATTTCTTTTTCTTTTCGGACTCGGTTTTTGCCTTCTAGTGACCTTTTAGCCTTCAGACTCGACCCCTAGACTTCAAATCCTATCCGGAATCTTCTAGATACTCCAAATAGGCCTTTGGAACACCAATTCCTTGTCTACTTCAATATAATTGCCTGGAAAACCTCGTTTTTCACTCAAAACCTGTAAAATACAAACTAAAGGGAAACGTGACACTATTCTAATAAAATGCACTAAAGCTAAATTAACATAGAGGATAGCTAAATTGGTGAAAAAAGACTCGAATGAAAGTGTAAAATACATGTTCATCATTTAGCACCCATAACGGCCAAAAGTTAATCAAAATGATCGCGCCTCCCGTCATGTTCGTTATTCAGTAGGGGGTGTGGGGGTGTGGGGGGGGGGGTGTGGGGTTGTAGTACTTATGCTAGTACTAGTACTAGTTTTTTTACCGGTACTAGCACTATTTCTGGTTTCGCGGTACTTGTGGTATTACTTGTACTAGTACTCATGCGGGTCAAGGTCGTTCTAAAGGACCGATGTTGTCGGTACTAGTACTATGGATCGGCACTGTTCACGGCCGTTTAAAAAGGACCGACGTTGTCGGTACTGGTACTAGTACTAGTGGGTTGGGGGGTGGGGGGTAGTTGTATTTTTTGTGGTAGTACCAGTGCTAGTACTTATGCCGATGTATGTTTCAGTACATATGTCAGTACCGGTACAACTAGTAGTACATCGCGCAAATTAGTACTAATGTCGGCAATGTGTAATGGAAACGCATAACGGTTGTGGTATGAGTGCCTAGAACTGGTTTGGTGCCACATTACCCGTGGTAGTACAAGTGATAGTACTTATGCCCGATGTCAGTACATGTGCTAGTACAGGTACAACTAACGGTACATCCGTAATGGAAAAGTAGGGACCGATAATAGGTACCTACTCCCTCATTTTCAGCAGGGGGTGTGGTAGTACAAGTACTAGTACTCATGCGGGTCACGGTCGTTCTAAAGGACCGATGTTGTCGGTACTAGTACTATGGATCGACACTGGTCATGGTCGTTTTAAAAGGATCGATAATGTCGGTACTAGTACTAGTACTAGTGGGTTTGGGGGGGGGGAGGAGGTACTGGTACTTTGTGGTAGTACCAGTGCCAGTACTTATGCTGATGTCAGTACATGTGCTAGTACCGGTACAATTACTGGTACATCCATAATCGAAAAGTAGGGACCGATAATAGGTAGCTATTCCCTCATTTTCAGCTCTGGGTGTGTGGGGTTGCAGTACTTATGATAGTACCAGCACTAGCAATTAGACGTGTGTGGGGACCTATACTAGCAACAGTTGGTGTCGTAATACTTGTGGTAGTACTAGTACTAGTACTAAGGCTGGCAACGTGTAAGGGAAACGAATGATGGTGCCGATCTCAGTGCCTGCCCCATGCATACATTAGATACTAGCAATTGTACGTTTTGGTGTCATAGTTCTCGTGGTAGTACTAGTACTAGTATTAATGTCGTCCACATGCACTCCAAAAATGTGTGATAGTGTCGGCACCAGTACTAGCGCCTCCATCGATGTTTTCGGTACTAGTACTAGTACTATTGGGTTGGGGGGGGGGGTAGTAGTATATGTGGTAGTACCAGTGCTAGTAAATATGCCGATGTTTGTATCAGTACATGTGTCAGTACCGGTACAAGTAATGGTACATCGCGCAAATGGAAAAAGCAGGGACTAGTACTTATGATTGCACCGTTACTAGCAATTAGACGTGTTGTGGGACCGACACTAGCATCAGCTGTTGCCGTAGTAACTGTGGCAGTGCTAGTATTAGTACTAAGACGGGCAACATGTAATTGAAATGCATAACGATGCGGGTATCTGTGTCTAGCACTGGTTTGGTGCCATAGTACCCGTTAATAGTTCAGATTAGTCCAGATTTGCTTAATAGTATTTCATACTACAAATAAGTTCAGTTCAGTTTAGAACTGTTAAGTTCAGTTCAGTTCAGTTCAGTTCAGTTCAACTTCGTCAAGTTCAGTTTAGTTCAGAAAAATGTTGTTTAGTTCAGACGAAGAGAACATAACTTTAATGACCTTAAATAAGCTAAGCTTAGCTATTGTAAGAGGATTAGATTAGTAATAGGAATTCTAAAACTTCCTCTAATCGTATACTAATACTTAGGATAGGACGCAATTAATAAAATTAGATTAAAAATTAATTAACAATTTCAGAAATAATTGTAATTATTAATTAAAGTTAATTAGTACGTTTGTTTTATAAGTAGTTATAAGTAGTATTAGTACCCCGTGGTAGTACTCGTGGTAGTACTTTATGCCGGTGTCAGTACATGTGCTAGTCGGTACAATTAATGGTACATCCGCAATGGAAAGTAGGGATCGATAATAGGTACCTCTTCCTCTTCTTAGCAGGGGGTGTGTGGGGGTTGCAGTACTTATGATAGTACCAGCAATAGTAATTAGACGTGTGTGCGGACCGACACTAGCAACAGTTGGCGTCGTAGTATTTGTGGTAGCACTAGTACTAGTACTAACGCCGACAACGTGTAAGGGAAACGGATGATGGTGCCAATCTAAGTGCCTGCCCCATGCATACATTAGATACTAGCAATTGTACGTTTTGGTGTCATAGTTCTCGTGGTAGTACTAGTACTAGTATTAACGCCGTCCACGTGCACTCCAAAAATGTGGGATAGTGTCGGCACCAGTACCAGCGCATGCACCAGAACTAGCGACTAGTAAGTACCCTTTTATTTGGACGTGAACAAGCGATTGCAATTGTAGACGTAGGATACTAGTATTTTTTGGACGTGAGCACTCCTATATTAGATAACAAAAAAAGAATAAAAAAGTAATGTAATGGAAAAAAAAAAGGAAGAATAGTGAAGAAAAAAAAAAGGGAAGAAAAATTGTAAACGGAAGTAAAAATAGTGAAGGTCCGATGTTGCCACACATACATTGTTCAAAATTGGAAAAATGGTCAAAATTGGGCTAGTGTTACACATCAGATGGGCCGAGAAATGGTACAAGGTAACCATGGATGTACCAGTACGGATCCATAGTACTGGTACTGGTACCATCATACTATAGTTTGAGTGCTGGGATAGTGTCCTTGACCTATGGGCAACTACAACCCATTATTGTTGTTTCCTTTATTATTTTTTTTCTTTTATGTTTAAATGTAAACCCAACGTCATCCAAAACTATCCCACTCCCTCCCACGACCACCCCCAAATTCGTTCCTCCAAATCCGTAATTCAACTAACTACTACCGAAACATGAGAAGGTGTAATTCAAGTGGACATTTACCACACATAACTATTATCTGCTCACCCCAACATAAATCAAAATAAACCAACAATCACCTGATCTACAAACTAAGCTACTGCCAATAAAACATGACTTTAATATAATGAAGATTGAATACTAATGGTTCGTGTCGGCCCGCATGAATGGTATTGCTCATACGCGATTCATCCATTCAACAACAAAAGACGCAAACTAACATAGTGATGGGGTGGAAAATGTAATGATGTTTCGATACAATTTGAAGAATTACGGGTTCTGAATTGAGTCGTCAGGTTGTAGGACTGGGTTGGGGTCATTCAGGGCTTTCTTGCACGTGCTCCAGTAGTGGCGTCCCAACTTCCCGCATCTTCTCCACACGAACCTTCGGATGAGTTTTGTCTTCCTGACCCGAAGCCTTTTCTCTTGAGGGCGGCCTGTGCCTTTCTGCATGGTAGGCGGAACGATCTTCACGGGTGTTTCCGTATCGATAAACTCAAACTTCTCAGTAGTCGGGATGGAGTTGATGTCAACTGAGTATGCCTTCTTGTATGTGTCAGCAAAGTAGTATGGGTCAATGAGGTCACGCACATCAATTTTCTCCCTGGTTATCACAGATATAGCGTGCACACATGGGAACCCAAGTACCTGCCATTGCCAACACGTGCAAGTCTTCTGTGATAAGTCTACCTGGATCAGGCAGGCAAATATATGTGTTAGAAGGCTGCTACACATGCGTATAAATAATGAAAACAGGGGACACATTACCAACCATCCAAATATTGGACAAAAATCATAGTAAAGAATGATTTCTGTGATATAAGCAGATGACTTGGGATAGCATACTCTGAGGGTAGTATGGTTAAATTAGGGGTAATTTTCATACAGACCCCCTGTTAGTTTCATCAATTACGAATCTTCCCCTGCTAGTTCAACAATAACATATTTTCCCTTGTTAGTGAAAAACAATTACATCCAGCCCCACGACTTTGACTTTCGGCGAATTAAGGCCTGGAAATGACAAATTTGCCCTCATTTAAAATTCAGATTTCAGAAACACCCAAACACAATCAACTTTCCTTTATTGCACATTTGACTCCAAAATTTCTAATTTTACAAAATTAACCTACATAATTTTTTAAAATTTCAACATCATCCAAAATATTTTTTTTAAACAAGCCCCTACACATTTTATATCTAAATATTAACCCCATAATATTAAAATAAATAAATAAGTAATAATAAGAATTCCAAAAATAATTTAAAATTAAATAAAAAACAAAAAAAAAGAAAAAACGGCGATCGGACCTCCGACCGGAGCTGGCAGCTCTGGTCGGAACTTTAAATAGCTCCGACCGGAGCTATTTACAGCTCCGATTGGAGCTGTAATTAGCTCAACAAGAGCTATTTACAGCTCCGATCAGCCCCAATCGGAGCTGATTTACAGCGCCGTCGGAGCTGCAAATAGCTCCGATTTACAGCTCCGTCGGAGCTATAAATAGCTCCGGTTGGAGCTAATTACAGCTCCGGTTGGGGCTGCAAATAGCTCCAATCGGAGCTATTTACAGCTCCGGTTCGGAGCTATTTAGAGCTCTGGTCGACGGAGTTGTGTGGGCACAACTCCGGTACCGGAAAAATTCCGGTACCGGAGTTTAGAGCTTGAAGAAGAAGATGATTAATGAAAAAAAAAAAAAAGGAAAAAGGAAAAGAAAACATTGAAAAAAGAAAAAGGAAAACATAAATGAAAAAAGAAAAATATTGGTAAGGGCATGTTTGGGGAGAGAAGATTTGTAAGTTGGTCAACATTTTTGGATAAAATGGGGCTAGATGTAATTGTTGAACTAGCAGGGCAAGAAACGTAATTAGGTGCAGCAGTGGGGGTAGATTTTAGAAAATTCCCTTTAGTTAAAGAGTAACCGTGATACATAATACAACATAGCTTGGTAGAATGACGAGAGAATGTAAAAAAAACATGTACTCCCTCCGTCCCAATGATAAGTCTACGTTTGCTTTTTGCACGGTTTTTAATGAATAATTTTGTTTGGTAGTGTTATATTAATATTGTATGTAAATGTGGGGTAGTTGATTAAAAAAGTGTGAGATATGAGTGGAGATAAAGAAGTGTAAATCTGGGGTCCATATTTAAAATAATATAGATGAGATGTAGGGTACTTTCCAAAAATGGAAACGTAAAGAATTGATTGGGACGTCCTACGTAAAGAATTGATTGAGACAGATGAGTATATTAAAAAATATACATGAAGAAGAAGAAGAGTAAGGAAGTTTATCTATTAAAAAAAAAAAAAAACTAAAAGAATTCGTAGCTATATATAATCATGATAACGAGAACTGCTTATGAAGGAAAATGGTAAGCTACCACAAACTTGTCACATGTTAGTTGCGAGATACTGATATACTCGCCATGGTTAATTAGATGATATTAATTCACATACATGTATATTATAATCATGGCACTTACAGTTGTCGACGGGTCTGAGTGGACAAGATATTTCACCCCTTTAATAGCAACTTGAATTGACCACGATGATTCAGATCCCTCATACATGTTCCACTTAGCTTCCATGAATTGGGTCATGGCCCCAGTCCATGTTTTCGCGTCTGCACGCCTATCAACAAACCACACCATAAGCTGTGCCCTAATCATGTCCACAATATGTGTAATTGGAAGGGAACGGGAAGAAAGAATCCAGTTGTTGAAGGATTCTGCTGCGTTGCTGGTCATCTCACCATAACGCAGTAGTTTCGGCGAGAATGCAACACACCACCTTTCTGGTGGCAGATCTTTCATCCAATTCCTTGACACTTCACCTCCTAGCCTATGTAATTGACTGAGTGCATCTTCATATAGACGCATGTTTGGTGCGTATGCCACATTGGCATGCAGGTAGCACAGGATGTTACGCTTCTTCTCTGTGTTGCGACTCTTAGGGAAAGCAGTCCGTAGGTTCTTCATGAGGTGGTAAAGGCATTAGAAGTGGAGAGGCTTCTTGTCAAACACTATGTCGAAAGCTTTTAGTATTCCTCCCGCTCGGTCGGATACATACATTATTTCCTGTGCATGGTAAATGTGCTCCTGTAGCAGCCGTATGAACCATACCCAGTTCGACATATTTTCATTATCAATGACTGCAAAAGAGACCGGGAACAAACCTTTTACAGAAAGACATTTTAATATGTGTGAGTATGGGTGTTGATACTATCTTAAATGATGTGCAATATAGACAAGCAGCCAAAAAAATAGTATCCATAACGTGTTAAATATGGTCCATATGAATGCAACAAGTTGATTACGAAAATCTGCCATTCAGCTTACCCCCAGATTTCAGGTTCTTTATTTCAAATTTCCGATAAATGACAGGCTAACACTGGTAGTGAAATTAAACAGATTATCACACATTCACACTAATCTTAAACAAACTTCACCATTATCAATCTGGCTCACATAAGGAAGCAAAATAGCTGAACGTAAATGATTTGGTTATTCAAAAAACATGAATGGCTTTGTTGGAAATAACACCAAGACGCCGGAAAACAGTGAAATCTTGCTCAATAATTAACACATAACCATATGTTCCAACTCTACTATCCGAGATTACTAGTACAAGTTATGATTATTAAATATAGTCTTGAATAATAGCACTAATGAGTTCTAAGATGTAACATTTATCAGTGACCCAAAAAATTTAAAAACAAAAAGGCCATTTTTTAAAAAAAATATATATGCAAATGGAAGTTGAAGGGCGCGGTGTTGTGGAGTTTGAATGCAGGAACGCGAGAGAGTATGAAATGTGGACTCAAGGTGTGTTGAGGATTCTCCCCACCATCGCCGAAATAAAGAAAAAGCATCACAAGTAGGTAGCTATGTAAGATTTGGGTCAGCAAATTAAACAAGTGTGAGTCCAGAGTTATAAGTAGTAGTAAGTAAACAGGACACTGGTTTGTGTGTTGATTTAGGCCTAGATATGTGCATTGACTTCTGTTGTCATCAACTCTTTGATTAGTGCTCTGGAGTTTGTTAGTAAGTACTACATGTAATTTGTTTAATGAGAGTGCAGTGACTTATCAAAGTTGAGTAGGATCTGATGGAACTAGATGAACAATAAACAAATATTACAGCTTCAGATCCACTTAATTATTCCTAACAGCTTATACTATTAGTTTGATTAATTGCAAGTTGGATTCAAAACTTGAGCAAAAGATGAATGATACACATTCTGTTGTATAAAACATAAGGAAACTGAAGAAAAATGAAAACTATTCATGTATGTCTCTTATTTTTTGGCAGCTTTGAGTAATCTCAACAAGTAGAGAAAGAGCCTTATGATATCCAAGTAGAGCATAATAGAAGCCAAGATGTGCTCATCGTACGTGTATCGTTTGATCAACAGTTCAGTATCCCAAAACATTTAAAAAAAAAATATATGCAAATGGCAGCAGATACAAAAGTGAAAGTATGTGTAAGTATAGGGGTTGACCTTGGTTTCCATCTTTGGCAGTAGCTACGAGTATTGTCCCTTTATATTTGTTTCTCATGAAGGTACCATCAACAAAAAGCATAGGCCTGCAGTACCGAAAACCGTCTAGTGATGCCTTGAAGGCGAAGAAGAAACGCTTGAATTTGTTGCTAGCTGCATCAACTTGTAAATCAACAATGCTTCCTGGGTTGGTTGTTCGAATAGCCTCAGAGTACCACCGGAGTTCATCGGAAGATGATGAGTAGCTTCCGAAGATGTTAGCCTTAGCCTCCTGAACCCCTCTATACACCTTCATGTATGGTATTTCGAAACCATGCGTAAGTAGTAAAGATGCCTTGACGCGACAGGGTTTAATGTCAGGCTTCTCTTGGACTTTTTCTTGTATCAAACCTGCAATAAGCTTTGCTCCCATCCGTTTGGTGTCATTCCGCATTACTGACAATCTGCAAGTATGCTTCAGATCCGCATTTTTGATTGCCATGGCTTGAGTCACATCATCCTTGATGGTGTTTATGAACCAATTTCACCCATCTGCGCCCCTCCACTTACAATGGGCTTTAGTGTACTTAGTATCATTCCTCTTCAACTTGAAGTGGAAACCTAGCTTAGATGCATACTTGCTAAGCTCCTGCCTATATTCTTCCACACCACCTAGGAAAACTTGCCCTACACCAGTTATAATCTTGACCCATTCCCTTGACATAAGTAACTTTTCTTTGGGTGGTTTGGAGATATCGTAGTGTGGGGTACTGTTACTGATGCCCTGAAACCAATCACCGGTTGGCTCCTTATCATCCCTACACCTCTTTTTGGCTAGCTTACCTGAGTTGCACAAATAATCAGACTATTAGAAATCCTGAAAATTAGGAAGCGCATATAAGCTAACATTTAAACAAGTTCAACAAAGTTCTAGAAAATTTTCAGAAAGATATCAAGAATTATCAGCAACCATTTGAGCAGCTGAAAAAATTTAGGTAATTTTAGATTACTGAAGGATAAAATTTTCCATCTGCAGGAATACCCTGGAACATGGGGGCATGAAACCAAGAAACTGGATGGAAGGACCAACGACCATAAATAAGGCCTCTGGAAACAGAGTGATGGAAAGTGCAGAGGTATAGAAGCGATTAACAAGACAACATATGCATGCTTAGTATGAGTTGTGTAAGTGGAAGGAGGTAGCAAGTTAAACAAACTACAGCTTTAAAAATGCATAAGTTCAGAATGAAATGCAGGTAGTTTTACATGTAGCATATACATACAAAAAGTTAGAAATTTCCCGGACCTGTGTCATGATATTAGTTCCATATATTTTCCGAATTAAGTTTATCATAATGTGCTAATAAAGATTATCAATCAAATCTTGAATATTCTAGTCTAGCCAAACGAAAGCAAGACCAAAAGTTCACACAATATATGCGCCCACACTTATAGGATAAAAAATCGCAACAATGTCAAGGATTTCATCCCCTCTCCTGCAAATGCCACCTGCCAATAAGTACCAATTGCCAGTAATATTAATGAAACTGAATATCCTTCTAAATCATGATGGAGAGTTTCACCTTCACTTTCAAAAGGCAAAGCACAAAGAAAGAAACAAGGAAGAGCAAGAATGGCAATTGTTCTCTAAAACTCTAAACACCAATAAAGCAATGTACTAAACCATACTAACGACAGTGCCACAAGGAACAAGAAAATTCAGAAAAGACATCAAAGTTTCAGAAACTTGCAACAAGTTGAATAATCTAGTCAAGTCAGAAACTCAGAATACAACCAAAATCCAACAATTAAAGTTCAGACAATATATATGCACCCACAGTCATCAATCAAATCACGCAAATTTGACTTATAATTTTACCTGACTGATGAATGTGTATTTTACACTTTCATTTGAGTCTTTTTCACCTATTTTAGCTATCCTCTATGTTAATTTAGCTATATTTTAATGCATTTTATTAGAATAGTGTCACGTTTCCCTTTAGATTTTATTTTACAGGTTTTGGTTGAAATTCGAGGATTTCCGGGCAATTATATCGTAGTTGACAAGGAATTGGTGTTCCAGAAGCCTATTTGGAGTATCTGAAGGTTTCCGGATAGGATTTGGAGTCTAGGGGCCGAATCTGGAGGTTAGAAGGCTACTAGAAGTCAGAAACCGAGTTCGAAAAGGGGAAGAAATCCAAAAACGCGTCGAAAACGCGGAATTCCGCGAATTTTTCTCCGGGGCGAACCGCCGCAGAGGTGGGGCGAACCGCCCCACAATAATTCGAAGCCTATATATAGTTGCTCAGTTTTCTCCGAAAATCATATCTTTCCAGACCTACTTTCTCACCTCTCTCTATAGTTTTAGGTAGGGACTTCCCAGAGCCTGTTCTGGGGGTCTGTAGCTTAGGGGATACTTTTTCATAGCAGTTTGGAGCTCGTAGGATCGCAATCATCCGGAGATTGACAACCTTCGGTAACTTGTATCTTACAGTTTTATTCTACTTATTTTATTATATTCTTTCAACATGTTTTCTTCTATGATTTCTGTTGGTTGCATGCCTATTATGAGTAGCTAAACTTATCGTTGGTGGTAGTATGTGAATTCTTAGCGAAGGGAAGATAATCATGCTAATGGCTATATCGCGCATTATACTCCGTGTCATTGCTTTATTTCGTTGATCAGGCACAACCTAAATTCTCGTATGTTGTATTAATTATTATGCACAATTGGACCCTCGTCGACCTGTTCGCGAGTTTATCTTCGTAGTTATGAATAATTACGGAACACATTAGGACAATAGTGATTGACTTGTCAGACCAATTATCTTCGTAGTGTTTAATAATTGCAACATGACACTAGATTGATTCAAAGATCTCTATGCAAGACCGAGGAATTTATGCATGATTATCGACCCGTTATGTTAAGAAAGATCATACTATCACCAACCTCCATTATCTGCTAGAAACCCCTTTGCTATCTGTTGCTGTTTTTATATTCTAAATTAGATTTGATAAAGCTAGTTATAGTCCTGAGAGAACGACACTCGAGTCATTCTACTGCTACACTACGGTTTTCGTTGTAGTTGTGGATTGCCTTTGGCTAAATAACAAATATTATTTGCTGAATCCGGAGCACGACATCCGCGTTCATCAAATTGGCGCCGTTGCCGGGGACTATACTCCTTTTTTCTGTTTAATTTGTTTATATTTTCAGCTTTAGATTCCTAATTCTATTAGTTTTAGTTTTCCTTTTTAATCTCTCTCTGATACTGCTTTCCTAGTCTGTTACAGATAGTGTATGCCGCATACACGTTCTGCAGGAACACCGCTTGCTGATTCAATTGCTGAGATCGACAGAGTCTACCACCAAAGAAGGCGACTACTTGAAAGGCGCGCGCTATCCATTAATATGGCCTCATATTCAGACAAACAGAAATCCCAAAACGCCCGGGGGCAACATTTTCAGGTGGCGATGTTTTTTCCGTTCTGTTGGTCCCTTTAATTAACAAGAAAAGACTAGAGGGGGGTGAATAGTCTTTTCAAACTTTCATCGTTTAAAACTTTCTCAGCAAGTGCTTATTACTTTTCAGTAATGAGTTTGCTGATACTTAACTTTCTCAGCAAGCGTAAGTTACTTTACAGTAGTTTGGTTTGCTGATACTTAAAATCAGAGAGCGGAAGTCTTTGATACAATAAGTGTTTTTTCAGTAAGTAAAGGTTTCAGCAAGTGATGTGAGTGACTGTGTACAGACAGATGTGAATTGCTGAAAGCTAAGTACAGAAAGTAAATCACACAAACACTTTTATAGTGGTATCTGAGAGTGGCGTAATCTCTCAACTAATCCACTTCGTCCTTTCTAGGACTGAATCCACTAAGATATGATTGAGGTTCCTTACAATCTCCTATCTAGAGCGATTCAATAGAAACCAAAGCACACTTGCTTTGTCTCCAACCTAATCTAGAGAACGTAACCTGTTCTCCACCAAACTTGGTACTTTTAATCAGCAAAACTATGCTCGATTAAGTTCCCCCTGAATATCACGCCTGAAAGGGTGTATTTTCAGTTAGAGAGTTTTGGGGTGAGATAACTTAATTATAACTTATTCAGTTACAACAAGTAATCTAAGAAACACAACTTTGAATACTTTGCAGTAAACAAGTTTGATTGTTTCTGCTGTCAAAACTTGTTCTTGTTCGAAAGAAAGAACACTTAACTAATTTCTTAGCTGAGTTTGTTTTACTTCTTCACAAGTAGCTTTTTCAAACGTTAAGTCTTGGAACGGATCAATGGCAGATGTAGAGAGTTTGAAGGTATGTGAGTTTTAAGCACAAGTGAGAGTTTGATCACGTTGTTGACACACTTCAACTCTTCGCCGAATGACCTCTATTTATAGTGCAAGTAAGGAGCCGTTTGAATTTCAAATCCTAAGGCTTTTGTTCCTTAACATGTCACTATCTTGCTTTTGTACTTTCAGAAGCGTCTTTGTTTGTCTTCTAGTCTTCATGTCCTTCGCGTGTAAGCTTTGCATTTAATGCATATTTGAATAGAATTCAAACAGTAACATTGGAGCGCAAATTCAAGTACTTTCAGCAAGGGTCACATATGTTCCATCAGCAAGTGATTAGTCTCAGTTTCAGCAAGCACAACCTACTTTGTCTTTCAGATTTTCACTTATGTAATGCTGTTGCTGAAATTTCCACTTTCTGAGCAACACGTGCCTTTGTAGATGCCAGTCTTCAGCAATCTTCTAGTCTTCAGATCTTCGAATTCTTCAAGTCTTCAGATCTTCAAAAGTCTTCAAGATTCTGAGCGGTTTCTAAATGCTTCAATAGGTTATTCTCTTTTCAGAAAATAAGATACATCATAAGCTTCAGCATCAATAAGTTATTTTCTTTTCAGAAAATAAAATACATCATACGCAAAAGAAATAACTTATCTAGCACCTAAACTAAGTCATCAGCAAACGTTCCTCTTTTACAATGTCCTTAAAATTCTAAATTCCTATGGACCTTAAGAGTACTAATTACTGGAATTTCCTTAATTTAGCATGGTTAATTGCTCATCAAAATTACAAGTTTCCTAACAAATTTCCCCCTTTTTGATGTTAGCAATCCATGGCTAAATTAATTGTTACCCTTTTAGAGGTTTCTGATGTTGAATAAATCAGTTGATTAATGCAAGCATACTTGAATAATTAAACAGTAAGCATAAGTAAATTGCATAATCAAAAACCAATAAGAGTCAAAAGTTTCATTGCTGATAGTTATCTTTCAGAAGTTTACAAGAAAAAGCATAGATAACTTAAACAGAATCAGCAAGTAAAAACTTTAACAAAAACTATTGCAGGGACTTAAGCTCTTTCAGAGGATTTTCTCAAAATCTCTCTTACACTCTTCTCAGCAAGTGCAGTAAATTCAACACAGTCCTTTTCGTAGTTTTCGAGAAGCCTACGGACTTGTAGTTGAAGAATTCTTGCATTTTTGCAGGCAGTGTGATGATGCTTTTCAGCATTCATTTCCATGTAGCGAGTTACCCACAAATGCATGCCCCAATTGCTGGCATGGAGAAGCTGTGTATCTGAAATGCTTTTCGGATGAATATTTCTTAGCCAGAGAAGATCTTCTTCTTGATCCTTAGCAGTGAGATAGAAGTACTCATAAGGAATCAATCCAAGTCTCTTCTTTGCTTTCTTTGTTACTGAGTCAGAATAGTAAGCGATGCCAGGTGGTTTGATCAGATCTGGTTCTTGTTTGTATGTCTTACCAATGGCAATTCTTCTTACTTGGACCTCAAGATTCAACCATTTCCCAGCAATATTTCTTGGGAGGGATTCTTCCATTTGCTTTCTTTGGACCTTGAGTTCAATCCATTTGAACATTTGATTCAATATGGCTGTAGGAAAGAACTCATTCACGAGCAAGTCTTCTAGCTTTAAGATCCAACAACCATGAATGTTTCTGATTACATTCTGAGTGGTTTCATCATTACTGGTCTTTGTATATTCAATGCCGGAGCCAATAGCAATGTTGGCCAGCCTCTTTTCTTCCTGTCTTTGCCTTCTTCTTCTTGTCTTACCATTGTCTTGATCTCTTGCTGAAGAGTCAGACGAAAAATGCTTTGAATGGCCAGACGGAGTCAAGGCTGTTAAGGGTCTAGCTCTTATGGCTTGAGCTATTGTTTGATTGTCATCATCTTCATCATCTTCTTCATTCAGATTGTGATGACTTTCAGTATGGCAAAAATCTTGAGTTTCAGCAGCGGTTTTTCTCTTTTTGGTACTTGCTGAATTCAACTCAGATTCTGCTTGCCTATTAGAACTTTGCTCTTTTTCAGCAAGCGGTTCTATGGGCAGTGGCACATCAGCAGCAGGAGGGGTTTGGTTTCTTTTTCTTTTCTTTTCCCCCTTAGACATGGATTGCAACATTGGGGTGATGTGCAGAGAATAAAACTCATTGCAATTTTCAGCAAGAGTGCTTAAACTGTTATATTTCATGATGATTTTTTGTTGGTCAGAAGTCATTTTTGACAACTCTTGTTGAATGCTCATCATGTTCTCTTCATGTCTTTTCTCTGTTGCGGCCTTCTCATCCATAAAAGTCTGTGCCTTTACGAGAGCTGTCTTTGCTAGCTTTAGAGCTTGACTTACATCTTCTTCATAGCTTTTGTGATAAAGACTGATGTCTTTCTGAGCTATGGTCAAAGTAGTAGTGCGTCTCAGCACCGTAGCCAAAATCTTTCCAAAGTCAAGTGGGCTCTCAGCAAGCAATGCATCATCTTCAGCTTTGCAGGCATTATGGACTTCTTTTAGTGCTAGAATTCTGGGAGTAAACTCCTCAACTCTTGGGAACGACACTAAATGAGGTGTTAAGGAATGAACCTTAATTTCGGAAGCAAACTGATCATCACGCATCAGCAATTCTGCTCTTAGACCATCGTCTAAATCATTGATGTAATCAGGAGGAGGAATCTGAACAACTTTTGGGTCTCGCTTGGATTGTTCATCTTCATTTTCTGACAAGTCGTCATCATCCTCAGATTCATCAAGTTGAGCAACTTTTGAGCCTTTATCAGTAGCTTCACTTCCTTTTTGTTGAGTGGTTGCTGATGTCAATGCTTCAGACTCAACAACTGGAGTTTCACCAGTAGTTAGTTTTAATTGAGTAGTTGCTGAAGGCAACGTTTGAGACTCAATAACTGGAGTTTCGCCAGTAGTTAGTTGTTTCAATTGAGTTTGGGGCTCAATTACTGGAGTTTCGCCAGTAGTAAATGGAAGGGAGGGGACTTCCTTTGATCTCACTCCTGAAGATTGACCAATTTCTAGATCCTGCGTATGCCTTGCATGGATCAAGAGACTGTTCTAGAGAGCGCGTTGGTAATCTTCATCTTGTTCATCATCATCATCAAGGTTTTCTTCAGTAACCTTGGCATCAGAAACTGGACTTTTGCCATTTTTCAAGGCAGCCCTTTTTCTGGCGTATTCTTCTTCAATATCAGCACCTTGCACAGGTGCTTGATTATCAGCAGCAGTAGGAGGAGGTTGAGATTCTTGCTGAGATTGTTGTTGTTCAGCTTGCTGATTTTCAGGTTGAGCATTTTCAGCAGCTGTTAACTTCAATCCTCCAACATCAGGACATGGACCTTGATTGTCAGCATCATCGTCTTTCTTGTCCTTGGAATCTTTTCCTTCATCATCACTGGGATCAGTGGGAATGTTCTCATCTTCTTCTTCTTCATCATCGTCTGTCAGAATGACTAGCTCAACGTGCTTATACAAAGCAACACTTGTCACTTCCTCTTCCTCATTAATTTTGTGGGGATCAGCCACCACAGGTACAAATAGACCTTTGAGCATCACAACTTGTTTAGCTGGAGAGGCACTCTTGAATTTTGCCTTCATATTCTCTCTGATTTGAGCAATCAAATTGGAGCTCATTTGCTGAGAATATGACATTTCTTCAGGAAAGATGGAGTGGACAAATGTTTCGAGCTTCAGTAGAGAAGATCTCTTTTTCTCGTTTGAGAGATGAAGGTCAAGATCAGAGAAATCCATTCGCCTGTACCTTTGCCAGTTGCTGACTGATGAACGTGTCAGATTCAATCAAATAAATTTGTATTTAGCCAAAGGCAATCCACAACTACAACGAAAACTGTAGTGTAGTAGTAGAATGACTCGAGTGTCGTTCTCTCGGGACTATACTAGCTTTATCAAATCTAATTAAGAATATAAAACAGCAGATAGAAAGCAATAGGGGTTTTCAAGCAGATAATGGAGATTGGTGATAGTATGGTCCTTCTTAACATAATGGGTCGATAATCATGCATAAATTCCTTGGTCTTGCATAGAGATCTTTGAATCAATCTTGTGTCCTGTTGCAAGTATTAAGCACTACGAAGATAATAAGGGTCTGACTCATCAACAACTAACGTCCTAATGTGTTCCGTAATTATTCAACACTACGAAGATAATTGGTCTGATTGGTTGACAAGTGTCCAAGTGTGCATAATAATCAATACAACATACGAGAATTTTGGTTGCAACTGATCAACGAAATAAAGCAATGACACAGAGTATAATGCGCGATATAGCCATTAGCATGATTATCTTCCCTCGCTAAGAATTCACATACTACCACCAATGATAAATTTAGCTACTCATAATAGGCATGCAATCAATAGCAATCATAGAAGAAAACATATTGAAAGAAGAATAAAATAAGTAGATAAAAACTGTAAGATACAAAGTTACCGAAGGTTGTCAATCTCCGGATGATTGCGATCCTACGCGCTCCAATCTGCTATGAAAAAGTATCCCCTAAGCTACGGAACTCCCAGGACAGGCCCTGGGAAGTTCCTACCTAAAACTATAGAGAGAGGTGAGAAAGTAGGCTTGGAAAGATATGATTTTCGGAGAGAAAACTTGCAACTATATATAGGCCCGAATTTCTTCTGGGGCGGTTCGCCTCTGGCTGGGGCGGTTCGCCCCACAGTATAAACGCGGAATTTCCGCGTTTTCGACGCGGATTTGGATTTCTTCACCTTTTCGGACTCGGTTTCAGACTTCTAATGGCCTTCTAACCTCCAGATTCGACCCCTAGACTCCAAATCCTATCCGGAAACCTTCATATACTCCAAATAGGCTTCTGGAACACCAATTCCTTGTAGACTTCAATATAATTGCCCCGAAATCTCCGAATTTCAACCAAAACCTGTAAAATAAAATCTAAAGGGAAACGTGACACTATTCTAATAAAATGTACTAAAATATAGCTAAATTATCATAGAGGATAGCTAAAATAGGTGAAAAAGACTCGAATGAAAGTGTAAAATACACATTCATCAAACTCCCCAAACCGAACCTTTGCTTGTCCTCAAGCAACTAAGCTAGACTCTAATACAAAAAACATGCAGGACTCAAAATGGAGTTTCATGCCAAATAAAATAAACTAATCTACTGAATCTACCAAATAACATATGAACAAAAACCATATGAATCAAAGCATGAATAAAGGTTGAAAAATACCTCGATTGACTTATACACATCCACATAAGCACTTATGTCAAGACAAGATAGTCTCTCGTAACATTCTCTACCTGGACCTAGTCAGTGACGACGTAATGATGCATGCTAAGATACGAATGGTTGCCCCGTGCCTATGAAACTGAGGACTTACTGATGTTCCACCATGTTAAGACTTTCCCTCAAAAGAGGTCGAACCAGTACTGGCTCTCATCAAACGAAGGAGGGTTCCCTATAAAAGATAACACTCCCCTATTCTACCCATCTCTCAAGTAAAGTCTTAAGCTATTCACCACTTCCTGAATGGAAGGACGAGGGTGGTCTAGAACAGATGACACTCAAGACAAAAAAGATAAAAAATAGAAAAACACAATTACGAACAACACAAAAATGGAAAAGACTCAACACTTTGCTAAACTGCTATTTGGCTTTCTTTTTTGGACCCTTCTATGCTTTTTTGGGGTCTTTTCTTTTTTTTTCTTTCCAGATTCTTTTCTTTTTTCTCTTTTTTTCTGGAATTTTTGTTTCTTTTTTTTCGATTTTTTTTAGCCAGCAGAAGCATAACAAAGAGAGAAACAAAAAGACTCACACGACTTCCCCAAACCTATTCGAAAGAATAGGTTGGAGTACAAAATTTACGAAAAAGAAAAATGAACTCACGATACGAAAATGGAAAACAGAAACAAGTCTAATGATGGTGTAACCCCCTCCCCAAACCTATTCGGAAGAATAGGTTATAAACAAAGGATCACACAACCTCACACTACCTCCTTCCTAGGCATTTAGCAATCTCAAAGCATGGTGAAGACTTGTTGCCTCTTAGGTACATAATTACTCGGGAAAACAACCATAAGACCCTAACATGCATCATCCTATTATAAAGGCCTTCGTGAACCGTAGTAGAGAGAACACCACTAAGTGATGTCGAGACTACCTAGCTCAACTAAGTGCAATACATAAATGTGACAAGCCAAGCGAGAAAAACCTCAAACAAATTCATAGAGATGAAGCATACGATTAATGACATAGTTAGTCGATCTACCCAATAAAAAAGTTCAAAAAATTCGGCAATAAACTCCATATAAAACATGCAAGACTATCCTAGGAAAGCAGTAAGCGTGCAAATGCAATTAAAAAAAAAAACAAGACTATCCTACTCAACATCACAAAGCCAAACAATACTTAACATCATGGTTCACATCCCATCCCCCTCATGAAACTTAAGCTAGTCCCTAGCAAAAGAGAATGAGTAAATAAAAAGTGATACTAGATGTTACCGAACGGTTTGGCCTCGGTCGGCTGAGTATTCAAGAATGGACTCAAGAGTACCTCCCCATGGTGGCCGCCATTCTCTTGGTCCGATGTAGCAAAGAGACCTAGGAAACCTCAAAGATCTCACCATGGTGAATGAACTGGTTTGCTTTGCAGGCATATCCAATAAGGACTTCATCAATAGGAGGACATTCACTTTGACTTCATCGAGGTGCTTGTTTAGTGGTGGCTCCTGTGTATCTTGCTTGTCAAGCTTTCCACCTCGGAGGAGTAGATTCACCTCTTTGTACTTAAGAACCTTAGTAGTAACGGAAGGAAGTAGTTTTGGGTTGATGCGAATGTCTGGGAGTAAAGAAACAGGGGAGCTGGGGTCGTCCAACTCACTGGTCATGGGAGGCGGTTCTCCCCCCATGCTGGCCAACTCGCCCCCCACCTCCAGGGGGGCGTCGCCTTCCAATCCTTTCTCCTCTTCAAGTTCTCGAACCTGTTCTACTTCAGCACAATTCAACAAGCTGAATTCTTCCGTAAGATGCTCAGTTACTTCAACTTCTTCAACAACTTTTGCTATACGAAGGTCATCTTCAACTTGCTCGGCATGTGCATCTTCCTCACTGATTTCTTCGATTTCAAAATACTCCTCGGATGAGCTTCCTGCTTCACCTCGATCTACTTCCTTTGCGGTGATTTGAATTGGTATGACCTCATCGGATTGTGTTGAACCTCTGGCGTACTTACGGAGGACTTCTTCTGCTTCGTCGACCATACATTCTCCCAAACCGCCGCTCAACTGATCCACTCTAAGTCGTTCCTCTTCACGAAGTCCACCAACGAAGCACCAAATCAACTCCTCATCTTCGAAACGGTGATGGGGGCACTCACGTTTATACATCTCAAAACGTTCGTAGGCGTCACAAAACTGCTCATACTCTCCTTGCTCGAAATATTGGATTCTATCACGTAAGGTAATTGTCTCACGATAAGGCATGAACCGCGCCAAGAACTCCTCTACTACTTGGCCCCAAGTTTTCAGCGATCCTGGTTCAAACCTTGCAATCCAACGTCTCGGCTCATACCCAAGAGCAAAAGAAAATAGTTTCCTGCATAATTGGTCCTTAGTAAACCCTTCTGCTGGAATTCTTTCTATTTCCTCCTCATAGGATCGAATGAAACTCCATGGGTCCATCCCTACTCCATCTTCGTACCTCGGTAAGTACCTCACCATGGACTCCGTCACCTCATACCTCCTTAACTCGTCTTCCAGGTATATGGAAGATCCTCTCCTCACCTGCGAGAATTGGGGTGTCATGCGAGCGCGCATGGACATCATACCTGTATGTCTGTAGTAAGAGTAACTCAAAACTAAAAATTAGCCTCGTTAGAAATTTTGAAAAATCGAGAATAAATCTAGGTATCGAATACTACTAAGGCTAGGAAAGGGAAATTAGAAACAGACTAGGAAAGCAGTATCAGAGAGAGATTGAAAAGGAAAACTAAAACTAGGAGAATTAGGAATCTAAAGCTGTAAATATAAACAAATTAAACAGAAAAAAGGAGTATAGTCCCCGGCAACGGCGCCAATTTGATGAACGTGTCAGATTCAATCAAATAAATTTGTATTTAGCCAAAGGCAATCCACAACTACAACGAAAACTATAGTGTAGTAGTAGAATGACTCGAGTGTCGTTCTCTCGGGACTATACTAGCTTTATCAAATCTAATTAAGAATATAAAACAACAAATAGAAAGCAATAGGGGTTTTCAAGCAGATAATGGAGATTGGTGATAGTATGGTCCTTCTTAACATAATGGGTCGATAATCATGCATAAATTCCTCGGTCTTGCATAGAGATCTTTGAATCAATCTTGTGTCCTGTTGCAAGTATTAAGCACTACGAAGATAATAAGGGTCTGACTCATCAACAACTAACGTCCTAATGTGTTCCGTAATTATTCAACACTACGAAGATAATTGGTCTGATTGGTTGACAAGTGTCCAAGTGTGCATAATAATCAATACAACATACGAGAATTTTGGTTGCAACTGATCAACGAAATAAAGCAATGACACAGAGTATAATGCGCGATATAGCCATTAGCATGATTATCTTCCCTCGCTAAGAATTCACATACTACCACCAATGATAAATTTAGCTACTCATAATAGGCATGCAATCAATAGCAATCATAGAAGAAAACATATTGAAAGAAGAATAAAATAAGTAGATAAAAACTGTAAGATACAAAGTTACCGAAGGTTGTCAATCTCTGGATGATTGCGATCCTACGCGCTCCAATCTGCTATGAAAAAGTATCCCCTAAGCTACGGAACTCCCAGGACAGGCCCTGGGAAGTTCCTACCTAAAACTATAGAGAGAGGTGAGAAAGTAGGCTTGGAAAGATATGATTTTCGGAGAGAAAACTTGCAACTATATATAGGCCCGAATTTCTTCTGGGGCGGTTCGCCTCTGGCTGGGGCGGTTCGCCCCACAGTATAAACGCGGAATTTCCGCGTTTTCGACGCGGATTTGGATTTCTTCACCTTTTCGGACTCGGTTTCAGACTTCTAATGGCCTTCTAACCTCCAGATTCGACCCCTAGACTCCAAATCCTATCCGGAAACCTTCAGATACTCCAAATAGGCTTCTGGAACACCAATTCCTTGTAGACTTCAATATAATTGCCCCGAAATCTCCGAATTTCAACCAAAACCTGTAAAATAAAATCTAAAGGGAAACGTGACACTATTCTAATAAAATGTACTAAAATATAGCTAAATTATCATAGAGGATAGCTAAAATAGGTGAAAAAGACTCGAATGAAAGTGTAAAATACACATTCATCAAACTCCCCAAACCGAACCTTTGCTTGTCCTCAAGCAACTAAGCTAGACTCTAATACAAAAAACATGCAGGACTCAAAATGGAGTTTCATGCCAAATAAAATAAACTAATCTACTGAATCTACCAAATAACATATGAACAAAAACCATATGAATCAAAGCATGAATAAAGGTTGAAAAATACCTCGATTGACTTATACACATCCACATAAGCACTTATGTCAAGACAAGATAGTCTCTCGTAACATTCTCTACCTGGACCTAGTCAGTGACGACGTAATGATGCATGCTAAGATACGAATGGTTGCCCCGTGCCTATGAAACTGAGGACTTACTGATGTTCCACCATGTTAAGACTTTCCCTCAAAAGAGGTCGAACCAGTACTGGCTCTCATCAAACGAAGGAGGGTTCCCTATAAAAGATAACACTCCCCTATTCTACCCATCTCTCAAGTAAAGTCTTAAGCTATTCACCACTTCCTGAATGGAAGGACGAGGGTGGTCTAGAACAGATGACACTCAAGACAAAAAAGATAAAAAATAGAAAAACACAATTACGAACAACACAAAAATGGAAAAGACTCAACACTTTGCTAAACTGCTATTTGGCTTTCTTTTTTGGACCCTTCTATGCTTTTTTGGGGTCTTTTCTTTTTTTTTCTTTCCAGATTCTTTTCTTTTTTCTCTTTTTTCTGGAATTTTTGTTTCTTTTTTTTCGATTTTTTTTAGCCAGCAGAAGCATAACAAAGAGAGAAACAAAAAGACTCACACGACTTCCCCAAACCTATTCGAAAGAATAGGTTGGAGTACAAAATTTACGAAAAAGAAAAATGAACTCACGATACGAAAATGGAAAACAGAAACAAGTCTAATGATGGTGTAACCCCCTCCCCAAACCTATTCGGAAGAATAGGTTATAAACAAAGGATCACACAACCTCACACTACCTCCTTCCTAGGCATTTAGCAATCTCAAAGCATGGTGAAGACTTGTTGCCTCTTAGGTACATAATTACTCGGGAAAACAACCATAAGACCCTAACATGCATCATCCTATTATAAAGGCCTTCGTGAACCGTAGTAGAGAGAACACCACTAAGTGATGTCGAGACTACCTAGCTCAACTAAGTGCAATACATAAATGTGACAAGCCAAGCGAGAAAAACCTCAAACAAATGCATAGAGATGAAGCATACGATTAATGACATAGTTAGTCGATCTACCCAATAAAAAAGTTCAAAAAATTCGGCAATAAACTCCATATAAAACATGCAAGACTATCCTAGGAAAGCAGTAAGCGTGCAAATGCAATTAAAAAAAAAAACAAGACTATCCTACTCAACATCACAAAGCCAAACAATACTTAACATCATGGTTCACATCCCATCCCCCTCATGAAACTTAAGCTAGTCCCTAGCAAAAGAGAATGAGTAAATAAAAAGTGATACTAGATGTTACCGAACGGTTTGGCCTCGGTCGGCTGAGTATTCAAGAATGGACTCAAGAGTACCTCCCCATGGTGGCCGCCATTCTCTTGGTCCGATGTAGCAAAGAGACCTAGGAAACCTCAAAGATCTCACCATGGTGAATGAACTGGTTTGCTTTGCAGGCATATCCAATAAGGACTTCATCAATAGGAGGACATTCACTTTGACTTCATCGAGGTGCTTGTTTAGTGGTGGCTCCTGTGTATCTTGCTTGTCAAGCTTTCCACCTCGGAGGAGTAGATTCACCTCTTTGTACTTAAGAACCTTAGTAGTAACGGAAGGAAGTAGTTTTGGGTTGATGCGAATGTCTGGGAGTAAAGAAACAGGGGAGCTGGGGTCGTCCAACTCACTGGTCATGGGAGGCGGTTCTCCCCCCATGCTGGGCAACTCGCCCCCCACCTCCAGGGGGGCGTCGCCTTCCAATCCTTTCTCCTCTTCAAGTTCTCGAACCTGTTCTACTTCAGCACAATTCAACAAGCTGAATTCTTCCGTAAGATGCTCAGTTACTTCAACTTCTTCAACAACTTTTGCTATACGAAGGTCATCTTCAACTTGCTCGGCATGTGCATCTTCCTCACTGATTTCTTCGATTTCAAAATACTCCTCGGATGAGCTTCCTGCTTCACCTCGATCTACTTCCTTTGCGGTGATTTGAATTGGTATGACCTCATCGGATTGTGTTGAACCTCTGGCGTACTTACGGAGGACTTCTTCTGCTTCGTCGACCATACATTCTCCCAAACCGCCGCTCAACTGATCCACTCTAAGTCGTTCCTCTTCACGAAGTCCACCAACGAAGCACCAAATCAACTCCTCATCTTCGAAACGGTGATGGGGGCACTCACGTTTATACATCTCAAAACGTTCGTAGGCGTCACAAAACTGCTCATACTCTCCTTGCTCGAAATATTGGATTCTATCACGTAAGGTAATTGTCTCACGATAAGGCATGAACCGCGCCAAGAACTCCTCTACTACTTGGCCCCAAGTTTTCAGCGATCCTGGTTCAAACCTTGCAATCCAACGTCTCGGCTCATACCCAAGAGCAAAAGAAAATAGTTTCCTGCATAATTGGTCCTTAGTAAACCCTTCTGCTGGAATTCTTTCTATTTCCTCCTCATAGGATCGAATGAAACTCCATGGGTCCATCCCTACTCCATCTTCGTACCTCGGTAAGTACCTCACCATGGACTCCGTCACCTCATACCTCCTTAACTCGTCTTCCAGGTATATGGAAGATCCTCTCCTCACCTGCGAGAATTGGGGTGTCATGCGAGCGCGCATGGACATCATACCTGTATGTCTGTAGTAAGAGTAACTCAAAACTAAAAATTAGCCTCGTTAGAAATTTTGAAAAATCGAGAATAAATCTAGGTATCGAATACTACTAAGGCTAGGAAAGGGAAATTAGAAACAGACTAGGAAAGCAGTATCAGAGAGAGATTGAAATGAAAACTAAAACTAGGAGAATTAGGAATCTAAAGCTGTAAATATAAACAAATTAAACAGAAAAAAGGAGTATAGTCCCCGGCAACGGCGCCAATTTGATGAACGTGTCAGATTCAATCAAATAAATTTGTATTTAGCCAAAGGCAATCCACAACTACAACGAAAACTATAGTGTAGTAGTAGAATGACTCGAGTGTCGTTCTCTCGGGACTATACTAGCTTTATCAAATCTAATTAAGAATATAAAACAACAAATAGAAAGCAATAGGGGTTTTCAAGCAGATAATGGAGATTGGTGATAGTATGGTCCTTCTTAACATAATGGGTCGATAATCATGCATAAATTCCTCGGTCTTGCATAGAGATCTTTGAATCAATCTTGTGTCCTGTTGCAAGTATTAAGCACTACGAAGATAATAAGGGTCTGACTCATCAACAACTAACGTCCTAATGTGTTCCGTAATTATTCAACACTACGAAGATAATTGGTCTGATTGGTTGACAAGTGTCCAAGTGTGCATAATAATCAATACAACATACGAGAATTTTGGTTGCAACTGATCAACGAAATAAAGCAATGACACAGAGTATAATGCGCGATATAGCCATTAGCATGATTATCTTCCCTCGCTAAGAATTCACATACTACCACCAATGATAAATTTAGCTACTCATAATAGGCATGCAATCAATAGCAATCATAGAAGAAAACATATTGAAAGAAGAATAAAATAAGTAGATAAAAACTGTAAGATACAAAGTTACCGAAGGTTGTCAATCTCCGGATGATTGCGATCCTACGCGCTCCAATCTGCTATGAAAAAGTATCCCCTAAGCTACGGAACTCCCAGGACAGGCCCTGGGAAGTTCCTACCTAAAACTATAGAGAGAGGTGAGAAAGTAGGCTTGGAAAGATATGATTTTCGGAGAGAAAACTTGCAACTATATATAGGCCCGAATTTCTTCTGGGGCAGTTCGCCTCTGGCTGGGGCGGTTCGCCCCACAGTATAAACGTGGAATTTCCGCGTTTTCGACGCGGATTTGGATTTCTTCACCTTTTCGGACTCGGTTTCAGACTTCTAATGGCCTTCTAACCTCCAGATTCGACCCCTAGACTCCAAATCCTATCCGGAAACCTTCAGATACTCCAAATAGGCTTCTGGAACACCAATTCCTTGTAGACTTCAATATAATTGCCCCGAAATCTCCGAATTTCAACCAAAACCTGTAAAATAAAATCTAAAGGGAAACGTGACACTATTCTAATAAAATGTACTAAAATATAGCTAAATTATCATAGAGGATAGCTAAAATAGGTGAAAAAGACTCGAATGAAAGTGTAAAATACACATTCATCACTGACGGACTTAGCAACTCTTGACAAAGTTGTCCTTTTGAAGTTCAAGTACAGTTCTTCAGAACTTACTTGATGATCTTCAGTGATGAGTACCACTTCAGTGGTCTCCTTATGAGCCTGAAAAAGAACGTTATTTAGATAAGGAATGTTTTGGAGAATTGTTTTAGAGTTTATATCTGAAACATGATTTACCTGCTGAGAGTCAGCAAGCTCATGTAATACAATTTCCATTCCATGAGGAGCTTGAGTAGCATCCTCCATTTGTTCATTCCGAAATAAATTAAAGTTAGACACAAGTACTAAGCTCATGTCAAACATAGTTTTTATACCAAAATTATTAACTACCTGCTGAGCACGGAGTGTTGGTTCTGGTGCAGAGGCTTCAGCAACCATCTGACTTGCATCTTGAGAAGTCTGTAGAGATAGTATAATATTAGCAAAGGAACAATTTTCAGAAATTGAAGTTTTACTGATGGTTGAATTATCTACCTGCTGAGGAAGGACAGGTTGTGGCTCAGTCCTTTCAGCATTAACAGTTTCTTCAGCTTCTTGGACTGTTTCTTCAGCAGACTTCTGGTTTTGCTCTATCTGAGAAAGCTGTGCGGTTTCAGCAATCTCCCTTGTCTCTGAAATGACAAGTTGAGCAGAAGCATCTTGACCTTTGAGCTCACTGCTTGTCATGAAGAGATCAATTGATTTGTTGGATGATTCTTCAATTTCCAACTCCATTTGTTTGCTTAAATCTTCCAGTACAAGCTTGACTTTATCAATCGATGTCTTGGGTGAGCTTGGGCCAGTATTCTCAGCATCATGAGATGCGTCGTTGAACAATGCTTCTTGAGTTTCAGCGACTTCAGGAACTGGAACCATTGCTATTTCAGCAACTGGTCCTTCAGCAAGCGTTGCTTCAACAACTTGATGAGTTGCTTGTTCAGCAACCATCTTTTCAGCAGCATCAGCAAGTGCCGCTTTTTGCAGAGCAGCAGCAATGTTGCTTACTGGTTCCATAGTTGGATCATTTAAATTATCTACAATGTAGATATCTGGGACTTGGGCAGGAATTTCATTTCCACTGCCTTGTGGTCTATTCTCAGTAGAATTATCAACATTAAGTTGATTGTTGAAGGCTTCGCAAACACTTCAACATTGCTGACATAGGTTTCAGTAATCACCTCAGCAACATCTACTGGCAAATGCGTTTCAGCATTTGTCTGGGAATTGACTGAGAGGTCTTGGACAGCAGGAACTGACATGTGAGCCAGTGTTTTCTTTCTTTTGTTGCTGGTCCGTTTCCTCTTAGGTACTTGGTTTGCTGATGACGCTGTAGTCTGAGTGTCATCATCAGCTTTCCTCTTTTTCTTGTTAGATTTCTCTAGTTTCCCAGAGTCATCTATAGTTGCATTTTCAGCAACGACTCTTGTACATGTACCTTGTTGATTTTCTACAGCAGTTTCTTGTGTGTTACCACCATCTACAGCAGTTTCATCTCTAAGTTGCTGAGTGGTAACATCTGCAGCTGTTGTATACCTTTCTTGCTGGCTTGTGCTGACAACATTTGCAGTTGTTGTCTTCTTAGTTTTCTTTCCAGCAGTCTTAGGTACATTCTGCTTGTAGAATGATCTTCCCACATTGCATACAGACTTTTTGATTGGCAATGGGTTTCTTAGCGGAATCCTGAAATGTTCAAGGATATAGCATATCTTGATTCCATACATAACTGGAAAGGGAGGTGAGACCTTGTTGTCTTCTACCTTTACCTTAAACTTAGTAACACAATCAACAAGCCTGTTGAAAATGTACTTAGCCCAGTTAAGTTCCGTTTTATTTTCATGGATATGCATCAGCAATGGCCATCTTCTCAGGCCTACTTGGTCAATTCCTCCAACTTAGGAGTCAAGAACTTTTATCAGTAGCAAAGCTACTAGACCAAGTGAATTGCAGAGATGCTTTCTCTTAACGTGCTTTGTCCAAGTCACGGGAGCTATCTCGCCTTTCTTCATTTTCACATTTCTAACGTCACTGTAGAAAGCTTCAATTTTTTCGTTGTTGGTCCCTTTAAACAACAAGAAAAGACTAGAGGGGGGGGGGGGGGGTGAATAGTCTTTTCAAACTTTCGTCGTTTAAAACTTTCTCAGCAAGTACTTATTACTTTTCAGTAATGAGTTTGCTGATACTTAACTTTCTCAGCAAGCGTAAGTTACTTTTCAGTAGCTTGGTTTGCTGATACTTAAAATCAGAGAGCGGAAGTCTTTGATACAATAAGTGCTCTTTCAGTAAGTAAAGGTTTCAGCAAGTGAAGTGAGTGACTGTGTACAAACAGATATAATTTGCTGAAAGCTAAATACAGTGAGTAAATCACACAAACACTTTTATCTGTGCCAGTTTAACGTCACAAATTGATTTTACCGAGTTTTAAGGGAATAGATTGCTTGCTGAAATAGACAAGAATCGTTTCAGCGAGTTTGAATTATCACTCTTGATACTTGCTGAAAGTTTCCCCTTACTTAGATATCTCGTATTTTCTTAAGTTTAAAAGATATTTCTGATTTCCTGTATGAGTAAATTCTTTTTGTACTTGAGATATCCTTTGGTAAAATCTGAGAGATGAGCTTTGCTCTTTTTCTGAGTTCCCGTCTCAGAAAATTCCTTAGATACTTGAATACCTGTTTCAGTATCTTTTATTGTCTGAATGTCTTTTTCAGCAATCCTTAAGTTCTTTCTCTTACTGAGTGCCTGTCTCAGCAAGTGATCAAGTTTCCTAACAAATACCCGTTTTGAAGGAATTACTTGCTGAATGCCTGTTTCAACAATCATGTAGTGACTTATCATTTCTTAGAAGAAATCAGTGACTGAGTCTTTTAAACAAGAATACTTTGGCTTGCTGAATACCTGTTTCAGCATTCTGCCAAGTGTATCCTTTATTGAGGTAGTTCAATCAATCCAAGGTTATACCTTAGCATTGCGAACCTATTATCCGGTAGGGGCTTGGTAAAGATGTCAGCAAGCTGATCATCAGTGCCTACTTTCACAACCTCAATATCACCTTTTTCCACATGATCTCTAATGAAATGATGTCTAATATCAATGTGCTTGGTCCTAGAGTGAAACTTAGAATTTTGCGTAATTGCAATAGCATTTGTATTATCACAAAAGATTGGTGTTTTCTTTGCAGAAATACCATAATCTCTTAATTGTTGCTGAATCCATATGATTTGAGCTGTGCAACAACCAGCTGCAATGTATTCAGATTCAGTAGATGAATTAGCGACACAAGTTTGCTTCTTGCTGAACCATGATATTAATCTAGTACCCAAAAACTGACAAGTTCCAGAGGTACTTTTTCTATCAAGAGTTGATCCTCCATGATCAGCATCAGAATAGACAACCAATTCAAGTTCAGAATATTTAGGATACCATAATCCAACATTGACTGTACCTTTAACATATTTCAGTATCTTGTTTGCCTTTTTGTAGTGTGATTCTCTTGGATCAGATTGGAATCTTGCACACACACAGACAACATACTGAATGTGAGGTCTACTTGCTGTTAGATACAACAAGAAACCAATGAGCTTCCTATACTTGTGTTCTTCAACACTTTTGTCCTCTTTAGTATAGCCCAATTTGGTACCAACACTCATAGGGATCTTTTCAGGTTTCTCATCCTCTTTGATCCTAAACTTTATTAGCATTTCTTTCGCATACTTTGCTTGATTTATGAATATTCCATCTTTGAGTTGCTTGACTTGCAATCCTAGGAAATAATTCAATTTTCCCATCATACTCATTTCAAACTTATTTGTCATGAGTTTGGCAAAATCATCACAGAGTTGCTTGTCCTTAGATCCGAAAATTATGTCATCCACATAAATTTGAACTAAGAGTATTTTACCATCATGGTTCATGGTAAATAAGGTTTTGTCAACTTCACCTTTCTTGAAACCATTTTCCAGCAAGAACTTAGCCAAGGTATCATACCATGCTCTTGGTGCTTGCTTTAGACCATATACAGCTTTTTGAAGCTTGTATACCATCTTGATTTCTGAGGGAAGTTCAAAGCCAGGGGGTTGTTCTAGGTAGATTTCTTCAGCAAGTTCACCATTTAAGAATGCACTTTTAACATCCATTTGGTAAACAATGAAGTCATTGTGAGCAGCAAAGGCCAAGAAAAGCCTAATTGTATCCAATCTTGCAACTGGTGCATAAGACTCATCATAGTCCAATCCTTCAGTCTGACAGTAACCTTGAGCAACTAAACGTGCTTTATTTCTTGTTACTTCACCAGACTCGCTCAGCTTGTTTCTAAACACCCACTTTGTACCAATAGCTTTCTTGTCTTCAGCAAGTGGCACAAGTTTCCAGACTTTGTTTCTTTCAAATTGATCCAGTTCTTCTTGCATTGCCTTTATCCATTCAGAATGCTTCAAAGCTTCTTCTATGGTTTTAGGTTCAATTTCTGACACAAAGCAGGAGAACAATGATTCTACTTCTACGACAGTTGCTTCTTCAGCAAGTCCATGAGTAGCTTTGGATCTAGTCACTTGGCGTTTATTAATATCGCCAATCATATCCGTAGAGGGATGATCTCTAATCCATTTATTAACAGGTTTCCTGTTTGTTGGATCAGGATATGTTTGCTCATCAGCATGTGACTCTTCAGTGTGTACTCGTTCAGTACTACTGGGAATTTGTGTCTCTGCTGAGATTTGTTCATCAGCAACTGCTTGTTTAGCATTGCTAGTTTGAGGTATTTCATCAGCAGGCACTGGAGATTGCGTAATTTCAGCAACTTCCGGAGCAACCGCGTCTTTTGCTAGAAATTCTTTGTCGTGAACTATATTTATCTTGTCATGACTAGGGGAGGAGAGTCATTGTCAGAATCATCATTTAGTTCAATTGACTTCATTTTCCTAGCATCAGATTCAGTTCTTTGCTCATGTATGATTAGCTTTTTCATACATTCTGATATTTCTTCTTCAGCAGGCACACCTTGTGACTTTTCGTAGAATACAACATGCACTGATTCTTCAATCTTTTGTGCCTTTTTGTTGTAAACTCTATAAGCTTTACTATGCAAGGAGTAGCCAAGAAATATCGCTTCGTCTGCCTTTGGTTGAAATGTTCTTAGGTATTCTCTACCATTATTAAGAACGAAACACTTGCAACCAAATACTCTTAGATGAGTGATGTTAGGAGGTCTTCCAACAAGCAATTCATAAGGAGTTTTGTTGTATTCCTTAGTAATCAAACATCTGTTTTGAGTATAACAGGCGGTATTAATCGCTTCAACCCAATAAGCCTCACTTATTTCAGTTTCAACAAGCATTGTTCTTGCGGCTTCTTTCAGGGTACGATTCTTCCGTTCAGCAACACCATTTTGTTGTGGTGTTCTTACTGAGGATAACTGATGTTGTATACCTTTTGAGGTACAATATTCAGTTATGTACTGGTTTACAAACTCAGTACCATGGTCTGTCCTTATGACTTTTACCTTGTCATTTTTCATGACTTCAAGCTTATTCAGCAAGTTAGGTATTTCAGTCTTGGTTTCAGATTTGTGCTTGATGAATACTACCCAAGTGAATCTTGAATAATCATCTACCACGACTAGACCATACTTCTTACCAGCATAGCTTGTTGAAGAAGATTCAAACAAGTCCATGTACAAGAGTTGTAAAGGTTTTGTAGTTGACGGTACTTCCTTGTTCTTGAAAGAAGATTTGGTTTGCTTTCCTTGCTGACATGCATTCCAAACACCATCCTTCTTAAAAGTAACCTTAGGTAATCCAACTACAAGTGCCTTTTTAGACAGCTTATTCAGCGTCTTGAAGTTTAGATGACTTGTTCGTTTATGCCATAACCATGCTTTTTCAGCAAGGCAATCGTGATCTGAGACATGGAATTTTTCAACGTTTGCTGAAGACCAATCAACAGTGTACAAGCCTCCTGATCTTCTTGCAATCATTATTACCTTTTTAGTCTCAAAATCTATAAGTTTACATTCATCACTTTTAATTTCGATGAAGTTGATAGTGTATATGTCCTAGAGACAATCCTTACTAAGGGCATGGTGCCCTTATAGAGGACATATATGTACTATTACACAGGTCAACGTAATATAATATATGTTTGTTGCATTTTTACTATTGAGTATCGCTTTCATATTTATATTACACCAGGCTGCAGCATGTCAAATCTTTATTGCTGTCTGTATTGATATTAAACATGTCCCCTTGGATAGATGACCGATCACACAGTTAGTGGGAGCTATGTGAGTTATCATCTATCCCAAACTCTCCCTATTCGTGGTACATCTCGGATGTGGGGGTCTGAATGAACCTGACAAGACTAGTATGCGTGGAGGTTATACTTGTTGGAGCAAGTGTGAGCCGATCCGACGGCCACGGAACGGATTGTTGGACAATCAAGGAACGTTCCCATAACTGCGCATAGTTGTTCGAAGAAGCTTTATCGAACAATGGAAGTACCCACCGCACACTCCCATCGATGTATACTCTACACCGACATGTCTATGGGAATCGGTGAGTTGTCGAAGTGATGCCATTCGTCCTTTGCACTTACATGACTTTATCATCACATTTGTTGCCCCATATCCTTGGTGGACCCGTCGATGTCAGCTCTGAATAAGCAGCTGACCTAAGACACGATCCATGATTATGGCTAAATACAAATGGGGGTGATAAGTGATTCTGTGAAGGATTCATCTCTCAAGTGTAGCACAGGAGAGCACTGCTCATAGTCTGCATAGTTGTGTTTGTAAAGTCACTGGCCAGTGCAAATGATATATTATGATGGTCATAAGTATATCTTAACCAAGCAACTCCCTGAGACGCCCGTGGATGTATTATTGGGATAGACACTTCATCGATCCTAGATACATCCGAGCAAGTCAGATGAAGGGACGTTACCATCGCCGCGTTGAGCGCAACAGGCTTCGCGACGAAAGGGTTAGCTTTGAGAAACCTCTCAAACGTCCTCACGTATTAATATTGCAAATGGAACCGTCTAGGAATTCCATGTTGCCTAGTCTAGGACTTTCTTAATATGGTGAGGCCCTATGGGTCACACTATGTGGTGATTCAGTCTATCAGAATATCCTTGAAGATGGAATCGCAATTAATTTGGAATTAATTGTAATTGATGGATTATAATTGATTTGGAATTAATTATAATATTTGGTGGCTCAATTAATGATTTGGAATTATTAATTGAATTGGCTAATTACTTGTATTTTATGTAAATACAATTAAAGATTATATTTTGGAAATATAATGGAGGTTTGATTAGAAAGGATATATTAATTTAGAATTAACATATGCACTTGGACAAATTCTACTTGGAGTTTGAATTGCCTTAGAACTATAAGTGGGTCCCAAAATTGGGACCCACCTACTGTCCCTAGGAGCGCGCGCGCATGATGGATAAGGGGAAGGAGTTCGACTCCTTCCTCTATTAGAAGTCCAAGGGATAAGTTAGATTTTCCTGATTGAGTTTTAATTTGATTGGGAATGAATCTAGACTTGATATTGGTTTCCTTGTGCGATAAGAATTAGATTCTTATTCCTTTACGAAGTCTAATTGCTTATGCTTTAGGCTTCTATAGACTACTATATATAGTAGACTATTAGAGAGAGTTACAGTTTCATACACAAGTTTGAAGACAATTTCAGACACAGTTATTCTACCCAGTTTTCTTAGAGAAAATAAAACTGTCCCCTCCTCCCTTAGCCTCACGCGCGCGCGCACCACCACCGGAGGGAATTGCCGCCCCGTCTTCTTGGTCACACAAAGAATATCCTAGCATTCTTCCGATAGGCTGTTCATCCGTGGATACCAAGGTTGAGGTTCTAGGAGCTGGAAACTAACTCTTATTGTCTTGTAGATATACAGAGTATTGTAGATATCTTCGACTTCGACGAAGAGAAGATACACCGGAATATTACGAAGACTTGGAAGCTGCTTTCGAAGTAAGGTTAGTCTTCTAATTGACGTGTTTATATATATATACGACATATGCATAATCAATTAACCTGTATGTTAAGAAATTTTTTGAAATTCCGCTGCGTACCCTAGGGGTAACTCTGACCATATTTTCTTACAGTGGTATCAGAGCGAGGTTAATTGATTACGTATATAAGTATATATATATTGTATGATTTTGTAGATATGTGGATGCAATTGATTCTATGATGAATTCGATTTTCAAAAGTTTTGTTTTTTTATATCAATTTAGAATTTATATTTTTCCAAAAAAAAAAAAATTTATATATATATAATTTTTTCGACCGGGCCGCCTGCGCTAGGCACCCGTGCCGCGGGCAACGCCTGCGGACGCAGGCGCCCGGCGCCTGGGGTGGCGGGCGCCTGCACCCGCGGCGCCCGGTACCCGCGTGCCGCGGGCGCCGGGCGCCCGGGGCCGAGGGCACCGGGGGGACGGTACTAGGTCCCGTCCCACGTTTAAAAAAAATAAAAAAAATTATTATATATTTTCGGGTTGGACCCAAAATTGAATTTTGAAAGTTTTGAGGATTGAATTTCATATTTGGAATATAAATATGATTTAATTGTAATTGTTTTAAACTAGAGGTGTTAAATTTAATTAGTATAAAGTTAAAGGGCTTATTTGTAATTTATCAATTTATTGCTTATTACAAATTAGTCCTTCTACTTTTGTATTTTAGATTTAACACCTCTAAGGTTTTCAAAATTACAATTAAGTCCTTCGGGTTTTGAAAATTGCTACATGGTCAATAGAATTTTCGAATATTCAATCTAGTCCAAATTTTCAATTATTTCATAGAGATTATAAGTATGGGATTATAATTTTCGTAATGAAATTATGAAGTCATTTGTCATCCACATAGGCTACTGCTTGTTTCATATGCTCAATATGCTATTGTTTGACAATGCATGTTTAAATACCATGTTTTTTACATTCCGTTCGACCGCTATGCATGCGAGGGTAGGCGGCGCCCTCTTATATGTCGGACCGCATATTTATGTATGGGTAGGCGGCACCCATTATATGCTTGACCGCATTTAGAACTAGAATGGATAGGCGGCATCCATTACGTGTAGACCGTTCATGCATGATGGGTAGGCGACGCCCTTACTTGTTTGTAGATGACTGATAACAACCCTCAAGCTACAAAGCCCCAGCTAATATAAGTACAGAAATATGTATATATATATATATATATATATATATATATATATATATATATATATATATATATATATATATATATATATATATATATATATATATATATATATATATATATATATATATATATATATATATATATATATGTATTTCTGAGATGCTTTCCATAGGGTGCTTTAATTCTGAACTTTCATTGCGTTTTCTTGTATTGGCGACCTCGTCTTACAAGACTCGCAGTAATCGTCAAATTAGAGTAAGCCTATGGTTATGACTTACTGCATATTGTATCTAGCGACCTCGATAGGTACAATATGTAGGGCATCGGGTTAAATTAGATTTAACAACCAAGAGTTGCGTGACGCAATTGGATAGTCTTACTAGTCCTACCGGTCATATTATGCTATGCGACCAGCCCCCGTTGGAGTAAGGCATAATATGGATTTAGATCTTGGCCACTACGGTAACTTGTTGGACATTACCCGTATGTTTGTTGTGGGGGCAAGCATATGTGAAAATAGTGGGAGCTAAACAGCTAAAGGACCTTGTTGTTTAGTTATGTTGACTGTGTATTTAGAAATGATATTTCAATAGTTGATTTATTGTTTTTGTTCTATATTATTTCTCCTTAGGATATTAGATATGGCGATTATCTCGCTCCGTGCTGTCTTGGAGAAGAAAATTTTAACCGGACCAAACTTCCTAGATTGGATCAGGAATATACGTTTGGTGTTGAGGTACGAAAAGATTGAGTACGTCTTGGACGAGGTCATTCCCGTGTGCCCCGAAAATCAGACTGCCGATGAGGTTGCTACTTGGAATCAAGCCAACAAGGCAAGGTCTGATAAGCATCTTGAGGATGCTAAGTCCGCGCAGTGTATTATGCTGGCAGCAATGAACAATGAGCTGCAGAGGCAACATGAAAGCATGTTGCCGTATGAGATGTTGAAACATCTTGAGTTGCTCTTTAAGACGACAGCTAGAAGTGTTGAATTTGATTTGATCAAAGACATACACAGATGCAAGCTCAGTGAAGGAGGGAACATGTCTGAGCATGTTCTCAAAATGATTGGTCTCCTTGAAAAGCTTGCCGATGCCGGCGTTAAGCAAGAGAACAAGATCATGGTGATCTTTGTCCTTCAATCATTGCCGAGTTCGTATTTGCAGTTCATCATTAATTACACGATGAATGCGAAGGACGTCACACTGCCTGAACTTCATAATCTGCTGAAGACATATGATCAAACTCTTCCTAAGAAGGAAAAGTCGATCATGCTTGTTGGGCAACCGTCTAACTCGAACCCGAAAAGCAAAGGTGCTAAGGGTAAGGGAAAGTCGGCAGCCAAGGCTAACACTTGGAGTGATAAGCCTAAGCGTCCGAACCAGAAAAGGAAGTTCAAGAGAAGCGGAACGGTGCGCACAGATGAATGTCTTTTCTGTAAGCAGAAAGGACATTGGAAGAAAGATTGCCCTAAGCTTAGGGAAGATCAGGCCAAGAAGTCATCAGCTTCTGGCTCAGGTATGTTTGTTATTGAAATGAACATGACTACTTTTGACTCCAATGGTTGGGTATTAGATACAAGCCTGTGGCTCACACATTTGTAATAATGTGCAGGGGCTAATTGATCACAGGCTAGTCAAGCAAGGTGAAATCGACTTGCATATTGGGAACGGCAATCCAGTTGAAGCCAAACGCGTTGGACGCAGCAAGATAGATTTACCTTCGGGACAATGTTTAGAACTTAATAATGTTTATTTTGTAATTTTGTTCCATCCATTGTCAGAAATATTATTTCCATTCCATTGTTAGACAATATGGGTTTTTCCTTTTGATTTGCGAATAATACTTGTTATTTTTCATTAAATAATCAGTATTATGGAAAGGCTCGCTTGGTGAATGGTTTATATATTTTGCAAAGTAGTCTACCTTTATTTCAAATACATAACAAACAACCGTCTTCAAGTAAGAAGAATAATCCATCTTATCTATGGCATTGTCGGCTAGGCCATATCAATGTAACACGGATTCAAAGACTAAGGAAGTTGGACTACTTAGAAACATTTGATTTCGAATCATATGGTACATGTGAATCTTGTGTTAAGGGTAAGATGACGAACAAACCTTTTGTTGGACAAGGTGTTCGTGCCACTCGTTGCTTAGAGCTCATACATGCCGATGTATGTGGACCGTTTAAAGTCCATGCGCGTGGGGGTTATCCTTACTTCGTTACCTTTACTGACGATTTCTCAAGGTATGGATATATCTTTCTTATGAAGAATAAATCCGAGACCTTTGGGAAATTCAAGGAGTTTAGGAATGAGGTCGAGAATGAATTGAACCTAAGGATAGTCACTCTTCGATCAGATCGAGGAGGTGAATACCTTAGTGAAGAATTTATCGATTACTTGAAGGAAAATGGGATTCAATCGCAATGGACTCCTCCTGGAACACCACAGTTAAACGGTGTGTCTGAGAGGAGGAATCGAACCCTGTTAGACATGGTAAGATCAATGATTGGATTCTCAACTCTTCCAAAGTATCTGTGGGGATATGCACTACAAACTGCAATCTACATTCTGAACTGTGTACCATCTAAATCAGTGGAGAAAACTCCTTATGAGTTATGGAAGGGAAAGAAGCCTTCACTAGGCTATCTTAGACCTTGGGGCTGTCTTGCGATAGTCAAGCTGATGCTCACTGATAAGTTAGATGCCAAGGGTGTCAAAGTATATTTCATAGGCTATCCTCGTCAGACGGGAGGCTATGAATTCTATCATGCTGAAGATCACAAGGTGATCGTGTCTAGAAACGTGAAGTTTTTAGAAGCTGAATACCTCGAAGAAGAGAGGTTAGATGATATGATAGAACTTGAAGAAATTCAAGACTTTGATACGCGCGAACATGAGGTCTTTAAATCTTCTGATTTGGACTCATGTTCAGTGGGAGCTTTCGAAGTAGACAAGGTGATGATATGACACTTGCTAGGCATGTCATAGTCAGTGGGAGTCCTGTGATTAGATCAACAGTTGAAACCACACCAATAGAACCCGTTGTCAACCAACCTGTGCAACAAGTTGCACAAGAGCAGCCTCCCGCAAGGGAACAGGGTCGCGCCCAACGACCAACTGCATAAGTACCCACTGATAATGTTTGTGTTACACGAAGCCAGAAAAGAAAAGCACCAGAACAAGTCGAGCTCCGTAGGTCGAAGAGGATCCTTAGAGGACCTCAGAAGCAAAGCCTTATGATAGAAGACATCAGTGAACTTGATGTCGGTTTATCAGATCGGGAAGATCCCGAGACCTACAAAGAGGCAATAATTGATATTGACTCAGACAAATGGCAAGAGGCCATGGAATTGGAAATGGATTCAATGTACCAGAACCAAGTTTGGAACTTGGTAGACTTGCCCCAAGGGGTTAGACCAATTGGGTACAAATGGGTCTTTAAACGAAAGACAGATGCCGATGGCAAGGTACAAACGCACAAAGCTAGGCTTGTGGAAAAAGGCTACACGCAAAGGTATGGCATCGATTACGATGAAACCTTTTCACCAGTAGCAAAATTGAAGTCCATTCGAATTCTAGTTGCGATAGCTGCCTACTATGATTATCAAATCTGGTAGATGGATGTAAAGACAGCCTTCCTCAATGGCAACCTTGAGGAAGAGGTATATATGGTACAGCCGGAAGGTTTTATTAGTAAAACCAGGCCAACTGCTGTATGCAAATTACAAAGATCCATCTATGGGCTAAAGCAAGCGTCAAGGAGCTGGAATATCCGCTTTGCTGAGGCTGTCAAATCGTTTGACTTCATCAGAAGCAAGGAAGATCCGTGTGTCTATGCAAGACACAGCGACAAAGGAGTTGTTTTCATGATCATTTATGTAGATGACATTTTGATCATGGGAAACAATGTCTCTATGCTAGAAGAGACTAAAGTTTGGTTATCAAGTACCTTCTCGATGAAGGACTTGGGTGAAGCGAACTACATCCTAGGGATCAAGATATTTAGAGATAGATCCAAGAGGATGTTGGGAATGACACAGTCCACCTACATCGACAAAATACTGAAGCGTTATAAGATGGACGACTCAAAGAGAGGCTTTCTCCCAGCTAGGCATGGGATTGTCTTATCAGTTAAGGATGGTCCTAAAACTGATGAAGAAAGAAATGCAATGAGTCGTGTGCCCTATGCTTCGGCAGTAGGGTCTATAATGTATGCAATGAATTGCACAAGGCCCGATGTGGCATATGCGCTTAGTGTCACTTGTCGACACCAACAGAATCCAGGAGTACCTCACTGGACTGCTGTAAAGAACATTCTTAAGTACCGTAGACGGACTAAAGAGATGTTCTTGGTGTTTGGTGGAGAACCAGAATTAAAGATGTCTGGGTATGTCGACGCTGGATTTGAATCAGATCCTGATGACTTTAAGTCACAGACAGGATATGTATTCAAATTGAACGGAGGAGTTGTCTGTTCGAAGAGCTCTAAGCAAGCCACGGTTGCTGACTCATCCACAGAGGCCGAGTACATTGCTGCATCAGAAGCATCGAAAGAAGCTGTCTGGATTTCAGAGTTCTTGAAGGAATTGAGGGTTGTTCCTGCTCCCAGTCCAATAACGATTTATTGTGACAATACGGGCGCCGTCGCTCAAGCTAGGGAGCCTAGATCTACAAACAAGAACAAACATGTACTTAGAAAATATCACGTTATACGTGAGATTATAGATAGAGGAGAAGTTAGTATAGAACGTGTCTCTACCACGGACAACGTGACATATCCTTTCACCAAGGTCTTATCAGTGGAAGTCCACTTAAGACATTATGCTAATCTGGGCATTAGGCATAAAGGTGACTGGCTCTAGTCCAAGTGGGAGATTGATAGTGTATATGTCCTAGAGACAGTCCTTACTTAGGGCATGGTGCCCTTATAGAGGACATATACATACTATTACACAGGTCAACGTAATATAATATATGTTTGTTGCATTTTTAGTATTGAGTATCGCTTTCATATTTATATTACACCAGGCTGCAACATGTCATATCTTTATTGCTGTTTGTATTGATATTAAACATGTCCCCTCGGATAGATGACCGATCACACAGTTAGTGGGAGCTATGTGAGTTATCATCTATCCCAAACTCTCCCTAGTCGTGGTACATCTCGGATGTGGGGGTCTGAATGAACCTGACAAGACTAGTATGCGTGGAGGTTATACTTGTTGGAGAAAGTGTGAGCCGATCCCACGGCCACTGGAACGGATTGTTGGACAATCAAGGAACGTTCCCATAACTGCGCATAGTTGTTCGAAGAAGCTTTATCGAACAATGGAAGTACCCACCGGACACTCCCATCGATGTATACTCTACACCGACGTGTCTATGGGAACCGGTGAGTTGTTGAAGTGATGCCATTCGTCCTTTGCACTTACAGGACTTTATCATCACATTTGTTGCCCCATATCCTTGGTGGACCCGTCGATGTCAGCTCTGAATAAGCAGCTAACCTAAGACACGATCCAGGATTATGGCTAAATACAAATGGGGATGATAAGTGATTCTGTGAAGGATTCATCTCTCAACTGTAGCACAGGAGAGCACTGCTCATAGTCTGCATAGTTGTGTTGGTAAAGTCACTGGCCAGTGCAAATGATATATTATGATGGTCATAAGTATATCTTAACCAAGCAACTCCCTGAGACGCCCGTGGATGTATTATTGGGATAGACACTTCATCGATCCTAGATACATCCGAGAAGGTCAGATGAAGGGACGTTACCATCGCCGCGTTGAGCGCAACAGGCTTCGCAACGAAAGGGTTAGCTTTGAGAAACCTCTCAAACGTCCTCACGTATTAATATTGCAAATGGAACCGTCTAGGAATTCCATGTTGCCTAGTCTAGGACTTGCTTAATACGGTGAGGCCCTATGGGTCACACTATGTGGTGATTCAGTCTATCAGAATATTCTTGAAGATGGAATCGCAATTAATTTGGAATTAATTGTGATGGATGGATTATAATTGATTTGGAATTAATTATAATATTTGGTGGCTCAATTAATGATTTGGAATTATTAATTGAATTGACTAATTAATTGTATTTTATGTAAATACAATTAAAGATTATATTTTGGAAATATAATGGAGGTTTGATTAGAAAGGATATGTTAATTTAGAATTAACATATGCACTTTGGCAAATTCTACTTGGAGTTTGAATTGCCTTAGAACTATAAGTGGGTCCCAAAATTGGGACCCACCTACTGTCCCTAGGAGCGCGCGCGCGCATGATGGATAAGGGGAAGGAGTTCGACTCCTTCCTCTATTAGAAGTCCAAGGGATAAGTTAGATTTTCCTGATTGAGTTTTAATTTGATTGGGAATGAATCTAGACTTGATATTGGTTTCCTTGTGCGATAAGAATTAGATTCTTATTCCTTTACGAAGTCTAATTGCTTATGCTTTAGGCTTCTATAGACTACTATATATAGTAGACTATTAGAGAGAGTTTTAGACACAGTTTCATACACAAGTTTGAAGACAATTTCAGACACAGTTATTCTACCCAGTTTTCTTAGAGAAAATAAAATTGTCCCCTCCTCCATTAGCCTCACGCGCGCGCGCACCACCACCGGAGGGAATTGCCGCCCCGTCTTCTTGGTCACACAAAGAATATCCTAGCATTCTTCCGATAGGTTGTTCATCCGTGGATACCAAGGTTGAGGTTCTAGGAGCTGGAAACTAACTCTTATTGTCTTGCAGATATACAGAGTATTGTAGATATCTTGGACTTCGACGAAGGAGAAGATACACCGGAATATTACGAAGACTTGGAAGCTGCTTTGGAAGTAAGGTTAGTCTTCTAATTGACGTGTTTATATATATATACGACATATACATAATCAATTAACCTATATGTTAAGAAAATTTTTGAAATTACGCTGCGTACCCTAGGGGTAACTCTGACCATATTTTCTTACAATGGTATCAGAGCGAGGTTAATTGATTACGTATATACGTATATATATATTGTATGATTTTGTAGATATGTGGATGCAATTGATTCTATGATGAATTCGATTTTCAAAAGTTTTGTTTTTTTTTATATAAATTTAGAATTTATATTTTTCAAAAAAAAATTTTTTTTATGTATATATAATTTTTTCGACCGGACCGCCTTGATGAACGTGTCAGATTCAGTCAAATAAATTCGTAATAAGCCAAAGGCAATCCACAACTACAACGAAAACCGTAGTGTAGCAGTATAATGACTCGAGTGTCGTTCTCTCAGGACTATAACTAGCTTTATCTATTTAATGAAGAGAATATAAAACAGCAGATAGAAAGCAATAAGGGGTTTTCAAGCAGATAATGGAGGTTGGTGATAGTATGGTCCTTCTTAACATAATGGGTCGATAATCATGCATAAATTCCTCGGTCTTGCATAGAGATCTTTGAATGAATCTTGGGTCCTGTTGTAAGTATTGTGCACTACGAAGATAATATGGGTCTGACCTGTCAACAACTAACGTCCTATTGTGTTCCGTAATCATTCAACACTACGAAGATAATTTGGTCTGATTGGCCGACAAGTGTCCTAGTGTGCATAATGATCAATACAACATACGAGAATTATGGTGTTCAACTCATCAACATAATAAAGCAATGACACGGAGTATAATGCGCGATATAGCCATTAGCATGATTATCTTCCCTTGCTAAGAATTCACATACTACCACCAACGATAAATTTAGCTACTCATAATGTGCATGCAATCAATAGCAATCATAGAAGAAAACATATTGAAATAATATAAAATAAGTAGATAAAAGTTGTAAGATACAAAGTTACCGAAGGTTGTCAATCTCCGGATGATTGCGATCCTACGCGCTCCAATCTGCTATGAAAAAGTATCCCCTAAGCTATGGAACTCCCAGGACAGGCCCCGGGAAGTTCCTACCTACAACTATAGAGAGAGGTGAGAAAGTAGGCTTGGAAAGATATGATTTTCGGAGAGAAAACTCGCAACTATATATAGGCCCGAAAATTGCCCGCGGCGGTTCGCCCGAGGCACGGGGCGGTTCGCCCCACAGTGTAAATGCGGAATTTTCGCGTTTTCGACGCGGTTTTGGATTTCTTCACCTTTTCGGACTCGGTTTATGACTTCTAGTAGCCTTCTAACCTCCAGATTCGGCCCGTAGACTCCAAATCCTATCCGGAAACCTTCAGATACTCCAAATATGCTTCTGGAACACCAATTCCTTGTAGACTTTAATATAATTGCCCGTAAATCTCCGAATTTCAACCAAAACCTGTAAAATAAAATCTAAAAGGAAACGTGACACTATTCTAATAAAATGTACTAAAATATAGCTAAATTAACATAGAGGATAGCTAAATTAGGTGAAAAAGACTCGAATGAAAGTGTAAAATACACATTCATCAAACTCCCCAAACCGAACCTTTGCTTGTCCTCAAGCAACTAAGCTAGACTCTAATACAAAAAACATGCAAGACTCAAAAATGGAGTTTCATGCCAAATAAAATGAACTAAATTACTGAATCTACCAAATAACATATGAACAAGAACCATATAAATCAAAGCATGAATATAGGTTGAAGAATACCTCGATTGACTTATACACATCCACATAAGCACTTATGTCAAGACAAGATAGTCTCTCGTAACATTCTCTACCTGGACCTAGTCAGTGACGACGTAATGATGCATGCTAAGATACGAATGGTTGTCCCGTGCCTATGAAACTGAGGACTTACTGCTGTTCCACCATGTTAAGACTTTTCCTCAAAAGAGGTCGAACCAGTACTGGCTCTCATCAAACGAAGGAGGGTTCCCTATAAAAGATAACACTCCCCTATTCTAACCATCTCTCAAGTAAAGTCTTAAGCTATTCACCACTTCCTGAATGGCAGGACGAGGGTGGTCTAGAACAGATGACAGTTAAGACGAAAAAGATAAAAAAATAGAAAAACACGATTACGAACAATACGAAAAATGGAAAAGACTCAAACTTTGATAAACTGCTATTTGGCTTTATTTTCTGGACCCTTTTTTGCTTTTTTGGGGTCTTCCTCTTTTTTTCTTTTTTTTTTCCTTCCAGATTCTTTTTTTTCTTTTCTTTTTCTCTTTTTTATGGAATTTTCTTTCTCTTTTTTTTCGATTTTTTTTCTAGCCAGCAGTAGCATAACAAAAAGAGAAACAAAAAGACTCACACGACTTCCCCAAACCTATTCGAAAGAATAGGTTAGAGTACAAAATTCACGAAAAAGGAAAAATAAACTCACGATACGAAGAATGAAAAACAGAAACAAGTCTATGATGGTGTAACCCCCTCCCCAAACCTATTCGGAAGAATAGGTTATAAACAAAGGATCACACAACCTCACACTACCTCCTTCCTAGGCATTTAGCAATCTCAAAGCATGGTGAAGACTTGTTGCCTCTTAGGTACATAATTACTTGGGAAAACAACCATAAGATCCTAACATGCATCATCCTATTATAAAGGCCTTTGTGAACCGCAGTAGAGAAAACACCACTAAGTGATGTCGAGACTACCTAGCTTGACTAAGTGCAATACATAAATGTGACAAGCCAAGCGAGAAAAACCTCAAACAAATTCATAGAGATGAAGCATACGATTAATGGCATAGCTAGTTGATCTACCCAATAAAAAAGTTGAAAAAATTCGGCAATAAACTCCATATAAAACATGCAAGACTATCCTAGGATGAATGCAACCTAAAAAATCTAAGAAAGCAGTAAACGTGCAAATGCAAACAAACGGATAAAGCATGCGAGGTACTATACTCAGCCTACCAATGTCAAGCTCCAAACTAATAATACTAGATCACTTAAATCCAATCCCCCCCTCATGAAATTAACGCTAGTCCCTAGCAGTAAGAAAATGAGGAAATAAGATGTGATACTAGATGTTACCCCATGGTTTGGCCTCGGTCGGCTGAGTATGCTGCTCTTGAGTTATTGGGCCTCTTTTGGGAGCTTCATATATGATTATCGGGACTTGTCGTAGTGGCAGTAGTTCCATCAAAAGATTGGACAGGACCGACTCACCCATCTGTATCATCATCGTCCCTCTTGTCTTCATTGTCACTACTGTCACGCACATCGTCACTTAGTAGAGTTGTAGTGGCAGGTTGAATTCTCAAGATTAACCGCCGCTGTTATGGAATTCTCCATCCTGTAGTCCTCCAATAGAATGTGAGCTGTTGAAGGGGAAAGGGCAGTGGTATCAGGACCTCCCCCTCCAACGGTTCACTCCACGAGAAGGTCTCAGTTAGTTGTTCGGATACTCAGAAGTCTTCTACCTTTTTCTCCAATTTTGTCCACATTCTCTACAGTTGATGCTCCCAATATCAATGTTATGCTCCTTTTAGAGGCAGGCAAGGGGCACCCCCACAAGGTGCTGGGTACCCATGTCATTACGTTTTGGAACCAAGCTAGTGCTTCGGAACCTTCGAGCAACTTCGGACTCAAGATCGAATCCGTCGTGGCAAGACTGTCCCGGTGCCTTCCTATTCACTTGAACTCTGTAGTCCTCGTGATGGAGTGCTGACATAATAGTGGTTTCTGACCCTTCGGTGGTGCATGAATAGGCATAGGAGTCCTTACTCCAGGTGTATTCTAACTCCTCTCTGATAATCCACAACGTTGTTGCCAAACCCCTTGGCTCGAACGCACATCTAGCGAGATCACCTTCCTTGACATGGTTCTTCACAGCAATCATACGGAAATACTCCCTTCCCTTAGTATGGCACCTACAAACAGCGATTAGCACCTCGTACGACTCAAAACAGACTCAAATATATGCTAGTGTAAAAGCGAGACACACAAGTGATAAATTCATCAATCGAACTCCCCAAACCGCAATGTCTAGCCTAGCTACTTCATCATGCAACATATCAACGTAACTACTACATGCAATACATCATATCATGCTCTTACTAGACAACCAATAACCTTGATAACAAGGTTTCAATTCATACCATAGCAGCGCAAAAAATTCAACAGCATAAATCCTCATTCTCAACTAATAAGCATTCTATCGTTAAATCCACCGACATTACACCAATAAACATATCCATATGCTATAAATCAAAGATAAAGACATAATGCATAACAAGATATATCATCTAATAGCAAAATACCCAAATCAACAATTTAATGAAAAATTGAGCATGCAATTGATAGTAAATAACATGTCTAATCACATAAACAACATACCCATGCATCAAACAAGCATAATTGAAGCTCAAATTAGAAAATTCCCAAATTCGAAAATTAGGGTTCTTAAAGATGATACCTCAGATCTGCAAATCTAACGAATTAGGATGAAATATGATCGGTTAGGATGATAGATCATGTAATAGGCTTCGAAATAAGCTAAAGAACACTCAATTTGGTCAAGAAACGAAGAAGTTATGAAGATTTAGAAGCAAAATCGCACTTTTCGGGTTTTTTGGGAGTATGGATGAAGAAGAATGAAGAAAATAATGATTTGGGGTTGAAATCCGCGTTTTATAAGATCTGGACTGTGGGGCGGTTCGCCCCACCACGGGGCGGTTCGCCCCGTGCTCCCCAATGCGGGGAGACGGGTCCCGAAGTCAGAAAATGCGGTTTAAATACCGAAACTAATTTTTTTCAAAAACCCACTCGAAAAATCTCACTCAAACAAAAGCATATACGACACACACATGAACAAATTCGCATATGAGAAGCAAATAGTTCAAGAATGAATGCATGCAGAAAAGCAGTAAAGAAAGCGATAAAAAATTCCGGGTTGCCTCCCGGATAGCGTCATTGTTTTAACTCTTTGACTCGGCTCCTGTCTGCGCCTATCTCTTCTTTTTGCGGGTACTAGTCTTCCCCTTCATTGATCTCCTTTCCATGCCACGAACTTGTGAATAAGAAAGAATATAGGCTGCAAGACCACAATAGTGAGTAATAATATCAGGCGGTTCCGGTGGATCAGGTATGGCTTGTAATACGTGTTGCTTGCCATCCACCTCAATGTTGCAAGTTCTTTGGTAGATGTCCATTACTGAGCGTAGCTTGGTCAAGAATGTTTGCCCTAAGAGTATGACATCCCTCGTCCCAGGTGCAGATGCCGGCATAACTACGAAATTGGTGTTTATTGATGCTTCACCAATCTTGACCAACACATTTTTCACAACGCCTTCAGGGTCTCATGAATGATCCATCCGCCAGTCGCACAATAGCCCTTTCCTCAGATAGTTTTCCAAGGTTACTCTTTTCAAACACATTCAAAGGAACTATGTTTGAGTAGGATCCCGTGTCTAGTGTGGCACGGACATCTTCAAGCTCACCAATCTCTACCTTAACATCGAAACTTTTAGGGAGTGGTTCGGGATCCTCTTGCTCCTCATCACTTGTGTCAGAACCAAGGTCCTCCTCTTCTTCCTCAGCCTGTAGAAGTTCTTCCTTCATGCAACACTCGCACCTAACGACCTTCTCAGTGTTGCCTTGTTCCCTACTTGCTCTTCGGTCGATCAACTCTTGCATCTTTTGATGGGCAAGCCTAGTGCTCTCTTCCAACTTATCAAGCCTTGCCCTTGTCTTCTCGGAATCTTCTTCATACCGTTTGAGAAAACTTTGTGTGTGATCAACCATCTTCTGCAAGTTCTCCATCAGTAGAGCCGTCTTCGACTTCAGTGGCTCTTTCGGAGCGGGGTTTTCGCAGTGATCATTACCATAGTTAAGCCTACTACGGTCTTTGTTAGGTCCATAAGTTTGGTTAGCCGGTGCATATCCTTGATTGTTACGGTATCCTCTTCTCCAAAATCCACCTCGAGGATTCCTACCGTCTTGTCCGTAGCTAACTTCTTGAGTGCCAAACTCCGTAGCAAAGGCTTCTTCTTCTCCTCCTCGAGCCCAGTTGCCATCATCGTATGCCAACTCCGATCTACACATATGAGCCCCATGCCCATAGTTCTTGCATATTCGGCATACTTCGCTCGAAACAGTTGTTCCGGTGGCGCTCTTGAGGACTTGCTTCAATTCGTTGGTAAAGCACTCGAATTGATCCCCATTCCCCTTGTACATAGGGGCTTCTTGAGTCGGTGGAGCTTCGGGTCCACGTCTCCTAACCATTGCTCTTGGGTCCTTGAACTGCGAACCCTTAGGAAGCCTTTCGAAAACTGCCCAGACGGCTTCTGCGGTTTCCTCCCAAATATTGCCTCGGCATTGGAAATCCACCACTTGTTGGTTCTCGAAGGTTAGTCCATTGTAGAAGTGTTGGACTAGGTCGGAGAGTTCAAAACCATGGTGAGGGCACTTGTTCGTGAGATCTTGGAACCTCTCGAATGCGGTGTAGATGGTCTCATCATAGTCTTGCTTGAATCCAGTGATCTGCGCCTTAAGCGCGGTAGTCAGAGTGTGTGGGAAGTATTTCTCCATGAAAGCTGAAAAAACCTTTTCCCAAGTGTCCAGCGAGCCTGCTGGAAGAGAGCTCAGCCATGACTTGGCTCTGTCGCCAAGTCCCATTGCAAAAACCTTCATCCTTAATTCATCCGTTGTTATGTAAGCTCCGGGTCGTGGGAGTTGGTTGACGAAATCATCGATATCGTTCAAGTACCACATCACATCTTCCCTTGATAAGCCATAGAACCTCGGAAGTTGTTGGAATGCGTGGTTCTTGATTTCCAGATCTCGGGTTGCGGGCGAAAGAACAATCGCCGGTCCCCTCATACGATCCTTGGTGGGTTGTACCCATGCCTTCAGTGGTCTAGCTTCTGCCATTCCGTCGATTTCCTTGAATAGACTAATTAGAGATTCAAAGAAATCGGTTTCCTCTATTTCCTCTAGTGCGCGCCTTTCAAGTAGTCGCCTTCTTTGGTGGTAGACTCTATCGATCTCAACAATTGAATTAGCAAGCGGTGTTCCTGCAGAACGTGTATGCGGCATACACTATCTGTGACAGACTAGAAGAGGTGATTAGAAACAAACTAGGAAAGCAGAGAGAGAAATTAAAAAGGAAAACTAAAACTAAAAGAATTAGGAATCTAAAGCTGTAAATAAAAACAAATTAAACAGAAAAAAGGAGTATAGTCCCCGGCAACGGCGCTAATTTGATGAACGTGTCAGATTCAATCAAATAAATTTGTAATAAGCCAAAGGCAATCCACAACTACAACGAAAACCGTAGTGTAGCAGTAGAATGACTCGAGTGTCGTTCTCTCAGGACTATAACTAGCTTTATCTATTTAATCAAGAGAATATAAAACAGCAGATAGAAAGCAATAAGGGGTTTTCAAGCAGATAATGGAGGTTGGTGATAGTATGGTCCTTCTTAACATAATGGGTCGATAATCATGCATAAATTCCTCGGTCTTGCATAGAGATCTTTGAATGAATCTTGGGTCCTGTTGTAAGTATTGTGCACTACGAAGATAATATGGGTCTGACCTGTCAACAACTAACGTCCTATTGTGTTCCGTAATCATTCAACACTACGAAGATAATTTGGTCTGATTGGACGACAAGTGTCCTAGTGTGCATAATGATCAATACAACATACGAGAATTTTGGTGTTCAACTCATCAACGAAATAAAGCAATGACACGGAGTATAATGCGCGATATAGCCATTAGCATGATTATCTTCCCTCGCTAAGAATTCACATACTACCACCAACGATAAATTTAGCTACTCATAATGTGCATGCAATCAATAGCAATCATAAAAGAAAACATATTGAAAGAATATAAAATAAGTAGATAAAAGTTGTAAGATACAAAGTTACCGAAGGTTGTCAATCTCCGGATGATTGCGATCCTACGCGCTTCAATCTGCTATGAAAAAGTATCCCCTAAGCTATGGAACTCCCAGGACAGGCCCCGGGAAGTTCCTACCTACAACTATAGAGAGAGGTGAGAAAGTAGGCTTGGAAAGATATGATTTTCGGAGAGAAAACTCGCAACTATATATAGGCCCGGAAATTGTCCGCGGCGGTTCGCCCGAGGCACGGGGCGGTTAGCCCCACAGTGTAAATGCGGAATTTTCGCATTTTCGACGTGGTTTTGGATTTCTTCACCTTTTCGGACTCGGTTTATGACTTCTAGTAGCCTTCTAACCTCCAGATTCGGCCCGTAGACTCCAAATCCTATCCGGAAACATTCAGATACTCCAAATATGCTTCTGGAACACCAATTCCTTGTAGACTTTAATATAATTGCCCGTAAATCTCCGAATTTCAACCAAAACCTGTAAAATAAAATCTAAAAGGAAACGTGACACTATTCTAATAAAATGTACTAAAATATAGCTAAATTAACATAGAGGATAGCTAAATTAGGTGAAAAAGACTCAAATGAAAGTGTAAAATACACATTCATCACACCTGCGTGACGCAGGCGGCCGGCGGCGCCTGCGGCAGCAAGCGCCCGGCGCGTGGGGCGCCGGGTGCCTGCACCCGCGGCGCCCGGTACCCGCGTGCCGCGGGCGCCGGGCACCCGGGGCCGCGGGCACCGGGGGGACGGTACTAGGTCCCGTCCCACGTTTAAAAAAAATAAAATTATTATATATTTTCGGGTTGGACCCAAATCGAATTTTGAAAGTTTTGAGGATTGAATTTTATATTTGGAATATAAATATGATTTAATTGTAATTGTTTTAAACTAGAGGCGTTAAATTTAATTAGTATAAAGTTAAAGGGCTTATTTCTAATTTATCAATTTATTGTTTATTACAAATTAGTCCTACTTTTGAATTTTAGATTTAACACCTCTAAGGTTTTCAAAATTACAATTAAGTCCTTCGGGTTTTCGAAAATTGCTACTTGGTCAATAGAATTTTTGAATATTCAATCTAGTCCAAATTTTCAATTATTTCATAGAGATTATAAGTATGGGATTATAATTTTCGTAATGAAATTATGAAGTCATTTGTCATCCACATAGGCTACTGCTTGTTTCATATGCTCAATATGCTATTGTTTGACAATGCATGTTTAAATACCATGTTTTTTACATTCTGTTCGACCGCTATGCATGCGAGGGTAGCCGGCGCCCTCTTATATGTCGGACCGCATATTTATGTATGGGTAGGCGGCACCCATTATATGCTTGACCGCATTTAGAACTAGAATGGATAGGCGGCATCCATTACGTGTAGACCGTTCATGCATGATGGGTAGGCGGCGCCCTTACTTGTTTGTAGATGACTGATAACAACCCTCAAGCTACAAAGCCCCAGCTAATATAAGTACAGAAATATGTAGGGCTGAGCATCGGTCCAAAACCGGACCGGACCGGACCGACCCGAAATGGACCGGATTGTAATGGGTAGTCTTTTTGAAACCCGAAGACCGGACTGTATATAATCGGGTCCCACCCGGACCGAATCGGAATTTTCGGTTCGGTCCGGGTCAAACCCGGTCAAGACCGAATCTCTCACCTTTGTTTGGAAATTGGAAATTAAAAAAAAAAGGAAAAAAAGCAAGAATATAAGACAAAGAAAGAGCAAAGGGCACGCTAATCTTGAATTCTTGATTGCTTCCAGTGGCTTTTCTTCCTTTCATCCTCAACCTCCAACTCCATTTCTATCTTTCTTTCATCTCCAAGCTCTAACACAATTTTCATCTTTCTTTCATCATCAACCTCTAACTCCATTTCTATCTTCCTTTCATCTCCAAGCTCTAATTCCATTTCCATCTTCTATTGAGCACCAGATCTATTGGATCTGGGGACATGAATCCAAATTGAATGAGAAAGAGGTTGTGGTGATAAAGATGAAGGGCCGGCAGTGAAGTGAAGAGGTGGAGGCGTGACGGAAGTGTGGTGGAGAGGCGGAGCCGCGGAGGCATGACGGAGAGGCGACGTATGGTTTGGTTTGAAGATGGAGATCTGGGAGATGGGTTTCTGTGAATTATTTGTGATTTTATGTTTGGGGTTGGATAAGTATTAGAGACATCAAGGGATAATTAAAAAAAATTAAAAATGAACTTCCGGGTCAATTCGGTCCAGACCGGAAATTTTCGGTTTGGACCGGTACCGGACCGAACCCGAACTTTAGAAATTCCTAGGATCGAAGACCGGACCATATGCGGTCCGGGATGAACCGAACCCGAATATTCGGTCCGGTTTTCGGTCCGGTCCACTTTCTGCTCAGCCCTAGAAATATGTATATATATATATGTATTTCTGAGATGCTTTCCATAGGGTGCTTTAATTCTGAACTTTCATTGTGTTTTCTTATATTGACGACCTCGTCTTACAAGACTCGCAGTAATCGTCAAATTAGAGTAAGCCTATGGTTATGACTTACTGCATATTGTATCTAGCTACCTCGATAGGTACAATATGTAGAGCATCGGGTTAAATTAGATTTAACAACCAAGAGTTGCGTGACGCAATTGGATAGTCTTACTAGTCCTACCGGTCATATTATGCTATGCGACCAGCCCCCGTTGGAGTATGGCATAATATGGATTTGGATCTTGGCCACTACGGTAACTTGTTGGACATTACCCGTATGTTTGTTGTGGGGGCAAGCATATGTGAAAATAGTGGGAGCTAAACAGCTAAAGGACCTTGTTGTTTAGTTATGTTGACTGTGTATTTAGAAATGATATTTCAATAGTTGATTTATTGTTTTCGTTCTATATTATTTCTCCTTAGGATATTAGATATGACGAGTATCTCGCTCCGTGCTGTCTTGGAGAAGCAAATTTTAACCGGACCAAACTTCCTAGATTGGATCAGGAATATACGTTTTGTGCTGAGGTACGAAAAGATTGAGTACGTCTTGGACGAGGTCATTCCCGTGTGCCCCGAAAATCAGACTGCCGATGAGGTTGCTGCTTGGAATCAAGCCAACAAGGCAAGGTCTGATAAGCATCTTGAGGATGCTAAGTCCGCGCAGTGTATTATGCTGGCGGCAATGAGCAATGAGCTGCAGAGGCAACATGAAAGCATGTTGCCGTATGAGATGTTGAAACATCTTGAGTCGCTCTTTAAGACGACAGCTAGAAGTGTTGAATTTGATTTGATCAAAGACAGACACAGATGCAAGCTCAGTGAAGGAGGGAACATGTCTGAGCATGTTCTCAAAATGATTGGTCTCTTTGAAAAGCTTGCCGATGCCGGCGTTAAGCTAGAGAACAAGATCATGGTGATCTTTGTCCTTCAATCATTGCCGAGTTCGTATACGCAGTTCATCATTAATTACACGATGAATGCGAAGAACGTCACACTGCCTGAACTTCATAATCTGCTGAAGACATATGATCAAACTCTTCCTAAGAAGGAAAAGTCGATCATGCTTGTTGGGCAACCGTCTAACTCGAACGCGAAAAGCAAAGGTGCTAAGGGTAAGGGAAAGTCGGCAGCCAAGGCTAACACTTGGAGTGATAAGCCTAAGCGTCCGAACCAGAAAAGGAAGTTCAAGAGAAGCGGAACGGTGCGCACAGATGAATGTCTTTTCTGTAAGCAGAAAGGACATTGGAAGAAAGATTGCCCTAAGCTTAGGGCAGATCAGGCCAAGAAGTCATCAGCTTCTGGCTCAGGTATGTTTGTTATTGAAATCAACATGACTACTTTTGACTCCAATGGTTGGGTATTAGATACAGCCTGTGGCTCACACATTTGTAATAATGTGCAGGGGCTAATTGATCACAGGCTAGTCAAGCAAGGTGAAATCGACTTGCATGTTGGGAACGGCAATCCAGTTGAAGCCAAACGCGTTGGACGCAGCAAGATAGATTTACCTTCGGGACAATGTTTAGAACTTGATAATGTTTATTTTGTTCCATCCATTGTCAGAAATATTATTCCATTCCATTGTTAGACAATATGGGTTTTTCCTTTCGATTTGCGAATAATACTTGTTATTTTTCATTAAATAATCAGTATTATGGAAAGGCTCGCTTGGTGAATGGTTTATATATTTTGCAAAGTAGTCTACCTTTATTTCAAATACATAACAAACAACCGTCTTCAAGTAAGAAGAATAATCCATCTTATCTATGGCATTGTCGGCTAGGCCATATCAATGTAACACGGATTCAAAGACTAAGGAAGTTGGACTACTTAGAACCATTTGATTTCGAATCATATGGTACATGTGAATCTTGTGTTAAGGGTAAGATGACGAACAAACCTTTTGTTGGACAAGGTGTTCGTGCCACTCGCTGCTTAGAGCTCATACATACTGATGTATGTGGACCGTTTAAAGTCCATGCGCGTGGGGGTTATCCTTACTTCGTTACCTTTACTGACGATTTCTCAAGGTATGGATATATCTTTCTTATGAAGAATAAATCCGAGACCTTTGGGAAATTCAAGGAGTTTAGGAATGAGGTCGAGAATGAATTGAACCTAAGGATAGTCACTCTTCGATCAGATCGAGGAGGTGAATACCTTAGTGAAGAATTTATCGATTACTTGAAGGAAAATGGGATTCAACTCCTCCTGGAACACCACAGTTAAACGGTGTGTCTGAGAGGAGGAATCGAACCCTGTTAGACATGGTAAGATCAATGATTGGATTCTCGACTATTCCAAAGTATCTGTGGGGATATGCACTACAAACTGCAATCTACATTCTGAACCGTGTACCATCTAAATCAGTGGAGAAAACTCCTTATGAGTTATGGAAGGGAAAGAAGCCTTCACTAGGCTATCTTAGACCTTGGGGCTGTCCTGCGATAGTCAAGCTGATGCTCACTGATAAGTTAGATGCCAAGGGTGTCAAAGTATATTTCATAGGCTATCCTCGTCAGACGGGAGGCTATGAATTCTATCATGCTGAAGATCACAAGGTGATCGTGTCTAGAAACGTGAAGTTTTGAGAAGCTGAATACCTCGAAGAAGAGAGGTTAGATGATATGATAGAACTTGAAGAAATTCAAGAATTTGACACGCGCGAACATGAGGTCTTTAAATCTTCTGATTTAGACTCAAGTTCAGTGAGAGCTTTCGAAGCAGACAAGGTGATGATATGACACTTGCTAGGCATGTCATAGTCAGTGGGAGTCCTGTGATTAGATCAACAGTTGAAACCACACCAATAGAACCCGTTGTCAACCAACCTGTGCAACAAGTTGCACAAGAGCAGCTTCCCGCAAGGGAACAGGGTCGCGCCCAACGACCAGCTGCATCAGTACCCACTGATAATGTTCGTGTTACACGAAACCAGAAAAGAAAAGCACCAGAACAAGTCGAGCTCCGTAGGTCGAAGAGGATCCTTAGAGGACCTCAGAAGCAAAGCCTTATGATAGAAGACATCAGTGAACTTGATGTCGGTTTATCAGATCGGGAAGATCCCGAGACCTACAAAGAGGCAATAATTGATATTGACTCAGACAAATGGCAATAGGCCATGGAATTGGAAATGGATTCAATGTACCAGAACCAAGTTTGGAACTTGGTAGACTTGCCCCAAGGGGTTAGACCAATTGGGTGCAAATGGGTCTTTAAACGAAAGACAGATGCCGATGGCAAGGTACAAACGCACAAAGCTAGGCTTGTGGCAAAAGGCTACACGCAAAGGTATAGCATCGATTACGATGAAACCTTTTCACCAGTAGCAAAATTGAAGTCCATTCGAATTCTACTTGCGATAGCTGCCTACTATGACTATGAAATCTGGTAGATGGATGTAAAGACAACCTTCCCCAATGGAAACCTTGAGGAAGAGGTATATATGGTACAGCCGGAAGGTTTTATTAGTAAAACCAGGCCAACTGCTGTATGCAAATTACAAAGATCCATCTATGGGCTAAAGCAAGCGTCAAGGAGCTGGAATATCCGCTTTGATGAGGCTGTCAAATCGTTTGACTTCATCAGAAGCAAGGAAGATCCCTGTGTCTATGCAAGACACATCGACAAAGGAGTTGTTTTCATGATCATTTATGTAGATGACATTTTGATCATGGGAAACAATGTCTCTATGCTAGAATAGACTAAAGTTTGGTTATCAAGTACCTTCTCGATGAAGGACTTGGGTGAAGCGAACTACATCCTAGGGATCTAGATCTTTAGAGATAGATCCAAGAGGATGTTGGGAATGACACATTCCACCTACATCGACAAAATACTGAAGCGTTATAAGATGGACGACTCAAAGAGAGGCTTTCTCCCAGCTAGGCATGGGATTGTCTTATCAGTTAAGGATGGTCCTAAAACTGATGAAGAAAGAAATGCAATGAGTCGTGTGCCCTATGCTTCGGCAGTAGGGTCTATAATGTATGCAATGAATTGCACAAGGCCCGATGTGGCATATGCGCTTAGTGTCACTTGTCGACACCAACAGAATCTAGGAGTACCTCACTGGACTGCTGTAAAGAACATTCTTAAGTACCTTAGACGGACAAAAGAGATGTTCTTGGTGTTTGGTGGAGAACCAGAATTAAAGATGTCTGGGTATGTCGACGCTGGATTTGAATCAGATCCTGATGACTTTAAGTCACAGACAGGATACGTATTCAAATTGAACGGAGGAGCTGTCTGTTGGAAGAGCTCTAAGCAAGCCACGGTTGCTGACTCATCCACAGAGGCCGAGTACATTGCTGCATCAGAAGCATCGAAAGAAGCTATCTGGATTTCAGAGTTCTTGAAGGAATTGAGGGTTGTTCCTGCTCCCAGTCCAATAACGATTTATTGTGACAATACGGGCGCCGTCGCTCAAGCTAGGGAGCCTAGATCTACAAACAAGAACAAACATGTACTTAGAAAATATCACGTTATACGTGAGATTATAGATAGAGGAGAAGTTAGTATAGAACGTGTCTCTACCACGGACAACGTGACATATCCTTTCACCAAGGTCTTATCAGTGGAAGTCCACTTAAGACATTATGCTAATCTGGGCATTAGGCATAAAGGTGACTGGCTCTAGTCCAAGTGGGAGATTGATAGTGTATATGTCCTAGAGACAGAACTTACTAAGGGCATGGTGCCCTTATAGAGGACATATATATACTATTACACAGGTCAACGTAATATAATATATGTTTGTTGCATTTTTACTATTGAGTATCGCTTTCATATTTATATTACACCAGGCTGCAACATGTCATATCTTTATTGCTGTTTGTATTGATATTAAACATGTCCCCTCGGATAGATGACCGATCACACAGTTAGTGGGAGCTATGTGAGTTATCATCTATCCCAGACTCTCCCTAGTCGTGGTACATCTCGGATGTGGGGGTCTGAATGAACCTGACAAGACTAGTATGCGTGGAGGTTATACTTGTTGGAGCAAGTGTGAGCCGATCCCACGGCCACGGAACGGATTGTTGGACAATCAAGGAACGTTCCCATAACTGCGCATAGTTGTTCGAAGAAGCTTTATCGAACAATGGAAGTACCCACCGGACACTCCCATCGATGTATACTCTACACCGACGTGTCTATGGGAACCGGTGAGTTGTCGAAGTGATGCCATTCGTCCTTTGCACTTACAGGACTTTATCATCACATTTGTTGCCCCATATCCTGGGTGGATCCGTCGATGTCAGCTCTGAATAAGCAGCTGACCTATGACACGATCCAGGATTATGGCTAAATACAAATGGGGGTGATAAGTGATTCTGTGAAGGATTCATCTCTCAAGTGTAGCACAGGAGAGCACTGCTCATAGTCTGCATAGTTGTGTTGGTAAAGTCACTGGCCAGTGCAAATGATATATTATGATGGTCATAAATATATCTTAACCAAGCAACTCCCTGAGACGCCCGTGGATGTATTATTGGGATAGACACTTCATCGATCCTAGATACATCCGAGCAAGTCAGATGAAGGGACGTTACCATCGCCGCGTTGAGCGCAACAGGCTTCGCAACGAAAGGGTTAGCTTTGAGAAACCTCTCAAACGTCCTCACGTATTAATATTGCAAATGGAACCGTCTAGGAATTCCATATGGCCTAGTGTAGGACTTGCTTAATACGGTGAGGCCCTATGGGTCACACTATGTGGTGATTCAGTCTATCAGAATATCCTTGAAGATGGAATCGCAATTAATTTGGAATTAATTGTGATTGATGGATTATAATTGATTTGAAATTAATTATAATATTTGGTGGCTCAATTAATGATTTGGAATTATTAATTGAATTGGCTAATTAATTGTATTTTATGTAAATACAATTAAAGATTATATTTTGGAAATATAATGGAGGTTTGTTTAGAAAGGATATGTTAATTTAGAATTAACATATGCACTTGGGCAAATTCTACTTGGAGTTTGAATTGCCTTAGAACAATAAGTGGGTCCCAAAATTGGGACCCACCTACTGTCCCTAGGCGCGCGCGCGCGCGCATAATTGATAAGGGGAAGGAGTTCGACTCCTTCCTCTATTAGAAGTCCAAGGGATAAGTTAGATTTTCCTGATTGAGTTTTAATTTGATTGGGAACGAATCTAGACTTGATATTGGTTTCCTTGTGCGATAAGAATTAGATTCTTATTCCTTTACGAAGTCTAATTGCTTATGCTTTAGGCTTCTATAGACTACTATATATAGTAGACTATTAGAGAGAGTTTTAGACACAGTTTCATACACAAGTTTGAAGACAATTTCAGACACAGTTATTCTACCCAGTTTTCTTAGAGAAAATAAAACTCTCCCCTCCTCCCTTAGCCTCACGCGCGCGCGCACCACCACCGGAGGGAATTGCCGCCCCGTCTTCTTGGTCACACAAAGAATATCCTAGCATTCTTCCGATAGGCTGTTCATCCTGGATACCAAGGTTGAGGTTCTAGGAGCTGGAAACTAACTCTTATTGTCTTGCAGATATACAGAGTATTGTAGATATCTTCGACTTCGACGAAGGAGAAGATACACCGGAATATTACGAAGACTTGGAAGCTGCTTTGGAAGTAAGGTTAGTCTTCTAATTGACATGTTTATATATATATACGACATATACATAATCAATTAACCTATATGTTAAGAAAATTTTTGAAATTACGCTGCGTATCCTAGGGGTAACTCTGACCATATTTTCTTACAGAAGTATCCTTTGTCAGCAAACTGACTCATGATGAAAAGGTTAAACTTAAGATTTTTGACATAAATAACTCCAGTGATGGTTATGCATCCTAACTTCACATCACCATAGCCTTTTGTAGAACCGGAGCCTCCACCAGCAAACCTTATTGTTGGACCTTTAGACCACCGTCTATAGTTTATAAGGTTATTCTTGTTGCCCGTCATGTGCTTTTCACAACCACTATCAAAGTGCCAGATTGCATCGTTTGTCTCCGTGGCTGAAGTCTGCACAGTCAAGAGGAAACAAGTTAATTATCCAATGATGGATGTCCATTAACATGTTCAAGAATGCGTCCAGTGGAAACCCAAGTCTTAAGTTTTTCAACTTTGACTTGTTTTCTACTTGCTGAGGAACTAGGAGGTTTTGAGCTGAAAGACTTTTGACTCATGTTGGTCAAATCCACTTTTCTAGCAAGGTTCCTTCTAGTCCTAGCATTGGGAGTCTTTTCAGAACTCTTAGGCTTGATTTTCTTCATCTCTTTGAAGTATCTTTGCTGACTTTGCTTGTACTCATGAAAGAGTTGACTTTTCTTGGTTTTGAAACCGAGTCCACTTTTCGGAGAATGCTGAGCTTTTGCGTCAGCAACCTTACTTGATTCAGGTTTGTCAGCAAAGGACTTCTGATTACTTTTAGTAATCTTGCCTTTAGTCTTAACAACTTGCTTTTCAGCAACTTGTTTGGCGGAATGCTTCACATCATTCTTCTTCTTTCCAGTTTGCTTTTCAGCAACCTATTTTCCTTTTAAAGTCTTGTTACTTTGAGTAGCAACAACGGGCTTTATGGTCATAGGTACTTGATTGCATGTTTCAGCAACCTTAGTTTGACCAAACTGATAGATTTCTGGTAGACTGCTATCAGTAGCACGTACAAAGGAGATGGGTGATTTATCTTTTCTCAAGATTTCTACGTTGTCACCTTCGTACGTTGCTCCTAAACCTTCTTTCTGAGATGGATGTCTCAAATAAGAGTTTAGTTCAGTCAGCGTATTACTTGCTTCCACATAGGATTTGAAATTGATTTTCATCTTTTTCATTTCTTGGATTTCAGCAAGTAACTTTAGAATTGAGGACTGATATTCTTCCAATTCTAATGCCATTTGAGAATTTTTCTCTGCAGCCTCAGCAATCAACTTCTTAAGACGCCTTATTTCAACATCCTTTTCTTCTGTCTCTTCCTTCAGCAAGATGTACTTTTCAGTAGTCTGCTTGGTCAGAGTTTCAGCAAATTGTAGTTTCTCTTGCTGTTTGCTGAGAATTTTCTCAAATCTTTCGATTTCTCCTTGAATCTTGTCAAGGTCAATCTCGTCTTCACTTTCTGAGTCTGAGTCAGAGGTAGGGTTGTTTACCTGACCGGCCATGAGGCAGAATTCGTAGTTTGACACATCTGGATAAGCTTCCGTAGCTATTCCACAAACTTCTTTGCCAATCTCCACGTCTAGAGTGGCTTCTTCATCGTCGGTGTCTGAACTTTCATCCTCACTGTCTTCAGAGCTAGTATCAATGCACAATGCATCGATTTTTTCTTGAAGCTTCTTCTTTTCTTCAGCAATAAACGCTCTTTTGAACTTCTTCTTCTTTTCAGCAGATTTGCCTTTCAGCAAAGGGCAATTAGCTTTGAAGTGTCCAGGCTTTTTGCAGTAAAAACATAGATCATTTCCAACTGCTGGTTCTTCTGATGATGTAGCTTGCTGAGCTTGCTTGTTCAGCGAGCTAGTCTCATTCTTGTACTTATGGTAGTTGTTACCAAGATGCTTTTCAGCTTCTCTTTTGCTTTTCGCCTTTCAAGTTCCTTGCTGATGAATTTCTTCATTGTTTTGACAACCAAAGCGTTTTCATCAGTAGGTTCTTTTTCATTCTTCTTTTCAGAAGATGACGGCTTTGCAGCAAGAGCAATGTTTTGCGATTTTCAGCAAATACACTTTCTCTTTGCTTTGTCTCATAATTGACAGTAGCAAGATGAGAGAACAACTCTGTTGGTGTAATGTATGACATTCCTTGATTGTAATAGAAATTCTGAGTGTGGATCCATTCTTGATTCAGACTTCTGATGATAGTTTTCACTTTCTCAGAATCTGAGTAGAGGTTTCCAACACCCAAGGCTGCCATTTCACTAACAAGAGTTGTGAATCTGAAATCCAAGTCTTCCGGTGACTCGTTTGTACCTTGCTTAAAGTTTTGAAACTTTAATTTAAGTACTTCAAGTTTGTTTTCCTTGGTCTTGTCAGATCCAGCACAAAGATCTTGAACCATTTTCCAAGCCTCCTTTGCAGTCTTAGCACCCCACAGTTTGCACTGTATGGTATCCGGAGTTGATCGAATGATGATATTTCTTGCTTGGCCATCAAGACGGAATCTCTTAGCTTCGTCAGAAGTCCATTCCTCTCTTGGTTTTGGCACAACCGTATCTGATGGTTTAGCATAGTTTCCTTTCCAGCTTCAGTGGTCTTGTGAGGAAAACTCCTTTCAACCTTAGTGATCTTATAGGTCCATCATTAATGACGGTAACCATCTCATCACTAATGGCCTCAAGATGTAGCATCATGTTGTTTCGCCATTTCTCGTAATTTTCCAGCTTCAGCAAGGGAGCATCTCCTAAAGACATCCTGTCAGCAAAGCACTACCAAACTGATCAAGTGAGAGTGATTTACGGAAAGCACCTAAGGGGATCTAGGTTCAGTGCTGAAGGTTAAAGAACCTCCAGCTCTGATACCACTTGTTGGTCCCTTTAAACAACAAGAAAAGACTAGAGGGGGGGGGTGAATAGTCTTTTCAAACTTTCGTCGTTTAAAACTTTCTCAGCAAGTGCTTATTACTTTTCAGTAATGAGTTTGCTGATACTTAACTTTCTCAGCAAGCGTAAGTTACTTTCAGTAGCTTGGTTTGCTGATACTTAAAATCAGAGAGCGGAAGTCTTTGATACAATAAGTGCTTTTTCAGTAAGTAAAGGTTTCAGCAAGTGATGTGAGTGACTGTGTACAGACAGATATGAATTGCTGAAAGCTAAGTACAGTAAGTAAATCACACAAACACTTTTATAGTGGTATCTGAGAGTGGCGTAATCTCTCAACTAATCCACTTTGTCCTTTCTAGGACTGAATCCACTAAGATATGATTGAGGTTCCTTACAATCTCCTATCTAGAGCGATTCAACAGAAACCAAAGCACACTTGCTTTGTCTCCAACCTAATCTAGAGAACGTAACCTTGTTCTCCACCAAACTTGGTACTTTTAATCAGCAAAACTATGCTCGATTAAGTTCCCCTGAATATCACGCCTGAAAGGGTGTATTTTCAGTTAGAGAGTTTTGGGGTGAGATAACTTAATTATAACTTATTCAGTTACAACAAGTAATCTAAGAAACACAACTTTGAATACTTTGCAGTAAACAAGTTTGATTGTTTCTGGTGTCAAGACTTGTTCTTGTTCGAAAGAAAGAACACTTAACTAATTTCTTAGCCGAGTTTGTTCTACTTCTTCACAAGTAGCTTTTTCAAGCTTTAAGTCTTGGAACGGATCAATGGCAGATGTAGAGAGTTTGAAGGTATGTGAGTTTTAAGCACAAGTGAGAGTTTGATCACGTTGTTGACACACTTCAACTCTTCGCCGGATGACCTCTATTTATAGTGCAAGTAAGGAGCCGTTTGAATTTCAAATCCTAAGGCTTTTGTTCCTTAACATGTCACTATCTTGCTTTTGTACTTTCAGCAGCGTCTTTGTTTGTCTTCTAGTCTTCATGTCCTTCGCGTGTAAGCTTTGCATTTAATGCATATTTGAATAGAATTCAAACAGTAACATTGGAGCGCAAATTCAAGTACTTTCAGCAAGGGGTCACATATGTTCCATCAGCAAGTGATTAGTCTCAGTTTCAGCAAGCACAACCTACTCTGTCTTTCAGATTTTCACTTATGCAATGCTGTTGCTGAAATTTCCACTTTCTGAGCAACACGTGCCTTTGTAGATCCAGTCTTCAGCAATCTTCTAGTCTTCAGATCTTCGAATTCTTCAAGTCTCCAGATCTTCAAAAGTCTTCAAGATTCTGAGTGGTTTCTAAATGCTTCAATAGGTTATTCTCTTTTCAGAAAATAAGATACATCATAAGCTTCAGCATCAATAAGTTATTTTCTTTTCAGAAAATAAAATACATCATACGCAAAAGAAATAACTTATCTAGCACCTAAACTAAGTCATCAGCAAACGTTCCTCTTTTACAATTTCCTTAAATTCTAAATTCCTATGGACCTTAAGAGTACTAATTACTGGACTTTCCTTAATTTAGCATGATTAATTGCTCATCAAAATTACAAGTTTCCTAACACGTTCTTTGGGTGTAGGGTGTTTCTGTGGTAGGGTGTGTAGGCTTTGGCTTACCTAGGGGTGGTGGAGCCTTGTTCTTTTTGGGTGGTTGTGCTCTGGTGTCCGTCAAAACGGGTGGAGCTGTAGTTGTTTCAGTGTGAAGGTGTATGGTGACAAGTGGGGGAGTGAACATCCTAGCCATGACAAGCATGGTGGCGAATTCTTGCTCAGATGAAAGCGAGCAGTTGGAGCAAGATTCAACGTCGTATTTGAATGCAACAAAATGGGTGGTGTTTCAGGAAACTTACCCTTTGCAACTGCCATGAACTCTGAAAGACAGCTGAATTCGCTAGACTGGAAAGGCAAATTGATCGTGGGCATCTGTAGAACAAGAATGACGTGCTGGGCGGCGCCGGTCGGAGGTGGCTGAGACATGATGAGTTAGGTTTTTTTGAGGATTTGATTTGGGGCTTTTCTTCCTTTCGTTATCTGAAAGGAGCAAGTCAATAATTTTCAAATTCTATGGTGGGTATATCACCCAATTTTACTGACCCGATAATTATTCACTGAGTTTTTTACAAACTGGTAAAACAATTATGAGCTCCGATGCCGATTTCTCATTATCGACGTGGTCTTATTATAGCCACCAGCACACCGCCTGAGGCACATGCCATTATTGATTATGTAAGCAAACCAAATTTTACACTTTGGGTCGATTTTTGTGCACACAGTTAATAATGACTCAATTTGTTAATTTATTTGTGCTAAATATTATCATGTATATGGTTTCCAATTGAGTATGGTTTCCAATTGAGTATGAATCTGTAAAAAAACCGATTTATCATTTATCGTCAGCTAACTTATAAGCTCTTGAAGTTTATAAGCTCGTATTCACTTAACATACTTATTGTTAGTGCTAGGTGAAATAAGTATGTTACGTGAAAGCGAGTTTATAAGCTTGTGGAGTTTATTAGCTAACTTATTTTTTAAGGTAATAAAGTTAATTTATTTTTTTAATATGTTAACTTATCATCTTTCATATTTCAATTATACGCCTAATAATAATAATAAAAATGATAATACTAAAGAGCTAGGTGCATAAACAAGTGACTTTTTCTTGCTATGGCGTTTGGCGACTTTTTGTTCTGATGGCGTAGCCACCGCGATCGCCTCTCCATCTCCGGCAGCTGGTAATCACATGTAAGGGGCCTTGGTAATGGCCTTTCATCTCCATTTTCTCTGGGTGTGTGAACTCTAATTCTGATTTTTCTACATCGTATTTGTTTCGGCAGGCTCTATTTTGATCGGGCTTGATTTTGGTCTTTCCTATCTGGTTTTAGTTTTTACATGTCCTCAATCTCCTGGTAGTCATAACAGTGGTCGATTTTGTGTTTCACACTGATCACCGAGGACCTTAGCGCAAGGACCTCGCATTTCAATGATTCCTGTCTCAACTTGTGAGGGTTTCACGCTAATGATCTGGTACAGGATCGTCAATCCATACCAAATAGTCGCAGCCTCCAAGTTCCTGAAGTAACAAACAAGATTTCCGAATCACTAAGTTCCAATTAAACTGAAAAGTAAAGTTCATAACTTAAATAAAGTGATATCTCATGGAATATATACCTGGAAAAGAGCGCATTGCCAGTACCTTCTTCCTGGGTACTTTGGATGCCATCACCTGAGTTCTTGAAGGCCATTCCATAGGTATGAGGAGCCATGAATTTGCAGTGAGAGAGTGGGTGCAGGGAAGAAGTTTTGAATGAGATGAGTGCCCCAGTAGTGGCCTTAAATAGAGGAGTTGAAGAGAAAATTTTGAGTAATTGAGGGCATTCAGACACATAATACATTTGGAACTGTAATAACATAAACTTCATGTACCATACGATGACTAATTCTCGTTTGAGAGGATTAATTGAAAGATTTTTTACATTTCATGAAAGCAGTAGTCGTTATATATTCCTCATTTAACTTTGTAAGTAACAAATGGAGCTCATACACAATGCACATTATAATAGAATTATGGAAATAAGGAATTCCTAATAGGTGAACTGGAAAACAATTACTCGTCATACAAATAAAGTTGTCATAGTGAAATTCATACCTCACGCAACAAATTCATAATAAAACTACCAGCCTACCAGATTTAAGTGAAACTACAATATAATGTTCATATAAGCGAAAAGGATTTAAGCTAACAAGATGTTAGGTGAAACCTAACTAATTGACCAAACCAGGTAATTAGAGTGAGCACAAATGGTAGAACTAACAATGATTCTTCTCAATAATTCCTATGCACCAAGTTGTAAAGGGCTCTGAATCAAATACCAAAAATGACGTACTGATTTAAGACGATGAACCTCCCCCCCACTGGGAACTTCACACCAAGTGAAGACTCTGTTGGAGCCTGTAAGAGTGAAACACCACAGATTGTGAAGATGTTTCATAATTGACGATTCACGGTTCTCCCCTAGTTCGCATTGTTCGCGCTGCTATTGTTTCGTTTTGCATTAAGATCAAAAAATAAATTTATATTCTATGTGGAATTCAACATTGGAAATGTAGAAGTATAACAACAGATGGTAAATTACCGTTCACCCAAATTATTCTAGTACAGTCCCTAGCATACACACGATTACGCCTCACAACATAAAAACCCCTGGTAGTCCAGAAATTCTTTGAATTTCCTGTACAAACGTCGGATGATGGCAAGCGATCGCACAAGACAAGAAACAGTCACGGTCTTTCTCAGCTGGTTGCTTATTTCAGAAGCACAAACCCTCAATGCAACCATTAATGATTGCCTACTTCATAGCCCATAATCACTACCCATCTAACATCTGCACAAGGAGAATGTCTTCATCGTTTTTCCAACCACCCAAGCTCAACAGAGTTTTGTCTCTTCTACGAATGACACAAGGCATGCCTAAATGAAACACCAGAAAATCAACCATCTCATTCCAATATTTTAAATTGGTGCTGCATAGGGAAAACTATAAGCAGAAGACACTTGTTCTTATTTACATTCTCGCCTTACGGTTTTTAAGGAAGCATAAATTCCTTAACATACCAAAGGTACACAAACTTATAGTTCAACCTATCAACATGGTTCGCAGACCCATCTTTGTGATGCTTTCACATAGGGTGGCCATACCATTTAGGTACTCAAATATTGTGGATTCAGTTAGTAAATGTTGATAGTGTATATGTCCTAGAGACAGTCTTTATTAAGGGCATGCAGCCCTTATAAAGGGCATATATGTACTATTACACAGGTCAACGTAATATAATATATGTTTGTTGTTTGACTATTGAGTATCGCTTTCATATTTATATTACACAGGCATGCAGCATGTCATATCTCTATTCTGTCTGTATTGATATTAAACATGTCCCCTCGGATAGATGACCGATCACACAGATAGTGGGAGCTACGTGAGTTATCATCTATCCCAAACTCTCCCTAGTCGAGGTTCATCTCGGATGTAGGTGTCTGAATGAACCAGCTGAGACTAGTATGCGTGGAGGTTATACTTGTTGGAGAAGTGTGAGCCGATCCCACGGCCACGGGACGGATGTTGGACAATCAAGAAACGTTCCCATAACTGCGCATAGTTGTTCGAAGGATGATTACCGAACAATGGAAGTACCCACCGGAGACCTCCGATCGATGTATACTCTACACCGAAGTGTCATGGGAACCGGTAAGTTGTCGAAGTGATGCCAGTCGTCCTTTGGACTTACAGGACTTTATCATCATATTTGTTGCCCCATATCCTTGGTGGACCCGTCGATGTCAGCTCTGAATAAGCAGCGGAACTAAGACACGATCCAGGATTATGGCTACATACAAATGGGGATGATAAGTGATTCTGTGAGGATTCTCTCTCATGTGTAGCACAGGAGAGCACTGCTCATAGTCGTTCATAGTTGTGATTGGTAAAACCGCTGGCCAGCATATCAATATTATTATGATAGTCATAATAGATATTAGATTCACCATGCAACTCACTGAAGACACCCGTGGATGTATTATTGGGATAGACACTTCATCGTCCTAGATACATTCCAG
>CM051458.1:54854102-54880095 GCA_028274465.1 Plantago ovata
AGCCGCCCCACAGTATTTCGAAGCCTATATATAGTTGCTCAGTTTTTCCGAAAGTCATATCTTTCCAGACCTACTTTCTCACCTCTCTCTGTAGTTTTAGGTAGGACTTCCCAGAGCCTGTTCTGGGGGTCCATAGCTTAGGGGACACTTTTTCATAGCGGATTGGAGCTCGTAGGATCGCGATTCTCCGGAGATTGACAACCTTCGGTAACTTGTATCTTACAGTTTAATCTACTTATTTTTTATATATCTTCAATATGTTTCTCTTCTATGATTCTTTTGATTGCATGCCTATTATGAGTAGCTAAACTTATCGTTGGTGGTAGTGTGTGAATTCTTAGCGAAGGGAAGATAATCATGCTAATGGCTATATCGCACATTATACTCCGTGTCATTGCTTTATTTTGTTGATCAGGCAAAACCTAAATTCTCGTATGTTGTATTAATTATTATGCACAATTGGACACTTGTCGACCTGTTGCGAGTATCTTCGTAGTGTTGAATAATTACGGAACACATTAGGACAATAGTGATTGACTTGTCAGACCAATTATCTTCGTAGTGCTTAATATTTGCAACAGGACACTAATTGATTCAAAGATCTCTATGCAAGACCGAGGAATTTATGCATGATTATCGACCCGTTATTTAAGAAGGATCATACTATCACCAATCTCCATTATCTGCTAGAAACCCTTTGCTATCTTTTGCTGTTTTTATATTTCTAAATTAATTTGATAAAGCTAGTTATAGTCTGAGAGAACGACACTCGAGTCATTCTACTGCTACACTACTACGTTTTCGTTGTAGTTGTGGATTGCCTTTGGCTAAATACAAATATTTTGCTTGAATTCGGACACGACATCCGCGTTCATCAACTCCACACACAACGTGCAACAACTAACCTAAGGATGATATGCATGCAAAAACTGAAAAACACACAAATCACAAAACTTGAGCTGACAACAGGCATGTACGAAACCAAAAGAGCACATAGTACTGAAAATCCAATGACCCCTCCCCCAAACCTAAACTTTTGCTCGTTGATGAACGTATTTTTGACGCGTTCATCTTGTCTTTTTACCTTCTTTTGCTATCTTTTAGCCTTGTTTTTTTGGTTAGTTTTGTAGAATTGTCACGTTTATTGTTTTCTTGCATTTTCAGGCACTTAGGAACGAAATGGCGTTTTGGAGCTAAAACGAGCTTTTTTGATAGAAAATGGCCCCGTTGAAGTTTCTTGATCTCCACGGCTTGTTCGTGAGTGCTTGAGCTTCAATAAGCATTGAGAAGGATGAGTCCCAAGGCACCCGAGGCCGTACGAGGGCAAAAAGATTGAGTTGGAAGACAAAAATCTGCCCAGGAGCCAAGCTAAGCGCCTGGAATAGTGAAACGCTCCGCTTCATTTTCCAGGAGCTTTGGCACAGCAGCAAGCGAAGCGCTTGGAGGGCCCAAGCGCTCCGCTTGGCCTCTCCAAGCGGTCCGCTTGGCAGCGGTTACGTTTTCGGATTTTCCTTCTTAAATCTGATCTTCAGTTACTTTTTGGATACTTTTGAACATTGGCTTCGTTTTGGCAGAGCTCCTAGGCCCCAAAACTCAGAGAAAACTCAGATTACATTGTATTTTAGATTGGATTAAAGGTTTTGGCATAGGATTGATCCATTGTTTCATCTACGTCTTATTGATCTTGTCTTTCGTCTTGAGTCGTTGTACATTTTTCTTAGCTTATTTTTCTTTTGTTTGTGTCCCAACCTATTCTCTCGAATAGGTTTGGGGAGGTGTCTTTGTAAAAAGTTTTTCCCTTTTTTCTTTTTCGTCTTTGTGCTCAAACCTATCCTCTCGACTAGGTTTGGGGAGGTTTTTGACACGTAGTACTGCTGCTTGCCTAGCTATAAAAAAAAAAAAAAAAAAAAGAGAAAGAAAAAGAGAAAATAAAAAAAGAAGAAAGAAAATAAAGAATAAGACCCAAAAGCAAAAGAAGGGTCGTTGCAAGCCAAAAGCAGTCTCGTAGTGTCAAGTGTCAAGTAAATATTTTGTCCTTGTGAAGTATCGAGTTGTAAATTCTATCTTCGTTTCGTGTCGCCTTTGTCCAAGGCCTGTTCTTGACCACCCTCGTCTTGCTATTCAAGAAGTGGTTGAAAGAGGCTCACTCTTGAGAGTCTTGGTAGAATAGGGGAGTGTTATCTTTCTAAGGGAACCCTCCTTCGTTTGATGAGAGCCAGTATTGGTTCGCCCACTCTTGAGGAAAAGTCTCGCTTGGTGAACAGTAGTAAGCCCTCGGTTTCATAGGCACGGGGCAATTGTAGTATGATAACATGCATCATTGTGTCGTCACTGACCAGGTCCAGGTAGAAGATGTTACGAGAGACTCCTTTGTTTAACTAAGTGCACATGAGAATGTGTATATTCGCAATCGAGGCATTCTTCAACCTACTTGCATGTCATGCTCATTTGGTTTTGTTCATAAGCATTTGGTAGATTCAATAGATTAGTTCACTTTACTTGGCATGAGACTCCTTTTGTGTTGCATTTAGGATAGTTTGTTGCTTGAGGACAAGCAAAGGTTTGGTTTGGGGAGTTTGATGAACGTATTTTTGACGCGTTCATCTTGTCTTTTTACCTTCTTTTGCTATCTTTTAGCCTTGTTTTTTTGGTTAGTTTTGTAGAATAGTGTCACGTTTATTGTTTTCTGCATTTTCAGGCACTTAGGAACGAATTGGCGTTTTTGGAGCTAAAAACGAGCTTTTTTGATAGAAAATGACCCCGTTGAAGTTTCTTGATCTCCACGGCTTGTTTGTGAGTGCTTGAGCATCAATAAGAATTGAGAAGGATGAGTCCAAGGCATCCGAGGGCCGTACGAGGGCAAAAAGATTGAGTTGGAAGACAAAAATCTGCCCAGGAGCCAAGCTAAGCGCCTGGAATAGTGAAGCGCTCCGCTTCATTTTCCAGGAGCTTTGGCACAGCAGCCAAGCGAAGCGCTTGGAGGGCCCAAGCGCTTCGCTTGCCAAGCGCTCCGCTTGGCCTCTCCAAGCGGTCCGCTTGGCAGCGGTTACGTTTTCGGATTTTCCTTCTTAAATCTGATCTTCAGTTACTTTTTGGATACTTTTGAACATTGGCTTCGTTTTGGCAGAGCTCCTAGGCCCCAAAACTCAGAGAAAACTCAGATTACATTGTATTTTAGATTGGATTAAAGGTTTTGGCATAGGATTGCATCCATTGTTTCATCTACTGATGAATGTGTATTTTACACTTTCATTCGAGTCTTTTTCACCTATTTTAGCTATCCTCTATGTTAATTTAGCTATATTTTAGTACATTTTATTAGAATAGTGTCACGTTTCCCTTTAGATTTTATTTTACAGGTTTTGGTTGAAATTCGGAGATTTCGGGGCAATTATATTGAAGTCTACAAGGAATTGGTGTTCCAGAAGCCTATTTGGAGTATCTGAAGGTTTCCGGATAGGATTTGTAGTCTAGGGGCCGAATCTGGAGGTTAGAAGGCTACTAGAAGTCATAAATCGAGTCCGAAAAGGTGAAGAAATCCAAATCCGCATCGAAAAACGCGGAAATTCCGCGAAATATGGGGGGCGAACCGCCGGAGCCAGGGGGCGAACCGCCCCAGAGATATTTCGGGCCTATATATAGTGCTCAGTTTTCTCTCCGAAAATCATATCTTTCCAAGCCTACTTTCTCACCTCTCTCTATAGTTTTAGGTAGGAACTTCCCGGGGCCTGTCCTGGGAGTTCCATAGCTTAGGGGATACTTTTTCATAGCAGATTGGAGCGCGTAGGATCGCAATCATCCGGAGATTGACAACCTTCGGTAACTTTGTATCTTACAGTTTTTATCTACTTATTTTATTCTTCTTTCAATATGTTTTCTTCTATGATTGCTATTGATTGCATGCCTATTATGAGTAGCTAAATTTATCGTTGGTGGTAGTATGTGAATTCTTAGCGAGGGAAGATAATCATGCTAATGGCTATATCGCGCATTATACTCCGTGTCATTGCTTTATTTCGTTGATCAGTTGAAACCAAAATTCTCGTATGTTGTATTGATCATTATGCACACTTGGACACTTGTCGACCATCAGACCAATAATCTTTGTAGTGTTGAATAATTACGGAACACAATAGGACGTTAGTTGTTGACAAGTCAGACCCATATTATCTTCGTAGTGCTTAATACTTGCAACAGGACACAAGATTGATTCAAAGATCTCTATGCAAGACCGAGGAATTTATGCATGATTATCGACCCATTATGTTAAGAAGGACCATACTATCACCAATCTCCATTATCTGCTTGAAAACCCCTATTGCTTTCTATCTGCTGTTTTATATTCTTAATTAGATTTGATAAAGCTAGTATAGTCCTGAGAGAACGACACTCGAGTCATTCTACTACTACACTACGGTTTTCGTTGTAGTTGTGGATTGCCTTTGGCTAAATAACAAATTTATTTGACTGAACCGGGACCTGAATCTGACACGTTCATCAAATTGGCGCCGTTGCCGGGGACTATACTCCTTTTTTCTGTTTAATTTGTTTATATTTACAGCTTTAGATTCCTAATTCTTTTAGTTTTAGTTTTCCTTTTTAATCTCTCTCTGATACTGCTTTCCTAGTTTGTCTCTAATCACTTTTCCAAGTCTGTCACAGATAGTGTATGCCGCATACACGTTCTGCAGGAACACCGCTTGCTAATTCAATTGCTGAGATCGATAGAGTCTACCACCAAAGAAGGCGACTACTTGAAAGGCGCGCACTAGAGGAAATAGAGGAAACTGATTTCTCTGAATCTCTGATTAGTCTATCCAAGGAAATCGACGGAATGGCAGAAGCTAGACCACTGAAGGCATGGGTACAACCCACCAAAGATCGTATGAGGGGACCGGCAATAGTTCTTTCGTCTGCAACCCGAGATCTGGAGATCAAGAACCACGCATTCCAGCAACTTCCGAGGTTCTATGGCTTATCAAGGGAAGATGTGATGGGGTACTTGCACGATATCGATGATTTCGTCAACCAACTCCCACGACCCGGAGCTGACATAACAACGGATGAGTTGAGGATGAAGGTTTTTGCTATGGGACTTGGCGACAGAGCCAAGTCATGGCTGAGCTCTCTTCCAGCAGGCTCGCTGGACACTTGGGAAAAGGTTTTTTCAGCTTTCATGGAGAAATACTTCCCACACACTCTGACTACCGCGCTTAAAGCGCAGATCACTGGATTCAAGCAAGACTATGATGAGACCATCTACACCGCGTTCGAGAGGTTCCAAGATCTCACGAACAAGTGCCCTCACCATGGTTTTGAACTTTCCGACCTAGTCCAACACTTCTACAATGGACTAACCTTCGAGAACCAACAAGTGGTGGATTTCCAATGCCGAGGCAATATTTGGGAGGAAACCGCAGAAGCCGTCTGGGCAGTTTTCGAAAGGCTTGCTAAGGGTTCGCAGTTCAAGGACCCAAGAGCAATGGTTAGGAGACGTGGACCTGAAGCTCCACCGACTCAAGAAGCCCCTATGTACAGGGGGAATGGGGATCAATTCGAGTGCTTTACCAACGAATTAAAGCAAGTCCTCAAGAGCTCCACCGGAACAACTGTTTCGAACGAAGTATGCCGAATATGCAAGAACTATGGGCATGGGGCTCATATGTGTAGATCGGAGCTGGCATACGATGATGGCAACTGGGCTCGAGGAGGCGAAGAAGAAGCCTTTGCTACGGAATTTGGCACTCAAGAAGTTAGCTACGGACAAGACGGTAGGAATCCTCGAGGTGGATTTTGGAGAAGAGGATACCGTAACAATCAAGGATATGCACCGGCTAACCAGACTTATGGACCTAACCAAGACCGTAGTAGGCTAAACTATGGTAATGATCACTGTGAAAACCCCGCTCCGAAAGAGCCACCGAAGTCGAAGACGGCTATACTAATGGAGAACTTGCAGAAGATGGTTGATCACACACAAAGTTTTCTCAAACGGTATGAAGAGGATTCCGAGAAAACTAGAGCAAGGCTTGATAAGTTGGAAAAGAGCACTAGGCTTGCCCATCAAAAGATGCAAGAGTTGATCGACCGAAAACTGCCTAGCAGCACTGTGAAGTCGAATGCCATTACATTAGCTAGTGATGTACCTGACGAAATCACCATCAGGAACGTTGTTAGGTGTGAGTGCTGCATGAAGGAAGAACTTCTACTGGCTGAGGAAGAAGAGAAGGACCTTGGTTCCGACACAAGTGATGAGGAGCAAGAGGATCCCGAACCACTCCCTAAAAGTTTCGATGTTAAGGTAGGGATTGGAGAGCTTGAAGACGTCCGTGCCACACTAGACACGGGATCCTACTCGAACATAATTCCTTTGAATGTGTTTGAAAAGAGCAACATCGGAAAACTATCGGAGCAAAGGGCTATTGTACAACTGGCGGATGGATCCTTTATGAGACCGGAGGGCGTTGTGAAAAATGTTTTGGTCAAGATTGGTGAAGCATCTATATACACCAATTTTGTAGTTATGCCGGCGTCTGCACCTAGAACGGGGGATGTCATACTCTTAGGGCAAACATTCTTGACTAAACTACGCTCAGTGATGGATATCTACCAAAGAACTTGCACCATCGAAGTGAATGGCAAGCAACACGTATTGCAAGCATACCTGATCCACCTGAACCGCCTGATATTACTACTCACTACTGTGGTCTTGCGACCTATATTCTTTCTTATTCACAGGTTCGTGGCATGGAAAGGAGATCAATGAAGGGGAAGCCTAGTACCCACAAAAAGAAGAGATAGGCGCAGACAGGAGTCGAGTCAACGACTTTAAACAATGACGCTATCCGGGAGGCAACCCGGAATTTTTATCGCTTTCTTTACTGCTTTTCTGCATGCATTCATTCTTGAACTATTTGCTTCTCATATGCGAATTTGTTCATGTCTGTGTCGTATATGTTTTTGTTTGAGTGAGAATTTTCGAGTGGTTTTTTGAAAAAAATTAGTTTCGGGATTTAAACCGTATTTTCTGACATCGGGACCCGTCTCCCCGCATTGGGGAGCACGGGGTGAACCGCCCCACTTGGGGGGCGAACCGCCCCACACGTGGGGCGAACCGCCCCACGGTCCCAGATCTTAAAAAACGCGGATTTCAACCCCAAAACCCTATTTTCTTCATTCTTCTTCATCCATACTCCCAAAAACCCGAAAAGTGCGATTTTGCTTCTAAATCTTCATAACTTCTTCATTTCTTGACCAAATTGAGTGTTCTTTAGCTTAATTCGAAGCCTATTACATGATCTATCATCCTATCCGATCAGATTTCATCCTAATTCGTTAGATTTGCAGATCTGAGGTACCATACCAAGGGAAGGGAGCATTCCCGTATGATTGCTGTGAAGAATCATGTCAAGGAAGGTGATCTCGCTAGATGTGCGTTCGAGCCAAGGGGTTTTGCAACAACGTCGTGGATTATCCGAGAGGAGGAGCTTGAGTACACCTGGAGTAAGGACTCCTATGCCTATTCATGCACCACCGAAGGGACAGAAACCGTTATTACGTCATCACTCCGTCACGAGGACTGCAGAGTTCGAGTGAACTGGAAGGCACCGGGGCATTCTCGCAGCAACGGATTTGATCTTGAGTTCGCAGTTGCTAGAAGATTCCGAAGCGCTAGCTTGGTTCCAAAACATAATGACATGGTTACTCAGCACCTTGTTGGGGTGCCCCTTGTCTGCCTCTAAAAGGAGCATAACATTGATATTGGGAGCATCAACTGTAGAGAATGTGGACAAAATTGGAGAAAAAGGTAGAAGACTCCTGAGTATCCGAGCAGCTGACTGAAACCTTCTCGTGGAGTAAACCGTTGGAGGGGGAGGTCCTGATACCACTGCCATTTCCCCTGCAGCAGTTCACATCCTAGTGGAGGCTACAGGATGGAGAATTCCATAACAGCGGCGGCTAATCTTGAGAATTCAACCTGCCACTACAACTCTACTAGTGAGGATGTGCGTGAAAGTAGTGACAATGAAGGCCATACGGGAAATGATGATACTAACTGAGGAGTTGCTCCTATACGTCCCATAATTGAAACTACCGCGCCTACCTGAGGACCTGATGACTCCCTATAAAGCTCCCGGAGGAGGCCCAATAACTCAAGAGCAGCATACTCAGCCGACCAAGGCCAAACCATGGGGTAACATCTAGTATCATATCTTATTTCCTCATTTTCTTACTGCTAGGGACTAGCGTTAATTTCATGAGGGGGGATGGGATTTAAGTGATCCGATGTTGTTAGTTTGGAGCTTGGTATTGGTAGGATGAGTATAGTACTTCGCATCCTTTATCTATCTACACGTTTATTGCTTTATTAGATTTTTTAGGTTGCATTCATCCTAGGATAGTTTTGCATGTTTTATATGGAGTTTATTGCCGATTTTTTATTGAACTTTTTATTGGGTAGATCAACTAGCTATGCCATTAATCGTATGCTTCATCTCTATGAATTTGTTTGAGGCTTTTCTCGCTTGGCTTGTCACATTTATGTATTGCACTTAGTTAAGCTTGGTAGTCTCGACATCACTTAGTGGTGTTTTCTCTACTGCGGTTCACGAAGGCCTTTATAATAGGATGATGCATGTTAGGGTCTTATGGTTGTTTTCCCGAGTAATTATGTACCTAAGAGGCAACAAGTCTTCACCATGCTTTGAGATTGCTAAATGCCTAGGAAGGAGGTAGTGTGAGGTTGTGTGATCCTTTGTTTATAACCTATTCTTCCGAATAGGTTTGGGGAGGGGGTTACACCATCATAGACTTGTTTCTGTTTTTCATTTTCGTATCGTGAGTTCATTATTTTCCTTTTCCGTAAATTTTGTACTCCAACCTATTCTTTCGAATAGGTTTGGGGAAGTCGTGTCAGTCATTTTGTTTCTCTTTTTGTTATGCTACTGCTGGCTAAAAAAAAATCGAAAAAGAAAAGAAAGAAAAATTCCAGAAAAAAGAGAAAAAGAAAAAGAAAAAAGAATCTGGAAAGAAAAAAAAAGAAAAAAAAGAAGACCCCAAAAAAGCAAAGAAGGGTCCAAAAAAGAAAGCCAAAAGCAGTTTAGCAAAGTTTGAGTCTTTTCCATTTTTCGAGTCTTTTTCACCTATTTTAGCTATCCTCTATGTTAATTTAGCTATATTTTAGTACATTTTATTAGAATAGTGTCACGTTTCCCTTTAGATTTTATTTACAGGTTTTGGTTGAATTTCGGAGATTTCGGGGCAATTATATTGAAGTCTACAAGGAATTGGTGTTCCAGAAGCCTATTTGGAGTATCTGAAGGCTACTAGAAGTCATAAACCGAGTCTGAAAAGGTGAAGAAATCCAAATCCGCGTCGAAAAACGCGGAAATTCCGCGAAATATTGGGGTCGCGAACCGCCGGAGCCAAGGGGCGAACCGCCCCAGAGATATTTCGGGCCTATATATAGTGCTCAGTTTTCTCTCCGAAAATCATATCTTTCCAAGCCTACTTTCTCACCTCTCTCTATAGTTTTAGGTAGGAACTTCCCGGGGCCTGTCCTGGGAGTTCCATAGCTTAGGGGATACTTTTTCATAGTAGATTGGAGCGCGTAGGATCGCAATCATCCGGAGATTGACAACCTTCGGTAACTTTGTATCTTACAGTTTTTATCTACTTATTTTATTCTTCTTTCAATATGTTTTCTTCTATGATTGCTATTGATTGCATGCCTATTATGAGTAGCTAAATTTATCGTTGGTGGTAGTATGTGAATTCTTAGCGAGGGAAGATAATCATGCTAATGGCTATATCGCGCATTATACTCCGTGTCATTGCTTTATTTCGTTGATCAGTTGAAACCAAAATTCTCGTATGTTGTATTGATCATTATGCACACTTGGACACTTGTCGACCATCAGACCAATAATCTTCGTAGTGTTGAATAATTACGGAACACAATAGGACGTTAGTTGTTGACAAGTCAGACCCATATTATCTTCGTAGTGCTTAATACTTGCAACAGGACACAAGATTGATTCAAAGATCTCTATGCAAGACCGAGGAATTTATGCATGATTATCGACCCATTATGTTAAGAAGGACCATACTATCACCAATCTCCATTATCTGCTTGAAAACCCCTATTGCTTTCTATCTGCTGTTTTATATTCTTAATTAGATTTGATAAAGCTAGTATAGTCCTGAGAGAACGACACTCGAGTCATTCTACTACTACACTACGGTTTTCGTTGTAGTTGTGGATTGCCTTTGGCTAAATAACAAATTTATTTGACTGAACCGGGACCTGACAAATCACGCGTTCATCATCTACGGAGAGGTTTTCATCAATACCCACCGATTAGTGACAGCTTGGTGGTAACATTGTATCATTATCTCTTGTCTAGTAGTTTGATTTGATGTATTCTATTTACAATGCATATGATTTGATGTCTATGTTGATGAATATGAGTAGCTAAATCCTTTGTGTTGGTGGTAGAATGTAGAATATGCATGCTATGGGTTATGTTTATGCTTACATGAGATTGTGATTCAATCTTGCTGCAAATTCCTTCATATGATTCTTAGTTGCCTATAAAATATATTCGAATTGAGTATAGTGACAAACTCTTGGTCAATGAAAGCTATAGGATTGTATGTTAGAGATTTGCAGCATGCTAGATAAATGGTGTTAGTGACAAGCACCTCTAAAGTATTGATAGTGGTCTTTTATGATGTGTGTCTTGAAAGTTACCTAGACGAGTTGCTTAGCAGACTTGATCGAAGGTTTTACGCACTGAACTTGTGAGCATATTCGTAACCCATGCATGTGTATTTGATTTCTACCACCAACCGTTTTCCAAACTTGATTACAACAATCTGATTTCTCGTTGCTTTGTTCTAAGAAAGCAATTCTATAGACACTTGAACTCGTTTTCTGAAATAACTAGCAAAAACCACAAACAAAGCCACGTTAGGTCCCGAGAGAATGACACTCGGGGACAACTTGCCATTGCACTCTAGTTTGTGTAGTGATAAGTGTTCTTTGGCTATTAAACAAATTTAATTGGTGAAAAACGACATCATCACTCGTCCTCGAGTAAAGAAAAGTTGACAAGAAAGGACAAATTGGATAGAAAGTACACTTCCCTGATATAAAGGTTCGTGTCCGACTCCTATAAAAGAGTAGTACCTGAAGACTCAAGAAACAAGTGAAAACGGGTGTGCAAAGGTGAGAAGAATGGAAAAAACGAGGAAAATCTGGGTACAGGGTCCAGGCGGACCGCTTGGTGGGAGCCAAGCGGTCCGCTTGTCAAGCGGAGCGCTTGGGAGGCTCCAGGCGCTCCGCTTGAAATTCCAGTAAACTTTTTGATTTACTGAAGATTCAAGCGGACCGCTTGGCCCTTCCAAGCGCTTCGCTTGACTCTGTTTCCAGATTTTCGATGTTTTTTCCTATCTTAATCACCTAAGGCACCAAGACAAACACTAGACTAAACGAATCACGACAAAAGGCTCACAGGCCACAACTACAAAAGCAAATAATGGTGAATTAGAGTTTGATGATGATTGTTGAGCATGTTTCTTACTAGATGTGATGTCTAAATTCGAATTTTGTTCCTCTTGATTTATGATGAATTCTATTCCTCGAATTTTTGCTATGTAATTGTTTGATGATTGTTAGCCTTGAATTTGAGTTATGTTATGATTATGGTGATGTTGTGATTGCATGAGAATGTGTTGGATTGGTTGGGTAATTCAATTGGAGAGTTTGTTTGCTTGGTTTAGATTCATATGGATTTATCGTAACGAAGTGTTAAAGCTTCTCGATTTGTTCATATGAACTTTAGCAAGCCCTCAAACTCACCATGAGATTACTTGAGTGAGTATTGGAGTCTAGGAGTCGACTTGTTGCATTATGACTTGTTGTAAAGACGATGAACGTTTACTTGTTTAGTGTACACGTAGTGTGTTAGTCGTAGTATAAAAGTCTAATTCTCCTTGTCTCTTGAAGTTATCTAATAAGATTATTCTAGGTACAATGGCATCGAGAAGAACCAAGAGATCAAGGGGAGAAGGGACCTCGAGTGCCCAACAAACGGCCACACCTGGCGAGTATCGCCAATCGGGGAGGGCAAGGCAATTCGAAGCGAGTTTCCATGCCCACAAGCACACGTACATTTCTGAGAGGAGCATTCGCCTCACGGCTTGTGAGAGCGAGTTGGATGGTGTCAGAGAGCTCAACAAGCTCATTACTGAGCGAGGGTGGAAGTACTATGGCGAGGTCATGCCAAATTGGGACCAAGCAGTAGTGGAGGACTTCTACATTGCCTTCACGGACTACAATGAACGGACCGGTGAGGTTCCCGTCCGCGGTGTTGGGGTCAAGTTTACTCCTTTGAGCATCACTAGCTTCATTATGCGATTGGATAGGCCACTGGCGCGGGATCCAAACCGCCAGCCTACATCCAACGAGAGATTTGATCCCGCGGAGCTCTATGTCTACAACCGGGAGTCTGATCATTACCCCATGGAGATACTGAGTGGCATTACCGTGGAAGATTTTGAATTGCCTGATGAACCACCCCGGATTTTGTGCCACAACGATCTCTCCTTCGAGGCAAGGATGATGTTGAAGTTCGTTCAAGCCAATCTGATTCCTAGCACACATGATTCCGAGGTTCAGTCCTAATACGGAGTCTTAGTCCATGCTCTCTTGCATGATTTGCCTCTCACTCCTGGCATCTTCATCTTCGAAGAATTCAAGCGTCGCCGTAATGCAAACCGGAAGCTTGCCTTTGGTAACTTGATCACGGGCATGTGCAAGGAGGCCGGAGTTCCCGACCTCGTACTGGACAAGAAGCCAAAGAAATCCATCAACATTGATACGTACAATGAGATGTTCGGGACTTGGTGCATTCAGCAAGGAGAACCCATGCAACCAAGAGTTACACGCCATGTAACACCTCCTCCACCTCCACCTACGGCCGGACAAGGAAGCTTCGACTTCTCGGAGTTCAACCAGATCTTGGTCGATCAGTTTGGGAACTTCCAAACCACCATGTTGGAGGCTCAGTCGGCCCAGCTTACCGAGCAATTCCGGGGATTTGAGGAGCGCGAAGACAAGCGGTGGGAGGACTTCCGTGTGATGGAGGGGCAGCGTTGGGATGATTTCCAAGGGCGTGTAGATCAGCATTGGGAAGCCGCTCGAGTAGAGGACACTAGGCGTTGGAGAGCCCACCAGGAGGATATGATGAACCGCCATGATGCCCTAGCTCGCCGAATTCCGGGGTATCCTTTCTATGATCAGACCGGTGGTAGTGGGAGTACCTTTCCTAACACCCCCTACGACCCCTTTTCCTAGAGACACCAGCCGACAGAGGCCACATTTATCGGTAGTATTTTTATATTATCGTTATTTTGGCTTGTTTACTATTGTTGGTTGAAACTCTTTTCATTTCGATTTGGTTGTAATCAGTTTTGAAATCAAAATCCTTTTCAGAAAAACAAAGAAACAGAACATATCACATATAACAGAATAATAGAACAGATAGGTTGTAGACCGTTGGTGCAGCCCGCCTTATTGCTCCTACTCCCAGATTGCCCTTATAACTCCCTCCAGAGGGTGCACAACTCCGGACAGAAACAGAAACCCCTGTGTACTTTGGGGAAACAGATCCTACGACCCTAATAGACCTCAGCGACTTCTGCCTCGCGTCTAAAAGGGATTAGACTAGGCAATAACCAAGCAAACCCGATAGTCCTCTACTACCCAAGTCTACCTAGTTACGACCTAATCGACCGGTCACACAGAAACAGAACAGAAACAGAACAAACAGATACAGATAGTCAAACACCTGGAAGTGTTCCTGCAGAAAAGTCAGTCCAGAACAGAATAGCAATAAATAGAACAGTAAATAGTCGTACTTAGGACTTAAATACTTTTACGCGGAAGCATACAGTAAAACAGTATAAGTAATAGTAGGTACAAGTTGTCACATATCCTTCCAGTTTTTCGCAAATAAATAGGTTTAGGGGTGAACACTCACCTTAACTTGTGAGCAAAAGATCTCCAATGAGTAATGAGCTTACGGGTTATCGAACAACGGAGAACCTAACAAGAAAGTACTAAACACACTTTAGAAGTCGAACGGACGGAAGGAAAAAGGTTGAAAAAGAAATGGTAAAGGCGGGGTTCGAACACGGGACCTCTAAGTTAGTCAAGCAAGAACCTAACCAACTAGGATAGCAAGTCAAGTCATTATTAAATTACAAACAGAAACCAAGTTGAAACATTTTCAGAAACTCTTTCGGTTTTCAGATTCCGGAATTTACCAAAATACCCTCAGTGGTAAATTGCAAAAGAACCCTTTTCAAAAACAGAAAGTACAAACAAACCAGAAGTTTTCCAAACATACGAATCAATCCTCACAGAATAAAAAGGTTTACGAAAAGTCCTCTGTCAGTCAACTACAGTCAAAGGTAAATTGCAAAAAGGTCCTTTAGGTTTTCAAACTTCCCAAATCAGTCCACAAAATTCAAACTAATATCAACAAAGTCCAAAACAGTCCTTTTCGAGGTCAACAGAAACTACGGTCAACATACGAGGTCAAAACACAAGTCCAACAATCAGTAACAACAATCTAACAATCCTAAGTCCCGGTTCTCAGTTCGAATCAAAATAACACGGTCAGAATGAACAAGGGTAAAATGGTCCAAGGGTAAAAAGTCCAAAACAGAATACGAGTTTCGAATCGAAAGAACAGTAAAGGATTCGAAATTTACCTTCGAATCGAAAAGAGTTAATCTGCAAATCGAAAGAATAAGAAAAGAAAATCAAACCGAGATTCGAATCGAAATCGCAATCGAGTTTGAATCTGAAACGAAAGGACAGAACAACTTACCGATCAAAATCGGAAATCAAACGGACTGAGGGATCGACGGCGTCGATCGAAACGGCGATCGAACGGATCGGGAACAGCAACGGCGGCGGCGGCGGAATCGGTCAAGCGGCGCGGATCTGATCGAATAACACGGCGGACGAGGCGACGTGCGGCACGGGCGGACGGCGTGGCATGGACGGACGGCGCGGCTCAGAAACGGCCGACTGGAACGACGACGCGGCGAGCTGAACGGAATAGAGACCGCGGCGAGCCGATCCGAACGGAGACTGGATCGATCGATCAACACGGCACGACGGCGCGCGGCGATGGTGCGGCGAGGACGGAGACGAACGGAGCAGGCGACGGAGACGAACGGAGCAGGCGGCGGCGACGGACTACGGCGACGACACGGGGGAGGACGGAGTCAGCCAGAGCAGCAGCAATATTTCTCTCTTCTTCCTCTCCCTCTCTTTCTTCTTTCTTTTAGTTTCTTTCTTTCTTTCTTCTTCTAAAACGTTTGACGGCTAAGTGAGAGATGGGAGGGATACTGATTGATTAGGGTTAGGGTTAGTCAATGGGCCGGTCAATCAGGCCTTTGACTGGGCTAAGAATTGGGCCAAATGAATGGGCCAAATAGATCAGAAAGTCCAGCTCGATCCAAACGAAACGAAACGAACTAGCTTACGCGAAATTAATTAATTAATTATCGAATAAATAATTTACTCTGATAATTAATTAACTAAAATAAATAATTAAATAATAAAATAATAAAAAAAAAAATAATAAAAAAAAGGGGGCGTTACACTAGTAACGACCCGACCAATCCGGCCGGCGTGGTTACTCCTGGACGGACCCACACACGTCTCAACAGTATGATATTGTCCGCTTTGGGCCTGAGCCCGCACGGATTTGCTTTTGGAATCACCCAAAAGGCCTCATACCATGTGAGAGTGGTGGTCTAACATATATACCCTTTATTCCAATCACCCATAAGCGATGTGGGATGTGGGACATTACAAACTACCCCCCTTAAAGCCTCGACGTCCTCGTCGAGCGCCTTAAGTGGTGGGGGTGACAAACTGACAATAACTTTTACCAACCGTCCACCCGGTGCGGGCTTTGGGTTCAAAGATCAAGAATTGTGGAGCTTCTAAGTAGTTGTGTAATTTTGAACGAGTATTTGGAATTAATTCTATGTTACAATATTTCGTTTAGAACTGTACCACCGAATGTTTTGCACTGTAACAAGTCATCTTTGAACCATAATAATGGTACTTATCAAATGAAGAAAATTACAATAAGCTTTTCAGGGTTGTATTCGTTATGATTTTTAAGTTTTTTGTGTTATGGTTCTTAGATGTTTGTGTATGGATTTTTAATACATATATATCAGCTCTGATTTAAAAAAAATATCATTCACAAATTCACGATTTCTTGCCCGCCCTTAATTTTTTATCTGTCTATATGCTTAATTCTATCTGACTCCACTCTCCAAATCGGCCCAGATGGAGTCAGATCTGGAGTCACAAATCGGCCTCCTCCCCTCCACCGTCTCCGCCACAGATCTGGAGTCACAAATCGGCCTCCTCCCCTCCACCATCTCCGCCACAATCCTCCCAACCACCGTGTTGAAGGGTAATTCGTGCTTCTTTCTAAGTTCGCAATGAGTCACTATTCTAAGTCTTTCTAGTTCTTCTTCTTGTAGTGTCCCTCTGAGATAGGAAATGAGCCTTCTTGTAGCTTCCTTGTACCTGAAATAGACTAGAGGGGGGGGGGTTAGTGTCTCTTGCCCGGTCTGTAAGGTATCAGACCGGAGAGGCGACTTTACGAGTAGGGAGTTGTGAGGCTTCCCTAGTAAGAATAGTGAGAGTGGTGCTCGGGTGACGTAGTTAATGCTTACTGTTGGAGAGTAAATGAGGGCCTTTTATACTTGCGACCCTTCATCTTCAGGTCATGTAGGATCACGCCACGTGTACGGCCAGGATTGAGGCCTTCCTCGGCCCAGGCCCATTAAGGAGGTCCGTGGGCCTTGGCCCAAGGGAGTAACCATGGCTGGTCGCTCTGTGGTCCTCGTGCCTTCCTTGTGCGTGGGTGATGCGAGTAGTGTCCTGCTCAGTTTTTGTCAAGGAGCGTTACCTTGACGTAAGGCCTCCTCGAGCCAGAGAGGGATGCTCCTCGAGCCCACTGGCAGGTTTGTCCTTGAGAGGAGCTTATTTTGAGGGTTGTCCTCCCAGTGATGGTCGGACCCTATGTTGGTCGATCCACACCTTAGTGACATACTTGGGTGTGGTTGTGCCCCTTGGGGGACGGCCTATGATGCTTTGTCGCGCTCTAAGACCGCTCCAGTTCGTACATGCGGACTGGACATATTTCAACCCTAACATATGTCCCCCTAGTTTCCAAGTATCTTTGTAGAAGATAGTTGAGGAACTATGTTGAAGTAGAGGTCGAGCAGAGCCTCGACTAGTAGTGGGCGAAAAAAGATTTCCGTATTCGCACCTTGGTAACTTTCCCTCCTCCTATCTCTCCCTCCCCCCCCCTTTTTATAGGGTGCGAGCAGACGTTGCTCGGACCTTATGAAAAGAGGTATTTTTGCTGGGAAAAGATCGGATCCGGGTAAGTATTCCTTAGTGGAATGGAATGACTTCCTGCCGCTTTTTTGCTTGCTAAGTATCTCGCGGAGAGATACTTGTGTAGAAGGAATCTCGAGGAGAGATGTATTCATGTTTTTGCTAGCAAAGTATCTCGCGGGAGATACTTGTGTAAAAGGAATGGAATGACTTCCTGCCGCTTTTTTGCTAGCAAAGAATCTCGCGGAGAGATACTTGTGTGAAAGGGAATCTCGAGGAGAGATGTAATCATGTTTTTGCTAGCAAAGTATCTCGCGGGGAGATACTTGTGTAAAAGGAATGGAATGACTTCCTGCCGCTTTTTTGCTAGCAAAGAATCTCGCGGAGAGATACTTGTGTGAAAGGCAGGAGGAGTGTCGAGGAGGGCAGCTGCATGGGCGGCTACTCGGTCCCCTGACACGTGGCCGTCGAGTTTCCGTGGTTCTGAGATTTTTCGCGATGTTGATCCGAGGAGGACAGATCATGGTCGTCGATCTATCTCCGCTTGTCTCGAGGAGGATTGTGGTCGCGCCGCGGATTTATTGCCGTGGTTAGGTAATTCGTCCCTGAGTTGGGAGCGTCGTCGGGCCAGAGCGGGAGCGTGGAGGGCAAAGATGGTAATTCGCCAGGCGGCCGCAATCTTGACCGTCGATCTGGGACACGTGGTCGGTCCGGATGGCGCGAGGACATGCGTCGTTTCGTATCCCCGGGATACCCTTCTATAAATAGGTCAACACTCGGTCATTCCACACTTTTCGCAATCCGAACTTTCAGAGCAAATACGAGAGAGCGAGTAGCATTTGAGAGATCGACGAGCTTTAGTGATCGAGACCGATAGTGATCGAGGAGCATATTCGAAGCCAAGAGTCCCGTTTTCAGGCGAAACTTCAGCTTTTTCCGGCCTTCTTTCCGGTTTCAAACCTTCCTTCAGTTAATACCAAGTAAGTTTCCGGCCTTACATTGCTCTTTCACGCTTTTAATCGCTTGTCTTTTGCTCTTTTTCGTCTTGAAGTTTCTGCTTCCTTGCTTTCTCGCTTTGGCTTTTGCATGTTAGTTCCTTCCTTTGATTTTTGCCTTCCGGAATGTTGTTTGACGGCCTAAGAACGGCCTTGGACCTAAAAATTACTAAACGGACTTGTAAACGGACTTCACCGGAAGTAATTCGGACCGATTTGGCTTGAGTAGCCGTCGAAGTAGATCCCCTTGATTCACTGTATGCCCCTTGTAGCCTCCTCATTAGCGTAAGGCTGTAGAAGTAGCTGTAGGAAGTCTCTTTGGCGGTTGGTCGCCTTAAGCATGCTGTTCGAGTTTTATCTACACGTGCTCGCTCCGATTTTGCTGTATATGCATGTTGTTATGCTGCCCGATTTTTTACTCGTTTTTTGAATGGTTGGTCGCTCCTTGGTATGCTCCTCGCTCTACTTTTCCTTTGATGTAGAATAACTTCTTTACTTTACTTGCCTCTCCTTTTTGAGATTTTTCTCCGTTCGGGAGGTCGAATCCTTAATGAACATACCTAAAAGGACCTCTCGGACTATAACAAACCATCCTAACTTCTTTCTTTGCCCACCTTTAGGATGTCCGAGAGGAGCGACGATAGCCAGAACGTCTCGGCCGCCGGTGAGTATGGGAGCGACCATACTACGTCGCCCGATACGTCAGACGTATCGGCGACCTTTCTTGACGAAACGATAGAGGAGGCTGTCGAGGAGCCTCAGCTCGAGCAGGGTGGCGAGCAGGCTGCCGAAGAAAACGAGGAGACCGAGAGTGAGGAGGACCTATACGAGTTGGTGAGTCGAAAGAGGCGTCGTACCGAGGACGACGATTTCATCGACGACCGTACTGAGGAGGAAGGTGGTCCCCGCGACACCGGTGTATCCGCGGAGTTGATAACTCGCGCTGCCCAAGTCCATGGGCGAAATTACGGGACGGCCGTGAACGTGGTCGTTCCTGAGATCCGTGTCGAGGAGATGGATGACACGGAGAGGCCGGAGTTGGCCTTAGCATTGTACGAAGAGGGCGAGCACTCGGCGAAGCGCGGGAAGGCTTCGATACCCGTTCAAATCATTGATAGTGATGATACGGATGATGAGAGCGAGGAAGACGATGAGGCGACGTCTCCTCGGACTAGTTCCCCAGTAAAGAGGGTTAGATTCCCTCCGCAAACAGCTAGGAGAGCTGTAATTACAGACGAGGAGGAGGATGAAGTTCCTCTGACAATTGGAGACACTCATAGGAGTGAAGCTGGTCCGAGTACGAGGTCTCCTTCCTTCTCGGAGGGACAACGGCGCGCAATCAGGGACGCGAAGAGGTTCGCGCGCGAGGAGGAGACCAGTTACCACACAATCGACCCGACTGCCATAGACTTTACATATCCGAGTGAGACTCGAGGACCCCACCCGCTCGAGGAGCAGGAGTATGAGATGCGCCTCGCTCAGATGGCCGCCGATAAGAAAAAGGCTGAGCGCAAAGCGAGCAGGCCTTCTCGCTCCCGTGCTGCCAAATCGAAGAGAGCCAAGGTTACCGTAGAGCCAGAGCCAAAAACTACTAAGGCTGCTGAGAAGAAGTTCACCAAAAGTGCTCGAACGGTCGACCTCCCCGATCCTAATGGGGAGAAGAACGAGGACGGGATTATACCGACCACCTCCTCTACCGTCAAGCTCGACGAGGTTCCCACACTTAGGTGGAAGTATTCTCTCCCCGAGAATAAGTTTGACATCCTCGTTCCCAAAGAGGATCAGACTTTTTATAACGCGCCTCCGGGGTACATGGCCGTTCACTGCCTTAGCTTGGATCGAGGATGGATCCTCCCCTTCTGTGATGCTTTCCGCGATATCTTCAATACGTTGGGGATCGCTCCTTGGCAATTGGTGCCGAGCGCCTTTGGAACCCTCGTATGCTTTGGAGTCTTTTGCATGAAGAGGGGGATCGAGCTCAATTTTCACAATTTCAATCAACTGTTCCGTGTATCGATGAGCTCAGGGAACAAGTATTTTTACTACTTCAACGCTCGACCAGGCCTGGGGTTCATCATGGACGCTCCTAGCTCCTCGGGCTACAAGTGGTTCCACAGGTACTTCTACATTAGGAAGAGAAGGTTGCCCAACATGACCGAGGAGGAGCTGGAGTGGGGAGTGCCGAAACTGATGTTTCGAGGCAAGATCGCGGACAAGCATCCATTGCCCGAGGAGGCCGATCCCTGGGTTGCTGAGCTCGAGGAGCAGAATCGGGGACCCCATCCCGAGAAGTATTTTTATTGGGGACTGGTCCTTCAGCCGCTCCCTTATTTGGCGGGTCTTTCACCCTATGCCTACACAGGGTATATCGGGAACCGATATACCCGAAAAGTCCTCTTCGGTAACTAGCTCTTCGCGCTCCTCTTTTGCTTTTGTACTTGTAATTTTTTCTTGCTTACTTTCTGTTGTAATGTGTTCCTCGCTCTCTTGCTTTTCATTTATCCTCGATTTGGCTAACTTGTGTTTTTGCTCTTGCAGCTTATTGGTTCCAGTGGATAATGTCGAAGACATTGGCTGCCAAGGAGGAGCAAAGGAGGAAACAACGGCTGGCAAATAAGCAAACGAAGATTCTCGGGTCGTTGAATCTGACCCCTCCTCGCAACGCCGCGCATCATCGGGATGCCCTAGTACAGGAGGGGCTCGCGACAAGGGAGAACCCTGTTGAGGCCATAAAAAGGGCCGAGGAGGAAGCCGCCGCGAAGAGGGCGAAGGAGGCGAAGGAGGCCGAGGAGGAAGCCTTGAACACGGTCGAGGCAGAGAAGAGGCCGGAGAGGCCTGCTGCGAAGAGAGGAGCGAGGAAGCTCATTTTAGGAGGTAATACCGAGCCTGCCCGTAAAAAGGGTAAGGTGGCCGCTTCCGGAGAGGATGAAGTGAAGCGGCTCATACAAATGAGCGACCTTGATCGGGCGCACGAGCTAAGCCTTTGCTCGCTCCAGGTGAATATCCCTGTACTTTTTGTTGTAAAATTTATCCAAGTATAGAATTTTTCCTTCTCGCTAACATTGTTCTCCTTTGCAGCTCGAGAACTTGAAGGAGGCGTACGGGCACGTGGCCGCTGATCGCGCTGATATAGGGGTCGTCATCGAGGACCTCGAGAAGAAGCTGGCGGCCTCGGAGAAAAAGGCCAAAGTGTCGGAGACGGAGGCCGGGAAGCTCAAGATGAAAGTCGAGGAGCTTGAGAAGGAGCTCTCCCGTGAAAGGTCGAGGAGCAAGAGCTTCAAGGGCGCCTACGCTACTTTGTCCATTTGCGTGGAAAAGTTCAAGGCAAGCGTTCTGTCCTTTCTCAAGGGGATCCGCGTCTCTGCTGCTCGAGACTTCATGTCTTCGGTCACCTATAAGTTGGCCCTGAGAGATGTTCAAGTGTCATCGCGCGAGGAGGGCTTCTTCTCGTGCGTTGGCCAACTAAAGAGGGTTAATCTGCTTCCGGCGGACTTTGATGCTGATGACCGCGAGGACCTTCATCCCGGTCGGCGCGAGGACCTGACTCCATACCCCGATGAGGAGATCACTGAAGAAATGCATGAGTCATGCGAGTTCGGCGAGTTGGTGACCGACCCAGAGGTACCTTACCCCAGCAAGCCGGCCTATCTTCCATCTTGGGTGCCCGAATGCTTGAGAAGCGGGCTCATCTTCCCGTTCGAGAAGGCGGCTCTCCGCAACGCGGCCTGGATAAAGCTGAGCGATCCGGTCCTCGGGAGGGCGGCTGACTTCGTCGAGCCCGAGCTCACTTTGTACAAAAGGCGATCGAGGAAGCTCAAGCTTTGGAGCGCGGCGACGCTGAAGGCCCGGAAGCGAGCACGGTCCGAGGAGGAGATGCTAGTGCGACCACCCCGGTCACAGAATTCACTGATAGCCGCACACGCTAGGATCGGGGAGCCTCCTTGAAGACCGAGTATGCTCGGATAATGTTGTAGCCTTTATCATTTTCTGTACTTGTTTTTATTTCAAACAATCTTTATTTGGCCCTGTGTGGCACTCCTCGCAACATTGTACTTGTAACTTAAATGTCGCTGTTGTTGTTTCCTTGCTACTCTTTCCCTTTCAATAAGAATGCACTGCTCTTCGATTTCCATACTTGTGTTTTTTCTAAATCCAATTTTTGTTATGACGTATAACTTGGATAAAGTAATTGAACAAGTATAAGACAGAATCGAGAACCAATGTTCTTCACTGCGAGCTCCTCGATCTACTGACGCTTCTCGATCATCTGGGTGATTTGAGAAAAAAATCTAAGTGTTTAAACCAAGAAAAATTTCTAAGTGTTGAGTTAGAAAGACTGGAAGTCTCTCTCCTCGATCACTTCCATCTACTCGCTTTTTCTTCTTTGAATGGTTTCCTGATCGATCCTCTTATAGAGTTTAGAGCGCGGGGAGGGTTCCCCTTTAATCATTGAAATCGAATAGCTTTTCTTAAAGTAAGCTTTCTCGCTCGAGTAGTATTTTTTTTTTTTTTTTTTTTTTTTTTTTTTTTTTTTAGTATAGTAGCTCTATACTTGCATATTTTCTTGTTGAAAGAGACATTGTATTGATTTGTCGGAAATGCAATTACAATGGGGGCTCTTCGGCCAGCTTGTTTACAACAACTGTTTAACAAAACCAAGGGGTGCCTCTCACTTGGATCAGTGAGGAGTCCTCCTCGATCAATGGACCTTCCACATAAGTTTCCAAAAAGCTTTTTCTCTTGACAACTTCAAGCGTAGAATCTCTGGAGGTTAGAAGTATTCCAAGGATTTTTCAATACCCTTCCCTCCATGTCTTGAAGACGGTAACTTCCGTTTGACCTTGCTTCAATTATTTTGTAGGGGCCTTCCCAATTGGGTTGCATCTTCCCAACCTTGCCCAAGATGTCTGCTCTTCGGAGTACTAGGTCTCCTACTTGGAAGTCTCTTTCTCTTACGCTTTTGTTGTAGGTCTTTGCGATGAGTGCTTGATATCTGAGGATATTGGCCAAGGCGTTGGTCCTCGCTTCACTGATTGTTTCGAGATCGAAGAGTCTCTCTGTATGGTTGTCCTCGGGTTGGTACCCTTGGATTCGGAGGGTTTCTACCGCCACTTCTGCTGGTATGACCGCCTCGGACCCATAAACTAGCGAGAAGGGAGTCTCTCTCGTAGCTGTTTTTGAAGTAGTGCGGTATGCCCACACCACTCCATCAAGCTCGTCGACCCAGTCCCTATTGGTAGCGAACCTCTTCTGCAAGTTGTTGACGAGGATTTTGTTGACGGCTTCTGTTTGCCCATTGGATTGAGGATGTCCCACAGAGGTATACCTCCTCTCAATCTTCATTTCCTTGCACCATTCATTGAATCTTTGGCCGCAAAATTGAGCACCATTATCCGAGATGAGGACCCTTGGCAAGCCAAATCGACACACAATGTTTCTCCAGACGAAGTTCATGACTCTTTGTTCGGTGATGGTAGAGACTGCCTCAACTTCCGCCCACTTGCTAAAATATTCGACCGCAACGATGATGAACTTCTTTTGACCCGTGCCTCTTGGAAAGGGACCGACTATGTCGATGCCCCATATGTCGAACGGGCAAGTGATGGCGATGGGCATAAGAGGTTTCGCCGGTACGTTGATCAGATTGGCGTGCAATTGACACTCCTCGCACTTTCTCACAAATTGGGCAGCGTCTTCGCGAACAGTGGGCCAGTAATATCCTTGTCGAATGACTTTTTGCGCGAGGGTTCTTCCTCCGGCGTGGTCGCCGCAACTTCCTCGATGCATCTCTCCGAGAAGTTTCTCAACTTCATGCTCGGCGACGCATCTCAAGTAGACTCCCTCGAAAGACCTCTTGTACAAGTAGTCTCCTTGCATGATGTATCGAGGAGCTTTCCCTTTGACTCTCCTCGCTTCAGCCTTGTCACGAGGAAGGCTTCCATTTTTGAGGTATGTTGTTATCTCTTGCATCCAATTTGGTTGATCGTCAATTGCCAAGACGTTTGGCTTTGATGACCACAGAGATGATGCATTGATCCTCATGAGTATCACATTCCGGGTATCAACTCCTCCGGAAGCTGAAGCATACTTTGATAGGGCATCTGCCCTTTGATTGAGATCTCTTGAGAACTTTTCAATCTCACAGCTTTCGAACTTTTGAATTTCTTCCGTGATGGCGCTCTTGTACTCAGCGAGTGAGTCTTTCTTGGTTCTGAATTTCCCCGAGATTTGCTTCTCGGCCAGTTGAGAATCGGTGAAGAGATGTAGCTTCTTCACTTCCAATGATTTGGCCATACGTAGAGCGATGAGGATGGCCTCATATTCTGCTTCATTGTTGGAGACCGGGAAACTAAGAGTAACGGCGTACTCTAGTTCAGCCCCTCCGGGACTTTTGAAGTATATTCCTATCCCGCCATTTTTTCCTGATGAGGATCCATCGACATGAAGAATCCAGACGTCTCCGTGGTCGACTAGCTCTTTGGGTCTTGGAGAGACGGTCTCCGCACCCTTTGGCTCGTCGGTTTTCTCTGTCAGGAACACTTCATGCCTCTTCCTTTTGGTTTGGGACATTGCCTAAGCTCTTTTAAAGCATCCTCTAGAGCTTGCATCGGGTTGTTTTGATGGGGCTGCTCTTCGACCATCATCATAGCACTCTTTGTTGCTGAAGAGTTTTCCTCTGAAGTTCCTTTTGAGGGATACTCCACGAGGAAGTCGGCTATGACTTGTGCTTTCTGGTACGGGTGCTTGATAGTCGATGTCGTACTCACTTAGCTCGATCGCCCATCTTGCCATTCTTCCCGAATTCTCGGGCTTCCGAGGACTTGCTTGAGAGGTTGCTTTGTCAAAACAACAACCTTGTGAGCCCCAAAGTAGGGTTTTAGCCTCCTTGCCGTATAGACGAGGGCAAAGGAAAGCCTCTCGATATCCATATACCGCGTTTCAGCCCCGCAAGTAACCTTTGCTCAAGTAGTAGATGGGCAAGTGGTCGTTCCTTGGATTCGTACACAACCGAGCTGATAGCTTCCCCCATTTGCTGCTAAGTACAGATAGAGTCCTCTGTCCACGGGTTTTGACAATAAGGAGGAGCGAGTAGGTATTCTTTCAGCTTCTCGAAGCTTTCACTCGCAACCTTTGTCCACCGAAGTGCTGCTCTTTTCATACCTTGAAAAAAGGTAGGTTGTTCTCGGCGGACCTTGAGATGAAATCTACTCAATAGCGATTGATTTTCCCACCAATTGTTGCACCTCGTTGATGGACTGATGTGGGGAAGATCGAGGATGGCCTTTTACTTCTCTGGGTTCGCTTCTATTCCTCTTGTCGTCACCATTAACCGAGGAACTTCCCCCTTTGACGCCGAATGTACACTCGCCGGGTTGAGCTTCATGCCATATTTCTCAAGATTGAGAAGCACTTTGCCAGGTAACCTACATGTTGCTCTCGGTCTGCTCTTGACGAGCATGTCATCGACATATTTTTCCATGGTTGTTACCAAGCTCTTCTTGAACATCTTGTTGACCAGCCTTTGGTAGGTTCGCTCCGGCGTTCTTTG
>CM051458.1:54880195-54918204 GCA_028274465.1 Plantago ovata
GAATTTCCTTTTTCAAGAAAATATTTTATTTTCAAAAACCGGTACCGTTACAGTTGGTATCAAAGCTTGAGTTCAAGCTCGAGCTTGCTAGGATAGGATCTTTTGACCTTTGGGGTGTGTGTGAGGGTCCGAGTCGCTGGTTAGGTCTTGTATTTTCTGTTGTTTTTCTGATTCGAGTCTTACGTACTAACCCTGAACCGTCTCTTCATCTTCTCTGTTCTGTTTCTGACTACCTTTGACCCGTTCTGAAACCGTTGACCTTCCGTGGTTGTTTGATTCTGACGTAGATATTAACTAGTTAACTACGCGTGTGCTTACAGATAGGTATGAGTTCTGAGAAGAGGGTTATTCGTTACCGTCTAGTCGAAGGAGAATTCAACCCGTATACCTCCGCTCCTGTTGCTGGCGTTTACCCTGGATTCGTGGTGGATAGAGTTGTGCATGAACGTGATCACTACTGGTTGGAGAACTTTAAGCTTCGAGATGTGATAGCAACGAAGGAAGCTGAGATCGGATTTCTGAAGTCGGCCTTACGCGTCGCAAAGGAGCACTCTGGCTTTGTTAAGTTAACCGCGTCCAATGTTGGCAACCGGATTCCCAGGAGGAAGGCTCGGAGGATGTTTCCCGAGGGTTGCGGACCATCCCGTAGAGGAAAGAGTGAAGACGAGGAAGAATCCGAAGAATATCCCGAGGAGGACTCCTCTGAGGGAGAAGGAGGAGATGCTCACGTGCCCGAAGGACGTTCCGAGGATGATAGCGAGGACGCTTATTAGGATAGTTGCCTTTTCGAGCTCGTACCGAACTTCTTGTTTCTGCCACACGAGTTTTTCCTTTTAGTTCAGCCGACTGAGACTGCTTATGCTTTTCCGTTTATTTGACTCTGTGGTTTTCTGTTTTCCTCGCTAAGACGAGTTGAGACCGTTTTTTTTTATTTTATTGCATGCTTGACTGTTTTGAGACTTCGTTGTTTTCTTGTCTTTGCTTTTTGTTTTAAAGTTCAAGGCATGTTTTCTTCTTCACTGCTCAGTTTATACCTGTTGTAGAAGATTAAGTACTGGCCTTAGTTCTTTGTTTTTCTGCTCTTCCCTAAGTTAGAGATTCGAGGTTGTTAAGTCAACTGCTAAGTAGTGCCCTTTGTTAGAATGAGTCGCAGAAACGCTCGTGGTGCCAGCAGCAATGGAAGTGGAGACGATCAGCACGCTGAAAATGGAGACCAAGTGGACCGTATCATCGCTGCTCTGGGGAATTTCAGCGAAACCATTCGCCGCGCTGGAGCACCAACACCACCTGTTCAGCCTCCGCCACCACCGCCGATCCAGACCATCGATCAAGCTGCAGAACGGTTCACTCGATTCCAACCTGAGAGGTTCGAGGGAACACCAGATCCCCGTAAGGCTGAGCTCTGGATCGAAGGTATGGAGAATTTGTTCTCGATCCTGCATTATCCGGATGAGAGGAAGATCGAGCTTGCTGCTTTCCAGTTCGTGGGAGCCGCCAGGAACTGGTGGAGAACTGTGAATGCGAGATGGAGGCAAGAAGGAGTTGCTCGTACCTGGGAGAATTTCACCAAGGACTTCATGGACAAGTACGTGCCTCGCCTGGTTCGCGAGAACCGGAGAGACGAATTTCAAGCTTTGGTGCAAGGAAACATGGATGTTGCCGACTATGACTCGGAGTTTACCCGGTTACTGAAATACGTGCCGCATTTCCAGGATGACGAACGAGAGAAGGTTCGTCACTTCGTGAAGGGACTCAACTCTGAGATCCGGTACAGTCTATTTGGGACCAATATGCCTACCTATCTCAAGGCTGTCGAACTCGCCTCCGAGGTAGAGAGTGGCCTCAAGGAGATTAAGATGGCTGATAAGCCATACTCGAACAAGAGGAGCTACTCTAGTTCTTCTGGGAGCCATGGAGGAGGAAGCCAATCTGGTTATAAGAGGGAGAATCGAGGAGGATATCAATCTGGATATCAGGCGCCACCGGCGAAGTATTCCCGTACTCAGCATGACAACCGTTCTCGCAACACTACTGGAGGGTTTGGGCAGTCATCCCAGGCAAGGAAGAACTGCAACTACTGTGGAGGAGTCAACCACGATGAGCACAACTGCTGGAAAAGACAGGGATTATGCTTGGCTTGTGGGAGTAAGGATCACAAGATTAGCCACTGTCCGAACCGTCATGCCATTGTCAAGGGAGGAAGATCAGGAGACTATGCTCCGAGAAATGATGGAAAGGGTCCTATGGCGAAGCCCCGAGTTTTCAACATAGGCGGTCATGAAGTTCCTGACACCGCAAATGTGGTTGAAGGTACGCTACTGATCGCTCAAACTTCTTCTAAAGCTTTATTTGATCCTGGTGCTACGCATTCATTTATTGCTGAAGTATTTGCTGAATCACTCACTTTACCATACAAAGTACTACCCTACGCTTTAGAAGTATGTACGCCTTTGGGAGCTAGTCTAATCACTAAGAAGTTCGTCGAGCGATGTGAGATTTCCATCCTAGGAAGAGCTTTCCCTGCTGACCTAATATTTCTACCTCTATCAACCTACGATGTTATTCTGGGTATGGATTGGCTGTCCGAGCACTACGCGCAACTGGATTGTCGAACCAAGGCCATATCCCTGGGAAAACCTGGAGAGGAGAAAGTCGTATGGAAAGGAGATAAGAGAAAGGATGAGAAGTTTTTACTGTCTGCCATGGAAGCTAGAAAGCTGTACGTGAAGGGTGCTACCTGCTTTTTGGCATATCTGATCAATAAACCCAAAGATCAGCCAAAAATCGAGGAAGTCAGGGTGGTTAAGGAGTTCAAGGGTGTTTTCCCTGAGAAGCTGGATTCCGTACCCCCTGAACGAGAGGTGGAGTTCAGCATTGATCTGGTACCTGGCACTGCACCAATTTCGAAGTCACCGTATAGGATGGCACCTGCTGAGCTTAAGGAGCTGAAGACTCAACTGCAAGATCTGGTGGATAACGGTTTTGTGAGGCCTAGTTCGTCACCTTGGGGATCACCGGTTCTGTTCGTGAAGAAGAAGGATGGTACTATGAGGATGTGCATTGACTATCGAGGCTTGAATCAAGTCACCGTCAAGAACAAGTACCCCCTGTCCCGTATTGAGGAACTCTTCGATCAGTTGGAAGGTTCGAAGGTTTACTCAAAGCTTGATCTACGACAAGGCTATTATCAAGTTAGGGTAAGGGAAGAAGACATACCTAAGACTGCCCTGAATTCGAGGTATGGTCATTACGAGTTCGTAGTGATGCCTTTTGGCCTCACGAATGCCCCGGCTGTGTTCATGGATTTGATGCACCGAGTTTTTCAGCCGTATCTAGATCAGTTTGTTGTTGTTTTCATCGATGACATTCTCGTTTACTCAAAATCTGAAGAGGATCATGAGAAACATCTTCGAATTGTCTTGGAAACTCTTCAGAACAACAAATTGTATGCCAAATTCAGCAAGTGTGAATTTTGGCTGGATAAGGTAGCCTTCTTAGGGCACATTATCTCTGGAGAAGGTTTGGAGGTTGACCCGTCGAAGATTGAATCGATCGTCAATTGGAAGAGACCCGAATCTGTCACTGAAGTGAGGAGTTTTCTTGGTTTGGCTGGTTACTATCGCCGTTTTGTGAAGGATTATTCGAAGATAGCTGGACCCTTGTCCTCTTTAACAGGGAAAAATCCTAAGTTCGTATGGAGTGACAAGTGTCAGGAAAGCTTCGAGGAGCTGAAGAAGAGGCTGACCACCGCCCCGATACTAGCTCTTCCCGAGGGAACCAACGACTTTATAGTCTACACTGATGCTTCAAAGGAAGGTTTGGGTTGTGTACTGATGCAACGAGAAAAGGTGATCGCATATGCTTCGAGGAAACTGAAGCCATATGAAAGAAATTACCCAACCCATGACCTTGAGCTAGCTGCTATAGTCTTTGCGTTGGGAAAGTGGAGACACTATCTTTATGGTCCTGAGTTCACTATCCTCACGGATCATAAGAGCTTGAAGTACGTGTTTACCCAAAAGGAGTTGAACATGAGACAACGACGATGGATGGAGTTTCTGGGCGATTACACCTGTACCATTCGATACCATCCTGGTAAGGCCAATGTGGTCGCCGATGCCTTAAGTCGTAGGGTACACGTGTCTAATCTCGAAGTATCCAGATTGTCGTGTATGTTCGCCAATATCACCTTGAGATATGAGTTGACAGGAAGGATTCTTGAGGCTCAAGAACATGACGAGGAGCTTCAGGATATCAAGGCACACATTACTGAGCCTCGAAATGCGAAATTCTCTATTGATGAGAATGGAGCTCTAAGGTTTCAAGGAAGATTGTGTGTGCCTTCTGATGAAGAGCTTAGGCGACTAATTTTGGAGGAAGCTCATAAGTCTAAGTATTCGATGCATCCTGGAGGAAACAAGATGTACGAGGATTTGAAGAAGGTTTACTAGTGGACCTATATGAAACGAGATGTAGCACAGTTTGTGCAGAGTTGCTTAGTCTGCCAGCAAGTGAAGGCTGAGCACCAGAAACCGGGAGGTTTACTACAGCCACTCGAGATTCCACAGTGGAAATGGGAAATGATCACTATGGATTTTGTGACTGGTTTACCGGTAGCTAGGGGTGGTTTTGATAGTGTTTGGGTTATTGTCGATAGATTGACAAAATCGGCACATTTTCTACCCGTTAAAACCACCTACACGTCCGAGAAATTAGCTGAAGTCTATCGCGATGAGATAATCAGGCTTCATGGCACTCCAGTGAGCATTGTCTCGGATAGAGATCCAAAGTTTGTCTCGAGATTTTGGAAGCAAGTACATGAAGGCTTAGGTACTAAGTTGAATTTTAGTACCACAGCACATCCGCAGACAGATGGTCAATCCGAAAGGACCATTCAAACTTTGGAAGATCTATTGCGATTGTGTGTGCTGGATCACCAAGGAAGTTGGGCACAACATTTGCCATTGGTGGAGTATGCTTATAACAACAGTTATCAGGCATCTATTGGTATGGCACCGTTCGAGGCGCTGTATGGTCGGAAGTGTAGATCACCACTGTATTGGGATTTGGAGGACCGAGTTTCTACACCAGTAGCTGGAGAGAGGTCTCTCAACGAGATGATACAAGAAACCTTGGAAAAGGTTAGACTTATCCGTGACCGTTTGAGAACTGCTCAGAGTCGACAGAAGAGTTACGCCGATAACCGCAGACGAGATTTGGAATTTGAAGTGGGTGATTTTGTCTTTCTCAAGCTATCTCCGAGAAAAGGCATTGTTCGTATGGGTCGTAGAGCTAAGCTGAACCCGCGATATGTGGGTCCATACGAGATCATTGAGAGAGTTGGCATTGTAGCTTATCGGTTGCAACTGCCCACTACTATTACTGGAATTCATAATATGTTCCATGTATCTCAACTGAAGAAGTATTATCCGGATCCGTCGCACGTAATCCAACCCGAGGAAGTGACCATTGAGGAGGATTTGTCCTATGTGGAGAAACCGGTTCGTATTCTTGACCAGAAGGTACAACAGCTCCGTAATCGACAAATCAAGCAAGTAAAGGTGTTGTGGAGAAATCATCAGTATGAGGAGGCAACCTGGGAAAGCGAGGATGACATGCGCCGGCAGTATCCCGAGCTCTTCAACTTTTCAGGTGCGAATTTGGGGACCAAATTCTTTTAAGGGGGGAAGAGTGTAACATCCCGTTTTTTTTAATTATTTATTTAATTATTTAATTATTATTTTATTATTTAATTACTTATTTTAGTTAATTAATTATCAGAGTAAATTGTTTATTCGGTAATTAATTAATTAGTTTCGCGAAAGTTATTCGTTTCGTTTCGTTTCGTTTGGATCAAGCTGGAGTAATCGATCTGCTAGCTTTTGGCCCATTTGTTAAGTCCAGTCAAAGCCATTGACCAGCCTAATCCTAACCCTAACCCTAGTTAGTCTCCCACCCCATTCCCAGCCGTTCTTTCAACCGAAAGAAAGAAGAGAGAAAAGAAGAGAAAGAAAGAAAAGAAGAGGAAGAAAGAAAAGAAGAGAAAAGAAAGAGAAGGGAGCCCGTTGCTGCCTGTCACCGCCGCCGTCGCCGCCGCCGTGCCACGCCGTGTCCACCGAGCCGAGCCGCGCCGCCGCCGCTGTCTGTTCTGTCCCCTGTTTTGCGAGACGCCGCGATCTCTGCTTCGCCGCGCCGCGCCTCTCCGCCGATCCGACTAGCCGTTCTGGTCCCAACTTTGCTCCGTTCCGTCCTTGCTCCGCTCTGCTCCGACTAGCCCTCTCCGGTCCCGATTTCGTATTCGTCCGGTAAGTCTCCGTTTCGTTTGATGATTCGAATCTCGGGTGAGAATTTAATTCGGTTGTTTAGTTCGTTGATTTCTACTATTCGTTTCAGTACCTTCCCGCTCCGTTTCGCGTGCTCCGTTCCGGTACGGTGCCGTCCAGTCCCGTACGCGCCGCGCCGCCACTTCCGTTCTGTTCGAGGTCCACCGCCGATCTCTCCGTTCGATCGGTAAGCTAGCTCTGTTCCTCCGGCCCGAATTCGGTTTTGCTTTCGAATTCGATTCGAATCTTGGTTAATTCCCTTTTTCCTTTTGATTCATTGATTTGCAGATTGTTGATTCCTTTCTGTTCGATTCGAAGGTAAATCTCGAATCCTTTGTTGTTTCTTTCGATTCGAAGTTAATATTCTGTTTCGGACAATTTTACCCTTGGACGGTTTTGCCCTTGAACGATCTGACTGTGTTGTTTATTTCGAACCGAGAACCGGGACTTAGGTTGTTAGATTGTAGTTTTTGTTTGCTGGACTTGTGACTTTTGACCTCGAATATTGACTTTGTTTTCCTGTTTGACCTCGAAAGGACTTTTGGACCTTGATGTTATGTTTTGGATTCTTTGTGGACTGATTTGGGAAACTTTAAAACCTAAAGGACCTTTTTGCAGTTTTACTTTTGACCGTAGTTGACTGACAGTAGGCTTGTAGCGTAAACCTTGTTATTTTGAGAAGACTGTTAAGTGTTGGAACTTCTGGTTTGTTTATTCTGTCGGTTTCGAAAAGGGTTTTTCTTGCAATTTACCACCTGAGGGTATTTTGGTAATTTCCAGAGTCTGAAAATCGAAAGAGTTTCTGAAAACGTTTTAAACTTAGTTTCTGTTTTGTAAGTTAGTATAGACTTGACTTGCTAGCCTAGTTGGTTAGGTCCTTGCTTGACTAACTTAGAGGTCCCGAGTTCGAACCCCGACTTTACCATTCCTTTTTCAACCTTTTCCTTTCCGTCCGTTCGACTTCTAAATTGTGTTAGTACTTTCTTGTTAGGTTCTCCGTTGTCCGTAAACCCGTAAGCTCATTTCTTGTTGAAGGTCGTTTGCCCGTAAGCTAAGGTGAGTGTTCATCCCTAAACCTATTATTTGCGAAAAACTGGAAGGCTATGTGACTGTTTGTGTCTATTACTATCTACTGTATATTGTATGCTTCCGCGTAAAAGTATAAGTCCTAAGTATGACTTTTTGCATTTCTATTACTGCTACTCTGTTCTGTACTGACCTTTCTGCAGGAACACCTTTCGGTGTTAACTATTTGTATCTGTTGTTCTGTATCTGTTCTGTTTCTATGTGACTGGTCGATTAGGTTATGGTTAGGTAGGCTTGGGTAGTAGAGGACTATCGGGTTTGCTTGATCGTGGCCTAGTCTATACCCTTTTAGGCGCGAGGCAGAAGTCGCTGAGGTCTATTAGGGTCGTAGGATCTGTTTCCCCAAAGTACACGGGGGTTTCTGTTTCTGTCCGGAGTTATGCATCCTCTGGAGGGAGTTATAAGGGCATTCTGGGAGTAGGAGCAATAAGGCGGCTGCACCAACGGTCTACAACGTTTCTGTTCTGTTAATCTGTATATGTGCTCTGTTCTGTTTGCTCGTTTTCTGAAAAGGATTTTTGTTTTAAAACTGTTTTACTTTCTGTTTAACTTAGAACCTCACTGAGATCCTTTATCTCACACTCTTTTGTTTTTCCAAAATTCCTTCCTTCCAGATGCTGCTGAGGATGTGCGTGACTAGGAAGCCAGCGACTGAGAGAAGGGTCTGGGGTGTCACGGGTTTCTTTTGAAAATAAGAAGAACACTTTATTTGTCTTCATTCGTTGTCTTTTGAACTTGAGTTGTCATTGAATATTATTTATTGTCGTTAGCGTCAAAGATTGTTTTGGGCATTTATTGCCGACCGTTGTTATTAAAGTATTTTCGAATTTCCTTTTTCAAGAAAATATTTTGTTTTCAAAAACCGGTACCGTTACAGAAAACATGTTGAAAGATAAATAAATATAAATAGAAAAACTGTAAGATACAATGTTACCGAAGGTCGTCAATCTCCGAAGAATCGCGATCTTACAAGCTCCAAAACGATAAGAAAAAGTATTTCCTAAGCTAAGAATCCCCAGAACAGGCTCTGGAGAATTCCTACCTAAAACTAATGAGAAATGTGAGAGAAAAGGTCTGGAAAAGTATGAAAAACGGAGAAAACTGAGCAACTATATATAGTGATTCGGCAGGTGTGGGGCGAGTCGTCCCACACACCGGGCGATCCGCCTAGTGTGTGGTGATTCGCCCCACGTCCCGGGCGACTCGCCCGGGACCTCCAGTCGGCTGGTTACGCGTTTTCGACGCGTTTTTGGATTTCTTTTCCTTTTCGGACTCGGTTTTTGCCTTCTAGTGACCTTTTAGCCTTCAGACTCGACCCCTAGACTTCAAATCCTATCCAGAATCTTCTAGATACTCCGAAAAGGCCTTCGGAACACCAATTCCTTGTCTACTTCAATATAATTGCCCGGAAAACCTCGTTTTTCATCCAAAACCTGTAAAATACAAACTAAAGGGAAACGTGACACTATTCTAATAAAATGCACTAAATTATAGATAAATTAACATAGAGGATAGCTAAAATAGGTGAAAAAGACTCGAATGAAAGTGTAAAATACACGTTCATCAAACTCCCCAAACCGAAACTTTGCTTGTCCTCAAGCAACTAAGCTAGACTCTAGTGCAAAAAACAATGCAATACAAAAAATGGAGTCTCATGCCAAATGAAATGAACTAATCTATTGAATCTATCAAAAAACATATGAACAAAAACCATACAAATTATAACATGAATATAGGTTGAAGAATGCCTCGATTGACTCATACACATTCACATAAGCACTTATGTCAAGACAAGATAGTCTCTCGTAACATTCTCTACCTTGACCTAGTCAGTGACGACGTAATGAAACATGTTAAAATACGAATGGTTGGCCCGTGCCTATGAAACTGAGGACTTACTACTGTTCACCAAGTTAAGACTTTTTCTCAAAGAGGTCGAACCAATAATGGCTCTCATCAAACGAAGGAGGGTTCCCTAAAAAAGATAACACTCCCCTATTCTACCCATCTCTCAACCAAAACCTTAAGCTATTCACCACTTCCTGAATGGCAGGACGAGGGTGGTCTAGAACAGATGACACTCAAACAAACAAAAGACAAAAAATTACAACACGATTACGAACATTACATGAATTAAAAATGAGACACAACACTTTGCTAAACTGCTTTTTGGCTCTTTTTTGGACCCTTCCTTGCTTTTTTGGGGTCTTTTCTCTTTTATTTTCTTATTTTTTTCTTTTCCAGTTTTTTTTTTCTTTTTTCAGGAATTTTTCTTTTTCTTTTTTTTTCGATTTTTTTAAGCCAGCAGTAGCACAACGAAAAAGAAATAAAAATGACACACAAACGACCTGCCCAAACCTATTCGAAAGAATAGGTTGGAGTACAAAATTTACGAAAAAGGAAAAATAAAAATCACAACACACACTAAAAAATGAAAAACAAGTCTAATGATAGCGTAACCCCCTCCCCAACCTATTTGAAAGAATAGGTTGCAAACAAATGATCACACAATCTCACACTACCTCCTTCCTAGGCATTTAGCAATCTCAAAGCAAGGTGAAGACTTGTTGCCTCTTAGGTACATAATTACTCGGGAAAATAACCATAAGACCCTAACATGCATCATCCGATTATAAAGGCCTTCGTGAATCGCAGTAGAGAAAACACCTCCAAGTGATGTCGAGACTACCAAGCTTAACTAAGTGCAATTCATAAATGTGACAAGCCAAGCGAGAAAAACCTCAAACAAATTCATAGAGATGAAGCATATGATTGATGTCATAATTAGTTAATCTACCCAATAAAAAAGTTCAAAAAATTTGGCAATAAACTCCACATAGAATATGCAAGACTATCCTAGGATGAATGTAGTGTATGCAACTAAATACTAAGAAAGCAGTAAACGTGCAAATGCAAATGCAGACGGATAAACATGCAAGGTACTATACTCATCCTACCAATCCCAAGCTCCAAACTAACAACACTAGTTCACTTAAATCCCATCACCACTCATGAATTTAAGCTAGTCCCTAGCAGTAAGAAAATGAGGAAATAAGATGTGATACTAGATGTTACCGCGTGGTTTGGCCTCGGTCGGCTGAGTATGCTGGATGTAAGGTATTGAGACTGCTTGAGGGGCCTTATTGGTGATCATCAGAGCTCGTGGTGGTGGTGGTAGTTCCATTAATAGATCGGATAGGACCAATTCCTCCATCAGTATTCATGGCATCCTCGTTGTCCCTATTGTCTTCATTGTCACTACTGTCACCACCACAATCACTAGTAGAGTTGCATTGTCGAAGAGAATCCTCAAGATTAGCCGCCGCAGTTATGGAATCTTCCATCCGGTATCTCTCCAATAGGTTGTGAACTGTTGAAGGGGAAAGAGCAGTGGTATCAGAGCCTCCCTCTCCAACGTTTTACACCCCGAGGAGGTTACAGTAAGCTGCTCGGATACTCAGAGGTCTTCTTTCATTTTTTCCAATGCCGACCACATTCTCTACGGTTGATGCCCCCGATGTCTATATGGCGCTCCCTTTAGAGGCAGTCGAGGGGCACCCCTAAGAGGGGCTGGGTGTCCATGTCATTATGTTTTGGAATCAAGCTAGCGATTCGGAACTTCATCACCACTGTCGACTCAAGGCTGAATCCGTTGTGGTGAGGTCGTCTCGGTACCTTTCTATTCACTCGAACCTTGCAGTCCTTGTGACAGATTGCTGACGTAATATTTGTTTCAATCCCTTCGGTGGTGCATGAATAGACATAAGAGTGCTCACTCCTGGTGGATTCTCGCCCCTCCTTTTGGATAAACCGCGACGTTGTTGCAAGAGCCCGTGGATCGAACGTACCTCTAACGAGATCACTCCCCTCCAATACTTCATAGTAGCCAAACGGGAGTGCTCCTCTCCCTTTGTGGCATGGTTCCTACAAGCAGCAATTAGTACCACGTATGACACAAAACTGACTCATGCATATGCTAATGTAAGAGCGAAACACACAAGTGATAAAATCAACAATCGAACTCCGCAAATCCTCCATGTCTAATCTAGCTACTAATATGCAACACACCAAAATAATTTCGACATGTACATATCGCATTACGCTCGTGCTAGACAACCAATAACCTAAATAATAAGGCTCAATTCATACCATAGTAGCGAAAATTCTAGCATCATATATTCTCATACTCAACAATTATGCATTCTACCATCACATCCATCATTATTACATCATTAAACACAATCATATGTATGGAATCGAAGAAAAAGATACATTGCATAACAAGATAAAGACATCTAGTAGCAAAATTCTCAAACCAACAATCCAAGCATAATTGAGCATGCAATTGATAGTGAATAACGTTTCTAATCACACAAACAACCTACCCATACATCATATAAGCCTAATTGAAGCACAAATTAGAAAACCCCCAAATTTGAAAAATTATGGTTCATGTGAAGATACCTCAGATCTGGAAAACGAATGCACTAGAGTGAAAGTTGTTCGGATGAAAAGAAAGAGAACGTAATGGGCTTCGATTGAAGCTAAAGAATACAAAATTTGATGGAAGATTGATGATTTTATGAAAGATTGAAGAATTTTCAATTTTTCCGGATTTTGGGGAGTAAGAAGTGAAGAAGATGAAGAAAAGGGGGTTGCAAAAAAGAAAAATTAAATTACAAAAATAGAACTAAAAAATAGAATAGAATTTTTAAAAAAATAACAAATGTACAAATTAAAAAAATTAAAACGAAGTTTAGAGCTCAACACCTCCGACTAGATGGGAATTGACACCTGTGATCTCATCGGAGTTGTAAAGCTCCGAACTAATCAGAGTTGTTAATGCTTCGACAACAGATGAAAGGAGAAGGAAAGAAAAAAAAATTATTTTTCATTTTGCATTTAAAAAAAATCACTATTTTTTGGTGTTAAGGCTTGTTTGGTTTGTCAAGTTTAGGCTAATGGCAATCACTTAGTGGTGTTTTCTGTACTGCGGTTCACGAAGGCCTTTATAATAGGATGATGCATGTTAGGGTCTTATGGTTGTTTTCCCGAGTAATTATGTACTTAAGAGGCAACAAGTCTTCACCATTCTTTGAGATTGCTAAATGCCTAGGAAGGAGTTAGTGTGAGGTTGTATGATCCTTTGTTTATAACCTATTCTTCCGAATAGGTTTGGGGAGGGCGTTACACCATCATAGACTTGTTTCTGTTTTTCATTTTTCGTATCGTGAGTTTATTTTTCCTTTTTCGTGAATTTTGTATTCCAACCTATTCTCTCGAATAGGTTTGGGGAAGTCGTGTGAGTCATTTTTGTTTCTCTTTTTGTTATGCTACTGCTGGCCAAAAAATCGAAAAAAAAGAAAGAAAAAATTCCAGAAAAAAAAAAGAGAAAAAGAAAAAGAAAAAAAGAATCTGGAAAGAAAAAAAAAAAGACCCCAAAAAAGCAAAGAAGGGTCCAAAAAAGAAAGCCAAATAGCAGTTAGCAAAGTGTTGAGTCTTTTCCATTTTTTGTAATGTTCGTAATCGTGTTTTTTTTTTTTTTTTTGTCTTGAGTGTCATCTGTTCTAGACCACCCTCGTCCTGCCATTCAGGAAGTGGTGAAGAGTTTAAGACTTTACCTGAGAGATGGGTAGAATAGGGGAGCGTTATCTTTTATAGGGAACCCTCCTTCGTTTGATGAGAGCCAGTACTGGTTCGACCTCTTTTGAGGAAAAGTCTTAACATGGTGGAACAGCAGTAAGTCCTCAGTTTCATAGGCACGGGGCAACCATTCGTATCTTAGCATGCTTCATTACGTCGTCACTGACTAGGTCCAGGTAGAGAATGTTACGAGAGACTATCTTGTCTTGACATAAGTGCTTATGTGGATGTGTATAAGTCAATCGAGGTATTCTTCAACCTATATTCATGCTTTGATTTATATGGTTTTTGTTCATATGTTATTTGATAGATTCAGTAGGTTAGTTCATTATATTTGGCATGAGAATCCATTTTGTGTCTTGCATGTTTTTTGTATTAGAGTCTAGCTTAGTTGCTTGAGGACAAGCAAAGGTTCGGTTTGGGGAGTTTGATGAATGTATATTTTACACTTTCATTCGAGTCTTTTTCACCTATTTTAGCTATCCTCTACGCTAATTTAGCTATATTTTAATGCATTTTATTAGAATAGTGTCACGTTTCCCTTTAGATTTTATTTTACAGGTTTTGGTTGAAATTCGAAGATTTCCGGGCAATTATAATGAAGTTGACAAGGAATTGGTGTTCCAGAAGCCTATTTGGAGTATCTGAAGGTTTCCGGATAGGATTTGAAGTCTAGGGGCCGAATCTGGAGGTTAGAAGGCTACTAGAAGTCAGAAACCGAGTCCGAAAAGGGGAAGAAATCTAAAAACGCGTCGAAAACGCGGAATTCCGCGAAAAACTCTCTGGGGCGAACAGCCCCTCACCGGGCGAACCGCCCGGTGTGTGGGGCGAACCGCCCCACAGTATTTCGGAGCCTATATATAGTTCCTCAGTTTTCTCCGAAAATCATATCTTTCCAGACCTACTTTCTCACCTCTCTCTATAGTTTTAGGTAGGAACTTCCCGGGGCCTGTCCTGGGAGTTCTGTAGTTTAGGGGATACTTTTTCGTAGAAGTTTGGAGCTCGTAGGACCGCAATCATCCGGAGATTGACAACCTTCGGTAACTTTGTATCTTACAGTTTTATTCTACTTGTTTTATTATATTCTTTCAACATGTTTTCTTCTATGAGTAGCTAAACTTATCGTTGGTGGTAGTATGTGAATTCTTAGCGAAGGGAAGATAATCATGCTAATGGCTATATCGCGCATTATACTCCGTGTCATTGCTTTATTTCGTTGATCAGTTGTAACCAAAATTCTCGTATGTTGTATTGATTATTATGCACAATTGGACACTTGTCGACCATCAGACCAATTATCTTCGTAGTTTTGAGTAATTACTGAACACATTAGGACAATCATCAGACCAATTATCTTCGTAGTGTTGAATAATTACGGAGCACATTAGGACAATCGTGATTGACTTGTCAGACCAATTATCTTCGTAGTGCTTAATATTTGCAACAGGACACTAGATTGATTCAAAGATCTCTATGCAAGACCGAGGAATTTATGCATGATTATCGACCCGTTATGTTAAGAAGGACCATACTATCACCAATCTCCCTTATCTGCTAGAAACCCCCTATTGCTATCTGTCTGCTGTTTTTATATTCTCTTTTTAAATAGATAAAGCTAGTTATAGTCCTGAGAGAACGACACTCGAGTCATTCTACTACTACACTACGGTTTTTGTTGTAGTTGTGGATTGCCTTTGGCTAAATAACAAATTTATTTGCTGAATCGAGACCTGACAAATCTCTGTTCATCACGCGCGAGATGGAGTAGGGGAAGGAGTTCGACTCCTTCCTCTATTAGAAGTCCAAGGGATAAGTTAGATTTTCCTGATTGAGTTCTAACTTGATTGGGAATGAATCTAGACTTGAATTGGTTTAGTAGTGCGATAAGAATTAGATTCTTATTCCTTTATGAAGTCTAATTGATTATTCATTAGGCTTCTATTGACTACTATATATAGTAGACTATTAGAGAGCTTTTGCGATACAGTTCAGTACACAAACATATAGTTTGTCTACCAGTTTTCCTAGAGAAAATAAGAGCTCTCCCCTACCTCTCCCTAGCCCCACGCGCGCGCCACCCCTCACCGGAGGAAAACCGCCGCCCCATCTTCTTGGCCACACAAAGAATATCCTAACATTCTTTCTGATAAGTTGTTCATCCGTGGATACAAAGGTTGAGGTTCAAGGAGCTGGAAACTGACTTTTATTGTCTTGCAGATAATCAAAGTATTGCAGATATCTTCGACTTTGACGAAGGAGAAGATTCACCGGATTATTACGAAGACTTGGATGTTGTGCTTGCTTTAGGAGTATTGTAAGTCTTCTAATTGATGTTATTAAATATATACGGCATATACATAATCAATTAACCTGCATGTTAAGAAATTTTTTGAAATTCCGCTGTGTACCCTAGGTGTAACTCTGACCGTATTTTCTTACAATGGCAAACGAGGACGTGATTGGGTTCTTGAACGAGCTCGAGAATTTTGTTCTCCATCTTGGGCGACCAGGGGCTGGTGTTACGGATGATGATCTCCGTATGAAGGTCTTTTCTATGGGTCTCGGTGATCGAGCAAAGGCTTGGCTCAATTCTTTGGAGGCCGGGTCTTTGACGACGTGGAATCTCTGTTTTGACAAGTTCATGGATCGGTATTATCCCGCTTCCAAGACTATGGATATGAAGAGACAAATCAACACTTTTGAGCATAAGTATGATGAAGCCTTCCATGAGGCTTATGATCGGTTTAAGGGGTTGCAATATCGGTGCCCACATCACGGCTTCGATAGAGGTCAGCTCATCCAATTCTTCTATAATGGTTTGCATCCTTGAGTTCAAGCACAAGTGGATAGCATTTGTGGAGGAAGCATGGGAGAGTTGTTTCCGAGTCAAGCTCAAGCTAAGTTGGATATAATGTACCGGAATTCTCAGAACCGGAATATAAGAGCCAAGATTCTTTCAAAAGAACCTAGAGAAGAACCCATTGCGGCTTTTGAAGAGAAAGTGGGTCCTGGTGATGACTATGAACAAGGATTCGCCAATCAACGTCAACATGCTGAGGTCAACTATGGGGTACCCGGATATGCTCCATCGTCTTTGGTCGCCATGGTGCAAAGCTTGGTAGAAAAGACCGACAAGTTTATGGAATCTTATTACATGAATCAGGCTATGAACGAGAAGCGGTTTGAGAACTTGGAGGCTAGTACTTCTTCTCTTAACAGGAAGTTGCAAGAGCTCATTGATAGAGGAGCTAGTCGTGAGCAAGAGAAGCTTTTGGGTAATACCGAGAGAGCTATGGCATCACGGTGGTGACTGATATTCCAGTTGAGCTCACGGTCACAAGAGAAGGAGCACGAGTAGAGGTTCCAAGTAGCAAGAAAATCTTTGAGCCTTGCGTTGCTAACGAGGAGCCTAAGTCCTCTATGGTTGAGGAAGAAGCTTCACATATTGAAGAAGAAAGATCATCGTCTGAGGATGAGATGGTGGAAGTACCCGCACTTGAGAGCTTCGATGTGGAAATCGGTCTTGGCACGAAGGATGGTATATTGGCTACATTGGACACGGGAGCTGGAGTCAATGTCTTGCCGATGAATGTGTATGAAGAATCACTGGTTTGAAGCCAATGAAACTATGGTTCAACTTGCAGATGGGTCTATGAGGAGACCTTTGGGAGTTCTCGAGGACTTGGTTGTTAGAGTTGCCGGTGTTGAGGTGAAGACGAGCTCCATAGTTATGCCGACTTCGGAAGCCAATCTTAAGGATGTGGTCCTGTTAGGGAGAGCCTTCATCAATAAGGTGCACATGGTGATTGACATGTACCGTCGTACATGTAGTTTTGAGGTAGATGGCAAGCAACACGTGTTGCGAGCCATTGTTAATTCATGTGTTGATAAGACTTGCACTAACAAACTTATAGGATACTTTGGTCATCTATTCCTTCGTTCAAATGTGCAGGGATTTCACCGATTAAAGAGGGCATTGATGGGGAAGTCTAGTACCCAATATGAATTCAACCCCAATTGAGCCTTGAAGAGTCGAGCCAACGACATGTAAGCAAAGGCGCTTCTCGGGAGGCAACCTGAGGTGGTAAAGTGTTTTGCATTTAGTTAGTTTTCTTGCTTTTTCATTAGTTTGCACTTGTCTTGGTCCATGGGTTAGAATTAAAAGTGAAAAAATGATGAATTTTGGTGTTCAGGTCAAGTGGACCGCTTGGGAACACCAAGCCCTTTGCTTGGAAATTCAGTGATTTTTGCAAAACCACTGAAAATCCAAGCGGAGCGCTTGTCACAAGCGGTCCGCTTGGATCCTTCCAAGCGGCCCGCTTGGAATTCCAGTGGATTTTCAAAATCCACTGGAATCCCAAGCGAAGCGTTTGGCTGGATCCAAGAGAACCGCTTGGCAAGCGCTCCGCTTGGATCCCTCCAAGCGGTTCGCTTGGCTCCCAACCCCGATATTCAACATTTTCTCACCTTTTCTTCCACCTTTGGATTCCCGTTTTCACTTGTTTCTTGAGTTCTTTCAGATACTACTCAATTATAGGAATTGGACACGAACCTTTATCTCAGGGAAGTGTACTTTCAATCCAATTTTTCCTTTCTAATCAACTTTTCTTTGCTCGAGGACGAGCAAAAGTTTAGGTTTGGGGAGGGGTCATTGGATTTTCAGTACTATGTGCTTATTTAGTTCGTGTATGCCTGTTATTAACTCAAGTTCTTGTGATTTGTCGAGTTTTTAATTTTTTTGCATGCATATCATCCTTAGATTAGTTGTTGCACGCTGTTGTGTGGAGTCTATTGCCATGTTTTTTTGAACTTTTTTATTGAGTAGACTAAGTGTTTATGACCATTGATCATATGTTGGATCGCTTTGCAAGTAGTTTGAGGCTTGTCTCGCTTGGTTTGTCACATGCACATGTGCACTAGTTAAGCTTAGTAGTCTCGACACCACCTCGAGTGGTGTTTCTTCTACTGCGGTTCACGATGGCCTTATAAAATGAAGCATGTTAGAATCTATGGTTGTAACCCGTGTAATTATGTACGTAAGAGGCGACAAGTTCTTCACCTCGATTAGAGATTGCCAAATGCCTAGGAAGGTGGTAGTGTGAGGTGTGTGATTCCTTGTGTTAAACCTATTCTATCGAATAGGTTTGGGGAGGGGGTTGCTTCGTTGTACTTGTTTTTCGTCATTGAGTCATTGTAAAGTTTTCTTTTTTCTTTTTGTTTCGTGTCCAACCTATTCTTTCGAATAGGTTTGGGGAGGCGTCTTGTAAAGTTTGTCCTTTTTCTTTTCGTCTTTGGGCTCAAACCTATTCTCTCGAATAGGTTTGGGGAGTAGTTTTTGTCACTTAGTGCTGCTGCTTGCCCCCATACATAAAAAAAAAAAAAAGAAACAAAAAGAAAAGAAAAAGAAAAGAAAGAGAAAAAAAGAAAAGAAAAGAATAAAGAATAAGACCCAAAAAACAAAAGAAGGGTCGTTGCAAGCCAAAAAGCAGCCTTGTAAAGTGTCAAGTGTCATGTAAATATTTTGTTCTTGCGAAGTTATCGAGTTGTAAATTCTATCTTTTGTTTCGTGTCGCCTTTGTCCAAGGCCTGTTCTTGACCACCCTCGTCTTGCTATTCAAAAAGTGGTTGAAAGGGACTCATTCTTTGAGAGTCTGGGTAGAATAGGGGAGTGTTATCTTTCTAGGGAACCCTCCTTCGTTTGATGAGAACCAGTATTGGTTCGCCCTCTCTTGAGGAAAAGTCTCGCTTGGTGAACAGTAGTAAGCCCTCGGTTTCATAGGCACGGGCCAATTGTAGTATGAGAATATGCATCATTGTGTCGTCACTGACCAGGTCCAGGTAGAGGATGTTACGAGAGACTCCTTTGTTTAACAAAGTGCACATGAGAATGTGTATATTCGCAATCGAGGCATTCTTCAACCTACTTGCATGTCATGCTCATATTGTCTTGTTCATAAACACTTGGTAGATTCAATAGATTAGTTCACTTTACTTGGCATGAGACTCCTTTTTGTGTTGCATTTAGAGTAGTTTGTTACTTGAGGACAAGCAAGGGTTTGGTTTGGGGAGATTGATGAACGTATTTTTGACACGTTCATCTTGTGTTTTTTACCTTCTTTTGCTATCTTTTTGCTTAGTTTTTTGGTTAGTTTTGTAGAATAGTGTCACGTTTTGTGTTTTCTGCATTTTCAGGCACTTAGGAACGAAATGGCGTTTTTGGAGCTAAAAGCGAGCTTTTTTGATGGAAAATGGCCCCGTTGAAGTTCCTTGATCTCCATGGCTTTGTTCGTGAGTATTTGAGCATCAATATGTGTTGAGAAGGACGAGTCCAAGGCACCCGAGGGCCGGTCGTGGGCAAAAGTTTGAGTTTCAAGACAAAATTCTGCCCAGGAACCAAGCTAAGCGCTTGGAGGAAGTGAAGCGGAGCGCTTCAATTTTCAGTAGCCAAGGATTCTGGAACAGCAGCCAAGCGCTTCACTTGGCTGCCCCCAAGCGAAGCGCTCCGCTTGGCAGCAGTTACGTTTCCGGATTTCACCTTCAAGACACAGATTTTCAGTTACTTTACACAACTTTTGACATTTGCAAACATTCTGGGAGAGCTTCTAAGCCCCGATTTCAGAAAAACTCAGATTGATATTGTATTTTAGCTTTGGATTGAAGGATTTGGCATAGAATTCATCCTTTGTTTCATCTACGGAGAGGTATTCATCAATACCCACCGATTAGTGACAACTTTGGTGGTAACATTGTATTATTATCTCTTGTCTAGTAGTTTGATTTGATGTATTCTGATTGTGATTCATATGATTTAATGTCTATGTTGATGAATATGAGTAGCTAAACTCCTTGTGTTGGTGGTAGAATGTAGAATATGCATTTTATGCATTACGTTTATGCTTACAGGAGATTGTGATTCAATCTTGCTGCAAATTACTTCATATGATTCGTAGTTGCCAATAAAATATATTCGAATAGAGTATGTGACAAACTTGTGGTCAATGAAAGCTATAGGATTGTATGTTAGTGATTTGCATCATGGTAGATAAATGGTGTCCGTGACAAGCACCTCTAAAGTATGTATAGTGGTCTTTTATGACGTGTGTCTTGAAAGTTACCTAGACAGGTTTCTTAGCAGACTTAGTCGAAGGTTTTACGCACCGAACTTGTGAGCATATTCGTAGTCCATGCATGTGTATTTGATTTCTACCACCGACCGTTTTCCAAACTTGATTACATCAATCTGATTTCTTGCTTGCTTTTGTGCAAAACAATTTTCTCCAAACCAGTTGAACTAGTTGACTGAATTAGCTTACAAAGACATCAAACAAAGCCATGTTAGGTCCCGAGAGAACGACACTCGGGGACAACTTGCCATTGCACTCTAGTTTGTGTAGTGATAAGTGTTCTTTGGCTATTAAACAAATTTAATTGGTGAAAAAACGACTCATCACCTATTCTCATCAACGGAACACTACATGAAGAAGACCTAAATAGTTCTTTGTGACGATTTAATACGAACTTAAGAAGAAGCACGAATTACCCTTCAACACATATTAGTTCAACAATTACATATAACTCCCTGTTAGTGCACATCAATTACATATTATCCTATGATCTTGACTTTTCGCGAATTAATGCCTAAAAAGTACCATTTTGTCCACATTTAAGTTTTAGTTTTCACAAAACACCAAACAACTTCAATTTTCTATTATTGCTTATTTGCCTCTAAATTTTTCTATTTTATAAAATTGACTATAAATTATTTAAATCAACAGCCATTACTTATCTAAATCTCAAAAAGATATTAAGTATTATTGTAAAAAGGTCCATACAAAATTATTGATTTATTTTTCAGTCCCTAATTTTCTTAAAAGAAATTAAAAACTAATAAAAACAAAAAATTAAAAAAAATACCCAGCTCCATCGGAGCTTTTTACCGCTTAGATTGGAGTTGTTTAAGGGATACTCCGATTGGAGCTTCAAAAGGCTCCAAATCGGAGATGTCAAAAGCTCCGATTGGAGTTGTAAAAAGCTCCAAATCGGAGCTGTCAAAAGCTCTGATTTGGAGCTTTAGCAGCTCCGATTGGTGTTGTTAAAACTTATGGAAGTTCTTATGGAGCATTAAGAGTCACAAACAATGTCGCGTCAAGAGGACATCCTCCTCAGCCAGCCGCATTGAACTTCACCCATCCTAACGGACGGGTAGTCCGACCATCAGACTTTGGGATGGGCGAAGCTCAATGCGGCTTGTTCCTCCTCACTTTGCAAGGATATGTAGGAGATAATGAGGCTGCTAGGGTCGAGGCAGAACTCCAAACCCGAGGAGTACAACAAGCCCAAGTACAGGAGAAACCTCGTGATAATTTTTTTGCGCCTCGTCAATCCCAACCAAGAGCACCTCTAGTCAAAGATGAAGCACACTCAAGAGGCAATACAAGGCCGATCCAATCTAGATTTGGACCTTGAAGAGTTCAATCTAGGTTAGGACCACAAGGCGCTCCTGATGATTTGAGAAATCTAATTGACAGGAGGATACGCGCGTCCATGAAAAATGTAGCTCCTCAAGAAAAACAAGCTCAGGTGGTCGCTACACCACCCACACTCCCAAACCAATTCACGCCAAACTAAGTGACTCCTCAGAATCAACCCGAGGCTGTGGCAGAAAACAACGCTTTGAGAACCGTAGTTGAGGTAACCCCCTTGATCGGAATCGACCCAATCACGGGGAGGAAGCTCACATTGGAAGAACTAAAAGCAAGGAAGAACTAAAGAGATGTTCTTGGTGTTTGGTGGAGAACCAGAATTAAAGATGTCTGGTTATGTCGACGCTGGATTTGAATCAGATCCTGATGACTTTGAGTCACAGACAGGATACGTATTCAAATTGAACGGAGGAGCTATCTGTTGGAAGAGTTCTAAGCAAGCCACGATTGCTGACTCATCCACAGAAGCCGAGTGCATTACTGAATCAGAAGCATCGTATCTAGATTTCAGAGTTCTTGAAGGAATTGAGGGTTGTTCCTGCTCCTAGTCCAATAACGATTTATTGGGACAATACGGGCGCCGTCGCTCAAGCTAAGGAGCCTAGATCTACAAACAAGAACAAACATGTACTTAGAAAATATCACGTTATACGTGAGATTATAGATAGAGGAGAAGTTAGTATAGAACGTGTCTCAACCACGGACAACGTGGCAGATCCTTTCACCAAGGTCTTATCAGTGGAAGTCCACTTAAGACATTATGCTAATCTGGGCATTAGGCATAAAGGTGACTGGCTCTAGTCCAAGTGGGAGATTGATAGTGTATATGTCCTAGAGACAGTCCTTACTAAGGGCATGGTGCCCTTGTAGAGGACATATATGTACTATTACACAGGTCAACGTAATATAATATATGTTTGTTTCATTTTACTGTTGAGTATTGCTTTCATATTTATATTACACCAGGCTGCAGCATGTCATATCTATATTGCTGTCTGTATGGATACTGAACATGTCCCCTCGGATAGATGACCGATCACACAGTTAGTGGGAGCTATGTGAGTTATCATCTATCCCAAACTCTCCCTAGTCGTGGTACATCTCGGATGTGGGGGTCTGAATGAACCTGACAAGACTAGTATGCGTGGAGGTTATACTTGTTGGAGCAAGTGTGAGCCGATCCCACGGCCACGGAACGGATTGTTGGACAATCAAGGAACGTTCCCATAACTGCGCATAGTTGTTCGAGAAGCTTTATCGAACAATGGAAGTACCCACCGGACACTCCCATCGATGTATACTCTACACCGAATGTGTCTATGGGAACCGGTGAGTTGTCGAAGTGATGCCATTCGTCCTTTGTACTTACAGGACTTTATCATCACATTTGTTGCTCCATATCCTTGGTGGACCCGTCGATGTCAGCTCTGAATAAGCAGTTGACCTAAGACACGATCCAGGATTATGGCGAAATACAAATGGGGGTGATAAGTGATTCTGTGAAGGATTCATCTCTCAAGTGTAGCACAGGAGAGCACTGCTCGTAGTCTGCATAGTTGTGTTGGTAAAGTCACTGGCCAGTGCAAATGATATATTATGATGGTCATAAGTATATCTTAACCAAACAACTCCCTGAGACGCCCGTGGATGTATTATTGGGATAGACACTTCATCGATCCTAGATACATCCGAGCAAGTTAGATGAAGGGACGTTACCATCGCCGCGTTGAGCGCAACAGGCTTCGCAACGAAAGGGTTAGCTTTGAGAAACCTCTCAAACGTCCTCGCATATTAATACTGCAAATGGAACCGTCTAGGAATTCCATGTTGCCTAGTCTAGGACTTGCTTAATACGGTGAGGCCCTATGGGTCACACTATGTGGTGATTCAGCCTATCAGAATATCCTTGAAGATGGAATCGCAATTAGTTTGGAATTAATTGTGATAGATGGATTATAATTGATTTGGAATTAATCATAATAATTGGTGGCTCAATTAATGATTTGGAATTATTAATTGAATTGGCTAATTAATTGTATTTTATGTAAATACAATTAAAGATTATATTTTGGAAATATAATGGAGGTTTGATTGTAAAGGATACGTTAATTTAGAATTAACATATGCACTTGGGCAAAATCTACTTGGAGTTTGGATTGCCTTAGAAATATATGTGGGTCCCAAAAGTGGGACCCACGTCCCGTAGGACAGGCGCGCGCGCGCGCGTGGTAGAGTAGGGGAAGGAGTTCGACTCCTTCCTCTATTAGAAGTCCAAGGGATAAGTTAGATTTTCCTGATTGAGTTTTGATTTGATTGGGAATGAATCTAGACTTGATATTGGTTTCCTTGTGCGATAAGAATTAGATTCTTATTCCTTTACGAAGTCTAATAGCTTATGCTTTAGGCTTCTATAGACTACTATATATAGTAGACTATTGGAGAGAGTTTTACATACAAGTTTGTACACCGTTACATGCGATTTGATCACAGTCTTCCTACCCACTTTTCCTAGAGAAAATAAAAACTCTCCCCTCCTCTCCTTAAGCCACGCGCGCGCACACCGCCACCGGAGGGAATTGCCGCCCCGTCTTCTTGGTCACATAAAGAATATCCTAGCATTCTTCCGATAGGCTGTTCATCCGTGGATACCAAGGTTGAGGTTCTAGGAGCTGGAAACTAACTCTTATTGTCTTGCAGATATACAGAGTATTGTAGATATCTTCGACTTCGACGAAGGAGAAGATACACCGGATATTACGAAGACTTGGAAGCTGCTTTGGAAGTAAGGTTAGTCTTCTAATTGACGTGTTTATATATATACGACATATGCATAATCAATTAACCGGTATGTTAAGAAAATTTTCAAAATTCCGCTGCGTACCCTATGGGTAACTCTGACCATATTTTCTTACATATCCTCCAAGGCAACAAAATCCCGGAAAGCAAAGGAGGGATCAAAAGAATGATTTGATCAAGGAGGTCCCTCAAGAAACAAATTTCGAGACAAGACTCCTCCGAGGAGGTCTTTTCCAAGGAGGTATAGCAACTACACAGATTTAAATAGGCCAAGATCCGACATCTTGAACTATATAGTCTCGAGGAAGCTAGACGTCTCATGGCCACCTCCAATTCAAGAGAATCGAAAGAACAAAAGTTTTGAGAAATTTTGTCAATTTCACAAAGGAAAGGGGCATACTTCCGATGAGTGCGTCGAGCTCAAGAACGAAATTGAGAGGATGATACGCAATGGATAGTTGGTCAACTATATTCGGAACGAAGAACCTCTAGCAATCCTCCCTCCACCACCACAAGTGGGGATACCCTAGTTACGACGATATTAATAATTTCAACAATTATGAGAATCGTCCTGTGAATGGAAGCATCCATACTCTTACAATCGCCGGAGGACCCGCCGGAGGCGACACTCGAAATCAGAGGGAGATCACAGCTGATAATCTCAAAATTAGAGATGTGAAGTATGCCCAAGTTGCACAACCAGGAACCAACGTAATCTCTTTTGATGATAGTGAACTCCCTCTAAGGCACGCCGGAGGAGGAAGCATCTACGACCCATGTGTTCCGCTAGTGTTATCCCTTGATGTTCAGTCTTACAACTTGGGAAGGATACTCGTCGACACCGGATGTTCGGCTAACTTAATCTTCACGGGTACTTTGAAGAGGATGTATATGAACCCAAGGGAAGGTCTTAGAGAAGTGAGGAGCGCCCTGGTAGGCTTCGGAGGACAACCCATCATGCCCCTTGGAATGATCAACTTGACGATCTCAATGGGGAGTGCTCCGCGAAGAGTAACTCAACACGTCTCCTTCGTGGTCATAGATATGCCCTTTGACTACTTCGCGGTCTTGGGGAGGCCTGCCCTCTCTCAATTCCGAGACGTAGTATCTACAGTCCACAACAAGTTGAAGTTTCCCACTCCATTGGGGATTGAACAAGAAGAGGGGAACATAAGAGAGGCATGGGAATGCTACAGTATGTCGGCAAAATTCATTTCCAAGGTTGCCGTCGGGAGCCAAATCTGGGTCAATCGCTCGAGGAGCAGCCTTAGTTCATATGCTCCTTATCGTTTTTATACAGTTCGACGAGTGAAGAAAAAACCGAAAAATCCGAGTCCGTCACTTAGGCGAAGGAAAGCAATCCAAAAGAAGGAGAGAGATACCCTAGTAGGAGTTGTTAAGGAGCTCGAGGAGTATCAAGTTATACCCCCTGTACCACCTCTTCCAAGAAGAAGAAGAAGAAATTCTTCGAGGAAAACAAGATAGAGGCAAGAGAAACCCTCGAAGAAATTCAAATGTTGAAGGAAGTGCCGACAAGGTTACCAAGATTGGTACCGAGATGACCGCTGATAAGAATGAAGCTCATTCAATGTTTGAGAGATAACAACGACATCTTCACAAGGAGTACCGAGGACCTCAAGGGGATCGACCCAGGAGTCGCTGTTAACCGTCTGAACGTAGATCCGTCAATCACCCATATTCGAAAAAAGCAAAGAAAATTCAGTGCGGAAGATAACGCCATCATCGAGGTAGAGGTGCAAAGATTGCTTAAGGCTGGTCACATCAAAGAAGTAAGATACTCCGACTGGGTTTGCAATGTAGTCCTCGTAGAGAAAGGACCCGGCAAGTGAAGAATGTGCAACAACTTCACGAGATATAATAAGTTTTGCCCGAAGGATCCCTACCGACTTCCCCGGATCGACCAGCCGGTCGATTCCACAGCAGGATGTGCCCTCTTGAGTTTCATGGATGCATACCAGGGGTTCTACCAAGTCAAAATGGCCAAAGATGACGTGCCAAAGACCGCCTTCTTTGCAAACGGAAATGTATATTGCTTCAACGTGATGCCCTTTGGTCCAAAACGCCGGAGCAACCTACCAAAGGTTGGTCAACAAAATGTTTAAGGAGGAACTCGGAAAAACAATGGAGATACATGTCGACAACATGCTTGTCATGAGTAAGACCGAGGAGCAACATGTAGGGTACCTGACAAAGTGCTTCTCGATTTTAAGGAAGTACGGCATGAAGCTCAATCCGGCCAAATGCACCTTTGGAGTCAAAGGAGGAAAGTTCCTCGGTTACATGGTAACGAAAGAGGAATTGAAGCAAACCCCGAAAAAATCAAGGCCATCCTCGATCTTCCTCAGCCCCAAACCATCAATGAGGTACAACAATTGGTAGGGAAGTCCATCGCGTTGAGCAGGTTTATCTCAAGATCCGCCGAGAAGAACCTTCCATTTTCAAAGTTTTGTGAAAGAGCAACGACTTCGAGTGGACAAAAGAGTGCGAGGAAGCCTTCGAGAAACTCAAAGAGTATCTACTCTCCCCTCCACTCTTATCAAAATCCATGGAAGGAGAAGTATTTTACTTATACTTGGCAGCAACGGGGGAAGCCATTAGCTCGGTCTTGGTAAGAATCCAAGGAACGACCAATTGCCCATCTACTACTTTAGCAAAGTACTTGCTGGAGCCGAGACACGTTACATGGATATCGAGAGGCTATCCTTCGCTCTTGTTTACACGGCAAGGAGGCCGAAGCCTGACTTCGGAGCTCATAAGGTTGTGGTCCTTACGAAGCAACCTCTCAAGCATGTTCTGGGAAAACCAGAGAACTCAGGAAGGCTAGCAAGGTGGGCAATCGAGCTGAGCGAGTATGACATTGACTACCAAGCGCCATTAGCCAAAAAATCCAAGTTATTACCGACTTCCTGGTAGAGTACCCCTCCAAGGAAGTGTCAGGGGAAAACCCTCCAAAAAGCCAAAATGTCATGATGATGGTCGAGGAGAGACCACGGCAAGCGAGGCAATGCAAGCTCTAGAAGATGCTCTGAAAGAACTCAAAGAGATGTCACAATCAAAAAGGAAAAGACATGAAGTGTTTCTAGCAGAAAAAACCGAGGAGCTCAAGGTTAAGGAGAACGTCTCTTCGAAACCCAAAGAGCTCACCGACCACGGGGATGTCTGGATTCTTCACGTTGATGGATCTTCCTCGGGAAAAAAATGGCGGGATAGGAATCTACTTCAAAAGTCCAGGAGGAGCAGAGCTTGAGTATGCCGTTACTCTAAGCTTTGTGGTCTCCAACAATGAAGCTGAGTATGAGGCTATCCTCATAGCTCCACGTATGGCAAAATCACTTGAGTGAAGAAGCTCCACCTCTTCACTGACTCTCAATTGGCTGAGAAGCAAATCTCAGGAAAGTTCAAAACAAAGAAGGATTCACTAGCCGAGTACAAGAGCCCATCACGGAAGAAATCCAAAGTTTGAAAGTTGTGAGATTGAAAAATTCTTGAGAGATCTCAATCAAAGAGCGGATGCTCTATCAAAATACGCTTCAGCCTCCGGAGGAGTGGATACCCGGAATGTGATACTTATGAAAATCAATGCATCGTCCCTATGGTCATCAAAGCTAAATTTCTTGGCCATTGATACTCAACCAAGTTGGATGTAGGGGATCGCTACCTATCTCATGCACGGTAGCCTTCCTCGTGACAAAGCTGAAGCATGAAGAATCAAAGGAAAAGCTGGCCACTACATCATACAAGGAGACTGATGATGTCGTTTTTCACCAATTAAATTTGTTTAATAGCCAAAGAACACTTATCACTACACAAACTAGAGTGCAATGGCAAGTTGTCCCCGAGTGTCGTTCTCTCGGGACCTAACGTGGCTTTGTTTGTGGTTTTTGCTAGTTATTTCAGACAACGCGTTCAAGTGTTTATAGAATTGTTTTCTTAGAACAAAGCAACGAGAAATCAGATTGTTGTAATCAAGTTTGGAAAAACGGTCGGTGGTAGAAATCGAATACACATGCATGGATTACGAATATGCTCACAAGTTCAGTGCGTAAAACCTTCAACTAAGTCTGCTAAGCAACTTGTCTAGGTAACTTTCAAGACACACATCATGAAAGGCCACTATCAATAATTTAGAGGTGTTTGTCACTAACACCATTTATCTAGCATGCTGCAAATCTCTAACACACAATCCTATAGCTTTCATTGACCAAGAGTTTGTCACTATACTCAATTCGAATATATTTTATAGGCAACTAAGAATCATATGAAGGATTTTTGCAGCAAGATTGACTCACAACCTCATGTAAGCATAAACATAACCCATAGCATGCATATTCTACATTCTACCACCAACACAAAGGATTTAGCTACTCATATTCATCAACATAGACATCAAATCATATGAATTGTAAATAGAATACATCAAATCAAACTACTAGACAAGAGATAATGATACAATGTTACCACCAAGCTGTCACTAATCGGTGGGTATTGATGAAAACCTCTCCGTAGATGAAACAATGGATGCAATCCTATGCCAAAACCTTTAATCCAATCTAAAATACAATGTAATCTGAGTTTTCTCTGAGTTTTGGGGCTTAGGAGCTCTGCCAAAACGTTGCCAATGTTCAAAAGTATCGAAAAAGTAACTGAAAATCCGATTAAAGAAGGAAAATCCTGATTTGTAACTGCTGCCAAGCGGACCGCTTGGGGCTGCCAAGCGGAGCGCTTGGCAGGCGAAGCGCTTGGGGCCTCCAAGCGCTTCGCTTGGTCTGCTGTACCATTACCACTGGAATTTGAAGCGCTCCGCTTCACTATTCCAGGCGCTTAGCTTGGCTCCTGGGCAGATTTTTGTCTTGCAACTTAATCCTTTTGCCCTCATACGGCCCTCGGGTGCCTTGGACTCATCCTTCTCAATGCTTATTGATGCTCAAGCACTCACGAACAAGCCGTGGAGATCAAGAAACTTCAACGGGGCCATTTTCTATCAAAAAAGCTCGTTTTTAGCTCCAAAAACGTCATTTCGTTCCTAAGTGCCTGAAAATGCAGAAAACACAAAACGTGACACTATTCTACAAAACTAACCAAAAAACTAAGCAAAAAGACAACAAAAGAAGGTAAAAAGACAAGATAAACGTGTCAAAAATACGTTCATCAATCTCCCCAAACCAAACCCTTGCTTGTCCTCAAGCAACAACTAATCTAAATGCAACACAAAAGGGAGTCAAATGCCAAGTAAGATGAACTAATCTATTGAATCTACCAAATGCTTATGAACAAGACCATATGAGCATGACATGCAAGTAGGTTGAAGAATGCCTCGATTGCGAATATACACATTCATATGTGCACTTTGTTAAATAAAGGAGTCTCTCGTAACATCTTCTATCTGGACCTGGTCAGTGACGACACAATGATGCATGTTATCATACTACAATTGCCCCGTGCCTATGAAACCGAGGGCTTACTACTGTTCACCAAGCGAGACTTTTCCTCAAGAGAGGGCGAACCAATACTGGCTCTCATCAAACGAAGGAGGGTTCCCTTAGAAAGATAACACTCCCCTATTCTACCCAGACTCTCAAGAATGAGCCTCTTTCAACCACTTCTTGAATAGCAAGACGAGGGTGGTCAAGAACAGGCCTTGGACAAAGGCGACACGAAACGAAAGATAGAATTTACAACTCGATAACTTCACAATAACAAATATTTACATGACACTTGACACTTTACTAGACTGCTTTTTGGCTTGCAACGACCCTTCTTTTGCTTTTTGGGTCTTATTCTTTATTTCCCTATATTTTTTTCTTTTCTCTTTTTTTTTTATATTTCTTTTTCTTTTCTTCTTCTTTTCTTTTTCTCTTTCTTTTTTTTTTTATATAGGGGCAAGCAGCAGTACTAAGTGTCAAAAAGACCTCCCCAAACCTATTCGAAAGAATAGGTTTGAGCACAAAGACGAAAAAGAAAAAGGAAAGACTCTTTTACAAAGACACCTCCCCAAACCTATTCTAAAGAATAGGTTGGGACACAAAACAAAAGAAAAATAAAAAGAAAACTTTACAACGACTCAAAGACGAAAGACAAGTATAACGAAGCAACCCCCTCCCCCTATTCGATAGAATAGGTCTACTACAAGGAATCACACACCTCACACTACCTCCTTCCTAGGCATTTGGCAATCTCTAATCGAGGTGAAGAACTTGTCGCCTCTTACGTACATAATTACACGGGTTACAACCATAGACTCAAACGTGCATCATTTCATAAAGCCATCGTGAACCGCAGTAGAAGAAACACCACTCGAGGTGACGTCGAGACAACTAAGCTTAACTAGTGCACATGCAAATGTGACAAACCAAGCGAGACAAGCCTCAAACTACTTGCAAAGTGATGCAACATATGATCAATGGTCATAAACACTTAGTCTACTCAATAAAAGAAATTCGAAAAAACTTGGCCATAGACTCCTGATGAATGTGTATTTTACACTTTCATTCGAGTCTTTTTCACCTATTTTAGCTATTCTCTATGTTAATTTAGCTATATTTTAGTGCATTTTATTAGAATAGTGTCACGTTTCCCTTTAGATTTTATTTTACAGGTTTTGGTTGAAATTCGAAGATTTCCGGGCAATTATATTGAAGTTGACAAGGAATTGGTGTTCCTGAAGCCTATTTGGAGTATCTGAAGGTTTCCGGATAGGATTTGGAGTCTAGGGGTCGAATCTGGAGGTTAGAAGGCCACTAGAAGTCAGAAACCGAGTCCGAAAAGGGGAAGAAATCCAAAACCGCGGAATTCGCGGAAATTCCGGGGCGAACCGCCCTGTGGGCGAACCGCCCCACACCGGGCGAACCGCCCGGTGTGTGGGGCGAACCGCCCCACAGTATTTCGAAGCCTATATATAGTTGCTCAGTTTTTTCCGAAAGTCATATCTTTCCAGACCTACTTTCTCACCTCTCTCTGTAGTTTTAGGTAGGGACTTCCCAGAGCCTGTTCTGGGGGTCCATAGCTTAGGGGACACTTTTTCATAGCGGATTGGAGCTCGTAGGATCGCGATTCTCCGGAGATTGACAACCTTCGGTAACTTGTATCTTACAGTTTAATCTACTTATTTTATATATCTTTCAATATGTTTTCTTCTATGATTTCTGTTGATTGCATGCCTATTATGAGTAGCTAAACTTATCGTTGGTGGTAGTATGTGAATTCTTAGCGAAGGGAAGATAATCATGCTAATGGCTATATCGCGCATTATACTCCGTGTCATTGCTTTATTTTGTTGATCAGGCACAACCTAAATTCTCGTATGTTGTATTAATTATTATGCACAATTGGACACTTGTCGACCTGTGTGCGAGTATATCTTCGTAGTGTTGAATAATTACGGAACACATTAGGACAATAGTGATTGACTTGTCAGACCAATTATCTTCGTAGTGCTTAATATTTGCAACAGGACACTAGATTGATTCAAAGATCTCTATGCAAGACCGAGGAATTTATGCATGATTATCGACCCGTTATGTTAAGAAGGATCATACTATCACCAATCTCCATTATCTGCTAGAAACCCCTTTGCTATCTGTTTGCTGTTTTTATATTCTAAATTAAATTTGATAAAGCTAGTTATAGTCCTGAGAGAACGACACTCGAGTCATTCTACTGCTACACTACGGTTTTCGTTGTAGTTGTGGATTGCCTTTGGCTAAATACAAATATTATTTGCTTGAATTCGGAACACGACATCCGCGTTCATCAAATCCGATTACTTGAAAGGCGCGCACTAGAGGAAATAGAGGATACCGATTTCTCTGAATCTCTACACATTCTTTTCAAGGAAATCGACGGAATGGCAGAAGCTAGACCACTGAAGGCATGGGTTCAACCCACCAAGGATCGTATGAGGGGACCGGCGATTGTTCTTTCGTCTGCAACCCGAGATCTGGAAATCAAGAACCACGCATTCCAACAACTTCCGAGGTTCTATGGCTTATCAAGGGAAGATGTGATGGGGTACTTACACGATATCGATGATTTCGTCAACCAACTCCCACGACCCGGAGCTGACATAACAACGGATGAGTTGAGAATGAAGGTTTTTGCTATGGGACTTGGCGACAGAGCCAAGTCATGGTTAAGTTCTCTTCCAGCAGGCTCGCTGGACACTTGGGAGAAGGTTTTTTCAGCATCATGGAGAAATACTTCCCTCACACCTTGACCACCGCGCTTAAGGCGCAAATCACTGGATTCAAGCAGGACTATGATGACACTGGTTTGTGGTTAGATCTAGAAATGTTGGTTCAATTAGCGATGGTCAGAAAACCGGGGTGTGATTCAGAACCAACGGTGAGGCTTCCGGGAGGTGAAACCTTTCATCGTTTGCCTATCTTCTGCTTCAAGCTGCATTTTTCTTTGGGTGAGCCTTCATCAACATGCATATGTTCAGACATGTATCGTAACATGCACTTTGTTAGAGAACAACGTTGAGTGCCATTTTGCATTCATTGCTTTATTGATCTAAGAACTTGCATTTTCGGTGCACATGTCGTCGATCAGGGGATGGTTTTTGCGAAAATTGGGGGGGAACCTAACCAAGGCGAAACAACCGCATCGGGGAGCACGGGCGAACCGCCCCTTTTTAAAAACCGCCCCCGGCTCCAGAGGTTCAACCGCGGATTTCTTCCCTTTATTTTCTTCATTCAAATTTTTTTCTTCATTAAACAAGATTTTTCTTCTTTCATAACTCTTCATTCCTTATTTAGTGTTCTTTAGCTTAAATCGAACCTATTACATGCCTAATCCCAGATTTTCAGATCCCAATGCGTTAGATCATCTGAGCCAATTTTCGAATTGGGGGTTTTCTAATTTGAGCTTCAATTATGCTTATTTGATGGGTATGTTGTTTGTATGATTAGACATGTTATTTACTATCAATTGCATGCTCAATTTTGCTTTTGTTGTTTGGGTATTTTGCTACTAGATGATATATCTTGTTATGCAATATGTCTTCATCTTTGATTTCTTGCATATGATTGTGTTTATTGATGTAATGTTGGTAGATTTGACGATAGAATGCTTAATTGTTGAGTATGAGGATTTATGATGGTAGAATTTTTCGCTACTATGGTATGAATTGAGCCTTGTTATCAAGGATATTGGTTGTCTAGTAAGAGCATAATGTGATGTATTGCATGTAGTAGTTACATTGGTATGTTGCATGATGAAGAAGCTAGGCTAGACATTACGGTTTGGGGAGCTCGATTGTTGATTTTATCACTTGATTATTTCGTTCTTACACTAGCATATGCATGAGTCAGTTTGTGTCATACGAGGTACTAACTGCTGTTTGTAGGAACCATACCAAGGGAAAGGAGTATTCCCGTATGATTGCTGTGAAGAACCATGTCAAGGAAGGTGACCTCGCTAGATGTGCGTTCGAGCCAAGGGGTTTTGCAACAACGTCGTGGACTATCCAAGAGGAGGAGCTAGAGTACACCTGGAGTAAGGACTCCTATGCCTATTCATGCACCACCGAAGGGACAGAAACCATTATTACGTCAGCGCTCCATCACAAGGACTGCAAAGTTCGAGTGAACTGGAAGGCACCGGGACATTCTCGCCGCGACGGATTCAATCTTGAGTTCGAAGATGCTAGAAGGTTCCGAAGCGCTAGCTTGGTTCCAAAACATAATGACATGGGTACCCAGCACCTTGTTGGGGTGCCACTTGCCTGCCTCTAAAGGGAGCATCATATAGACATCGGTCGGATCCACCGTAGAGAATGTGGTCGAAATTGGAAAAAATGGTAGAAGACTTCTGAGTATCCGAGCAGCTTACTGAAACCTTCTCGTGGTGTAAAATGTTGGAGGGGGAGGTCCTGATACCACTACCCTTTCCCCTTCAACAGTTCACACCCTATTGGAGGGCTTCAGGATGGAGGATTCCATAACAGCGGCGGCTAATCTTGAGAATTCTACCTGCCACTACAACTCTACTAGTAAGGATGTGCGTGACAGTAGTGACAATGAAGGCCATACGGGCAATGATGATACTAACTGAGGAGTTGTTCCTATCCGTCCCATAATTGAAACTACCGCGCCTACAAGAAGACCTGATGACACCCTAAAAAGCTCCCAGAGGAGGCCCAATAAATCACAAGCAGCATACTCAGCCGACCGAGGCCAAACCATGGGGTAACATCTAGTATCACATCTTATTTCCTCATTTTCTTACTGCTAGGGACTAGCGTTAATTTCATGAGGGGGGATGGGATTCAAGTGATCTGATGTTGTTAGTTTGGAGCTTGGTATTGGTAGGATGAGTATAGTACCTCGCATGCTTTATCCATCTGCATTTGCATTTGCACGTTTACCGCTTTCTTAGATTTTTTAGGTTGCATTCACTGCATTCACTACATTCATCCTAGGATAGTTTTGCATGTTTTATATGGAGTTTATTGCCGAATTTTTTGAACTTTTTTATTGGGTAGATCAACTAACTATGCCATTAATCGTATGCTTCATCTCTATGAATTTGTTTGAGGTTTTTCTCGCTTGACTTGCCACATTTATGTATTGCACTTAGTTAAGCATGGTAGTCTCGACATCACTTAGTGGTGTTTTCTCTACTGCGGTTCACGAAGGCCTTCATAATAGGATGATGCATGTTAGGGTCTTATGGTTGTTTTCCCGAGTAATTATGTACCTAAGAGGCAACAAGTCTTCACCATGCTTTGAGATTGCTAAATGCCTAGGAAGGAGGTAGTGTGAGGTTGTGTGATCCTTTGTTTATAACCTATTCTTCCGAATAGGTTTAGGGAGGGGGTTACACCATCATAGACTTGTTTCTGTTTTTCTTTTCCGTGTAGTGAGTTTATTTTTCATTTTCCGTAAATTTTGTGCTCCAACCTATTCTTTCGAATAGGTTTGGGGAAGTCGTGTGAGTCATTTTGTTTCCCTTTTGTTATGCTACTGCTGGCTAGAAAAAAAATTGAAAAAAAGAAAGAAAAATTCCAAAAAAAAAAAAAAAAAAAAAAAGAAAAAAAAAAAAAAAAGAGCATTAAAAAGAAAAGAAGGGTCCAAAAAAGAAAGCCAAATAGCAGTTTAGTAAAGTGTTGAGTCTTATTTTCCATTATTGTAATGTTCGTAATCGTGTTCTTTTATCTTTTATCTTTTTTGTCTTGAGTGTCATCTGTTCTAGACCACCCTCGTCCTGCCATTCAGGAAGTGGTGAATAGCTTAAGACTCTACTTGAGAGATGGATAGAATAGGGGAGAGTTATCTTTTATAGGGAACCCTCCTTCGTTTGATGAGAGCCAGTACTGGTTCGACCTCTTTTGAGGAAAAGTCTTAACATGGTGGAACACCAGTACTACTTATTTTATATTCTTTCAACATGTTTTCTTCTATGATTTCTGTTGATTGCATGCCTATTATGAGTAGCTAAACTTATCGTTGGTGGTAGTATGTGAATTCTTAGCGAAGGGAAGATAATCATGCTAATGGCTATATCGCGCATTATACTCCGTGCCATTGCTTTATTTCGTTGATCAGGCACAACCTAAATTCTTGTATGTTGTATTAATTATTATGCACAATTGGACACTTGTCGACCTGTGTGCGAGTATATCTTCGTAGTGTTGAATAATTACAGAACACATTAGGACAATAGTGATTGACTTGTCAGACCAATTATCTTCGTAGTGCTTAATATTTGCAACAGGACACTAGATTGATTCAAAGATCTCTATGCAAGACCGAGGAATTTATGCATGATTATCGACCCGTTATGTTAAGAAGGATCATACTATCACCAATCTCCATTATCTGCTAGAAACCCCTTTGCTATCTGTTTGCTGTTTTTATATTCTAAATTAAATTTGATAAAGCTAGTTATAGTCCTGAGAGAACGACACTCGAGTCATTCTACTGCTACACTACGGTTTTCGTTGTAGTTGTGGATTGCCTTTGGCTAAATACAAATATTATTTGCTTGAATTCGGAGCACGACATCCGCGTTCATCAACTCCACACACAACGTGCAACAACTAACCTAAGGATGATATGCATGCAAAAACTGAAAAACACGACAAATCACAAGAACTTGAGCTGACAACAGGCATGTACGAAACCAAAAGAGCACATAGTACTGAAAATCCAATGACCCCTCCCCAAACCTAAACTTTTGCTCGTTGATGAACGTATTTTTGACGCGTTCATCTTGTCTTTTTTACCTTCTTTTGCTATCTTTTAGCCTTGTTTTTTTGGTTAGTTTTGTAGAATAGTGTCACGTTTATTGTTTTCTGCATTTTCAGGCACTTAGGAACGAAATGGCGTTTTTGGAGCTAAAAACGAGCTTTTTTGATAGAAAATGGCCCCGTTGAAGTTTCTTGATCTCCACGGCTTGTTCGTGAGTGCTTGAGCATCAATAAGCATTGAGAAGGATGAGTCCAAGGCACCCGAGGGCCGTACGAGGGCAAAAAGATTGAGTTGGAAGACAAAAATCTGCCCAGGAGCCAAGCTAAGCGCCTGGAATAGTGAAGCGCTCCGCTTCATTTTCCAGGAGCTTTGGCACAGCAGCCAAGCGAAGCGCTTGGAGGGCCCAAGCGCTTCGCTTGACAAGCGCTCCGCTTGGCCTCTCCAAGCGGTCCGCTTGGCAGCGGTTACGTTTTCGGATTTTCCTTCTTAAATCTGATCTTCAGTTACTTTTTGGATACTTTTGAACATTGGCTTCGTTTTGGCAGAGCTCCTAGGCCCCAAAACTCAGAGAAAACTCAGATTACATTGTATTTTAGATTGGATTAAAGGTTTTGGCATAGGATTGCATCCATTGTTTCATCTACGGAGAGGTTTTCAACAATACCCACCGATTAGTGACAGCTTGGTGGTAACATTGTATCATTATCTCTTGTCTAGTAGTTTGATTTGATGTATTCTATTTACAATTCATATGATTTGATGTCTATGTTGATGAATATGAGTAGCTAAATCCTTTGTGTTGGTGGTAGAATGTAGAATATGCATGCTATGGGTTATGTTTATGCTTACATGAGATTGTGATTCAATCTTGCTGCAAATTCCTTCATATGATTCTTAGTTGCCTATAAAATATATTCGAATTGAGTATAGTGACAAACTCTTGGTCAATGAAAGCTATAGGATTGTATGTTAGAGATTTGCAGCATGCTAGATAAATGGTGTTAGTGACAAGCACCTCTAAAGTATTGATAGTGGTCTTTTATGATGTGTGTCTTGAAAGTTACCTAGACGAGTTGCTTAGCAGACTTGATCGAAGGTTTTACGCACTGAACTTGTGAGCATATTCGTAACCCATGCATGTGTATTTGATTTCTACCACCAACCGTTTTCCAAACTTGATTACAACAATCTGATTTCTCGTTGCTTTGTTCTAAGAAAGCAATTCTATAAACACTTGAACTCGTTGTCTGAAATAACTAGCAAAAACCACAAACAAAGCCACGTTAGGTCCCGAGAGAACGACACTCGGGGACAACTTGCCATTGCACTCTAGTTTGTGTAGTGATAAGTGTTCTTTGGCTATTAAACAAATTTAATTGGTGAAAAACGACATCATCAATTTGGCGCCGTTGCCGGGGACTTAACTCCTTTGGTTGGTGTTTTTGTTTTGGTTTTTTCAGCCAACA
>CM051458.1:54918304-54945808 GCA_028274465.1 Plantago ovata
AAATGATCAAAGATCAGATCTAAGAAGGAAAATCCGAAAACGTAACCGCTGCCAAGCGGACCGCTTGGAGAAGCCAAGCGGAGCGCTTGTGTAATACCCCGTTTTTTTAATTATTTATTTAATTATTTAATTATTATTTTATTATTTATTTTAGTTAATTAATTATCAGAGTAAATTATTTATTCGGTAATTAATTAATTATTTTCGCGTAAGTTAGTTCGTTTCGTTTCGTTTGGTTTAAGCTGGACTATCTGATCTGCTAGCCTTTGGCCCATTTAGCGTAACCCAGTCAAAAGCCCATTTGACCGGCCCAAGTCTTAGCTAACCCTAACCCTAGTCTTCTCCCTCCCATCTCTCTTCTCAGCCGTTTTGTTGCCATCAGTAAGTAAGAAAAAGAAAACTCTTTCTCTCTCTCTCTCACGCTCACCATCATCTTCATCAATCATCACCTTAATTCATCTTCATCACCTTAACCCACCATCAAATCACCTCAATATCATCATCAACACCAAAACCGCCGCCGGCCGTCACCTACGCCGCTCCGTTGCCGCCGTCCGTCCCGTGTGAATCGATCGATCGATCCGTCTGTCTGTTCTCGGCCGTTCCGCTCCGCCTTGCTCCTCCGCCGCCGCCGCCGCGTTCGTTCCTCGCCGCGCCCTCCGTTCGCGTCGCCGCCGTCGATCGATCGGATTGTCGGTCTCCGATTCCGTCTGCCGCCGATTCGATTCGTCCGATCGTTTGTTCCGGTTCGGTCGGTAAGTCGGTTCTATCCTTTGGTTCGAATTCGGTTTTGATTTCGATTTTGTTTCGAATCTTGTTTAATTCCCTTTTCTTTTCGACTTATTCAATTTGCAGATTGTTCAAATCTTGTTTTCGATTCGAAGGTAAAGCTCGAATCCCTTACTGTTCGTTTGATTCGAGGTTCGTATTCTGATTTGGACATTTTTACCCTTGGACAATTTTACCCCTGATCGATCTGACATTGTAATTTATTTCGAACCGAGAACCGGGACTTAGGTTGTTAGTTTAGTTACTGTTTGCTGGACTTGTGATCTTTTGACCTCGTATGTTGACTTTGATTTCCTGTTTGACCTCGAAAGGACTTTTGGACCTTGTTGTTCTGTTTTGGATTCTTTGTGGACTGATTTGGGAAACCTAAAAACCTAAAGGACCTTTTTGCAGTTTTACCGTTGACCGTAGTTGACTGACAGTAAGCTTTTATCGTAAACCTTTTTTCTTTGAGAAGACTGTTTGATGTCTGGAAACTACTGGTTCGTTTGTACTGTCTGTTTTCGAAAAGGGTTTTTATTGCAATTTACCACTGAGGGTATTTTGGTAATTTCCAGAATCTGAAAATCGAAAGAGTTTCTGAAAATGTTTTAAACTTAGTTTCTGTTTTGTAAGTTAGTATGACTTGACTTGCTAGCCTAGTTGGTTAGGTCCTTGCTTGACTAACTTAGAGGTCCCGAGTTCGAACCCCGACTTTACCATTCCTTTTTCAACCTTTTTCCTTCCGTCCGTTCGACTTCTAAATTGTGTTTAGTACTTTCTTGTTAGGTTCTCCGTTGTCCGTAAACCCGTAAGCTCATTTCTTGTTGAAGGTCGTTTGCTCGCAAGCTAAGGTGAGTGTTCACCCCTAAACCTATTATTTGCGAAAAACTGGAAGGCTATGTGACTGTTTGTACCTATTACTGTACACTGTATATTGTATGCTTCCGCGTAAAAGTATAAGTCCTAAGTATGACTTTTGGATTTCTGTTATTGCTACTCTGTTCTGTACTGACCTTTCTGCAGGAACACCTCTCGGTGTTAATTAATTGTGTCTAGTTGTTCTGTATCTGTTCTGTTTCTGTGTGACCGGTCGATTAGGTTATGGTTAGGTAGGCTTGGGTAGTAGAGGACTATCGGGTTTGCTTGATCGTGGCCTAGTCTATTCCCTTTTAGGCGCGAGGCAGAAGTCGCTGAGGTCTATTAGGGTCGTAGGATCTGTTTCCCCAAAGTACACGGGGGTTTCTGTTTCTGTCCGGAGTTATGCATCCTCTGGAGGGAGTTATAAGGGCATTCTGGGAGTAGGAGCAATAAGGCGGGCTGCACCAACGGTCTACAACGTTTCTGTTCTGTTAATCTGTTATATGTGCTTTGTTCTGTTTGCTCGTTTTTCTGAAAAGGATTTTGTTTTTAAAACCGTTTACTTTCTGTTTTAACTTAGAACCTCACTGAGATCCTTTATCTCACACTCCTTTTGTTTTCCAAAATTCCTTCCTTCCAGATGTTGCTGAGGATGTGCGTGACTAGGAAGCCAGCGACTGAGAGAAGGGTCTGGGGTGTCACGGGATTCTTTTCAAATAAGAAGATACAGTTTTATTGTCTTCATTCGTTATCTTTTCGAACTTGAGTTGTCATTGAATATTATTTGTTATCGTTAGCGTCAAAGATTATTTTGGGCATTTATTGCCGACCGTTGTTATTAAAGTATTTTCGAATTTCCTTTTTCAAGAAAATATTTTGTTTTCAAAACCGGTACCGTTACAGTTGGTATCAGAGCTGGAGTTCAAACTCGAGCTTGCTAGGATAGGATCTTTTGACCTTTGGGGTGTGTGTGAGGGTCCGAGTCGCTGGTTAGGTCTTGTATTTTCTGTTGTTTTTCTGATTCGAGTCTTACGTACTAACCCTGAACCGTCTCTTCATCTTCTCTGTTCTGTTTCTGACTACCTCTGACCCGTTCTGAGACTGTTGACCTTCCGTGGTTGTTTGATTCTGACGAAGTTATTAACTAGTTAACTACGCGTGTGCTTACAGATAGGTATGAGTTCTGAGAAGAGGGTTATTCGTTATCGTCTAGTCGAAGGAGAATTTAACCCGTATACCTCCGTTCCTGTTGTTGGCGTTTAGCCTGGATTCGTGATGGATAGAGTCGTGCATGAACGTGATCACTACTGGCTGGAGAACTTTAAGCTTCGAGATGTGATAGCAACGAAGGAAGCAGAGATCGGATTTCTGAAGACGGCCTTACGCGCCGCGAAGGAGCACTCTGGCTTTGTTACGTTAACCGCGTCCAATGTTGGCAACCGGATTCCCAGGAGGAAGGCTCGGAGGACGTTTCCCGAGGGTTGCGGACCATCCCGTAGAGGAAAGAGTGAAGACGAAGAAGAATCCGAAGAAGATCCCGAGGAGGACTCCTCTGAGGGAGAAGGAGGAGATGCTCACGTGCCCGAGGGACGTTCCGAGGATGATAGCGAGGACGCTTATTAGGATAGTTGCTTTTCGAGCTCGTACCGAACTTCTTTGTTTCTGCCAAGCGAGTTTTTCCTTTAGTTCAGCCGACTGAGACTGCTTATGCTTTTCCGTTTATTTGACTCTGTGGTTTTCTGTTTTCCTCGCTAAGACGAGTAGAGACCGTCTTTCTTTTGTTTTATTGCATGCTTGGCTGTTTTGAGACTTCGTTGTTTTCTTGTTTTTGCTTTTTGTTTTAAAGTTCAAGGCATGTTTCCTTCTTCACTGCTCAGTTTATACCTGTTGTAGAAGATTAAGTACTGGCCTTAGTTCTTTGGTTTTCTGCTCTTCTCTAAGTTAGAGATTCGAGGTTGTTAAATCAACTGCTAAGTAGTGCCCTTTGTTAGAATGAGTCGCAGAAACACTCGTGGTGCCAGCAGCAATGGAAGTGGAGACGATCAACACGCTGAAAATGGAGACCAAGTAGACCGTATCATCGCTGCACTGGGGAATTTCAGCGAAACCATTCGCCGCGCTGGAGCACCAGCACCACCGGTTCAGCCAGCTCCTCCGCCACCACCACCGATCCAGACCATCGATCAGGCTGCGGAACGATTCACTCGATTCCACCCTGAGAGGTTCGAGGGAACACCAGATCCCCGTAAGGCTGAGCTCTGGATCGAAGGAATGGAGAACTTATTCTCGATCCAGCACTATCCGCACGAGAGGAAGATCGAGCTTGCTGCTTTCCAGTTCGTGGGAGCCGCTAGGAACTGGTGGAGAACCGTGAATGCGAGATGGAGACAAGAGGGAGTTGCTCGTACCTGGGAGAATTTCACCAAGGACTTCATGGACAAGTACGTGCCTCGCCTGGTTCGCGAGAACCGGAGAGACGAATTTCAAGCTTTGGTGCAAGGGAACATGGATGTTGCCGACTAGGACTCTGAGTTTACCCGGTTATTGAAGTACGTGCCGCATTTCCAGGATGATGAACGAGAGAAGGTTCGTCACTTTGTGAAGGGACTCAACCCCGAGATCCGGTACAGTCTATTTGGGACCAATATGCCTACCTATCTCAAGGTTGTCGAACTCGCCTCCGAGGTAGAGAGTGGTCTCAAGGAGATTAAGATGGCTGATAAGCCATACTCGAGCAAGAGGAGCTACTCTAGTTCTTCTGGGAGCCATGGAGGAGGAAGCCAATCTGGTTATAAGAGGGAGAATCGAGGAGGATATCAGGCACCACCGGCGAAATATTCCCGTACTCAGCATGATAACCGCTCTCGCAACACTGCTGGAGGGTCTGGGCAGTCATCCCAGGCAAGGAAGAACTGCAACTACTGTGGAGGAGTCAACCACGATGAGCACAACTGCTGGAAAAGACAGGGCTTATGCTTGGCTTGTGGGAGTAAGGATCACAAGATTAGCCACTGTCCGAACCGACATGCCATTGTCAAGGGAGGAAGGCCAGGAGACTATGCTCCGAGAAATGATGGAAAGGGTACTATGGCGAAGCCCCGAGTTTTCAGCATAGGCGGTCATGAAGTTCCTGACACCGCAAATGTGGTTGAAGGTACGCTACTGATCGCTCAAACTTCTTCTAAAGCTTTATTTGATCCTGGTGCTACGCATTCATTTATTGCTGAAGTATTTGCTGAATCACTCGCTTTACCATACAAAGTATTACCCTACGCTTTAGAAGTATGTACACCTTTGGGAGCTAGTCTAATCACTAAGAAGTTCGTCGAGCGATGTGAGATTTCCATCCTAGGAAGAACTTTCCCTGCTGACCTAATATTTCTACCTCTATCAACCTACGATGTTATTCTGGGTATGGATTGGCTGTCCGAGCACTACGCGCAACTGGATTGTCGAACCAAGGCTATATCCCTGGGAAAAACTGGAGAGGAGAAAGTCGTATGGAAAGGAGATAAGAGAAAGGATGAGAAGTTTCTACTGTCTGCCATGGAAGCTAGGAGGCTGTACGTGAAGGGTGCTACCTGCTTTTTGGCATATCTGATCAATAAACCCAAAGATCAGCCAAAAATCGAGGAAGTCAGGGTGGTTAAGGAGTTCAAGGGTGTTTTCCCTGAGAAGCTGGATTCCGTACCCCCGGTACGAGAGGTTGAGTTTAGCATTGATCTGGTACCTGGCACTGCACCAATATCGAAGTCACCGTATAGGATGGCACCTGCTGAGCTTAAGGAGCCGAAGACTCAACTGCAAGATCCGGTGGATAACGGTTTTGTGAGACCTAGTTCGTCACCTTGGGGATCACCGGTTCTGTTCGTGAAGAAGAAGGATGGTACTATGAGGATGTGCATCGACTACCGAGGCTTGAATCAAGTCACTGTCAAGAACAAGTACCCCCTGCCCCGTATTGAGGAACTTTTCGATCAATTGGAAGGTTCGAAGGTTTACTCAAAGCTTGATCTGCGACAAGGCTATTATCAAGTTAGGGTAAGGGAAGAAGACATACCTAAGACTGCCCTGAATTCGAGGTATGGTCATTACGAGTTCGTAGTGATGCCTTTTGGCCTTACGAATGCCCCGGCTGTGTTCATGGATTTGATGCACCGAGTTTTTCAGTCGTATCTAGATCAGTTTGTTGTTGTTTTCATCGATGACATTCTCGTTTACTCAAAATCTGAAGAGGATCATGAGAAACATCTTCGAATTGTCTTGGAAACTCTCCAGAACAACAAATTGTATGCCAAATTCAGCAAGTGTGAATTTTAGCTAGATAAGGTAGCCTTCTTAGGGCACATTATTTCTGGAGAAGGTTTGGAGGTTGACCCGTCGAAGATTGAGTCGATAGTCAATTGGAAGAGACCCGAATCTGTCACTGAAGTGAGGAGTTTTCTTGGTTTGGCTGGTTACTACCGCCGTTTTGTGAAGGATTATTCGAAGATAGTTGGACCCTTGTCCTCTTTAACAGGGAAAAATCCTAAGTTCGTATGGAGTGACAAGTGTCAGGAAAGCTTCGAGGAGTTGAAGAAGAGGCTGACCACCGCCCCAATACTAGCTCTTCCCGAGGGAACCAACGACTTTATAGTCTACACTGATGCTTCAAAGGAAGGTTTGGGTTGTGTACTGATGCAACGAGAAAAGGTGATCGCATATGCTTCGAGAAAACTGAAGCCATATGAAAGAAATTACCCAACCCATGACCTTGAACTAGCTGCTATAGTCTTTGCGTTGGGAAAGTGGAGACACTATCTTTATGGTCCTGAGTTCACTATCCTCACGGATCATAAGAGCTTGAAGTACGTGTTTACCCAAAAGGAGTTAAACATGAGACAACGACGATGGATGGAGTTTCTGGGCGATTACACCTGTACCATTCGATACCATCCTGGTAAGGCCAATGTGGTCGCTGATGCTTTAAGTCGTAGGGTACACGTGTCAAATCTCGAAGTATCCAAACTGTCGTGTATGTTCGCCAATATCACTTTGAGATATGAGTTGGCAGGAAAGATTCTTGAGGCTCAAGAGCATGACGAGGAGCTTCAAGATATCAAGGCACATATTACTGAGCCTCGAAATGCGAAATTCTCTATTGATGAGAATGGAGCTCTAAGGTTCAAGGTAGATTGTGTGTGCCTTCTGATGAAGAGCTTAGACGATTAATTTTGGAGGAAGCTCATAAGTCTAAGTATTTGATGCATCCTGGAGGAAACAAGATGTACGAGGATTTGAAGAAGGTTTACTGGTGGACCTATATGAAACGAGATGTGGCGCAATTTGTGCAAAGTTGTTTGGTCTGCCAGCAAGTGAAGGCTGAGCACCAGAAACCGGGAGGTTTACTACAGCCACTCGAGATTCCACAGTGGAAATGGGAGATGATCACTATGGACTTTGTGACCGGTCTACCGGTAGCTAGGGGTGGTTTTGATAGTGTTTGGGTTATTGTCGATAGATTGACAAAATCGGCACATTTTCTACCCGTTAAAACCACCTACACATCCGAGAAGTTAGCCGAAGTCTACCGCGACGAGATAATTAGGCTTCACGGCACTCCAGTGAGCATTGTCTCGGATAGAGATCCAAAGTTTGTCTCGAGATTTTGGAAGCAAGTACATGAAGGCTTAGGTACTAAGTTGAATTTTAGTACCGCAGCACATCCACAGACGGATGGTCAATCCGAAAGGACCATTCAAACTTTAGAAGATCTTCTGAGATTGTGTGTCTTGGATCACCAAGGAAGCTGGGCACAGCATTTGCCATTAGTGGAGTATGCTTATAACAACAGTTATCAGGCATCGATTGGTATGGCACCGTTCGAGGCGTTGTATGGTCGGAAGTGTAGATCACCACTGTATTGGGATTTGGAGGACCGAGTTTCTACACCAGTAGCTGCAGAGAGGTCTCTCAACGAGATGATACAAGAAACCTTGGAAAAGGTTAGACTTATCCGTGACCGTTTGAGAACTGCTCAGAGTCGACAGAAGAGTTACGCCGATAACCGCAGACGAGATTTGGAATTTGAAGTGGGTGATTTTGTCTTTCTCAAGCTATCTCCGAGAAAAGGAATTGTTCGTATGGGTCGCAGAGCTAAGCTAAACCCTCGATATGTGGGTCCATACGAGATCATTGAGAGAGTTGGCATTGTAGCTTATCGGTTGCAACTGCCCACTACTATTACTGGAATTCATAATGTGTTCCATGTATCTCAACTGAAGAAGTATTATCCGGATCCGTCGCACGTAATCCAACCCGAGGAAGTGACCATTGAGGAGGATTTGTCCTATGTGGAGCAACCGGTTCGTATTCTTGACCAGAAGGTACAATAGCTCCGTAATCGGCAAATCAAGCAAGTAAAGATTCTGTGGAGAAATCATCAGTATGAGGAGGCAACCTGGGAAAGCGAGGATGACATGCGCCGGCAGTATCCCGAGCTCTTCAACTTTTCAGGTGCGAATTTGGGGACCAAATTCTTTTAAGGGGGGAAGAGTGTAACACCCCATTTTTTTTAATTATTTATTTAATTATTTAATTATTATTTTATTATTTAATTATTTATTTTAGTTAATTAATTATCAGAGTAAATTATTTATTCGGTAATTAATTAATTATTTTCGCGTAAGTTAGTTCGTTTCGTTTCGTTTGGTTTAAGCTGGACTATCTGATCTGCTAGCCTTTGGCCCATTTAGCGTAACCTAGTCAAAAGCCCATTTGACCGGCCCAAGTCTTAGCTAACCCTAACCCTAGTCTTCTCCCTCCCATCTCTCTTCTCAGCCGTTTTGTTGCCATCAGTAAGAAAGAAAAAGAAAACTCTTTCTCTCTCTCTCTCACGCTCACCATCATCTTCATCAATCATCACCTTAATTCATCTTCATCACCTTAACCCACCATCAAATCACCTCAATATCATCATCAACACCAAAACCGCCGCCGGCCGTCACCTACGCCGCTCCGTTCGCCGCCGTCCATCCCGTGTCGATCGATCGATCGATCCGTCTGTCTGTTCTCGGCCGTTCCGCTCCGCCTTGCTCCTCCGCCGCCGCCGCCGCGTTCGTTCCTCGCCGCGCCCTCCGTTCGCGTCGCCGCCGTCGATCGATCGGATTGTCGGTCTCCGATTCCGTCTGCCGCCGATTCGATTCGTCCGATCCGTTTGTTCCGGTTCGGTCGGTAAGTCGGTTCTATCCTTTGGTTCCGAATTCGGTTTTGATTTCGATTTTCTTTCGAATCTTGTTTAATTCCCTTTTCTTTTCGACTTATTCAATTTGCAGATTGTTCAAATCTTGTTTTCGATTCGAAGGTAAAGCTCGAATCCCTTACTGTTCGTTTGATTCAAGATTCGTATTCTGATTTGGACATTTTTACCCTTGGACAATTTTACCCCTGATCGATCTGACATTGTAATTTATTTCGAACCGAGAACCGGGACTTAGGTTGTTAGTTTAGTTACTGTTTGCTGGACTTGTGATCTTTTGACCTCGTATGTTGACTTTGATTTCCTGTTTGACCTCGAAAGGACTTTTGGACCTTGTTGTTCTGTTTTGGATTCTTTGTGGACTGATTTGGGAAACCTAAAAACCTAAAGGACCTTTTTGCAGTTTTACCGTTGACCGTAGTTGACTGACAGTAAGCTTTTATCGTAAACCTTTTTGCTTTGAGAAGACTGTTTGATGTCTGGAAACTACTGGTTCGTTTGTACTGTCTGTTTTCGAAAAGGGTTTTTATTGCAATTTACCACTGAGGGTATTTTCGTAATTTCCAGAATCTGAAAATCGAAAGAGTTTCTGAAAATGTTTTAAACTTAGTTTCTGTTTTGTAAGTTAGTATGACTTGACTTGCTAGCCTAGTTGGTTAGGTCCTTGCTTGACTAACTTAGAGGTCCCGAGTTCGAACCCCGACTTTACCATTCCTTTTTCAACCTTTTTCCTTCCGTCCGTTCGACTTCTAAATTGTGTTTAGTACTTTCTTGTTAGGTTCTCCGTTGTCCGTAAACCCGTAAGCTCATTTCTTGTTGAAGGTCGTTTGCTCGCAAGCTAAGGTGAGTGTTCACCCCTAAACCTATTATTTGCGAAAAACTGGAAGGTTATGTGACTGTTTGTACCTATTACTGTATACTGTATATTGTATGCTTCCGCGTAAAAGTATAAGTCCTAAGTATGACTTTTGGATTTCTGTTATTGCTACTCTGTTCTGTACTGACCTTTCTGCAGGAACACCTCTCGGTGTTAATTAATTGTGTCTGTTGTTCTGTATCTGTTCTGTTTCTGTGTGACCGGTCGATTAGGTTATGGTTAGGTAGGCTTGGGTAGTAGAGGACTATCGGGTTTGCTTGATCGTGGCCTAGTCTATTCCCTTTTAGGCGCGAGGCAGAAGTCGCTGAGGTCTATTAGGGTCGTAGGATCTGTTTCCCCAAAGTGCACGGGGGTTTCTGTTTCTGTCCGGAGTTATGCATCCTCTGGAGGGAGTTATAAGGGCATTCTGGGAGTAGGAGCAATAAGGCGGGCTGCACCAACGGTCTACAACGTTTCTGTTCTGTTAATCTGTTATATGTGCTTTGTTCTGTTTGCTCGTTTTTCTGAAAAGGATTTTGTTTTTAAAACCGTTTACTTTCTGTTTTAACTTAGAACCTCACTGAGATCCTTTATCTCACACTCCTTTTGTTTTCCAAAATTCCTTCCTTCCAGATGTTGCTGAGGATGTGCGTGACTAGGAAGCCAGCGACTGAGAGAAGGGTCTGGGGTGTCACGGGATTCTTTTCCAAATAAGAAGATACACTTTTATTGTCTTCATTCGTTATCTTTTCGAACTTGAGTTGTCATTGAATATTATTTGTTATCGTTAGCGTCAAAGATTATTTTGGGCATTTATTGCCGACCGTTGTTATTAAAGTATTTTCGAATTTCCTTTTTCAAGAAAATATTTTGTTTTCAAAACCGGTACCGTTACAGTGGGCCGAGACCCAGCCCAACGGGCCGGCAAGGTTACTCATGGGCGCTCTCCGGGGTGATATGCTGGCCCCACAGACCAACACGAGTTCTAATCCGCGCACTTTGTCCTCACTCGTGCGCGCACCAGGAACTTCCCAGTGGGTCACCCATCCTAGAATTGCTCCAGAGCAAGCACGCTTAACTTTGAAGTTCTTCTAGGTGGATTCCCGAAAATAAAGGTGCACCTTGTTGGTATGAGTAGCGTTCTCAACCCTTTTAAGCCTCTGAAATCTGGGGCGTTACAATCACCCACTCTTAAATTGCGCAACGTCCTCGTTGCGCGCTGTCCCGAGACCAACCATCCGTGCAGGATTCTAGAGGTGGCCCCTCCAGGCTCAAGAGGTGGCTCCCACCGTCGATACGGTGTAGCACTTTGCCCCGGATGACACTTAGTTCCTGCAGTTCCGGATAGTCCCGCTCTGATACCACTTGTAACGACCCGGCCCACTAACGGGCCGAGACCCAGCCCAACGGGCCGGCAAGGTTACTCATGGGCGCTCTCCGGGGTGATATGCTGGCCCCACAGACCAACACGAGTTCTAATCCGCGCACTTTGTCCTCACTCGTGCGCGCACCAGGAACTTCCCAGTGGGTCACCCATCCTAGAATTGCTCCAGAGCAAGCACGCTTAACTTTGAAGTTCTTCTAGGTGGATTCCCGAAAAGAAAGGTGCACCTTGTTGGTATGAGTAGCGTTCTCAACCCTTTTGAGCCTCTGAAATCTGGGGCGTTACAGCTTGGCAAGCGAAGCGCTTCGGGCACTCCAAGCGCTTCGCTTGGCTTCTGTGCCAAAGCTCCTGGAATTTGAAGCGGAGCGCTTCACTATTCCAGGCGCTTAGCTTGGCTCCTGGGCAGATTTTTGTCTTCAAACTCAATCTTTTTGCCCTCGCATGGCCCTCGGGTGCCTTGGACTCATCCTTCTATATGCTTATTGACGCTCAAACACTTACGAACAAGCCACAGAGATTGGGGAACTTCAACGGGGCCATCTTTTCCATAAAAAAGGCTCGTTTTTAGCTCCAAAAACGCCGTTTCGTACCTAAGTGCCTGAAAATGCAGAAAACACAAAACGTGACACAATTCTACAAAACTAACCAAAAAACAAGGCTAAAAGATAGCAAAAGAAGGTGAAAAAGACAAGATGAACGCGTCAAAAATACGTTCATCAATAGGACTGAAATTCACTATCGCAGGAGTTTGAAATCCATTACAAATCCTATATCTATCTGAATTTATAACCACAAAGCTTCCCTGTCTTTGTAACAAACCTATGGGTTTTCCTTAATCTCCCAGATTAAGTAGTTCCACCCTAAAGAATATTTCTTTCGCTAATACAAGCTAAAAGAACATTTCTTGTCCTTTGTCATACACCGAATGTGATTCAAGGTAGGTGTTATTAGTTCTTTTCTTACTTAGAAACTCTGTAGTTCCTTAGTAGAAAAGTGGAATGATCAAACTAGTTTTTCTTTTTAAACGACAATGATCAAACTAGTCCGCCAACATGCGTCACTACAAGAAAAACTGGGTTTAATGACGCTCCCATGCATCACTAAACAGCCCCCCATGCGTCACTAAGCTAATTAGCGACGCATGGCTCGTCGCTAACGGGGTGGTCGCTAAATAGCGAGGCGACCCATGGGCCTATGCGTCGCAAAATTTAGTGCTCCTACTCCACCTTCTGGGTTTCGAACCCCCGACACCCTTACCCAACACCATGCTAACCCAACAAGCTTACCACTCGGCTACCATTATTTATGATAATTCTAGTATAAGTTTTAGAAAATATATAGTCATTGCTCTTCGCAATCACTTCTATATCTTTATATTTATACACCGTGCTAGGGCGATCCGGGGCCTCCGAGGCTTAGTAACCGTGTGTGTGCATCTCCATGTGAGTACCAATATACCGAGTAGGTCTCTCTCGGATCTCTTGGACATATCGGTCATCCAGACTAACGCACCACCGGGTTCATGAGTTTCGGACCAAAGGGCCTAAGGGAATCTCCAATAAAAACTCTACGAGCCATGATCGATCTTAACCGTGCATGCCACGAGGCTTTTCATGCATGTTGTGGGTGAGCAATGCGGGTTAGTTTTGTTGGACCATTTTATATGTTTGCACTAACACGTAAGTACAAAGTAGGAACAAAGGAAGTTAACGGGAAAAGCTAGCTAGTACCCGGTTTGTGGAAAATATAAGCCATGAAGAGTCGAGCGAACGATTATAAGAAAAGACATTGCCCGGTAGGCATCCCAGGATAGTAGATGCATTATTATACATTAAGAATAGGGAAAATTTCCTAAGATCTCATGTTAGTGCATCAGTTTTCATGTTCACCCCTGTTATTACATTTCACACATTCGAGTTGGCAAAGTTACAAATTTTCCAAAACTGTAACTCCCCAAACACACCCTTATTCTATTTTCTTTTATTTTTTCTTTCATGTTTTAATTTTATTTTCTTTTTCACTTTTATCATTTTATTTTCTTTTTTTATAACCCTGCTACTTCTACAAGCTCCAGCACCGACAAAATTCCGGTGTTGGAGTTGCCGGAAAGCAGCTCCGATTGGAGCTTTAACAACACCAACCGAAGCTGTTAATGCTCCAAATCGGAGCTTTTGACAGCTCCGATTTAGAGCCTTTTAAAGCTCCAATCGGAGTATCCCTTAAACAACTCAAATCTAAGCGGTAAAAAGCTCCGATGGAGCTGTGTATTTTTTTTTAATTTTTTTATTTTTATTAGTTTTTAATTACTTTAATGAAAATTATGGACTGAAAAGTAAATCAATAATTATGTATGGACGTTTTTACAATAATATTTAATATCTTTTTGAGATTTAGATAAGTAATGGGTATTAATTTAAATAATTTATAGTCAATTTTATAAAATAGAAAAATTTAGAGGCAAATAAGCAATAATAGAAAATTGAAGTTGTTTGGTGTTTTTTGAAAACTAAAACTTAAATGTGGACAAAATGGTACTTTTTAGGTATTAATTCGCGAAAAGTCAAGATCGTAGGATAATATGTAATTGATGTGCACTAACAGGGAGTTATATGTAATTGTTGAACTAATATGTGTTGAAGGGTAATTCGTGCTTCTTCTTAAGTTCGTATTAAACCGTCACAAAGAACTATTTAGGTATTCTTCATTTAGTCTTCCTCTGATGAGAATAGGAATCCTTCATGTAGCTTCCTCGTACCTCAAAGAGACTGGAGGGGAGGATTAGTACCTCGTGTCCGGTCTGTCAAGGATTAGACCGGAGGGACGACTTTACATGTAGGGAGTTGGAGGTCTTCCCTAGTAATAGTAGTAAATGTGGTAGGTGAGTGGTAGGTGAGTAGTAGGTGAGAGCTATGATTGCTTACCTAGGGATAATGAATGAGTCCCTCTATATACTTGTAGTATTTATTGTCACTTTATGTAGGATCGTGACAAGTGTCCGGCTGAGATTGAAACCCCCTTTGGCCCAAGCCCATTAAATAGGTCTATGGGCTTTGACCCAATCATCTTGACTAGGGTTTGGAGGGCATTATTGAATTTTCGGGTCTCATGGAATATTCTGGAAGGCGGGCCCCACAGCAACCGACCATGGGTGGTCGACCTGGGTCCTCGTGCCTTCCTCTTATATTCATGGTCCGAGTAGTGCTCTGCCTAGTCTCTTTTGGAGGGTGTTACCTTGACGTAAGGTCCTCCTCGAGCCCTGGAGATGCTCCTCGAGCCCCACAGCTGTCTTGTCCTTCTAGTGAGCTTATTTTAAGGGTCAGCCTCACAGTGATGGTCGGACCATATGTTGGTCGAGCCACACTCAAGTGACATACTTGGGTGTGGTCGCACCCTTTGAGGGACGGCACTTGATGCCTCGTCGCGCTCTTAGACCGCTCCAGTTCGTACATGCGGACTGGACATATTTTAACACCAACATATGTCCCCCTAGTTTCCAAGTATCTTTGTAGAAGATAGTTGAGGAACTATGTTGAAGTAGAGGTCGAGCAGAGCCTCGACTAGTAGTGGGCGAAAAAAGATTTCCGTATTCGTGCCTTGGTAACTTTCCCTCCTCCTATCTCCCCCTCGCCCCCCTTTTTATAGGGTGCGAGCAGACGTTGCTGGGAACTTATAAAAGGGGTATATTTACTGGGTAGAGATCGGATTCGGGTAAGTGTTCCTTAGTGGAAGTAGGGTTCTCGATTTTTTGCCTCTTCGATATTATTCTTGTTGATTGTCTCGAGGAGACAATTGTAACGTGATGGAATGGAATGACTTCCTTCCTCTTTTTCTTTTTCTTGGCCTTTTCTGACTCGAGGATCTTTGTGAGACAGTGGCTCCTCGGTAACATACCAAGACATTCTCTTGAATTTTCCTTCTCGTGTGATCGGTCCCTGATCGCTCTTTGGACTATCTACGTGTCACGGTCCTCGCTCCACGAATTACCTTAGGTGGTTAGGTAATCCGCGTTTTCTCGAGAAAGTGTGTCGATGCGGGAGCGTGGACGGTAGATTGGTAAATTCGTCAGGCGGCTGTGATCTGTGCCGTTGATAGTGGACACGTGTTCGGTCCAGATGGAGCGAGGGTAGGCGACGGTTCGTATTCCCGAGATACCCTTCTATAAATAGGCCAAGACCGATTCATTCCACACTTTTCGCAACTTATTCACTCAGATAATAGAGAGAGAGCGAGGAGCTTTTTAGGACGATCGACAAGCATACTCTTCGAGAACAAAGTAGATCGAGGACCTTTCAGGCGACCAAACGGAGTTTTTTCCGGTGGAGTTCGAATTTTCTGGTGCACTTTCCGTTTCCAAGCCTTCATCCAGACTTTTCCAAGTAAGTTCTTCACCCAAATATTTCAATTACCTGCTTTAAATCGTGAATGTCGTTAATGCTGTAGATTCGCATGCTTAAATGATGAATTTCCGTCGCCTGAGTTTTCGTCGGCGTATGGTGGACCTGAAACTGGACTTAATTGGATGTAAAGGGACTTAAATGGACTGTAGATTCACATGCTCCCCCTTTTTACTTTTTCACAATTCCCTTCTACCTCCTTAGGGTATCATCGTAACTATAAAAGTATGTTGATCGGGCTTGTAGGAGTTTTTATCTTGTCGAAATTTGAGCGGTTGGTCGCTCCATGCTCCTCGATCTTGTATGCTCATACTTGATCTCGTTGCATGCTCGTCGCTTTTTGTAGAATAACTTCTTTTTGTTATGCACTTTTTTCAGATTTTTCTCCATTCGGGAGGTCGAACATAACAAAATACATAAACGGACCTCTCGGACTATCACCAACCATCCTTAACTCTTTCTGGCCTACCTTTTAGGATGTCCGAGAGAAGCGACGATAGTTAGAACCGCCGTGAGGTCGAGGAGAACGGGAGCGACCATGATACGTCAGAGATATCGGTGACCTTCTTAGACGACACCCTCGAGCAGACCTCCGTGGGCGAGGAGCAAGCCCATAAATCCGAGGAGGAGGAAGGTTCTGAAGAAGACGAGGAAGGACTCGAGGAGGGTGAAGAAGGCGAAGACGCCAATGATGATGATGATGAGTCCGAGGAGGAAGAAGAAGGAGCTGAGTATCGCCTAGTTACTCGCAAAAGGCGTAGGAGCATTGATAGCTTCATTGACGATAGGACCGAGGAGGAAGGCAGTCCCGCTAATCCTGGAGTGTCCTCCGAATTAATCACTTTAGCCACCCAAGTACATGGTCGGAACTACGGGGCTTTCGACGCGGTTCCTCCTATGGACATCCAGGTGGAAAACATGGACGACATGGATCGACCAGATCCGGCTCTTTCTTGGTTCAAGGATGGGCGAACACTCTTTACAACATGGTATTGTTATTGTGGAGAGCGATGATGATGACGCGACTTCTCTTAGGACTCCTCCTCCTAAGAAGAAGGTTAAGTTCCCTCCTCAAACCACTCGTCGGACCGTGGTTACTGATGACGAGGAGTAGTCTCCTCATCCCATAGGGAACACACATGCGAGTGAAGCTGGTCCGAGCACTGCTAGACTGTCCTCTCCTTCCGTCTCCGAGATGAATAGGCAAGCTCAAAGGGACTTGCTTATTGGACAAAAATATGCTCCCGGGGAGGAGACAAGTTACCATTCAGTAGATCCTCGGCCTATTGACTTCTCCTTCCATAGTGACAATGTGCAACGGGTAAATCCCTTGGAGGAGATCGAATTCTAGCAGCGTAGCGAGGCAAGAGCTGCTGAGCTGGAAAGGGCTACTGTCGAGGAGCCTCAAGAACATGCTCCCGGTAAAGCCCCCAAGAAAGCGAGGAAAGCTTCTCGCTCCAAGAAAAGTAAGAAGGCTGAGGCGGTCGAGAAGGAGCCTAAAGCGACAAAGGCGAGCCAAAACAAGTTCACCCAAAGTGCCCTTACAGTAAACCTCCCCGATCCGGATGGTGAGAAGAACGAGGACGGTATAATTCCGAACACTGCCTCCACAGTGAAAGATGATGAGATCTCTACTCTGCGATGGAAGTATACTCTTCCCGTTAGCAAGTTTGACATCCTCGTTCCCAGGGAGGATCAAACTTTTTATAATGCGCATCCAGGTTACATGGCGGTCCATTGCCTCAGTCTAGATCGAGGATGGATCTTGCCATTCTGTGATGCTTTCCGCGACATCTTTAATACTCTTGGGATCGCTCCTTGGCAACTCGTTCCTAGTGCCTTTGGAACTCTGGTGTGCTTCAGAGTCTTTTGCAAGAAGCATGGGGTCGAGCTCAATTTCCACAACTTTAACCAGATTTTTAGTGTATCGATGAGCTCAGGTAATAAGTACTTTTACTAGTTCAATGCTCGACCCGACTTAGGCTTCATCATGGACGCTCCTTCCTCTTCGGGCTACAAGTGGTTCCACCGGTACTTCTACATAAGGAAGAAGAAGCTACCTGATATGAGCGACCGGAAAGCTGAGTCGGGCGTTCCCAAGCTTATGTATCGAGGACACATTGCCGAGAAGCATCCACTGCCTTCTGAGTTGGACCCCTGGGTTTTAGAGCTCGAGGAGAAGAATAGGTGGGCCAATCCCGAGAAGTATTTCTATTGGGGCCTCGTACTGCAACCTCTCCCATGCTTAGCCGGCCTTTCCCCTTATGTTTAGACTGGGTATACTGGCAATAGGTTTTCAAACGACGTGCTCTTCGGTATGCTTAGATAGTTTTTCATACTTGCCTTTTTCATACTTGCCTTTTTCTCCGTTTTCTGATTGTGGTGTCCTCGCACATTTATCCTCCTCGATCCGTTTTCTAACATGTGTTTTTTCTGCAGCTTACTTGTTTCATTGGATCATGTCGAGGACCCTGAAGGCCAAGGAAGAGCAGAGGAGGAAGAAACCCATGACCAACAAGGATACCAAAATCCTGGCTCGCTCAATCTTTCTCCTCCAAGGAGTGCCTCGCACCACCGGGATGCCCTTGTGAAGGAAGGGCTAGAGACAAGAGAAAATACTATGGAGGCTCTTAAGAAGGCCGAGGAGGACGCAGCTACAAAGCAGGCCGAGGAGGTCGCTGTTGGAGAACAGGAAAAGTGGCCGGAGAATCCGGTATCGAAGAAGGCGGCCGGAGCGAGGAAGCTTATTCTCGGAGAGACCACTGAGCCTCCCCGCAAAAAGAGCAAAACAGATGCTCTTAGTCAGGAAGCGGAAGTGAAACGGCTAATCCAGTTGTCAGAATTGGATCGCGTCCATGAGCTCAACATGTGCTCGCTCCAGGTAACTTCCTCATTTTCTCAAATAAAGTTCTAAGTTTGAAAATTACCTCCTCGATTATAGAACTTATTCTTTTTGATTTTATTGTAGGTCGAGAACCTGAAGGAGGCTTATGGCCAAGTTGCCGCCGATCGAGCAGATATCGGCATTGTTATCGAGGACCTGGTGAAGAAGCTAGCGGCCGAGAAGAACAAGAACAAGGTCGCTGAGATAGAGACTGGAAAACTGTATGCCAAAGTCGATCTGCTCGAGAAGGAGCTTGCCAAAGAAAGGCAGAGGACCAAGGGCTACAAGGGGGCTTATGCCACCTTGTCAATTTGCATGGAGAAGTTCAAAAACAGTGTCCTCTCCTTCTTGAAAGGCAGCCGTTTGGAGACTGCTCGCGCCTTCATGGCCTCGAACACTTATAAAATGGCCCAACAAGATGTTACAGATGCGGTGCGCGAGGAGGGCTTCTTCTCTTGTATCGGCCGGCTCAAGCGGGTAGATCTGCTTCCTACGGACTTCGATCTGGATGCGCGCGAGGATATGCACGCCAGTCGACACGAGGATCTCTCCCGCTATCCCGATGAGGAGATCATTGATGAAATGCACCAAGCATGCGAGTTCGGGGAGCTGGTGACCGACCCAGAGGTTCCTTATTCGAGCAAGCCAGCATATCTTCCGGCTTGGGTTCCGGAGTGCTTGAGGACCAGGATTCTCTACCCCTTTGAAAAGGCGGCTCTTCCCAATACCATTTGGATCAAGGTGAGCGACCCAGTTCTCGGTCTCCCTCAAGACTTCGTGGAGCCTGAACTTGTGGTTTACGAGAAGGCTATAAAAGAATCTCAAGAAAAGGAGCGAGATCCGCTCGAGATCCAGGAACTTCTTAGCCTAGCTCGAGGAGGAACTAGTGCAACCGGTCCCTTAATCTATCTAACAGGTAGCCGCACCCGATGAAGCGAGGAGCCTTGCATCTGCAGAAAACTTTGAAGGCCGAGTATGCTCGGTATAAAATGTTGTATCTTATTTCCTTAGAATGATTTTTGAACAATTTTTTCCTTTCCGCTTTCTATTCGGTCCTTTGTGGCATGTGCTCGAACACCTTCCCCATTTGTAATATGAATCGTAACTTCTGCATCTGGTCGATTTCTCAGTAAAATAATGTTGTTGCTCTTCGTTCCGAATTTCTATACTTGTGTATTTTTCTAACTCTTTTTTAGTTATGACGTATAACTTTTTAGAGTAGTTAACCTAGTATGAATTGGAATCGAAGAGGTAAGCTATTCGCGCTTTCTCATAATGTGAAACGCAAGTGTTGATGATACTACTTTGAGAAATGCTCCTCGAGCTGTCAAAGTAGTCGATCTGCTTGTCGAGATTTTTCTCCTTCTCGATATGGGACGAGTGATGAACGAGATTGTCAGACTCGAACAATCAAATAAATTTGTTTGAAAGCCAAATGACAACTCACAACTACACAAAACACGTAGTACAGAGGTAATATGACCTCGAGTGTCGATCTCTAGGGACTTAACTAGCTTTAACTACAATAGCTACTATATAAATTCAGAAAACAAATTCAACTTAGCTTAACTTAGCAATATATGACGAGAGCTGGTGATAGTAATGCTCATTCTAAGCATCGGGTTCTAATTATGCATGAAAGTGCAACACGTACTGCTTTAAAAGTAATTCGAATTAACAAACATCAAAAGACAGATTTGTAGACATGTATTTTGAAAGCTTTCTATCTATACTAATACTTGGCTAAGGTTGTCAGGCTTAGTTCAAGCAGTACTTGATAATTATAAATATTGAATCGATGATCTTTAATTGTTCTAGTGTTTCTAACACTTTTATACGAAGATATTTGGCTTAGTCGGATCAAAGAATCGAATAAAACAATTATACAAGTAAAAGACCCAGAAACTCAATCATGCACAATATGAACCCTAGCTATGAATTTACATACTTTCACCAACTAGAAATTTTGCTACTCATATCAAAATCAAGATCAACAATAGCAATCATAGATGAAAACATAACAAGCTCTAGGGTTAACACCGAGGGTTATCAATCTCCGGTGAATTGCTAAACTCACAAGTTTCTAGAAAGGTGAGAGATGTCCAAATCTCTACCTTCGTGCTCCAAATTGCTAAGAAAAAGTAGTTCTAAGAGAAAGAAAACCCAGAACAAGCTCTAGGGTTTATGTCTGCAAAATTATGATCTAAGATGTGAAAATTCGAATTTTATATATAAAATATCGCTGGGCTTCCGGAACGCACCAGGCTGACCGCCTGGCACCAAGCGGTCCGCCTGGCACGGGCAACAAGTTTACCAGTTTTTTTCCTCTAATTTCGAATAGACATTCCTGGCGCGTCCGATCTTGGATTTGTACATAAGACCCACCGTTGGATAGCTCTTCGAGTTAGCTACGCGTAGGTTGTAACCTCATCCCAATGAAATATCGTATGAAATATGTGTACCCAAAATACTGAGACTATGCAAACGGAACTTCCATATTTCACTTCAAAGGCTAAAAAATCTTCACCCGAACTCCGAATGAACTACCTTTTCCGCCTCATACAAGATATATCGAATCTTTCATGTTCTCCTTGGCCTTGGGCACGGTTTTGAGCTCTGAAACTTGGTCTTTTGGCCTGGAAACACGTCCCGGTACTCCTTGACACACCACGGGTGATCTTGTTGCACCAAAACTTCAATGTTTCGCCATGATTTACATCCAAAAGTGCGATTTTCACCTAAATCCTACACTTGCAAATGAGTGCGATAGAAGATGGAGCATTCCTTTTCATCTAGAAACCAGCTACCATGGGTCTCTTGAGGTATATATGGCAATATACTTTCAGTGATAAGGTGAGAAAATATAAAGATGAGTGTTTAAGGTGTGAACAACTCAATACCGGAAACAATACAAGTGGCACAGTAGGAGGGGACAATTTGGGTCAAAACATACTAAACGAAGACATCCCAATATGCACGAATAGGAAAGACGTGTAACAGGTATTATAGTTGAGGATAACGATACTACCAAAACCAGCATTGTTGCTTCCTATAACAATAAGCACAAAAGGTCAAGAATGTGCACTTCCTGGACACTACCACTTCATCGAAAATTTGTTGCTGCTATCAAGGAACTCGGTGAAGCAAGTACGTTTTTCTTGAATATTAATGTTAAATATCACTCTAACTTTATTAGTAAATTTTTATTTTTTTAGTGATCTATTCAAATTCAGAAATTCTCTAAAATTTCTTATGGTTTGCATCTCTTAAGATCATTTATGTTGCATAAGTTGGTATTTATATTTTCCGTTTATTTTGTTATAGTTGGGACTTGTCTGAACATTCTTACTCTTGGTAGAAATTAATACCTAAACTGAGTATATAGAACTTGGAAGAGAAATTCATAGACCTTGAAGATAAAAATGATACATAACCTTATGTATCACTTACACTCATGCAATTCTTAATACTTACAAGCTAAGAATATAATTTTAAACTGAATATGCATATTTATGCTCCCTGTTACTAATATCATTTCATATCTGATATATTATCCTTATTCTACATGAGAAAGGTTGTTATCCAAGGGAAATTGTGCGATTAATGAACGTTCCCGGTTTGACAACTGTGCAAGTTTCTAGCCATCTACAGGTTTGGACTACATCTAATTCTTTTTATTTACTATTATGTAATCATATATCATTTATAGTCTTGTATTAATTAAAATATTTCTATTTAAACACAGAGGTGTCGTTTGGGTTAGCAACATCCTGAAGAACGTGATGCACCTCCTTTAGTAATTCCAAGGCCTCCCAAGTTCAGATTGAGGTCACATGGATTGCTATCAAGTATCACAAGGAGTTCTCAGCCATTAATACCAAGTGAAGTGAACGATCATGTGGTTCATGAAGAAATTGTTAAGGACATGAATAATTCAACACCATTGCCTAGTGATTCCAACATGGCACAAGGCGTAGTTGCTTCAACTCATGTTGCCTATAGTGACCAAAACGTGAATGGATTTATAGTCTCCATGCCACGTGTTTTGGATATGCGACGGGATGGAGTGATTTTAGAGAATAATAATTCAGATGAAATATCCAATGAAAATATGGTAGATTCAGCAACCAAGGGCTTCAATTTCATGATTTCTCCCCTGAGTTTGTTAACGAAGTCCTGGCTGAAACGTGTGATGGTCAGCATGTTTATCTGAGCAGGTTAGTATTCATAAAAGAGTGTTATCTTTCATTAATGTTCACTATGTAAAATTATCCCATAGCCATGTTTCAATATGTGTTCACGCTTGGCCATGCATCATTACTCCTAAACTATTTTGGTTCATAAATTTTTCAAAAAATGTACATTTTGGAGTTCAAGAAATGTAATTTTATAACATACTTCTCTACATTATTTATTGGCATAATTTAGGACTAAATTTAGTAGATGGACACTAAAATCCAAATAGTACATATGTTATGGGACAATGATAATACTTCATAATAATATTTCTTATCAAAGAAAATCAATTATGTCATATCATGGTTTTCTATATTGGCAGGGTTTTCGTACGAATAACGAGGATTCTGAAGAAGATTGGAATGCATGGGTGTCAAGCTTGCTGAATGATATTTAATTAATAAGGTGTAATCAACTATAAATATACATACATAGGGGTGAAGTAAGATCCACACATCATGACATGGAGTCAAATATTCTTTTCTCTTCATATATGTACACTCATAAACACATTTCAATCATCATCTTTAATCGATCGATTATGCATTGATTTGGAAGTAATGATTACGATCATTCGGATACGAGATGTTTAAGAAGGATCTAACAATGGTTACCATATATTCTAATTGATAGAGAGGCAACCATTAAAAATTAGTTTCCACCGTTCTTGCTCTTACATTGAGTTTGGAAGAGAATTGCGGTTGGTCCCTTAGACAACAAAGTTAATAGACTTGAGGGGATGAATAGTATTTTAAAACTTTTTTTAAGTATAACAAATTTCTTAGGGATCTGATAGCTTTATGGTACTTGACTTTCTAAGACCGGAAGACTTTCTTAAGTGATTATAAATCTATTCGGAAAGCAATAATAAATTATGCACATATAGACAATTTCCTTGCGGAAATGTAAAGTGCAATGAGTAAATAACACCAGTTTATGGTTGGGCTCACCACAGTGAGTTACCAAATGTGTTTGAATGGTATTCTGACTGAACCATTCAATGGAGGCAAGGGGTTGCGCCAGGGAGATTCTATATCTCCATTCTTATTTGTGATTTGTATGGAGTACCTAAGTCGGTTGATGAAAGGTTTAAAGGGGAACAAGCAATTTAGATTTCATCCCAAATGTCAATTGCTGGGTATAACCCACTTGGTATTTGCTGATGATCTCCTCTTTTTCTGTAAGGGAGACCTGAAGTCTACTTAAGCATTGCTGGAGATGTTTGGAAAATTCAGCAAAAGTTCTGGGCTGATAGCAAACTGTAGGAAAAGTGAAATGAAATATATTTCAGTGGAGTCAGTCATGGAGTTAAAGGCAACATCCTGGAATTGAGTTGTTTGCAAGAAGGGCAACTACCATTTACGTATCTTGGTGTGCCTTCAAATGGCAAGAGATTATCTATAACTCAGTTCCAGCCCCTTCAAGGAAAAGATGATTTGTAAGATAACCCATTGGACTTCAAGACTTCTAAGCTATGGAGGTAGATTGCAACTCATAAATAGTGTACTCTATGCCATACAACACTATTGGAGTAGGATATTTTGGTTCCCCAAGAAAGTAATGAGTGCAATAGAGAGATATGCAGAAGGTTCTTATGAACTGGTGAAGCTGGTGAGAGCATAAAATCGCCGGTAGCATGGACAGTCTGTGTAGATCGAAATGTGATGTGGGTTTAAGCTAGTTCATCTTCCCACGAGCAATAAAGTGGCTTTCTTTAAGTTACCCTGGGACATAACCAAGAGAAAGAAAATTATGGATCAATGGTTGCACTCCCCTACTATAATAAAGACAACCAGATTCAAACTATGCCATTCCCTTTCAGGCGTCTTTCTTGGTTAGAAGAGTTCTAAAATGCAGGGAAGTGGTTGGAAGAAAATGGTAACTAGAATGTGTTGATGTCGAGCTCTACCTTTGATGCCAATGCGGCTTATAACATGGTGCGGCCTACAGTGGATCCTGTAGAGTGGAGGGAGCTGATGCTTAACAATAGAGCTGCCCTAAAACCATATTTTGTTTCTGGATGGCTTTAAGAAAATGGCTAGCTACTAAGGATTGAATGATGCGATTTGATACAACAATTGATCCTCTCCACATCTTCTGTAAGTAGGGGCATGAGGATTTAAATAATTTAATCTTCTCTTTCCCTAATATTCAAACAGTTTGGAGGAAAGTGTTTCGTTGGTTTGGTATAGCTGGTACGGTTGGGTCCTGGGACGAAAATATACAATTGATCTGCACGAACTCGAAGGGGAAAAGTCCCAGACACAGAGTATCCAAAGTACTTGTCACTGAAGTTGTATATAGCATCTGGATAACAAGGAACAAATACATCTTTCAGGATGTCAAGTTTGATCTGAGCAGCATGTTGAGAGATTGTGTGTTTCGAAATTTTGGTCGATGTATAAAAGATAAGAAACTCAAGCAATTTTGTAATCCAATTTAAGGTTATCCTTAGACTCAGGTAAGTAGATAGGAACAATTTTGTCTGTTTGAGCTGTTTGCTTCTTTGTATTGTGATGTTCGAGCTTTAAAGTCATAGGAATGAAATCTATCTTTCGTTCCAAATAACACCAGTTTATACTGGTATATGAAGATGGCATAATCCTTCAACTTTATCCACTTGTCCTTTACAATAGGTGATGATGTCATTTTTCACCAATTAAATTTGTTTTAAAAGCCTAAGAACACTTATCACTACACAAACTAGAGTGCAATGGCAAGTTGTCCCCGAGTGTCGTTCTTTGGGACCTAACGTGGCTTTGCTTGGGGTTTTTGCAAGCAATTTCAGTCAACGAGTTCAAAGTTGATAGAATCGTTTCCTTTGAACAATAGCAACGAGAAATCAGATTTATGTAAACAAGATTGGAAAACGGTTGGTGGTAGAAATCAAATACACATGCATGGGTTACGTATATGCTCACAAGTTCAGTGCGTAGAACCTTCGATCAAGTCTGCTAAGCAACTCGTCTAGGCAAATTTAAGACACACATCATGAAAGATCACTATCAATAATTTAGAGGTGCTTGTCACCAACACCATTTATCTAGCATGCTGCAAATCTCTAACATACAATTCTATAGCTTTCATTGACCAAGAGCTTGTCACTATACTCAATTCGAATATATTTTATAGGCAACTAAGAATCATATGAAGGGATTTGCAGCAAGATTGAATCACAATCTCATGTAAACATAAACATAACCCATAGCATGCATATTCTACATTCTACAACCAACACAAAAGATTTAGCTACTCATATTCATCAACATAGACATCAATTCATATGAATAATAATTGGAATACATCATATCAAACTACAAGACAAGAGAGTGATACAAGTTACCACCAAAGCTGTCACTAATCGGTAGAAATCAAGAAAACCTCTCCGTAGATGATTACAAAGGATGAATCCCAATCAAAACCTTGAATCCCAAGCTAAAATACAAAGAAATCTGAATATTCTCTGAGTTTTGGGGCTTAGGAGCTCTCCAAAACGAAGTTACAGTTCAAAAAGATATTCAATAAATGATCAAAGATCACATCTACGAAGGAAAATCCGAAAACGTAACCGCTGCCAAGCGGACCGCTTGGAGAAGCCAAGCGGAGCGCTTGGCAAGCGAAGCGCTTCAGGCACTCCAAGCGCTTCGCTTGGCTTCTGTGCCAAAGCTCCTGGAATTGAAGCGGAGCGCTTCACTATTCCAGGCGCTTAGCTTGGCTCCTGGGCAGATTTTTGTCTTCAAACTCAATCTTTTTTGGCCCTCGGGTGCCTTGGACTCATCCTTCTATATGCTTATTGACGCTCAAACACTACGAACAAGCCACGGAGATTGGGGAACTTCAACGGGGCCATCTTTTCCATCAAAAAGGCTCGTTTTTAGCTCCAAAAACGCCGTTTCGTACCTAAGTGCCTGAAAATGCAGAAAACACAAAACGTGACACAATTCTACAAACTAACCAAAAAACAAGGCTAAAATATAGCAAAGAAGGTGAAAAGACAAGATGAACGCGTCAAAAATACGTTCATCAAACTCCCCAAACCAAACCTTTGCTTGTCCTCAAGCAACAAACTAACCTAAATGCAACACAAAAGGAGTCTCATCCCAAGTAAGATGAACTAATCTATTGAATCTACCAAATGCTTATAAGAACCCAAATGAGCATGACATGCGAGTTGGTTGAAGTATGCCTCGATTGCGAATATACCATTCTCAAGTGCACTTGGTTAAACAAAGGAAGTCTCTCGTAACATCTTCTACCTGGACTGGTCAGTGACGACACAATGATGCTGTTATCATACTACAATTGCCCCGTGCCTATGGAACCGGGACTTCTTCTGTTCACCAAGTGAGACTTTTTCCTAAAAGAGAGGGCGAACCAATACTGTGGCTCTCATGTCAAATAAGTGGGTTCCCTTAGAAGAATAACACTCGCGCGAAGTCTACCCAGACTCTTCAAGCATGTCGCCGCTTTCAACCACTTCTTGAATAGCAAGACGAGGGGTGGTCATAACAGGCTTGGACAAGGCACACGAAACAAAAGATAGAATTTACAACCGATAACGTCAAAGAACAAAATATTTACATGACACTTGACACTTTAACTAGACTCGTTTGGCTTGCAAACGACCCTTCTTTTGCTTTAGGGCCTATTCTTTATTTTCTTTCTTCCCCTTTTTTTATTTCTATTCGCTTTTTTTTTTTTTTCTTCTTTCTTTTTTCTCTTTCCTTTTTTTTTATATAGGGGGCAAGCAGCAGTACTAATCTGTCAAAACACCTCCCAAACTTATTCGAAAGTATAGGTTGGGAACAAAAACAAAAAGAAAAAGAAAAGGAACTTTACAAACGACTCAAAGACGAAAGACAAGATCAACGAAACAACCCCCTC
>CM051458.1:54945908-54997606 GCA_028274465.1 Plantago ovata
AAATTAAAACATGAAAGAAAAAATAAAAGAAAATAGAATAAGGGTGTGTTTGGGGAGTTACAGTTTTGGAAAATTTGTAACTTTGCCAACTCGAATGTGTGAAATGTAATAACAGGGGTGAACATGAAAACTGATGCACTAACATGAGATCTTAGGAAATTTTCCCTATTCTTAATGTATAATAATGCATCTACTATCCTGGGATGCCTACCGGGCAATGTCTTTTCTTATAATCGTTCGCTCGACTCTTCATGGCTTATATTTTCCACAAACCGGGTACTAGCTAGCTTTTCCCGTTAACTTCCTTTGTTCCTACTTTGTACTTACGTGTTAGTGCAAACATATAAAATGGTCCAACAAAACTAACCCGCATTGCTCACCCACAACATGCATGAAAAGCCTCGTGGCATGCACGGTTAAGATCGATCATGGCTCGTAGAGTTTTTATTGGAGATTCCCTTAGGCCCTTTGGTCCGAAACTCATGAACCCGGTGGTGCGTTAGTCTGGATGACCAATATGTCCAAGAGATCCGAGAGAGACCTACTCGGTATATTGGTACTCACATGGAGATGCACACACACGGTTACTAAGCCTCGGAGGCCCCGGATCGCCCTAGCACGGTGTATAAATATAAAGATATAGAAGTGATTGCGAAGAGCAATGACTATATATTTTCTAAAACTTATACTAGAATTATCATAAATAATGGTAGCCGAGTGGTAAGCTTGTTGGGTTAGCATGGTGTTGGGTAAGGGTGTCGGGGGTTCGAAACCCAGAAGGTGGAGTAGGAGCACTAAATTTTGCGACGCATAGGCCCATGGGTCGCCTCGCTATTTAGCGACCACCCCGTTAGCGACGAGCCATGCGTCGCTAATTAGCTTAGTGACGCATGGGGGGCTGTTTAGTGATGCATGGGAGCGTCATTAAACCCAGTTTTTCTTGTAGTGACGCATGTTGGCGGACTAGTTTGATCATTGTCGTTTAAAAAGAAAAACTAGTTTGATCATTCCACTTTTCTACTAAGGAACTACAGAGTTTCTAAGTAAGAAAAGAACTAATAACACCTACCTTGAATCACATTCGGTGTATGACAAAGGACAAGAAATGTTCTTTTAGCTTGTATTAGCGAAAGAAATATTCTTTAGGGTGGAACTACTTAATCTGGGAGATTAAGGAAAACCCATAGGTTTGTTACAAAGACAGGGAAGCTTTGTGGTTATAAATTCAGATAGATATAGGATTTGTAATGGATTTCAAACTCCTGCGATAGTGAATTTCAGTCCTATTGATGAACGTATTTTTGACGCGTTCATCTTGTCTTTTTCACCTTCTTTTGCTATCTTTTAGCCTTGTTTTTTGGTTAGTTTTGTAGAATTGTGTCACGTTTTGTGTTTTCTGCATTTTCAGGCACTTAGGTACGAAACGGCGTTTTTGGAGCTAAAAACGAGCCTTTTTGATGGAAAAGATGGCCCCGTTGAAGTTCCCCAATCTCCGTGGCTTGTTCGTAAGTGTTTGAGCGTCAATAAGCATATAGAAGGATGAGTCCAAGGCACCCGAGGGCCATGCGAGGGCAAAAAGATTGAGTTTGAAGACAAAAATCTGCCCAGGAGCCAAGCTAAGCGCCTGGAATAGTGAAGCGCTCCGCTTCAAATTCCAGGAGCTTTGGCACAGAAGCCAAGCGAAGCGCTTGGAGTGCCCGAAGCGCTTCGCTTGCCAAGCGCTCCGCTTGGCTTCTCCAAGCGGTCCGCTTGGCAGCGGTTACGTTTTCGGATTTTCCTTCTTAGATCTGATCTTTGATCATTTTTTGAATATCTTTTTGAACTGTAACTTCGTTTTGGAGAGCTCCTAAGCCCCAAAACTCAGAGAATATTCATATTTCTTTGTATTTTAGCTTGGGATTCAAGGTTTTGATTGGGATTCATCCTTTGTAATCATCTACGGAGAGGTTTTCTTTGATTTCTACCGATTAGTGACAGCTTTGGTGGTAACTTGTATCACTCTCTTGTCTTGTAGTTTGATATGATGTATTCCAATTATTATTCATATGAATTGATGTCTATGTTGATGAATATGAGTAGCTAAATCTTTTGTGTTGGTGGTAGAATGTAGAATATGCATGCTATGGGTTATGTTTATGTTTACATGAGATTGTGATTCAATCTTGCTGCAAATCCCTTCATATGATTCTTAGTTGCCTATAAAATATATTCGAATTGAGTATAGTGACAAGCTCTTGGTCAATGAAAGCTATAGGATTGTATGTTAGAGATTTGCAGCATGCTAGATAAATGGTGTTGGTGACAAGCACCTCTAAATTATTGATAGTGATCTTTCATGATGTGTGTCTTAAATTTGCCTAGACGAGTTGCTTAGCAGACTTGATCGAAGGTTCTACGCACTGAACTTGTGAGCATATACGTAACCCATGCATGTGTATTTGATTTCTACCACCAACCGTTTTCCAATCTTGTTTACATAAATCTGATTTCTCGTTGCTATTGTTCAAAGGAAACGATTCTATCAACTTTGAACTCGTTGACTGAAATTGCTTGCAAAAACCCCAAGCAAAGCCACGTTAGGTCCCGAGAGAACGACACTCGGGGACAACTTGCCATTGCACTCTAGTTTGTGTAGTGATAAGTGTTCTTAGGCTTTTAAAACAAATTTAATTGGTGAAAAACGACATCATCAATTTGGCGCCGTTGCCGGGGACTTAACTCCTTTGGTTGGTGTTTTTGTTTTGGTTTTTTCAGCCAACATCTCTTCTTTGTCTCATTTCTGTTTTTGTTTCTTTTTGCTTGAGATACTCACTATTTTGTATTTCAGGTGCGTGCATGCCTACAACCCGAACGGGTGGACCTATTATTGAACTTTTCGTAGACGAGATCGATCGTTTGTTTCAAAGGAGAAGGAGGAATTTGAATCTTGAGTTTGAAGGAGTAGCATCTAGAGCTTCTGCTTCTGGTATTCGGGAAGAGTCTTCTTCTTATCTTTTGGAGCCAATTCTTGAATCGGTTTACTTGGAAGGTGAAATGGCGGAGAGACCTATCCGTACACTTACAAAGCCTACGGTTGGGGCTAGAGGACCGGCAATTGTCCTCAATGATGCCACCAGGAACTTGGAGATCAAGAATCACATGTTCCAACAACTTCCCAAATTCTATGGGATGGCTAATGAGGACGTGATAGGATACTTGAATGAGCTCGAGAACTTTGTTCTCCATCTTGGGCGACCGGGAGCTGGTGTTACGGATGATGATCTCCGCATGAAGGTCTTTTCTATGGGGCTAGGCGATCGTGCAAAGGCTTGGCTCAATACTTTGGAGGCCGGGTCTTTGACGACATGGGATCTATGTTTTGACAAGTTCATGGAGCGTTACTACCCCGCTTCCAAGACAATGGCTATGAAGAGCCAAATTAGCTCCTTCGAGCAGAGGTACGATGAGCCTTTCCACGAGGCCTATGATCGATTCATGGGGTTGCATCATCGATGCCCACATAACGGGTATGATAAAGGTCAGCTTCTCCAATTCTTTTACAATGGTTTACATCCTGAGATTCAATCTCAAGTGGATAGTATTTGTGGAGGTAGTATGGGGGAGTTGCTTCCTTCTCAAGCCCAAGTGAAGCTGGACATGATGTACCGGAATTCACAAAACCGGAATGTGAGGGCTCGTGTGCTCCAAAAGGAGCAAAGAGGTGAGGCCAAGGTAGTAGTGGAACAAAATGTCTTTGATGGGTTCGCCCATGAAGTGAAGCAAGCTTTGAGGCAAAGCGTACCTTCTCCTTCTACGGAAGTTTGTGGTGTGTGCAAGAATTATGGGCACCCGGCTTATTTATGCCGTTCTGAATTTGCTAGAGAGCAATACATCACGAACGATGTCCGACAAGAAGTATATGCTGCTGAGGGAGAGCAAGTAGTTGGAGATGTGAACTACGGGCAAGGTTATGGCAATGTGAGGCCCCAAAACCGTGGACCCCGAGGTGGGTACCAGAATCAAGGCAACCGTGGTTATTTTCATAACTCGGATCAAAATGCCTATGGGCCTAATCAAGATAGAAGTCGCCTCAGCTATGGGAACAATTGGTATGAAGGAGCACCGCCTTCTAATCCTACACCTCCACCTCCGGTTGCTAGTTCGGGACCACAAGGTGGAGGGGTGCTTCCTTCACCTCTTGTCTCTTCACTCAATGATCTGGTTATGAAGACGAATAAATTCATGGAGCATTACTATCGTAATGAGGCTACTAACAATCAACGCTTTGAGAAGCTTGAGGCTAGTAGTAGCAACCTCCATAAGAAGCTACAAGAGCTTATAGATCGAGGGGCGAGTAGAGAGCAAGGGAAGTTTCCCGGAAACACGGAGAAGGCTATGGCCATAACCGTGGTGACTGATTTGCCCGTGGAGATCACGGTTGTGAGAGACAATGCACTAGTTGAGGTGCCAAGTTGCAAGGTAACTGAAACTTGCAAGGTGAGTGAGGAGCTTGAGACTCCTAAGGTAGTTGTGGAAGAGAAAGAGGTCGCACAATCTGATGCGATAGTGGAAGAAGTGAATGAAAACTCATCGTCTGAGGATGAGTTGGTGGATATGGTGGAAGTGCCTATTCAAGAGAGCTTTGATGTGGAAATCGGCTTGGGAAAGAAGGATGGAATAGTGGCAACTCTAGACACGGGAGCGGGTGTGAATGTCATACCTTTGAACGTGTACGAAGAGTCGGGTTTGTCTGGCTTAAGACCAATGAAATGCATGGTGCAATTGGCGGATGGGTCTATGAAGAAGCCATTGGGTGTGATAGAGAATCTAGTGGTAAGAGTCGCCGGTGTAGAGGTCAATACGAACTTCATCGTCATGCCTACATCCTCCGCAAAGCTCAAGGATGTGGTTCTTTTGGGTAGAGCCTTCATCAACAATGTACATATGGTGATAGACATGTACCGTCGTACATGTAGCTTCGAGGTAAATGGCAAGCAACATACGTTGCGAGCCATAGTTAATTCATGTGCTTATGTTGATACTAACGAACTTGTAGGATTTTTTGGTCCTCTTTATGTTCGTCAAGATGTGCAGGGACTTAGTGCTTTGAAGAGCACTTGGACGGGGAAGTTTAGTACCCGATGCAAAATTGATCCCGCATGAGCTAAGATGAGTTGAGTCAACGACTTCTAAACAAAGGCGCTTCTCGGGAGGCAACCCGAGGTTGTAGGTAATTGCATGTAGATTAGAAGCACGTTTAAATTTTGTTTCGTTGTTTAGACAAGTTTTTTGGGGTGAAAATTTAGCAAAAGTTGAAAAAAAATAGATTTGGGAGCTTCAGGTCCCAAGCGAACCGCTTGGACAGCCCAAGCGGTCCGCTTGGATTTCCAGTAAGAATCCCATTCTTACTGGAAATCCAAGCGAAGCGCTTGGCTCGCCCAAGCGGTCCGCTTGAATTTCCAGTAGGAATGAGAATTCCTACTGGAAATCCAAGTGGAGCGCTTGGGAGTGCCCAAGCGGACCGCTTGCCAAGCGCTTCGCTTGGGACACCCAAGCGCTTCGCTTGGCTTTCTTTAAGGAAGCAAGCGGGGCACTTGAGATTCAAAGCCTCCCACTTCGTTTTTCTTCCTCCTTTGCCGATTTTGCACCCCAAAAATCTCAATCTCTCTCAATTCTCCACCAATTCTTGCAATCTTGTGCATTTTACAAAGCCCATCACCTCCTCTATCATTTAAACCGATCAAATTTCACGTTTGAAGCATCCATAACAAGGAATCAAAGGTACCTCTCATGAACCCTAACTTTCTTGAATTTGGGATTTTATCTTAATTAGCTTCAATTGTGTTATGCATTGGTGAATTAGAGTTTGATAATGATTATTGAGCATGTTTCTTACTAGATGTGATGTCTAAATTCGAATTTTGCTCCTCTTGATTTATGATGAACTCTAGTGATTCGAATTTTTGCTATGTAATTGTTTGATGATTGTTAGCCTTGAATTTGAGTTATGTTATGATTCGAATTTTTGCTATGTAATTGTTTGATGATTATTAGCCTTGAATTTGAGTTATGTTATGATTATGGTGATGTTGTGATTGCATGAGAATGTGTTGGATTGGTTGGGTAATTTAATTGGAGAGTTTGTTTGCTTGGTTTAGATTCGTACGGATTTATCGTAACGAAGTGTTAAAGCTTCTCGATTTGTTCATATGAACTTTAGCAAGCTTTCAAACTCACCATGAGGTTACTTGAGTGAGTTTTGACGTCTAAGAGTCGACTTGTTGCGTTATGACTCGTTTTAAACGAAGAACGTATACTTGTCTTAGAGTAGAAGTAGATTGTTGGTAGTAGTATAAGAGTCTAAGTCTCATTGTCTCTTGAAGTTATCTAACAAGATTCTTCTAGGTACAATGGCATCAAGAAGATCCAAGAGGTCAAGGGGAGAAGGGACCTCGAGTGCCCAACAAACGGCCACACCCGGCGAGTATCGCCAATCGGGGAGGGCAAGGCAATTCGAAGCGAATTTCCATGCCCACAAGCACACATACATTTCCGAGAGGAGCATTCGCTTCACGGCTGGGGAGAGCGCGTTGGATGGCGCCAGAGAGCTCAACAAGCTCATTACTGAGCGAGGCTGGAAGTACTATGGCGAGGTCATGCCAAATTGGGACCAAGCGGTAGTGGAGGATTTCTACATTGCCTTCACGGACTACAATGAGCGGACCGGTGAGGTCCCCGTCCGCGGTGTTGGGGTCGAGTTTACCCCTTTGAGCATCACTAGCTTCATCATGCGGTTGGATAGGCCACTGACGCGGGATCCAAACCGCCGGCCTGAAATCCACGAGAGATTTGATCCCGCGGAGCTCTATGTCTACGACAGGGAGTCTGATCACTACCCCATGGAGGTACTGAATGGCATTACCGTGGATGATTATGAATTGCCTGAGGAGCCACCCCGGATTTTGCGCCACAACGATCTCACCTTCGAGGCAAGGATGATGTTGAAGTTCGTTCAAGCTAATCTGATCCCTAGCACTCATGATTCCGAGGTTCAGTCCTATTACGGAGTCCTAGTCCATGCTCTCTTGCATGATTTGCCTCTCACTCCTGGCGTCGTCATCTTCGAGGAATTCAAGCGCCGCCGTAATTCCAACCGGAAGCTTGCCTTTGGTAACTTGATCACGGCCATGTGCAAGGAGGCCGGAGTTCCCGACCTCGTGCTGGACAAAAAGCCGAAGAAGTCCATCAACATTGATACGTACAATGAGATGCACGGGGCTTGGTGCACTCAGCAAGGAGAGCCTATGCCACCGAGGGTTACGCGCCATGTGACACCTCCTCCACCTCCGCCTACGGCCGGAAAAGGAAGCTTCGACTTCTCGGGGTTCAACCAGATCTTGGTCGATCAGTTTGGTAGCTTCCAAACCACCATGTTGGAGGCTCAGACGACCCAATTCCGGGGATTTGAGGAGCGCGAAGTCAAGAGGTGGGAGGACTTCCGTGTGATGGAGGAGCAGCGTTGGGATGATTACCAGGGGCGTGTAGATCAGCGTTGGGAGGCCGCTCGAGCAGAGGACACTAGGCGTTGGAGAGCCCACCAGGAGGAGACGATGAACCGCTATGATGCCTTAGCTCGCCGGATTCCGGGGTACCCCTTCCATGATCAGACCGGTGGTAGTGGGAGTGACTTTCCTAACACCCCCTACGACCCCTAGAGACACCAGCCGACAGGGGCCACATTTATCGGTAGTATTTGTATATTATCGTTATTTTGGCTCGTTTACTATTGTTGGTTGAAACTCTTTTAATTCGATTTGGTTGTATGATGCTATGACTTTTGACTCTTGTACTCTTTATTTGCTTTTGTAGTTGTGGCCTGTGTGCCTTTTGTCGTGATTAGTTTAGTTTAGTTCTTGTCTTGGTGCCTTAGGTGATTAAGAGAGGAAAAAACATCGAAAATCTGGAAACAGGGCCAAGCGAAGCGCCTGGAAGGGCCAAGCGGTCCGCTTCAAATTCCAGGAAGTTTTGCAACTTCCTGGAAATTCAAGCGGAGCGCCTGGAGACTTCCAAGCGCTCCGCTTGGACCCTGAACCCGGATTTTCCTCGTTTTTCCATTCTTCTCACCTTTGCGCACCCGTTTTCACTTGTTTCTTGAGTCCTTTCAGGTACTACTCATATATAGGAGATTGGACACGAACCTTTATCTTAGGGAAGTGTACTTTCAATCCAATTTTTTTCCTTTTCTTTCAACTTTTCTTTGCTCGAGGACGAGCAAAAGTTTAGGTTTGGGGAGGGGGTATTGGATTTTCAGTACTATATGCTTGTGTGGTTCGTACATGCCTGATTTTACTCAAGTTCATGTGATTTGTCGTGTTTTTATTCAAATTTTTGCATGCATATCATCCCTAGATTAGTTGTTGCACGTTGTTGTGTGTGGAGTTTATTGCCAAGTCTTTTGAACTTTTTTATTGAGTAGACTAAGTGTTTATGACCATTGATCATATGTTGCATCACTTTGCAAGTAGTTTGAGGCTTGTCTCGCTTGGTTTGTCACATTCGCTTGTGCACTAGTTAAGCTTAGTAGTCTCGACATCACCTTGAGTGGTGTTTCTTCTGCTGCGGTTCACGATGGCCTTATGAAATGATGCATGTTACAGTCTATGGTTGTAACCCGTGTAATTATGTACGTAAGAGGCGACAAGTTCTTCACCTCGATTAGAGATTGCCAAATGCCTAGGAAGGAGGTAGTGTGAGGTGTGCGATTCCTTGTATTAAACCTATTCTATCGAATAGGTTTGGGGAGGGGGTTGTTTCGTTGATCTTGTCTTTCGTCTTTGAGTCGTTGTAAAGTTCCTTTTTCTTTTTCTTTTTGTTTTGTGTCCCAACCTATACTTTCGAATAAGTTTGGGGAGGTGTTTTGACACTTAGTACTGCTGCTTGCCCCTATATAAAAAAAAGGAAAGAGAAAAAAGAAAAGAAGAAAAAAAAAAAAAGAGAAAAGAAAATAAAAAAAGGGGAAGAAAGAAAATAAAGAATAAGGCCCTAAAGCAAAAGAAGGGTCGTTGCAAGCCAAAAGCAGTCTAGTAAAGTGTCAAGTGTCATGTAAATATTTTGTTCTTGTGAAGTTATCGAGTTGTAAATTCTATCTTTTGTTTCGTGTCGCCTTTGTCCAAGGCCTGTTCTTGACCACCCTCGTCTTGCTATTCAAGAAGTGGTTGAAAGAGGCTCATGCTTGAGAGTCTGGGTAGAATAGGGGAGTGTTATCTTTCTAAGGGAACCCTCCTTCATTTGATGAGAGCCAGTATTGGTTCGCCCTCTCTTGAGGAAAAGTCTCACTTGGTGAACAGAAGTAAGTCCTCGGTTTCATAGGCACGGGGCAATTGTAGTATGATAACATGCATCATTGTGTCGTCACTGACCAGGTCCAGGTAGAAGATGTTACGAGAGACTCCTTTGTTTAACCAAGTGCACTTGAGAATGTGTATATTCGCAATCGAGGCATACTTCAACCAACTCGCATGTCATGCTCATTTGGTCTTGTTCATAAGCATTTGGTAGATTCAATAGATTAGTTCATCTTACTTGGGATGAGACTCCTTTTGTGTTGCATTTAGGTTAGTTTGTTGCTTGAGGACAAGCAAAGGTTTGGTTTGGGGAGTTTGATGAACGTATTTTTGACGCGTTCATCTTGTCTTTTTCACCTTCTTTTGCTATCTTTTAGCCTTGTTTTTTGGTTAGTTTTGTAGAATTGTGTCACGTTTTGTGTTTTCTGCATTTTCAGGCACTTAGGTACGAAACGGCGTTTTTGGAGCTAAAAACGAGCCTTTTTGATGGAAAAGATGGCCCCGTTGAAGTTCCCCAATCTCCGTGGCTTGTTCGTAAGTGTTTGAGCGTCAATAAGCATATAGAAGGATGAGTCCAAGGCACCCGAGGGCCATGCGAGGGCAAAAAGATTGAGTTTGAAGACAAAAATCTGCCCAGGAGCCAAGCTAAGCGCCTGGAATAGTGAAGCGCTCCGCTTCAAATTCCAGGAGCTTTGGCACAGAAGCCAAGCGAAGCGCTTGGAGTGCCTGAAGCGCTTCGCTTGCCAAGCGCTCCGCTTGGCTTCTCCAAGCGGTCCGCTTGGCAGCGGTTACGTTTTCGGATTTTCCTTCGTAGATGTGATCTTTGATCATTTATTGAATATCTTTTTGAACTGTAACTTCGTTTTGGAGAGCTCCTAAGCCCCAAAACTCAGAGAATATTCAGATTTCTTTGTATTTTAGCTTGGGATTCAAGGTTTTGATTGGGATTCATCCTTTGTAATCATCTACGGAGAGGTTTTCTTTGATTTCTACCGATTAGTGACAGCTTTGGTGGTAACTTGTATCACTCTCTTGTCTTGTAGTTTGATATGATGTATTCCAATTATTATTCATATGAATTGATGTCTATGTTGATGAATATGAGTAGCTAAATCTTTTGTGTTGGTTGTAGAATGTAGAATATGCATGCTATGGGTTATGTTTATGTTTACATGAGATTGTGATTCAATCTTGCTGCAAATCCCTTCATATGATTCTTAGTTGCCTATAAAATATATTCGAATTGAGTATAGTGACAAGCTCTTGGTCAATGAAAGCTATAGAATTGTATGTTAGAGATTTGCAGCATGCTAGATAAATGGTGTTGGTGACAAGCACCTCTAAATTATTGATAGTGATCTTTCATGATGTGTGTCTTAAATTTGCCTAGACGAGTTGCTTAGCAGACTTGATCGAAGGTTCTACGCACTGAACTTGTGAGCATATACGTAACCCATGCATGTGTATTTGATTTCTACCACCAACCGTTTTCCAATCTTGTTTACATAAATCTGATTTCTCGTTGCTATTGTTCAAAGGAAACGATTCTATCAACTTTGAACTCGTTGACTGAAATTGCTTGCAAAAACCCCAAGCAAAGCCACGTTAGGTCCCGAGAGAACGACACTCGGGGACAACTTGCCATTGCACTCTAGTTTGTGTAGTGATAAGTGTTCTTAGGCTTTTAAAACAAATTTAATTGGTGAAAAATGACATCATCACCTATCGTAAAGGACAAGTGGATAAAGTTGAAGGATTATGCCATCTTCATATACCAGTATAAACTGGTGTTATTTGGAACGAAAGATAGATTTTCATTCCTATGACTTTAAAGCTCGAACATCACAATACAAAAGAAGCAAACAGCTCAAACAGACAAAATTGTTCCTATCTACTTACCTGAGTCTAAGGATAACCTTAAATTGGATTACAAAATTGCTTGAGTTTCTTATCTTTTATACATCGACCAAAATTTCGAAACACACAATCTCTCAACATGCTGCTCAGATCAAACTTGACATCCTGAAAGATGTATTTGTTCCTTGTTATCCAGATGCTATATACAACTTCAGTGACAAGTACTTTGGATACTCTGTGTCTGGGACTTTTCCCCTTCGAGTTCGTGCAGATCAATTGTATATTTTCGTCCCAGGACCCAACCGTACCAGCTATACCAAACCAACGAAACACTTTCCTCCAAACTGTTTGAATATTAGGGAAAGAGAAGATTAAATTATTTAAATCCTCATGCCCCTACTTACAGAAGATGTGGAGAGGATCAATTGTTGTATCAAATCGCATCATTCAATCCTTAGTAGCTAGCCATTTTCTTAAAGCCATCCAGAAACAAAATATGGTTTTAGGAGCAGCTCTATTGTTAAGCATCAGCTCCCTCCACTCTACAGGATCCACTGTAGGCCGCACCATGTTATAAGCCGCATTGGCATCAAAGGTAGAGCTCGACATCAACACATTCTAGTTACCATTTCTTCCAACCACTTCCCTGCATTTTAGAACTCTTCTAACCAAGAAAGACGCCTGAACAGGGAATGGCATAGTTTGAATCTGGTTGTCTTTATTATAGTAGGGGAGTGCAACCATTTGATCCATAATTTTTCTTTCTTCTTGGTTATGGCCCAGGGTAACTTAAAGAAAGCCACTTTATTGCTCGTGGGAAGATGAACTAAGCTTAAACAACTAAGCTTAAACCCCCATCACATTTCGATCTACACAGACTGTCCCATGCTACCGGCGATTTTATGCTCTCACCAGCTTCACCAGTTCATAAGAACCTTCTGCATATCTCTTCTATTGCACTCATTACTTTCTTGGGGAACCAAAATATCCTACTCCAATAGTGTTGTATGGCATAGAGTACACTATTTATGAGTTGCAATCTACCTCCATAGCTTAGAAGTCTTGAAGTCCAATGGGTTATCTTACAAATCATCTTTTCTTGAAGGGGCTGGAACTGAGTTATAGATAATCTCTTGCCATTTGAAGGCACACCAAGATACGTAAATGGTAGTTGCCCTTCTTGCAAACAACTCAATTCCAGGATGTTGCCTTTAACTCCATGACTGACTCCACTGAAATATATTTCATTTCACTTTTCCTACAGTTTGCTATCAGCCCAGAACTTTTGCTGAATTTTCCAAACATCTCCAGCAATGCTTAAGTAGACTTCAGGTCTCCCTTACAGAAAAAGAGGAGATCATCAGCAAATACCAAGTGGGTTATGCCCAGCAATTGACATTTGGGATGAAATCTAAATTGCTTGTTCCCCTTTAAACCTTTCATCAACCGACTTAGGTACTCCATACAAATCACAAATAAGAATGGAGATATAGAATCTCCCTGGCGCAACCCCTTGCCTCCATTGAATGGTTCAGTCAGAATACCATTCAAACACATTTGGTAACTCACTGTGGTGAGCCCAACCATAAACTGGTGTTATTTACTCATTGCACTTTACATTTCCGCAAGGAAATTGTCTATATGTGCATAATTTATTATTGCTTTCCGAATAGATTTATAATCACTTAAGAAAGTCTTCCGGTCTTAGAAAGTCAAGTACCATAAAGCTATCAGATCCCTAAGAAATTTGTTATACTTAAAAAAAGTTTTAAAATACTATTCATCCCCTCAAGTCTATTAACTTTGTTGTCTAAGGGACCAACCGCAATTCTCTTCCAAACTCAATGTAAGAGCAAGAACGGTTGAAACTAATTTTTAATGGTTGCCTCTCTATCAATTAGAATATATGGTAACCATTGTTAGATCCTTCTTAAACATCTCGTATCCGAATGATCGTAATCATTACTTCCAAATCAATGCATAATCGATCGATTAAAGATGATGATTGAAATGTGTTTATGAGTGTACATATATGAAGAGAAAAGAATATTTGACTCCATGTCATGATGTGTGGATCTTACTTCACCCCTATGTATGTATATTTATAGTTGATTACAACTTACTAATTAAATATCATTCAGCAAGCTTGACACCCATGCATTCCAATCTTCTTCAGAATCCTCGTTATTCGTACGAAAACCCTGCCAATATAGAAAACCATGATATGACATAATTGATTTTCTTTGATAAGAAATATTATTATGAAGTATTATCATTGTCCCATAACATATGTACTATTTGGATTTTAGTGTCCATCTACTAAATTTAGTCCTAAATTATGCCAATAAATAATGTAGAGAAGTATGTTATAAAATTACATTTCTTGGACTCCAAAATGTACATTTTTTGAAAAATTTATGAACCAAAATAGTTTAGGAGTAATGATGCATGGCCAAGCGTGAACACATATTGAAACATGGCTATGGGATAATTTTACATAGTGAACATTAATGAAAGATAACACTCTTTTTATGAATACTAACCTGCTCAGATAAAACATGCTGACCATCACACGTTTCAGCCAGGACTTCGTTAACAAACTCAGGGGAGAAATCATGAAATTGAAGCCCTTGGTTTGCTGAATCTACCATATTTTCATTGGATATTTCATCTGAATTATTATTCTCTAAAATCACTCCATCCCGTCGCATATCCAAAACACGTGGCATGGAGACTATAAATCCATTCACGTTTTGGTCACTATAGGCAACATGAGTTGAAGCAACTACGCCTTGTGCCATGTTGGAATCACTAGGCAATGGTGTTGAATTATTCATGTCCTTAACAATTTCTTCATGAACCACATGATCGTTCACTTCACTTGGTATTAATGGCTGAGAACTCCTTGTGATACTTGATAGCAATCCATGTGACCTCAATCTGAACTTGGGAGGCCTTGGAATTACTAAAGGAGGTGCATCACGTTCTTCAGGATGTTGCCAACCCAAACGACACCTCTGTGTTTAAATAGAAATATTTTTAATTAATACAAGACTATAAATGATATATGATTACATAATAGTAAATAAAAAGAATTAGATGTAGTCCAAACCTGTAGATGGCTAGAAACTTGCACAGTTGTCAAACCGGGAACGTTCATTAATCGCACAATTTCCCTTGGATAACAACCTTTCTCATGTAGAATAAGGATAATATATCAGATATGAAATGATATTAGTAACAGGGAGCATAAATATGCATATTCAGTTTAAAATTATATTCTTAGCTTGTAAGTTTTAAGAATTGCATGAGTGTAAGTCATACATAAGGTTATGTATCATTTTTATCTTCAAGGTCTATGAATTTCTCTTCCAAGTTCTATATACTCAGTTTAGGTATTAATTTCTACCAAGAGTAAGAATGTTCAGACAAGTCCCAACTATAACAAAATAAACGGAAAATATAAATACCAACTTATGCAGCATAAATGATCTTAAGAGATGCAAACCATAAGAAATTTTAGAGAATTTCTGAATTTGAATAGATCACTAAAAAAATAAAAATTTACTAATAAAGTTAGAGTGATATTTAACATTAATATTCAAGAAAAACGTACTTGCTTCACCGAGTTCCTTGATAGCAGCAACAAATTTTCGATGAAGTGGTAGTGTCCAGGAAGTGCACATTCTTGACCTTTTGTGCTTATTGTTATAGGAAGCAACAATGCTGGTTTTGGTAGTATCGTTATCCTCAACTATAATACCTGTTACACGTCTTTTCCTATTCGTGCATATTGGGATGTCTTCGTTTAGTATGTTTTGACCCAAATTGTCCCCTCCTACTGTGCCACTTGTATTGTTTCCGGTATTGAGTTGTTCACACCTTAAACACTCATCTTTATATTTTCTCACCTTATCACTGAAAGTATATTGCCATATATACCTCAAGAGACCCATGGTAGCTGGTTTCTCGATGAAAAGGAATGCTCCATCTTCTATCGCACTCTTTGCAAGTGTAGGATTAGCTTCAGCTGACATCACTACATTTTGAATATACATTGAAAGAAAATGTTAGCAGGTTTGTAATTACATAGAACATAGTTTACATAAATTAATAAACCTTACCCAACCTTTTAAAATGCTACCATTGGAGTTAAAAAGTAAGTCTTGTAACTCACCTTGTTTTTTATTATTTACTACTTCAATTTCTATAAACACCCCCATAAACCATAAAAAAAAAAAAAATTCTTATTATATTACCTAAAAAATATACTTATAAATATCACTTGTTTCTTACATACCTATGAACATTTAATTCTTCTGATCACCTTTAAAACGTATCTACAAACTCTTAACTCTATAAAACATAAATCAATACTAAACACTAAAAAACAACTACTCAACTATAACTTCGTCACTATTTATCGAAATATTCACCGAAACACTCTTTTACAACTTACATATCCTTAAATACATGACAAATATTCAGTCCTCATTTATTTCATGTTAAGGTTATTTACATCACTTATGTTCTAAAATAATTCTTTATTTGCAACACATTTTTAGTAGCTTCAAATTTAATTTTTATACTTTGCATTTGCTAACGTGACATTTCTTTTCTTTCTTTTTAACAATAATCAGATTAGAAATTCCAATATCTAACTGGTATCGCACAATTATGTTAATGCGTGCTCATGTTAGAGAAAATAAGCACATATCAAATCTTCATAATTTGCAACACATTTATTTCCAGTTGAGAAGTAGAATTAATTAGAAAGTTGTATACCTCTTTGCTACATAAATGTACTATATGTCACTTTATTTATCTTCTAGAAACTTCAAGACAACAAAAATTATAATTACCACAAAACTTGAATGGGCAGCATTGGGTACATCATGTGTGTGTTATGTAAAAGGAAAAAAAAAAAAAAAAACCAGTTTACAATTGACAATTCAATTGATCCCGTATATATGAGAAGTCACATTAATTAGGATAATTTTGTCTAAGTCTTTCTCATTTTTCAGAAATGTACCGTCCATTTATGTTCAAATGGCAAAGTGACAATTACCATATATGAACTATGGGTCCATTTTTTTAGGGGTATCTTAGCGTTCCTATAACAAAATAGGTCATGTTAGATCAACAGTAACATTTGAGACCACGAATTTGACTTTTGAAAAACTAAGACAGTATTGCAAAATCAGATTTTCAGAGAGCCAAACAGGTCTTAGTTGAATTTTTAAAATGAAAAAAATTAAAAAAATCGAATTTTTTAATAAAAATAATAAAATAATAGTATTTATTGCAAAAAAGAAAAATTAAATTACAAAAATAGAACTAAAAAATAGAATAGAATTTTAAAAAAATAACAAATGTACAAATTAAAAAAAATTAAAACGAAGTTTAGAGCTCAACACCTCCGACTAGATGGGAATTGACACCTGTGATCTCATCGGAGTTGTAAAGCTCCGAACTAATCAGAGTTGTTAATGCTTCGACAACAGATGAAAGGAGAAGGAAAGAAAAAAAAAATTATTTTTCATTTTGCATTTAAAAAAAATCACTTTTTTTTGGTGTTAAGGCTTGTTTGGTTTGTCAAGTTTAGGCTAATGGCAATCACTTAGTGGTGTTTTCTGTACTGCGGTTCACGAAGGCCTTTATAATAGGATGATGCATGTTAGGGTCTTATGGTTGTTTTCCCGAGTAATTATGTACTTAAGAGGCAACAAGTCTTCACCATGCTTTGAGATTGCTAAATGCCTAGGAAGGAGTTAGTGTGAGGTTGTGTGATCCTTTGTTTATAACCTATTCTTCCGAATAGGTTTGGGGAGGGGGTTACACCATCATAGACTTGTTTCTGTTTTTCATTTTTCGTATCGTGAGTTTATTTTTCCTTTTTCGTGAATTTTGTACTCCAACCTATTCTCTCGAATAGGTTTGGGGAAGTCGTGTGAGTCATTTTTGTTTCTCTTTTGTTATGCTACTGCTGGCCAAAAAATCGAAAAAAAAGAAAGAAAAAATTCCAGAAAAAAAAAGAGAAAAAGAAAAAGAAAAAAAGAATCTGGAAAGAAAAAAAAAAAAAGACCCCAAAAAAGCAAAGAAGGGTCCAAAAAAGAAAGCCAAATAGCAGTTAGCAAAGTGTTGAGTCTTTTCCATTTTTTGTAATGTTCGTAATCGTGTTTTTTTTTTTTTTTTGTCTTGAGTGTCATCTGTTCTAGACCACCCTCGTCCTGCCATTCAGGAAGTGGTGAATAGTTTAAGACTTTACCTGAGAGATGGGTAGAATAGGGGAGCGTTATCTTTTATAGGGAACCCTCCTTCGTTTGATGAGAGCCAGTACTGGTTCGACCTCTTTTGAGGAAAAGTCTTAACATGGTGGAACAGCAGTAAGTCCTCAGTTTCATAGGCACGGGGCAACCATTCGTATCTTAGCATGCTTCATTACGTCGTCACTGACTAGGTCCAGGTAGAGAATGTTACGAGAGACTATCTTGTCTTGACATAAGTGCTTATGTGGATGTGTATAAGTCAATCGAGGTATTCTTCAACCTATATTCATGCTTTGATTTATATGGTTTTTGTTCATATGTTATTTGATAGATTCAGTAGGTTAGTTCATTATATTTGGCATGAGACTCCATTTTGTGTCTTGCATGTTTTTTGTATTAGAGTCTAGCTTAGTTGCTTGAGGACAAGCAAAGGTTCGGTTTGGGGAGTTTGATGAATGTGTATTTTACACTTTCATTCGAGTCTTTTTCACCTATTTTAGCTATCCTCTACGCTAATTTAGCTATATTTTAATGCATTTTATTAGAATAGTGTCACGTTTCCCTTTAGATTTTATTTTACAGGTTTTGGTTGAAATTCGAAGATTTCCGGGCAATTATATTGAAGTTGACAAGGAATTGGTGTTCCAGAAGCCTATTTGGAGTATCTGAAGGTTTCCGGATAGGATTTGAAGTCTAGGGGCCGAATCTGGAGGTTAGAAGGCTACTAGAAGTCAGAAACCGAGTCCGAAAAGGGGAAGAAATCTAAAAACGCGTCGAAAACGCGGAATTCCGCGAAAAACTCTCTGGGGCGAACAGCCCCTCACCGGGCGAACCGCCCGGTGTGTGGGGCGAACCGCCCCACAGTATTTCGGGGCCTATATATAGTTGCTCAGTTTTCTCCGAAAATCATATCTTTCCAGACCTACTTTCTCACCTCTCTCTATAGTTTTAGGTAGGAACTTCCCGGGGCCTGTCCTGGGAGTTCTGTAGCTTAGGGGATACTTTTTCGTAGAAGTTTGGAGCTCGTAGGACCGCAATCATCCGGAGATTGACAACCTTCGGTAACTTTGTATCTTACAGTTTTATTCTACTTGTTTTATTATATTCTTTCAACATGTTTTCTTCTATGAGTAGCTAAACTTATCGTTGGTGGTAGTATGTGAATTCTTAGCGAAGGGAAGATAATCATGCTAATGGCTATATCGCGCATTATACTCCGTGTCATTGCTTTATTTCGTTGATCAGTTGTAACCAAAATTCTCGTATGTTGTATTGATTATTATGCACAATTGGACACTTGTCGACCATCAGACCAATTATCTTCGTAGTTTTGAGTAATTACTGAACACATTAGGACAATCATCAGACCAATTATCTTCGTAGTGTTGAATAATTACGGAGCACATTAGGACAATCGTGATTGACTTGTCAGACCAATTATCTTCGTAGTGCTTAATATTTGCAACAGGACACTAGATTGATTCAAAGATCTCTATGCAAGACCGAGGAATTTATGCATGATTATCGACCCGTTATGTTAAGAAGGACCATACTATCACCAATCTCCCTTATCTGCTAGAAACCCCCTATTGCTATCTGTCTGCTGTTTTTATATTCTCTTTTTAAATAGATAAAGCTAGTTATAGTCCTGAGAGAACGACACTCGAGTCATTCTACTACTACACTACGGTTTTCGTTGTAGTTGTGGATTGCCTTTGGCTAAATAACAAATTTATTTGCTGAATCGAGACCTGACAAATCTCCGTTCATCACGCGCGAGATGGAGTAGGGGAAGGAGTTCGACTCCTTCCTCTATTAGAAGTCCAAGGGATAAGTTAGATTTTCCTGATTGAGTTCTAACTTGATTGGGAATGAATCTAGACTTGAATTGGTTTAGTAGTGCGATAAGAATTAGATTCTTATTCCTTTATGAAGTCTAATTGATTATTCATTAGGCTTCTATTGACTACTATATATAGTAGACTATTAGAGAGCTTTTGAGATACAGTTCAGTACACAAACATATAGTTTGTCTACCAGTTTTCCTAGAGAAAATAAGAGCTCTCCCCTACCTCTCCCTAGCCCCACGCGCGCGCCACCCCTCACCGGAGGAAAACCGCCGCCCCATCTTCTTGGCCACACAAAGAATATCCTAACATTCTTTCTGATAAGCTGTTCATCCGTGGATACAAAGGTTGAGGTTCAAGGAGCTGGAAACTGACTTTTATTGTCTTGCAGATAATCAAAGTATTGCAGATATCTTCGACTTTGACGAAGGAGAAGATTCACCGGATTATTACGAAGACTTGGATGTTGTGCTTGCTTTAGGAGTATTGTAAGTCTTCTAATTGATGTTATTAAATATATACGGCATATACATAATCAATTAACCTGCATGTTAAGAAATTTTTTGAAATTCCGCTGTGTACCCTAGGTGTAACTCTGACCGTATTTTCTTACAATGGCAAACGAGGACGTGATTGGGTTCTTGAACGAGCTCGAGAATTTTGTTCTCCATCTTGGGCGACCAGGGGCTGGTGTTACGGATGATGATCTCCGTATGAAGGTCTTTTCTATGGGTCTAGGTGATCGAGCAAAGGCTTGGCTCAATTCTTTGGAGGCCGGGTCTTTGACGACGTGGAATCTCTGTTTTGACAAGTTCATGGATCGGTATTATCCCGCTTCCAAGACTATGGATATGAAGAGACAAATCAACACTTTTGAGCATAAGTATGATGAAGCCTTCCATGAGGCTTATGATCGGTTTAAGGGGTTGCAATATCGGTGCCCACATCACGGCTTCGATAGAGGTCAGCTCATCCAATTCTTCTATAATGGTTTGCATCCTTGAGTTCAAGCACAAGTGGATAGCATTTGTGGAGGAAGCATGGGAGAGTTGTTTCCGAGTCAAGCTCAAGCTAAGTTGGATATAATGTACCGGAATTCTCAGAACCGGAATATAAGAGCCAAGATTCTTTCAAAAGAACCTAGAGAAGAACCCATTGCGGCTTTTGAAGAGAAAGTGGGTCCTGGTGATGACTATGAGCAAGGATTCGCCAATCAACGTCAACATGCTGAGGTCAACTATGGGGTACCCGGATATGCTCCATCGTCTTTGGTCGCCATGGTGCAAAGCTTGGTAGAAAAGACCGACAAGTTTATGGAATCTTATTACATGAATCAGGCTATGAACGAGAAGCGGTTTGAGAACTTGGAGGCTAGTACTTCTTCTCTTAACAGGAAGTTGCAAGAGCTCATTGATAGAGGAGCTAGTCGTGAGCAAGAGAAGCTTTTGGGTAATACCGAGAGAGCTATGGCATCACGGTGGTGACTGATATTCCAGTTGAGCTCACGGTCACAAGAGAAGGAGCACGAGTAGAGGTTCCAAGTAGCAAGAAAATCTTTGAGCCTTGCGTTGCTAACGAGGAGCCTAAGTCCTCTATGGTTGAGGAAGAAGCTTCACATATTGAAGAAGAAAGATCATCGTCTGAGGATGAGATGGTGGAAGTACCCGCACTTGAGAGCTTCGATGTGGAAATCGGTCTTGGCACGAAGGATGGTATATTGGCTACATTGGACACGGGAGCTGGAGTCAATGTCTTGCCGATGAATGTGTATGAAGAATCACTGGTTTGAAGCCAATGAAAGCTATGGTTCAACTTGCAGATGGGTCTATGAGGAGACCTTTGGGAGTTCTCGAGGACTTGGTTGTTAGAGTTGCCGGTGTTGAGGTGAAGACGAGCTCCATAGTTATGCCGACTTCGGAAGCCAATCTTAAGGATGTGGTCCTGTTAGGGAGAGCCTTCATCAATAAGGTGCACATGGTGATTGACATGTACCGTCGTACATGTAGTTTTGAGGTAGATGGCAAGCAACACATGTTGCGAGCCATTGTTAATTCATGTGTTGATAAGACTTGCACTAACAAACTTATAGGATACTTTGGTCATCTATTCCTTCGTTCAAATGTGCAGGGATTTCACCGATTAAAGAGGGCATTGATGGGGAAGTCTAGTACCCAATATGAATTCAACCCCAATTGAGCCTTGAAGAGTCGAGCCAACGACATGTAAGCAAAGGCGCTTCTCGGGAGGCAACCTGAGGTGGTAAAGTGTTTTGCATTTAGTTAGTTTTCTTGCTTTTTCATTAGTTTGCACTTGTCTTGGTCCATGGGTTAGAATTAAAAGTGAAAAAATGATGAATTTTGGTGTTCAGGTCAAGTGGACCGCTTGGGAACACCAAGCCCTTTGCTTGGAAATTCAGTGATTTTTGCAAAACCACTGAAAATCCAAGCGGAGCGCTTGTCACAAGCGGTCCGCTTGGATCCTTCCAAGCGGCCCGCTTGGAATTCCAGTGGATTTTCAAAATCCACTGGAATCCCAAGCGAAGCGTTTGGCTGGATCCAAGAGAACCGCTTGGCAAGCGCTCCGCTTGGATCCCTCCAAGCGGTTCGCTTGGCTCCCAACCCCGATATTCAACATTTTCTCACCTTTTCTTCCACCTTTGGATTCCCGTTTTCACTTGTTTCTTGAGTTCTTTCAGATACTACTCAATTATAGGAATTGGACACGAACCTTTATCTCAGGGAAGTGTACTTTCAATCCAATTTTTCCTTTCTAATCAACTTTTCTTTGCTCGAGGACGAGCAAAAGTTTAGGTTTGGGGAGGGGTCATTGGATTTTCAGTACTATGTGCTTATTTAGTTCGTGTATGCCTGTTATTAACTCAAGTTCTTGTGATTTGTCGAGTTTTTAAATTTTTTGCATGCATATCATCCTTAGATTAGTTGTTGCACGCTGTTGTGTGGAGTCTATTGCCAAGTTTTTTTGAACTTTTTTATTGAGTAGACTAAGTGTTTATGACCATTGATCATATGTTGGATCGCTTTGCAAGTAGTTTGAGGCTTGTCTCGCTTGGTTTGTCACATGCACATGTGCACTAGTTAAGCTTAGTAGTCTCGACACCACCTCGAGTGGTGTTTCTTCTACTGCGGTTCACGATGGCCTTATAAAATGATGCATGTTAGAATCTATGGTTGTAACCCGTGTAATTATGTACGTAAGAGGCGACAAGTTCTTCACCTCGATTAGAGATTGCCAAATGCCTAGGAAGGAGGTAGTGTGAGGTGTGTGATTCCTTGTGTTAAACCTATTCTATCGAATAGGTTTGGGGAGGGGGTTGCTTCGTTGTACTTGTTTTTCGTCATTGAGTCATTGTAAAGTTTTCTTTTTTCTTTTTGTTTCGTGTCCAACCTATTCTTTCGAATAGGTTTGGGGAGGCGTCTTGTAAAGTTTGTCCTTTTTCTTTTCGTCTTTGGGCTCAAACCTATTCTCTCGAATAGGTTTGGGGAGTTGTTTTTGTCACTTAGTGCTGCTGCTTGCCCCCATACATAAAAAAAAAAAAAGAAACAAAAAGAAAAGAAAAAGAAAAGAAAGAGAAAAAAAGAAAAGAAAAGAATAAAGAATAAGACCCAAAAAACAAAAGAAGGGTCGTTGCAAGCCAAAAAGCAGCCTTGTAAAGTGTCAAGTGTCATGTAAATATTTTGTTCTTGCGAAGTTATCGAGTTGTAAATTCTATCTTTTGTTTCGTGTCGCCTTTGTCCAAGGCCTGTTCTTGACCACCCTCGTCTTGCTATTCAAAAAGTGGTTGAAAGGGACTCATTCTTTGAGAGTCTGGGTAGAATAGGGGAGTGTTATCTTTCTAGGGAACCCTCCTTCGTTTGATGAGAACCAGTATTGGTTCGCCCTCTCTTGAGGAAAAGTCTCGCTTGGTGAACAGTAGTAAGCCCTCGGTTTCATAGGCACGGGCCAATTGTAGTATGAGAATATGCATCATTGTGTCGTCACTGACCAGGTCCAGGTAGAGGATGTTACGAGAGACTCCTTTGTTTAACAAAGTGCACATGAGAATGTGTATATTCGCAATCGAGGCATTCTTCAACCTACTTGCATGTCATGCTCATATTGTCTTGTTCATAAACACTTGGTAGATTCAATAGATTAGTTCACTTTACTTGGCATGAGACTCCTTTTTGTGTTGCATTTAGAGTAGTTTGTTACTTGAGGACAAGCAAGGGTTTGGTTTGGGGAGATTGATGAACGTATTTTTGACACGTTCATCTTGTGTTTTTTACCTTCTTTTGCTATCTTTTTGCTTAGTTTTTTGGTTAGTTTTGTAGAATAGTGTCACGTTTTGTGTTTTCTGCATTTTCAGGCACTTAGGAACGAAATGGCGTTTTTGGAGCTAAAAGCGAGCTTTTTGATGGAAAATGGCCCCGTTGAAGTTCCTTGATCTCCATGGCTTTGTTCGTGAGTATTTGAGCATCAATAAGTGTTGAGAAGGACGAGTCCAAGGCACCCGAGGGCCGGTCGTGGGCAAAAGTTTGAGTTTCAAGACAAAATTCTGCCCAGGAACCAAGCTAAGCGCTTGGAGGAAGTGAAGCGGAGCGCTTCAATTTTCAGTAGCCAAGGATTCTGGAACAGCAGCCAAGCGCTTCACTTGGCTGCCCCCAAGCGAAGCGCTTGCCAAGCGCTCCGCTTGGCAGCAGTTACGTTTCCGGATTTCACCTTCAAGACACAGATTTTCAGTTACTTTACACAACTTTTGACATTTGCAAACATTCTGGGAGAGCTTCTAAGCCCCGATTTCAGAAAAACTCAGATTTATATTGTATTTTAGCTTTGGATTGAAGGATTTGGCATAGAATTCATCCTTTGTTTCATCTACGGAGAGGTTTTCATCAATACCCACCGATTAGTGACAGCTTTGGTGGTAACATTGTATCATTATCTCTTGTCTAGTAGTTTGATTTGATGTATTCTGATTGTGATTCATATGATTTAATGTCTATGTTGATGAATATGAGTAGCTAAACTCCTTGTGTTGGTGGTAGAATGTAGAATATGCATTCTATGCATTACGTTTATGCTTACAGGAGATTGTGATTCAATCTTGCTGCAAATTACTTCATATGATTCGTAGTTGCCTATAAAATATATTCGAATAGAGTATGTGACAAACTTGTGGTCAATGAAAGCTATAGGATTGTATGTTAGTGATTTGCAGCATGGTAGATAAATGGTGTCCGTGACAAGCACCTCTAAAGTATGTATAGTGGTCTTTTATGACGTGTGTCTTGAAAGTTACCTAGACAGGTTGCTTAGCAGACTTAGTCGAAGGTTTTACGCACCGAACTTGTGAGCATATTCGTAGTCCATGCATGTGTATTTGATTTCTACCACCGACCGTTTTCCAAACTTGATTACATCAATCTGATTTCTTGCTTGCTTTTGTGCAAAACAATTTTCTCCAAACCAGTTGAACTAGTTGACTGAATTAGCTTACAAAGACATCAAACAAAGCCATGTTAGGTCCCGAGAGAACGACACTCGGGGACAACTTGCCATTGCACTCTAGTTTGTGTAGTGATAAGTGTTCTTTGGCTATTAAACAAATTTAATTGGTGAAAAAACGACTCATCACCTATTCTCATCAGCGGAACACTACATGAAGAAGACCTAAATAGTTCTTTGTGACGATTTAATACGAACTTAAGAAGAAGCACGAATTACCCTTCAACACATATTAGTTCAACAATTACATATAACTCCCTGTTAGTGCACATCAATTACATATTATCCTATGATCTTGACTTTTCGCGAATTAATGCCTAAAAAGTACCATTTTGTCCACATTTAAGTTTTAGTTTTCACAAAACACCAAACAACTTCAATTTTCTATTATTGCTTATTTGCCTCTAAATTTTTCTATTTTATAAAATTGACTATAAATTATTTAAATCAACAGCCATTACTTATCTAAATCTCAAAAAGATATTAAATATTATTGTAAAAAGGTCCATACAAAATTATTGATTTATTTTTCAGTCCCTAATTTTCTTAAAAGAAATTAAAAACTAATAAAAATAAAAAATTAAAAAAAATACCCAGCTCCATCGGAGCTTTTTACCGCTTAGATTGGAGTTGTTTAAGGGATACTCCGATTGGAGCTTCAAAAGGCTCCAAATCGGAGCTGTCAAAAGCTCCGATTGGAGTTGTAAAAAGCTCCAAATCGGAGCTGTCAAAAGCTCTGATTTGGAGCTTTAACAGCTCCGATTGGTGTTGTTAAAACTTATGGAAGTTCTTATGGAGCATTAAGAGTCACAAACAATGTCGCGTCAAGAGGACATCCTCCTCAGCCAGCCGCATTGAACTTCACCCATCCTAACGGACGGGTAGTCCGACCATCAGACTTTGGGATGGGCGAAGCTCAATACGGCTTGTTCCTCCTCACTTTGCAAGGATATGTAGGAGATAATGAGGCTGCTAGGGTCGAGGCAGAACTCCAAACCCGAGGAGTACAACAAGCCCAAGTACAGGAGAAACCTCGTGATAATTTTTTTGCGCCTCGTCAATCCCAACCAAGAGCACCTCTAGTCAAAGATGAAGCACACTCAAGAGGCAATACAAGGCCGATCCAATCTAGATTTGGACCTTGAAGAGTTCAATCTAGGTTAGGACCACAAGGCGCTCCTGATGATTTGAGAAATCTAATTGACAGGAGGATACGCGCGTCCATGAAAAATGTAGCTCCTCAAGAAAAACAAGCTCAGGTGGTCGCTACACCACCCACACTCCCAAACCAAGTCACGCCAAACCAAGTGACTCCTCAGAATCAACCCGAGGCTGTGGCAGAAAACAACGCTTTGAGAACCGTAGCTGAGGTAACCCCCTTGATCGGAATCGACCCAATCACGGGGAGGAAGCTCACATTGGACTAAAGCAAGGAAGACCGCACTCGATGCTCAGATCGAAACCCTACGAGGGGACGTGCAAGAAAAAGAGCATGACCAAGATCCAAGTCTGTTGTGCGACGAGATAAGCAGTCATCAAGCAAAAATCGAGAGAGGCTTCCCTACCTTTGAAAGCTACAATGCAACAAGTTGTCCAAAGGACTACTTGGTGAGATTTGATACCAAAATGGATGCGTATGGTCATGACTCAAAGACCAAAGCACTACTCTTCCCGGCTAACCTTTCTGGAGAAACCATGAAATGGTGGTCGCGCCTTCCTCAGCGCTCGGTAAGATCAATGATTGGATTCTCGACTCTTCCAAAGTATCTGTGGGGATATGCATTACAAACTGCAATCTACATTCTGAACCGTGTACCATCTAAATCAGTGGAGAAAACTCCTTATGAGTTATGGAAGGGAAAGAAGCCTTCACTAGGCTATCTTAGACCTTGGGGCTGTCCTTCGATAGTCAAGCTGATGCTCATTGATAAGATAGATGCCAAGGGTGTCAAAGTATATTTCATAGGCTATCCTCGTCAGACGAGAGGCTATGAATTCTATCATGCTGAAGATCACAAGGTGATCGTGTCTAGAAACGTGAAGTTTTTAGAAGCCGAATACCTCGAAGAAGAGAGGTTAGATGATATGATAGAACTTGAAGAAATTCAAGACTTTGACACGCGCGAACATGAGGTCTTTAAATCTTCTAATTTGGACTCAAGTTCAGTGGGAGCTTTCGAAGCAGACAAGGGTGATGATATGACACTTGCTAGGCATGTCATAGTCAGTGGGAGTCCTGTGATTAGATCAACAGTTGAAACCACACCTGTAGAACCCGTTGTCAACCAACCTGTGCAACAAGTTGCACAAGAGCAGCCTCCCGCAAGGGAACAGGGTCGCGCCCAACGACCAGCTGCATCAGTACCCACTGATAATGTTCGTGTTACACGAAGCCAGAAAAGAAAAGCACCAGAACAAGTCGAGCTCCGTAGGTCGAAGAGGATCCTTAGAGGACCTCAGAAGCAAAGCCTTATGATAGAAGACATCAGTGAACTTGATGTCGGTTTATCAGATCGGGAAGATCCCGAGACCTACAAAGAGGCAATAATTGATATTGACTCAGACAAATGGCAAGAGGCCATGGGATTAGAAATGGATTCAATGTACCAGAACCAAGTTTGGAACTTGGTAGACTTGCCCCAAGGGGTTAGACCAATTGGGTGCAAATGGGTCTTTAAACGAAAGACAGATGCCGATGGCAAGGTACAAACGCACAAAGCTAGGCTTGTGGCAAAAGGCTACACGCAAAGGTATGGCATCGATTACGATGAAACCTTTTCACCAGTAGCAAAATTGAAGTCCATTCGAATTCTACTTGCGATAGCTGCCTACTATGATTATGAAATCTGGCAGATGGATGTAAAGACAGCCTTCCTCAATGGCAACCTTGAGGAAGAGGTCTATATGGTACAGCCGGAAGGTTTTATTAGTAAAACCAGGCCAACTGCTGTATGCAAATTACAAAGATCCATCTATGGGCTAAAGCAAGCGTCAAGGAGCTGGAATATCCGCTTTGATGAAGCTGTCAAATCGTTTGACTTCATCAGAAGCAAGGAAGATCCCTGTGTCTATGCGAGACACAGCGACAAAGGAGTTGTTTTCATGATCATTTATGTAGATGACATTTTGATCATGGGAAACAATGTCTCTATGCTAGAAGAGACTAAAGTTTGGTTATCAAGTACCTTCTCGATGAAGGACTTGGGTGAAGCGAACTACATCCTAGGGATCAAGATCTTTAGAGATAGATCCAAGAGGATGTTGGGAATGACACAGTCCACCTACATCGACAAAATACTGAAGCGTTATAAAATGGACGACTCAAAGAGAGGCTTTCTCCCAGCTAGGCATGGGATTGTCTTATCAGTTAAGGATGGTCCTAAAACTGATGAAGAAAGAAATGCAATGAGTCGTGTGCCCTATGCTTCGGCAGTAGGGTCTATAATGTATGCAATGAACTGCACAAGGCCCGATGTGGCATATGCGCTTAGTGTCACTTGTCGACACCAACAGAATCCAGGAGTACCTCACTGGACTGCTGTGAAGAACATTCTGAAGTACCTTAGACGGACTAAAGAGATGTTCTTGGTGTTTGGTGGAGAACCAGAATTAAAGATGTCTGGTTATGTCGACGCTGGATTTGAATCAGATCCTGATGACTTTGAGTCACAGACAGGATACGTATTCAAATTGAACGGAGGAGCTATCTGTTGGAAGAGTTCTAAGCAAGCCACGATTGCTTACTCATCCACAGAAGCCGAGTGCATTACTGAATCAGAAGCATCGTAAGAAGCTGTCTGGATTTCAGAGTTCTTGAAGGAATTGAGGGTTGTTCCTGCTCCTAGTCCAATAACGATTTATTGGGACAATACGGGCGCCGTCGCTCAAGCTAAGGAGCCTAGATCTACAAACAAGAACAAACATGTACTTAGAAAATATCACGTTATACGTGAGATTATAGATAGAGGAGAAGTTAGTATAGAACGTGTCTCAACCACGGACAACGTGGCAGATCCTTTCACCAAGGTCTTATTAGTGGAAGTCCACTTAAGACATTATGCTAATCTGGGCATTAGGCATAAAGGTGACTAGCTCTAGTCCAAGTGGGAGATTGATAGTGTATATGTCCTAGAGACAGTCCTTACTAAGGGCATGGTGCCCTTGTAGAGGACATATATGTACTATTACACAGGTCAACGTAATATAATATATGTTTGTTTCATTTTACTGTTGAGTATTGCTTTCATATTTATATTACACCAGGCTGCAGCATGTCATATCTATATTGCTGTCTGTATGGATACTGAACATGTCCCCTCGGATAGATGACCGATCACACAGTTAGTGGGAGCTATGTGAGTTATCATCTATCCCAAACTCTCCCTAGTCGTGGTACATCTCGGATGTGGGGGTCTGAATGAACCTGACAAGACTAGTATGCGTGGAGGTTATACTTGTTGGAGCAAGTGTGAGCCGATCCCACGGCCACGGAACGGATTGTTGGACAATCAAGGAACGTTCCCATAACTGCGCATAGTTGTTCGAAGAAGCTTTATCGAACAATGGAAGTACCCACCGGACACTCCCATCGATGTATACTCTACACCGAATGTGTCTATGGGAACCGGTGAGTTGTCGAAGTGATGCCATTCGTCCTTTGTACTTACAGGACTTTATCATCACATTTGTTGCTCCATATCCTTGGTGGACCCGTCGATGTCAGCTCTGAATAAGCAGTTGACCTAAGACACGATCCAGGATTATGGCGAAATACAAATGGGGGTGATAAGTGATTCTGTGAAGGATTCATCTCTCAAGTGTAGCACAGGAGAGCACTGCTCGTAGTCTGCATAGTTGTGTTGGTAAAGTCACTGGCCAGTGCAAATGATATATTATGATGGTCATAAGTATATCTTAACCAAACAACTCCCTGAGACGCCCGTGGATGTATTATTGGGATAGACACTTCATCGATCCTAGATACATCCGAGCAAGTCAGATGAAGGGACGTTACCATCGCCGCGTTGAGCGCAACAGGCTTCGCAACGAAAGGGTTAGCTTTGAGAAACCTCTCAAACGTCCTCGCGTATTAATACTGCAAATGGAACCGTCTAGGAATTCCATGTTGCCTAGTCTAGGACTTGCTTAATACGGTGAGGCCCTATGGGTCACACTATGTGGTGATTCAGCCTATCAGAATATCCTTGAAGATGGAATCGCAATTAGTTTGGAATTAATTGTGATAGATGGATTATAATTGATTTGGAATTAATCATAATAATTGGTGGCTCAATTAATGATTTGGAATTATTAATTGAATTGGCTAATTAATTGTATTTTATGTAAATACAATTAAAGATTATATTTTGGAAATATAATGGAGGTTTGATTGTAAAGGATATGTTAATTTAGAATTAACATATGCACTTGGGCAAAATCTACTTGGAGTTTGGATTGCCTTAGAAATATATGTGGGTCCCAAAAGTGGGACCCACGTCCCGTAGGACAGGCGCGCGCGCGCGCGTGGTAGAATAGGGGAAGGAGTTCGACTCCTTCCTCTATTAGAAGTCCAAGGGATAAGTTAGATTTTCCTGATTGAGTTTTGATTTGATTGGGAATGAATCTAGACTTGATATTGGTTTCCTTGTGCGATAAGAATTAGATTCTTATTCCTTTACGAAGTCTAATAGCTTATGCTTTAGGCTTCTATAGACTACTATATATAGTAGACTATTGGAGAGAGTTTTACATACAAGTTTGTACACCGTTACATGCGATTTGATCACAGTCTTCCTACCCAGTTTTCTTAGAGAAAATAAAAACTCTCCCCTCCTCTCCTTAAGCCACGCGCGCGCACACCGCCACCGGAGGGAATTGCCGCCCCGTCTTCTTGGTCACATAAAGAATATCCTAGCATTCTTCCGATAGGCTGTTCATCCGTGGATACCAAGGTTGAGGTTCTAGGAGCTGGAAACTAACTCTTATTGTCTTGCAGATATACAGAGTATTGTAGATATCTTCGACTTCGACGAAGGAGAAGATACACCGGAATATTACGAAGACTTGGAAGCTGCTTTGGAAGTAAGGTTAGTCTTCTAATTGACGTGTTTATATATATACGACATATGCATAATCAATTAACCGGTATGTTAAGAAAATTTTCAAAATTCCGCTGCGTACCCTATGGGTAACTCTGACCATATTTTCTTACATATCCTCCAAGGCAACAAATCCCGGAAAGCAAAGGAGGGATCAAAAGAATGATTTGATCAAGGAGGGTCCCTCAAGAAACAAATTTCGAGACAAGAGGACTCCTCCGAGGAGGTCTTTTCCAAGGAGGTATAGCAACTACACAGATTTAAATAGGCCAAGATCCGACATCTTGAACTATATAGTCTCGAGGAAGCTAGACGTCTCATGGCCACCTCCAATTCAAGAGAATCGAAAGAACAAAAGTTTTGAGAAATTTTGTCAATTTCACAAAGGAAAGGGGCATACTTCCGATGAGTGCGTCGAGCTCAAGAACGAAATTGAGAGGATGATACGCAATGGATAGTTGGTCAACTATATTCGGAACGAAGAACCTCTAGCAATCCTCCCTCCACCACCACAAGTGGGGATACCCTAGTTACGACGATATTAATAATTTCAACAATTATGAGAATCGTCCTGTGAATGGAAGCATCCATACTCTTACAATCGCCGGAGGACCCGCGGGAGGCGACACTCGAAATCAGAGGGAGATCACAGCTGATAATCTCAAAATTAGAGATGTGAAGTATGCCCAAGTTGCACAACCAGGAACCAACGTAATCTCTTTTGATGATAGTGAACTCCCTCTAAGGCACGCCGGAGGAGGAAGCATCTACGACCCATGTGTTCCGCTAGTGTTATCCCTTGATGTTCAGTCTTACAACTTGGGAAGGATCCTCGTCGACACCGGATGTTCGGCTAACTTAATCTTCACGGGTACTTTGAAGAGGATGTATATGAACCCAAGGGAAGGTCTTAGAGAAGTGAGGAGCGCCCTGGTAGGCTTCGGAGGACAACCCATCATGCCCCTTGGAATGATCAACTTGACGATCTCAATGGGGAGTGCTCCGCGAAGAGTAACTCAACACGTCTCCTTCGTGGTCATAGATATGCCCTTTGACTACTTCGCGGTCTTGGGGAGGCCTGCCCTCTCTCAATTCCGAGCCGTAGTATCTACAGTCCACAACAAGTTGAAGTTTCCCACTCCATTGGGGATTGAACAAGAAGAGGGGAACATAAGAGAGGCATGGGAATGCTACAGTATGTCGGCAAAATTCATTTCCAAGGTTGCCGTCGGGGAGCCAAATCTGGGTCAATCGCTCGAGGAGCAGCCTTAGTTCATATGCTCCTTACCGTTTTTATACAGTTCGACGAGTGAAGAAAAAATCGAAAAATCCGAGTCCGTCACTTAGGCGAAGGAAAGCAATCCAAAAGAAGGAGAGAGATACCCTAGTAGGAGTTGTTAAGGAGCTCGAGGAGTATCAAGTTATACCCCTGTACCACCCTCTTCCAAGAAGAAGAAGAAGAAGTTCTTCGAGGAAAACAAGATAGAGGCAAGAGAAACCCTCGAAGAAATTCAAATTGTTGAAGGAAGTGCCGACAAGGTTACCAAGATTGGTACCGAGATGACCGCTGATAAGAATGAAGCTCATTCAATGTTTGAGAGATAACAACGACATCTTCACAAGGAGTACCGAGGACCTCAGGGATCGACCCAGGAGTCGCTGTTAACCGTCTGAACGTAGATCCGTCAATCACCCATATTCGAAAAAAGCAAAGAAAATTCAGTGCGGAAGATAATGCCATCATCGAGGTAGAGGTGCAAAGATTGCTTAAGGCTGGTCACATCAAAGAAGTAAGATACTCCGACTGGGTTTGCAATGTAGTCCTCGTAGAGAAAGGACCCGGCAAGTGAAGAATGTGCAACAACTTCACGAGATATAATAAGTTTTGCCCGAAGGATCCCTACCGACTTCCCCGGATCGACCAGCTGGTCGATTCCACAGCAGGATGTGCCCTCTTGAGTTTCATGGATGCATACCAGGGGTTCTACCAAGTCAAAATGGCCAAAGATGACGTGCCAAAGACCGCCTTCTTTGCAAACGGAAATGTATATTGCTTCAACGTGATGCCCTTTGGTCCAAAAACGCCGGAGCAACCTACCAAAGGTTGGTCAACAAAATGTTTAAGGAGGAACTCGGAAAAACAATGGAGATACATGTCGACAACATGCTTGTCAAGAGTAAGACCGAGGAGCAACATGTAGGGTACCTGACAAAGTGCTTCTCGATTTTAAGGAAGTACGGCATGAAGCTCAATCCGGCCAAATGCACCTTTGGAGTCAAAGGAGGAAAGTTCCTCGGTTACATGGTAACGGAAAGAGGAATTGAAGCAAACCCGAAAAAATCAAGGCCATCCTCGATCTTCCTCAGCCCCAAACCATCAATGAGGTACAACAATTGGTAGGGAAGTCCATCGCGTTGAGCAGGTTTATCTCAAGATCCGCCGAGAAGAACCTTCCATTTTTCAAAGTTTTGCGAAAGAGCAACGACTTCGAGTGGACAAAAGAGTGCGAGGAAGCCTTCGAGAAACTCAAAGAGTATCTACTCTCCCCTCCACTCTTATCAAAATCCATGGAAGGAGAAGTATTTTACTTATACTTGGCAGCAACGGGGGAAGCCATTAGCTCGGTCTTGGTAAGAATCCAAGGAAACGACCAATTGCCCATCTACTACTTTAGCAAAGTACTTGCTGGAGCCGAGACACGTTACATGGATATCGAGAGGCTATCCTTCGCTCTTGTTTACACGGCAAGGAGGCCGAAGCCTGACTTCGGAGCTCATAAGGTTGTGGTCCTTACGAAGCAACCTCTCAAGCATGTTCTGGGAAAACCAGAGAACTCAGGAAGGCTAGCAAGGTGGGCAATCGAGCTGAGCGAGTATGACATTGACTACCAAGCGCCATTAGCCAAAAAATCCAAGTTATTACCGACTTCCTGGTAGAGTACCCCTCCAAGGAAGTGTCAGGGGAAAACCCTCCAAAAAGCCAAAATGTCATGATGATGGTCGAGGAGAGACCACGGCAGAGCGAGGCAATGCAAGCTCTAGAAGATGCTCTGAAAGAACTCAAAGAGATGTCACAATCAAAAAGGAAAAGACATGAAGTGTTTCTAGCAGAAAAAACCGAGGAGCTCAAGGTTAAGGAGAACGTCTCTTCGAAACCCAAAGAGCTCACCGACCACGGGGATGTCTGGATTCTTCACGTTGATGGATCTTCCTCGGGAAAAAAATGGCGGGATAGGAATCTACTTCAAAAGTCCAGGAGGAGCAGAGCTTGAGTATGCCGTTACTCTAAGCTTTGTGGTCTCCAACAATGAAGCTGAGTATGAGGCTATCCTCATAGCTCCACGTATGGCAAAATCACTTGAGTGAAGAAGCTCCACCTCTTCACTGACTCTCAATTGGCTGAGAAGCAAATCTCAGGAAAGTTCAAAACAAAGAAGGATTCACTAGCCGAGTACAAGAGCCCATCACGGAAGAAATCCAAAAGTTTGAAAGTTGTGAGATTGAAAAATTCTTGAGAGATCTCAATCAAAGAGCGGATGCTCTATCAAAATACGCTTCAGCCTCCGGAGGAGTGGATACCCGGAATGTGATACTTATGAAAATCAATGCATCGTCCCTATGGTCATCAAAGCTAAATTTCTTGGCCATTGATACTCAACCAAGTTGGATGCAGGGGATCGCTACCTATCTCATGCACGGTAGCCTTCCTCGTGACAAAGCTGAAGCATGAAGAATCAAAGGAAAAGCTGGCCACTACATCATACAAGGAGACTGATGATGTCGTTTTTCACCAATTAAATTTGTTTAATAGCCAAAGAACACTTATCACTACACAAACTAGAGTGCAATGGCAAGTTGTCCCCGAGTGTCGTTCTCTCGGGACCTAACGTGGCTTTGTTTGTGGTTTTGCTAGTTATTTCAGACAACGCGTTCAAGTGTTTATAGAATTGTTTTCTTAGAACAAAGCAACGAGAAATCAGATTGTTGTAATCAAGTTTGGAAAAACGGTCGGTGGTAGAAATCGAATACACATGCATGGATTACGAATATGCTCACAAGTTCAGTGCGTAAAACCTTCAACTAAGTCTGCTAAGCAACTTGTCTAGGTAACTTTCAAGACACACATCATGAAAGGCCACTATCAATAATTTAGAGGTGTTTGTCACTAACACCATTTATCTAGCATGCTGCAAATCTCTAACACACAATCCTATAGCTTTCATTGACCAAGAGTTTGTCACTATACTCAATTCGAATATATTTTATAGGCAACTAAGAATCATATGAAGGATTTTTGCAGCAAGATTGACTCACAACCTCATGTAAGCATAAACATAACCCATAGCATGCATATTCTACATTCTACCACCAACACAAAGGATTTAGCTACTCATATTCATCAACATAGACATCAAATCATATGAATTGTAAATAGAATACATCAAATCAAACTACTAGACAAGAGATAATGATACAATGTTACCACCAAGCTGTCACTAATCGGTGGGTATTGATGAAAACCTCTCCGTAGATGAAACAATGGATGCAATCCTATGCCAAAACCTTTAATCCAATCTAAAATACAATGTAATCTGAGTTTTCTCTGAGTTTTGGGGCTTAGGAGCTCTGCCAAAACGTTGCCAATGTTCAAAAGTATCGAAAAAGTAACTGAAAATCCGATTAAAGAAGGAAAATCCTGATTTGTAACTGCTGCCAAGCGGACTGCTTGGGGCTGCCAAGCGGAGCGCTTGGCAGGCGAAGCGCTTGGGGCCTCCAAGCGCTTCGCTTGGTCTGCTGTACCATTACCACTGGAATTTGAAGCGCTCCGCTTCACTATTCCAGGCGCTTAGCTTGGCTCCTGGGCAGATTTTTGTCTTGCAACTTAATCCTTTTGCCCTCATACGGCCCTCGGGTGCCTTGGACTCATCCTTCTCAATGCTTATTGATGCTCAAGCACTCACGAACAAGCCGTGGAGATCAAGAAACTTCAACGGGGCCATTTTCTATCAAAAAAGCTCGTTTTTAGCTCCAAAAACGTCATTTCGTTCCTAAGTGCCTGAAAATGCAGAAAACACAAAACGTGACACTATTCTACAAAACTAACCAAAAACTAAGCAAAAAGACAACAAAAGAAGGTAAAAAGACAAGATAAACGTGTCAAAAATACGTTCATCAATCTCCCCAAACCAAACCCTTGCTTGTCCTCAAGCAACAACTAATCTAAATGCAACACAAAAGGGAGTCAAATGCCAAGTAAGATGAACTAATCTATTGAATCTACCAAATGCTTATGAACAAGACCATATGAGCATGACATGCAAGTAGGTTGAAGAATGCCTCGATTGCGAATATACACATTCATATGTGCACTTTGTTAAATAAAGGAGTCTCTCGTAACATCTTCTATCTGGACCTGGTCAGTGACGACACAATGATGCATGTTATCATACTACAATTGCCCCGTGCCTATGAAACCGAGGGCTTACTACTGTTCACCAAGCGAGACTTTTCCTCAAGAGAGGGCGAACCAATACTGGCTCTCATCAAACGAAGGAGGGTTCCCTTAGAAAGATAACACTCCCCTATTCTACCCAGACTCTCAAGAATGAGCCTCTTTCAACCACTTCTTGAATAGCAAGACGAGGGTGGTCAAGAACAGGCCTTGGACAAAGGCGACACGAAACGAAAGATAGAATTTACAACTCGATAACTTCACAATAACAAATATTTACATGACACTTGACACTTTACTAGACTGCTTTTTGGCTTGCAACGACCTTCTTTTGCTTTTTGGGTCTTATTCTTTATTTCCCTATATTTTTTTCTTTTCTCTTTTTTTTTATATTTCTTTTTCTTTTCTTCTTCTTTTCTTTTTCTCTTTCTTTTTTTTTTTTATATAGGGGCAAGCAGCAGTACTAAGTGTCAAAAAGACCTCCCCAAACCTATTCGAAAGAATAGGTTTGAGCACAAAGACGAAAAAGAAAAAGGAAAGACTCTTTTACAAAGACACCTCCCCAAACCTATTCTAAAGAATAGGTTGGGACACAAAACAAAAAGAAAAATAAAAAGAAAACTTTACAACGACTCAAAGACGAAAGACAAGTATAACGAAGCAACCCCCTCCCCCTATTCGATAGAATAGGTCTACTACAAGGAATCACACACCTCACACTACCTCCTTCCTAGGCATTTGGCAATCTCTAATCGAGGTGAAGAACTTGTCGCCTCTTACGTACATAATTACACGGGTTACAACCATAGACTCAAACGTGCATCATTTCATAAAGCCATCGTGAACCGCAGTAGAAGAAACACCACTCGAGGTGACGTCGAGACAACTAAGCTTAACTAGTGCACATGCAAATGTGACAAACCAAGCGAGACAAGCCTCAAACTACTTGCAAAGTGATGCAACATATGATCAATGGTCATAAACACTTAGTCTACTCAATAAAAGAAATTCGAAAAAACTTGGCCATAGACTCCTGATGAATGTGTATTTTACACTTTCATTCGAGTCTTTTTCACCTATTTTAGCTATTCTCTATGTTAATTTAGCTATATTTTAGTGCATTTTATTAGAATAGTGTCACGTTTCCCTTTAGATTTTATTTTACAGGTTTTGGTTGAAATTCGAAGATTTCCGGGCAATTATATTGAAGTTGACAAGGAATTGGTGTTCCTGAAGCCTATTTGGAGTATCTGAAGGTTTCCGGATAGGATTTGGAGTCTAGGGGTCGAATCTGGAGGTTAGAAGGCCACTAGAAGTCAGAAACGAGTCCGAAAAGGGGAAGAAATCCAAAACCGCGTCGAAAACGCGGAATTCCGCGAGAAATTCTCTGGGGCGAACCGCCCCAAAAGTGGGGCGAACCGCCCGGTGTTGTGGGCGAACCGCCCACAGTATTTCGAAGCCTATATATAGTTGCTCAGTTTTTTCCGAAAGTCATATCTTTCCAGACCTACTTTCTCACCTCTCTCTGTAGTTTTAGGTAGGGACTTCCCAGAGCCTGTTCTGGGGGTCCATAGCTTAGGGGACACTTTTTCATAGCGGATTGGAGCTCGTAGGATCGCGATTCTCCGGAGATTGACAACCTTCGGTAACTTGTATCTTACAGTTTAATCTACTTATTTTATATATCTTTCAATATGTTTTCTTCTATGATTTCTGTGATTGCATGCCTATTATGAGTAGCTAAACTTATCGTTGGTGGTAGTATGTGAATTCTTAGCGAAGGGAAGATAATCATGCTAATGGCTATATCGCGCATTATACTCCGTGTCATTGCTTTATTTTGTTGATCAGGCACAACCTAAATTCTCGTATGTTGTATTAATTATTATGCACAATTGGACACTTGTCGACCTGTGTGCGAGTATATCTTCGTAGTGTTGAATAATTACGGAACACATTAGGACAATAGTGATTGACTTGTCAGACCAATTATCTTCGTAGTGCTTAATATTTGCAACAGGACACTAGATTGATTCAAAGATCTCTATGCAAGACCGAGGAATTTATGCATGATTATCGACCCGTTATGTTAAGAAGGATCATACTATCACCAATCTCCATTATCTGCTAGAAACCCCTTTGCTATCTGTTTGCTGTTTTTATATTCTAAATTAAATTTGATAAAGCTAGTTATAGTCCTGAGAGAACGACACTCGAGTCATTCTACTGCTACACTACGGTTTTCGTTGTAGTTGTGGATTGCCTTTGGCTAAATACAAATATTATTTGCTTGAATTCGGAACACGACATCCGCGTTCATCAAATCCGATTACTTGAAAGGCGCGCACTAGAGGAAATAGAGGATACCGATTTCTCTGAATCTCTACACATTCTTTTCAAGGAAATCGACGGAATGGCAGAAGCTAGACCACTGAAGGCATGGGTTCAACCCACCAAGGATCGTATGAGGGGACCGACGATTGTTCTTTCGTCTGCAACCCGAGATCTGGAAATCAAGAACCACGCATTCCAACAACTTCCGAGGTTCTATGGCTTATCAAGGGAAGATGTGATGGGGTACTTACACGATATCGATGATTTCGTCAACCAACTCCCACGACCCGGAGCTGACATAACAACGGATGAGTTGAGAATGAAGGTTTTTGCTATGGGACTTGACGACAGAGCCAAGTCATGGTTAAGTTCTCTTCCAGCAGGCTCGCTGGACACTTGGGAGAAGGTTTTTTCAGCATTCATGGAGAAATACTTCCCTCACACCTTGACCACCGCGCTTAAGGCGCAAATCACTAGATTCAAGCAGGACTATGATGAGACTATCTACACCGCGTTTGAGAGGTTCCAAGATCTCACGAACAAGTTCCCTCACCATGGTTTTGAACTTTCCGACCTAGTCCAACACTTCTACAATGGACTAACCTTCGAGAACCAACAAGTGGTGGATTTCCAATGCCGAGGCAATATTTGGGTGGAAACCGCAGAAGCCGTCTGGGCAGTTTTCGAAAGGCTTGCTAAGGGTTCGCAGTTCAAGGACCCAAGAGCAATGGTTAGGAGACGTGACCTGAAGCTCCACCGACTCAAGAAGCCCCTATGTACAGGGGGAATGGGGATCAATTCAAGTGCTTTACCAACGAATTGAAGCAAGTCCTCAAGAGCGCCACCGGAACAACTGTTTCGAACGAAGTATACCGAATATGCAAGAACTATGGGCATGGGGCTCATATGTGTAGATCGGAGCTGGCATACGATGATGGCAACTGGGCTCGAGGAGGTGAAGAAGAAGCCTTTGCTACGGAGTTTGGCACTCAAGAAATTAGCTACGGACAAGACGGTAGGAATCCTCGAGGTGGATTTGGAGAAGAGGGTACCGTAACAATCAAGGATATGCACCGGCTAACCCAACTTATGGACCTAACCAAGACCGTAGTAGGCTAAACTATGGTAATGATCACTGCGAAAACCCCGCTCCGAAAGAGCCACCGAAGTCGAAGTCGGCTTAACTGATGGAGAACTTGCAAAAGATGGTTGATCACACACAAAGTTTTCTCAAACGTTATGAAGAAGATTCGGAGAAGACTAGGGCAAGGCTCGATAGGTTGGAAGAGAGCACTAGGCTTGCCCATCAAAAGATGCAAGAATTGATCGACCGAGGAGCAAGTAGGGAACAAGGCAAGCTGCCTAGCAACACTGAGAAGTCGATGTCCATTACCTTAGTGGGTGATCTACCTGTTGAAATCACCATCAAGAAGGTTGCTAAGTGCGAGAGTTGCAAAAGGGAAATGCCCCCACAAGCCGAAGAAGAAGAAAAGGACCTTGGTACTAACAAGAGTGAAGAGGAGCAAGAGAATTCCGAGCCACTCCCTCAAAGTTTCGATGTTAAGGTCGGGATTGGGGAGCTTGAAGATGTCCGAGCCACACTAGACACGGGATCCTACTCTAATGTGCTCCCTTTGAATGTTTTCGAGAAGAGCAACCTTGGAAAACTATCTGAGCAAAGGGCTATTGTGCAACTGGCGGATGGATCCTTTATGAGACCCGAGGGCGTTGTGAAAAATGTGTTGGTCAAGATTGGTGAAGCATCCATATACACCAATTTTGTAGTTATGCCGGCATCTGCACCTGGGACAGGGGATGTCATACTCTTAGGGCAAACGTTCTTGACCAAACTACGCTCCGTGATGGACATCTACAAAAGAACTTGCACCATCGAAGTGGATGGCAAACAACACGTGTTGCGAGCTATACCAGATCCACCTGAACCGCCTGATATTTCTTTCACTACTCAGTACTGTGGTCTTGCAGCCTATATTCTTTCTTATTCACAGGTTCGTGGCATGGAGAGGAGATCAATGAAGGGGAAGCCTAGTACCCGCAAAAACAAGAGATAGGCGCATACAGGAGTCGAGTCAAAGACTTTAAACAATGACGCTATCCGGGAGGCAACCCGGAATTTTTATCGCTTTCTTTACTGCTTTCTGCATGCATTAATTCTTGAACTATTTGCTTCTCGTATGCGAATTTGTTCATGTCTGTGTCGTATATGCTTTTGTTTGAGTGAGATTTTTCGAGTGGTTTTTTGCAAAAATTGGTTTCGGAGATTAAAACCGCATTTTCAGACGACAGGAACCGTCTCCCCGCATCGGGGAGCACGGGGCGAACCGCCCCACGTGGGGGGCGAACCGCCCCACGGCTCCAGAGGTTCAAAAACGCGGATTTCTTCCCCTTTTCCTCATTTTCTTCAAATTTCATCATTCCACCTTCCCCAAAACCGAATTTCGCGATTTCAACTTCAAATCTTCATAACTTCTTCATTCCTTGACCAGATTTAGTGTTCTTTAGCTTAAATCGAAGCCTATTACATGCTCTATCATCCCATCCGAACAGATTTCATCCTTATGCGTTAGATTTTCAGATCTGAGGTATCATCCTTAGAACCCTAATTTTCGAATTTGGGGGTTTTCTAATTTGAGCTTCAATTATGCTTATTTGATGCATGGGTATGTTGTTTGTATGATTAGACATGTTATTTACTATCAATTGCATGCTCAATTTTGCTTGGATTGTTGTTTGGGTATTTTGCTACTAGATGATATATCTTGTTATGCAATATGTCTTCATCTTTGATTTCTTGCATATGATTGTGTTTATTGATGTAATGTTGGTAGATTTGACGATAGAATGCTTAATTGTTGAGTATGAGGATTTATGATGGTAGAATTTTTCGCTACTATGGTATGAATTGAGCCTTGTTATCAAGGATATTGGTTGTCTAGTAAGAGCATAATGTGATGTATTGCATGTAGTAGTTACATTGGTATGTTGCATGATGAAGAAGCTAGGCTAGACATTACGGTTTGGGGAGCTCGATTGTTGATTTTATCAGTTGATTATTTCGTTCTTACACTAGCATATGCATGAGTCAGTTTGTGTCATACGAGGTACTAACTGCTGTTTGTAGGAACCATACCAAGGGAAAGGAGTATTCCCGTATGATTGCTGTGAAGAACCATGTCAAGGAAGGTGACCTCGCTAGATGTGCGTTCGAGCCAAGGGGTTTTGCAACAACGTCGTGGACTATCCAAGAGGAGGAGCTAGAGTACACCTGGAGTAAGGACTCCTATGCCTATTCATGCACCACCGAAGGGACAGAAACCATTATTACGTCAGCGCTCCATCACAAGGACTGCAAAGTTCGAGTGAACTGGAAGGCACCGGGACATTCTCGCCGCGACGGATTCAATCTTGAGTTCGAAGATGCTAGAAGGTTCCGAAGCGCTAGCTTGGTTCCAAAACATAATGACATGGGTACCTAGCACCTTGTTGGGGTGCCACTTGCCTGCCTCTAAAGGGAGCATCATATAGACATCGGTCGGATCCACCGTAGAGAATGTGGTCGAAATTGGAAAAAATGGTAGAAGACTTCTGAGTATCCGAGCAGCTTACTGAAACCTTCTCGTGGTGTAAAATGTTGGAGGGGGAGGTCCTGATACCACTACCCTTTCCCCTTCAACAGTTCACACCCTATTGGAGGGCTTCAGGATGGAGGATTCCATAACAGCGGCGGCTAATCTTGAGAATTCTACCTGCCACTACAACTCTACTAGTAAGGATGTGCGTGACAGTAGTGACAATGAAGGCCATACGGGCAATGATGATACTAACTGAGGAGTTGTTCCTATCCGTCCCATAATTGAAACTACCACGCCTAGAAGAAGACCTGATGACACCCTAAAAAGCTCCCAGAGGAGGCCCAATAAATCACAAGCAGCATACTCAGCCGACCGAGGCCAAACCATGGGGTAACATCTAGTATCACATCTTATTTCCTCATTTTCTTACTGCCAGGGACTAGCGTTAATTTCATGAGGGGGGATGGGATTCAAGTGATCTGATGTTGTTAGTTTGGAGCTTGGTATTGGTAGGATGAGTATAGTACCTCGCATGCTTTATCCATCTGCATTTGCATTTGCACGTTTACCGCTTTCTTAGATTTTTTAGGTTGCATTCACTGCATTCACTACATTCATCCTAGGATAGTTTTGCATGTTTTATATGGAGTTTATTGTCGAATTTTTGAACTTTTTTATTGGGTAGATCAACTAACTATGCCATTAATCGTATGCTTCATCTCTATGAATTTGTTTGAGGTTTTTCTCGCTTGACTTGCCACATTTATGTATTGCACATAGTTAAGCATGGTAGTCTCGACATCACTTAGTGGTGTTTTCTCTACTGCGGTTCACAAAGGCCTTCATAATAGGATGATGCATGTTAGGGTCTTATGGTTGTTTTCCCGAGTAATTATGTACCTAAGAGGCAACAAGTCTTCACCATGCTTTGAGATTGCTAAATGCCTAGGAAGGAGGTAGTGTGAGGTTGTGTGATCCTTTGTTTATAACCTATTCTTCCGAATAGGTTTAGGGAGGGGGTTACACCATCATAGACTTGTTTCTGTTTTTCTTTTCCGTGTAGTGAGTTTATTTTTCATTTTCCGTAAATTTTGTGCTCCAACCTATTCTTTCGAATAGGTTTGGGGAAGTCGTGTGAGTCATTTTGTTTCCCTTTTGTTATGCTACTGCTGGCTAGAAAAAAAATTGAAAAAAAGAAAGAAAAATTCCAAAAAAAAAAAAAAGAAAAAAAAAGATCATTAAAAAGAAAAGAAGGGTCCAAAAAAGAAAGCCAAATAGCAGTTTAGTAAAGTGTTGAGTCTTATTTTCCATTATTGTAATGTTCGTAATCGTGTTCTTTTATCTTTTATCTTTTTGTCTTGAGTGTCATCTGTTCTAGACCACCCTCGTCCTGCCATTCAGGAAGTGGTGAATAGCTTAAGACTCTACTTGAGAGATGGATAGAATAGGGGAGAGTTATCTTTTATAGGGAACCCTCCTTCGTTTGATGAGAGCCAGTACTGGTTCGACCTCTTTTGAGGAAAAGTCTTAACATGGTGGAACACCAGTACTACTTATTTTATATTCTTTCAACATGTTTTCTTCTATGATTTCTGTTGATTGCATGCCTATTATGAGTAGCTAAACTTATCGTTGGTGGTAGTATGTGAATTCTTAGCGAAGGGAAGATAATCATGCTAATGGCTATATCGCGCATTATACTCCGTGCCATTGCTTTATTTCGTTGATCAGGCACAACCTAAATTCTTGTATGTTGTATTAATTATTATGCACAATTGGACACTTGTCGACCTGTGTGCGAGTATATCTTCGTAGTGTTGAATAATTACAGAACACATTAGCACAATAGTGATTGACTTGTCAGACCAATTATCTTCGTAGTGCTTAATATTTGCAACAGGACACTAGATTGATTCAAAGATCTCTATGCAAGACCGAGGAATTTATGCATGATTATCGACCTGTTATGTTAAGAAGGATCATACTATCACCAATCTCCATTATCTGCTAGAAACCCCTTTGCTATCTGTTTGCTGTTTTTATATTCTAAATTAAATTTTATAAAGCTAGTTATAGTCCTGAGAGAACGACACTCGAGTCATTCTACTGCTACACTACGGTTTTCGTTGTAGTTGTGGATTGCCTTTGGCTAAATACAAATATTATTTGCTTGAATTCGGAGCACGACATCCGCGTTCATCAACTCCACACACAACGTGCAACAACTAACCTAAGGATGATATGCATGCAAAAACTGAAAAACACGACAAATCACAAGAACTTGAGCTGACAACAGGCATGTACGAAACCAAAAGAGCACATAGTACTGAAAATCCAATGACCCCTCCCCAAACCTAAAATTTTGCTCGTTGATGAACGTATTTTTGACGCGTTCAACTTGTCTTTTTACCTTCTTTTGCTATCTTTTAGCCTTGTTTTTTTGGTTAGTTTTGTAGAATAGTGTCACGTTTATTGTTTTCTGCATTTTCAGGCACTTAGGAACGAAATGGCGTTTTTGGAGCTAAAAACGAGCTTTTTTGATAGAAAATGACCCCGTTGAAGTTTCTTGATCTCCACGGCTTGTTCGTGAGTGCTTGAGCATCAATAAGAATTGAGAAGGATGAGTCCAAGGCATCCGAGGGCCGTACGAGGGCAAAAAGATTGAGTTGGAAGACAAAAATCTGCCCAGGAGCCAAGCTAAGCGCCTGGAATAGTGAAGCGCTCCGCTTCATTTTCCAGGAGCTTTGGCACAGCAGCCAAGCGAAGCGCTTGGAGGGCCCAAGCGCTTTGCTTGCCAAGCGCTTCGCTTGCCAAGCGCTCGCTGCCAGCGCTCTGGCCTCTCCAAGCGGTCCGCTTGGCAGCGGTTACGTTTTCGGATTTTCCTTCTTAAATCTGATCTTCAGTTACTTTTTGGATACTTTTGAACATTGGCTTCGTTTTGGCAGAGCTCCTAGGCCCCAAAACTCAGAGAAAACTCAGATTACATTGTATTTTAGATTGGATTAAAGGTTTTGGCATAGGATTGCATCCATTGTTTCATCTACTGATGAATGTGTATTTTACACTTTCATTCGAGTCTTTTTCACCTATTTTGGCTATCCTCTATGTTAATTTAGCTATATTTTAGTACATTTTATTAGAATAGTGTCACGTTTCCCTTTAGATTTTATTTTACAGGTTTTGGTTGAAATTCAGAGATTTCGGGGCAATTATATTGAAGTCTACAAGGAATTGGTGTTCCAGAAGCCTATTTGGAGTATCTGAAGGTTTCGGATAGGATTTGTAGTCTAGGGGCCGAATCTGGAGGTTAGAAGGCTACTAGAAGTCATAAATCGAGTCCGAAAAGGTGAAGAAATCAAATCCGCATCGAAAAACGCGGAAATTCCGCGAAATATTGGGGGGCGAACCGCCGGATCCAGGGGGCGAACCGCCCCAGAGATATTTCGGGCCTATATATAGTGCTCAGTTTTCTCTCCGAAAATCATATCTTTCCAAGCCTACTTTCTCACCTCTCTCTATAGTTTTAGGTAGGAACTTCCCGGGGCCTGTCCTGGGAGTTCCATAGCTTAGGGGATACTTTTTCATAGCAGATTGGAGCGCGTAGGATCCCAATCATCCGGAGATTGACAACCTTCGGTAACTTTGTATCTTACAGTTTTTATCTACTTATTTTATTCTTCTTTCAATATGTTTTCTTCTATGATTGCTATTGATTGCATGCCTATTATGAGTAGCTAAATTTATCGTTGGTGGTAGTATGTGAATTCTTAGCGAGGGAAGATAATCATGCTAATGGCTATATCGCGCATTATACTCCGTGTCATTGCTTTATTTCGTTGATCAGTTGATACCAAAATTCTCGTATGTTGTATTGATCATTATGCACACTTGGACACTTGTCGACCATCAGACCAATAATCTTTGTAGTGTTGAATAATTACGGAACACAATAGGACGTTAGTTGTTGACAAGTCAGACCCATATTATCTTCGTAGTGCTTAATACTTGCAACAGGACACAAGATTGATTCAAAGATCTCTATGCAAGACCGAGGAATTTATGCATGATTATCGACCCATTATGTTAAGAAGGACCATACTATCACCAATCTTCATTATCTGCTTGAAAACCCCTATTGCTTTCTATCTGCTGTTTTATATTCTTAATTAGATTTGATAAAGCTAGTATAGTCCTGAGAGAACGACACTCGAGTCATTCTACTACTACACTACGGTTTTCGTTGTAGTTGTGGATTGCCTTTGGCTAAATAACAAATTTATTTGACTGAACCGGGACCTGAATCTGACACGTTCATCAAATTGGCGCCGTTGCCGGGGACTATACTCCTTTTTTCTGTTTAATTTGTTTATATTTACAGCTTTAGATTCCTAATTCTTTTAGTTTCAGTTTTCCTTTTAATCTCTATCTGATACTGCTTTCCTAGTTTGTCTCTAATCACTTTTCCAAGTCTGTCACAGATAGTGTATGCCGCATACACGTTCTGCAGGAACACCGCTTGCTAATTCAATTGCTGAGATCGATAGAGTCTACCACCAAAGAAGGCGACTACTTGAAAGGCGCGCACTAGAGGAAATAGAGGAAACTGATTTCTCTGAATCTCTGATTAGTCTATCCAAGGAAATCGACGGAATGGCAGAAGCTAGACCACTGAAGGCATGGGTACAACCCACCAAAGATCGTACTGAGGGGACCGGCAATAGTTCTTTCGTCTGCAACCGAGATCTGGAGATCAAGAACCACGCATTCCAGCAACTTCCGAGGTTCTATGGCTTATCAAGGGAAGATGTGATGGGGTACTTGCACGATATCGATGATTTCGTCAACCAACTCCCACGACCCGGAGCTGACATAACAACGGATGAGTTGAGGATGAAGGTTTTTGCTATGGGAATTGGCGACAGAGCCAAGTCATGGCTGAGCTCTCTTCCAGCAGGCTCGCTGGACACTTGGAAAAGGTTTTTTCAGCTTTCATGGAGAAATACTTCCCACACACTCTGACTACCGCGCTTAAAGCGCAGATCACTGGATTCAAGCAAGACTATGATGAGACCATCTACACCGCGTTCGAGAGGTTCCAAGATCTCACGAACAAGTGCCCTCACCATGGTTTTGAACTTTCCGACCTAGTCCAACACTTCTACAATGGACTAACCTTCGAGAACCAACAAGTGGTAGATTTCCAATGCCGAGGCAATATTTGGGAGGAAACCGCAGAAGCCGTCTGGGCAGTTTTCGAAAGGCTTGCTAAGGGTTCGCAGTTCAAGGACCCAAGAGCAATAGTTTGGAGACGTGGACCTGAAGCTCCACCGACTCAAGAAGCCCCTATGTACAGGGGGAATGGGGATCAATTCGAGTGCTTTACCAACGAATTAAAGCAAGTCCTCAAGAGCTCCACCGAAACAAATGTTTCGAACGAAGTATGCCGAATATGCAAGAACTATGGGCATGGGGCTCATATGTGTAGATCGGAGCTGGCATACGATGATGGCAACTGGGCTCGAGGAGGCGAAGAAGAAGCCTTTGCTACAGAATTTGGCACTCAAGAAGTTAGCTACGGACAAGACGGTAGGAATCCTCGAGGTGGATTTTGGAGAAGAGGATACCGTAACAATCAAGGATATGCACCGGCTAACCAGACTTATGGACCTAACCAAGACTGTAGTAGGCTAAACTATGGTAATGATCACTGTGAAAACCCCGCTCCGAAAGAGCCACCGAAGTCGAAGACGGCTATACTAATGGAGAACTTGCAGAAGATGGTTGATCACACACAAAGTTTTCTCAAACGGTATGAAGAGGATTCCGAGAAAACTAGAGCAAGGCTTGATAAGTTGGAAAAGAGCACTAGGCTTGCCCATCAAAAGATGCAAGAGTTGATCGACCGAAAACTGCCTCGCAGCACTGTGAAGTCGAATACCATTACATTAGCTAGTGATGTACCTGACGAAATCACCATCAGGAACGTTGTTAGGTGTGAGTGCTGCATGAAGGAAGAACTTCTACTGGCTGAGGAAGAAGAGAAGGACCTTGGTTCCGACACAAGTGATGAGGAGCAAGAGGATCCCGAACCACTCCCTAAAAGTTTCGATGTTAAGGTAGGGATTGGAGAGCTTGAAGACGTCCGTGCCACACTAGACACGGGATCCTACTCGAACATAATTCCTTTGAATGTGTTTGAAAAGAGCAACATCGGAAAACTATCGGAGCAAAGGGCTATTGTACAACTGGCGGATGGATCCTTTATGAGACCGGAGGGCGTTGTGAAAAATGTTTTGGTCAAGATTGGTGAAGCATCTATATACACCAATTTTGTAGTTATGCCGGCGTCTGCACCTGGAACGGGGGATGTCATACTCTTAGGGCAAACATTCTTGACTAAACTACGCTCAGTGATGGATATCTACCAAAGAACTTGCACCATCGAAGTGAATGGCAAGCAACACGTATTGCAAGCCATACCTGATCCACCTGAACCGCCTGATATTACTACTCACTACTATGGTCTTGCGACCTATATTCTTTCTTATTCACAGGTTCGTGGCATGGAAAGGAGATCAATGAAGGGGAAGCCTAGTACCCACAAAAGAAGAGATAGGCGCAGACAGGAGTCGAGTCAAAGACTTTAAACAATGACGCTATCCGGGAGGCAACCCGGAATTTTTATCGCTTTCTTTACTGCTTTTCTGCATGCATTCATTCTTGAACTATTTGCTTCTCATATGCGAATTTGTTCATGTCTGTGTCGTATATGCTTTTGTTTGAGTGAGAATTTTCGAGTGGTTTTTTGAAAAAAATTAGTTTCGGGATTTAAACCGTATTTTCTGACATCGGGACCCGTCTCCCCGCATTGGGGAGCACGGGGTGAACCGCCCCACACGTGGGGCGAACCGCCCCACGGTCCCAGATCCTAAAAAACGCGGATTTCAACCCCAAAACCCTATTTTCTTCATTCTTCTTCATCCATACTCCCAAAAAACCCGAAAAGTGCGATTTTGCTTCTAAATCTTCATAACTTCTTCATTTCTTGACCAAATTGAGTGTTCTTTAGCTTAATTCGAAGCCTATTACATGATCTATAATCCTATCTGATCAGATTTCATCCTAATTCGTTAGATTTGCAGATCTGAGGTACCATACCAAGGGAAGGGAGCATTCCGTATGATTGATGTGAAGAATCATGTCAAGGAAGGTGATCTCGCTAGATGTGCGTTCGAGCCAAGGGGTTTTGCAACAACGTCTTGGATTATCTGATAGGAGGAGCTTGAGTACACCTGGAGTAAGGACTCCTATGCCTATTCATGCACCACCGAAGGGACAGAAACCGTTATTACGTCATCACTCCGTCACGAGGACTGCAGAGTTCGAGTGAACTGGAAGGCACCGGGGCATTCTCGTAGCAACGGATTTGATCTTGAGTTCGCAGTTGCTAGAAGATTCCGAAGCGCTAGCTTGGTTCCAAAACATAATGACATGGGTACTCAGCACCTTGTTGGGGTGCCCCTTGCCTGCCTCTAAAAGGAGCATAACATTGATATTGGGAGCATCAACTGTAGAGAATGTGGACAAAATTGGAGAAAAAGGTAGAAGACTCCTGAGTATCCGAGCAGCTGATTGAAACCTTCTCGTGGAGTAAACCGTTGGAGGGGGAGGTCCTGATACCACTGCCATTTTCCCTGCAGCAGTTCACATCCTAGTGGAGGGCTACAGGATGGAGAATTCCATAACAGCGGCGGCTAATCTTGAGAATTCAACCTGCCACTACAACTCTACTAGTGAGGATGTGCGTGAAAGTAGTGACAATGAAGGCCATACGGGCAATGATGATACTAACTGAGGAGTTGCTCCTATACGTCCCATAATTGAAACTACCGCGCCTACCTGAGGACCTGATGACTCCCTATAAAGCTCCCGGAGGAGGCCCAATAACTCAAGAGCAGCATACTCAGCCGACCAAGGCCAAACCATGGGGTAACATCTAGTATCATATCTTATTTCCTCATTTCTTACTGCTAGGGACTAGCGTTAATTTCATGAGGGGGGATGGGATTTAAGTGATCCGATGTTGTTAGTTTGGAGCTTGGTATTGGTAGGATGAGTATAGTACTTCGCATCCTTTATCTATCTACACGTTTATTGCTTTCTTAGATTTTTTAGGTTGCATTCATCCTAGGATAATTTTGCATGTTTTATATGGAGTTTATTGCCGATTTTTTTTGAACTTTTTATTGGGTAGATCAACTAGCTATGCCATTAATCGTATGCTTCATCTCTATGAATTTGTTTGAGGCTTTTCTCGCTTGGCTTGTCACATTTATGTATTGCACTTAGTTAAGCTTGGTAGTCTCGACATCACTTAGTGGTGTTTTCTCTACTGCGGTTCACGAAGGCCTTTATAATAGGATGATGCATGTTAGGGTCTTATGGTTGTTTTCCCGAGTAATTATGTACCTAAGAGGCAACAAGTCTTCACCATGCTTTGAGATTGCTAAATGCCTAGGAAGGAGGTAGTGTGAGGTTGTGTGATCCTTTGTTATAACGTGTTCTTCCGAATAGGTTTGGGGAGGGGTTACACATCATAGACTTGTTTCTGTTTTTCATTTTCGTATCGTGAGTTCATTATTTTCCTTTTCCGTAAATTTTGTACTCCAACCTATTCTTTCGAATAGGTTTGGGGAAGTCGTGTGAGTCATTTTGTTTCTCTTTTGTTATGCTACTGCTGGCTAAAAAAAAATCAAAAAAAAAAAAGAAAGAAAAATTCCAGAAAAAAGAGAAAAAGAAAAAGAAAAAGAATCTGGAAAGAAAAAAAAAGAAAAAAAGAAGACCCCAAAAAAGCAAAGAAGGGTCCACAAAAAGAAAGCCAAAAGCAGTTTAGCAAAGTTTGAGTCTTTTCCATTTGTCGAGTCTTTTTCACCTATTTAGCTACCCTCTATGTTAATTTAGCTATATTTTAGTACATTTTATTAGAATAGTGTCACGTTTCCCTTTAGATTTTATTTTACAGGTTTTGGTTGAAATTCGGAGATTTCGGGGCAATTATATTGAAGTCTACAAGGAATTGGTGTTCCAGAAGCCTATTTGGAGTATCTGAAGGTTTCCGGATAGGATTTGGAGTCTAGGGGCCGAATCTGTAGGTTAGAAGGCTACTAGAAGTCATAAACCGAGTCCGAAAAGGTGAAGAAATCCAAATCCGCGTCGAAAAATGCGGAAATTCCGCGAAATATTGGGGGCGAACCGCCGGAGCCAGGGGGCGAACCGCCCCAGAGATATTTCAGGCCTATATATAGTGCTCAGTTTTCTCTCCGAAATCATATCTTTCCAAGCCTACTTTCTAACCTCTCTCTATAGTTTTAGGTAGGAACTTCCCGGGGCCTGTCCTGGGAGTTCCATAGCTTAGGGGAT
>CM051458.1:54997706-55041273 GCA_028274465.1 Plantago ovata
ATTAATATTGCAAATGGAACCGTCTAGGAATTCTATTTTGCCTAGTCTAGGACTTGCTTAATGCAATGAGGCCCTATGGGTCACACTATGTGGTGATTCAGCTTATCCGAATATCCTTGAAGATGGAATCGCAATTGATTTGGAATTAATTGTGATTGATGGATTATAATTGATTTGGAATTAATTATAATATTTGTGGCTCAATTAATGATTTGGAATTATTAATTGAATTGGCTGATTAATTGTATTTTATGTAAATACAATTAAAGATTATATTTTAGAAATATAATAGATGTTTGATTTGAAAGGATATGTTAATTTAGAATTAATATATGCACATGGGCAAAATCTACTTGGAGTTTGAATTGCCTTAGAACTATTAGTGGGTCCCAAAATCGGGACCCACCTACCTCCTTCGGGACGCGCGCGCGCGCTGATGAATGTGTATTTTACACTTTCATTCGAGTCTTTTTCACCTATTTTAGCTATCTTCTATGCTAATTTAGCTATATTGTAATGCATTTTATTAGAATAGTGTCACGTTTCCCTTTAGATTTTATTTTACAGGTTTTGGTTGAAATTCGAAGATTTCCGGGCAATTATATTGAAGTTGACAAGGAATTGGTGTTCCAGAAGCCTATTTGGAGTATCTGAAGGTTTCCGGATAGGATTTGAAGTCTAGGGGCCGAATCTGGAGGTTAGAAGGCTACTAGAAGTCAGAAACCGAGTCCGAAAAGGGGAAGAAATCTAAAAACGCGTCGAAAACGCGGAATTCCGCGAAAAACTCTCTGGGGCGAACAGCCCCTCACCGGGCGAACCGTCCGGTGTGTGGGGCGAACCGCCCCACAGTATTTCGGGGCCTATATATAGTTGCTCAGTTTTCTCCGAAAATCATATCTTTCCAAACCTACTTTCTCACCTCTCTCTATAGTTTTAGGTAGGAACTTCCCGGGGCCTGTCCTGGGAGTTCTGTAGCTTAGGGGATACTTTTTCGTAGAAGTTTGGAGCTCGTAGGACCGCAATCATCCGGAGATTGACAACCTTCGGTAACTTTGTATCTTACAGTTTTATTCTACTTGTTTTATTATATTCTTTCAACATGTTTTCTTCTATGAGCAGCTAAACTTATCGTTGGTGGTAGTATGTGAATTCTTAGCGAAGGGAAGATAATCATGCTAATGGCTATATCGCGCATTATACTCCGTGTCATTGCTTTATTTCGTTGATCAGTTGTAACCAAAATTCTCGTATGTTGTATTGATTATTATGCACAATTGGACACTTGTCGACCATCAGACCAATTATCTTCGTAGTTTTGAGTAATTACTGAACACATTAGGACAATCATCAGACCAATTATCTTCGTAGTGTTGAATAATTACGGAGCACATTAGGACAATCGTGATTGACTTGTCAGACCAATTATCTTCGTAGTGCTTAATATTTGCAACAGGACACTAGATTGATTCAAAGATCTCTATGCAAGACCGAGGAATTTATGCATGATTATCGACCCGTTATGTTAAGAAGGACCATACTATCACCAATCTCCCTTATCTACTAGAAACCCCCTATTGCTATCTGTCTGCTGTTTTTATATTCTCTTTTTAAATAGATAAAGCTAGTTATAGTCCTGAGAGAACGACACTCGAGTCATTCTACTACTACACTACGGTTTTCGTTGTAGTTGTGGATTGCCTTTGGCTAAATAACAAATTTATTTGCTGAATCGAGACCTGACAAATCTCCGTTCATCACGCGCGAGATGGAGTAGGGGAAGGAGTTCGACTCCTTCCTCTATTAGAAGTCCAAGGGATAAGTTAGATTTTCCTGATTGAGTTCTAACTTGATTGGGAATGAATCTAGACTTGAATTGGTTTAGTAGTGCGATAAGAATTAGATTCTTATTCCTTTATGAAGGCTAATTGATTATTCATTAGGCCTCTATTGACTACTATATATAGTAGACTATTAGAGAGCTTTTGAGATACAGTTCAGTACACAAACATATAGTTTGTCTACCAGTTTTCCTAGAGAAAATAAGAGCTCTCCCCTACCTCTCCCTAGCCCCACGCGCGCGCCACCCCTCACCGGAGGAAAACCGCCGCCCCATCTTCTTGGCCACACAAAGAATATCCTAACATTCTTTCTGATAAGCTGTTCATCCGTGGATACAAAGGTTGAGGTTCAAGGAGATGGAAACTGACTTTTATTGTCTTGCAGATAATCAAAGTATTGCAGATATCTTCGACTTTGACGAAGGAGAAGATTCACCGGATTATTACGAAGACATGGATGTTGTGCTTGCTTTAGGAGTATTGTAAGTCTTCTAATTGATGTTATTAAATATATACGGCATATACATAATCAATTAACCTGCATGTTAAGAAATTTTTTGAAATTCCGCTGTGTACCCTAGGTGTAACTCTGACCGTATTTTCTTACAATGGCAAACGAGGACGTGATTGGGTTCTTGAACGAGCTCGAGAATTTTGTTCTCCATCTTGGGCGACCAGGGGCTGGTGTTACGGATGATGATCTCCGTATGAAGGTCTTTTCTATGGGTCTAGGTGATCGAGCAAAGGCTTGGCTCAATTCTTTGGAGGCCGGGTCTTTGACGACGTGGAATCTCTGTTTAGACAAGTTCATGGATCGGTATTATCCCGCTTCCAAGACTATGGATATGAAGAGACAAATCAACACTTTTGAGCATAAGTATGATGAAGCCTTCCATGAGGCTTATGATCGGTTTAAGGGGTTGCAATATCGGTGCCCACATCACTGCTTCGATAGAGGTCAGCTCATCCAATTCTTCTATAATGGTTTGCATCCTTGAGTTCAAGCCCAAGTGGATAGCATTTGTGGAGGAAGCATGGGAGAGTTGTTTCCGAGTCAAGCTCAAGCTAAGTTGGATATAATGTACTGGAATTCTCAGAACCGGAATATAAGAGCCAAGATTCTTTCAAAAGAACCTAGAGAAGAACCCATTGCGGCTTTTGAAGAGAAAGTGGGTCCTGGTGATGACTATGAGCAAGGATTCGCCAATCAACGTCAACATGCTGAGGTCAACTATGGGGTACCCGGATATGCTCCATCGTCTTTGGTCGCCATGGTGCAAAGCTTGGTAGAAAAGACCGACAAGTTTATGGAATCTTATTACATGAATCAGGCTATGAACGAGAAGCGGTTTGAGAACTTGGAGGCTAGTACTTCTTCTCTTAACAGGAAGTTGCAAGAGCTCATTGATAGAGGAGCTAGTCGTGAGCAAGAGAAGCTTTTGGGTAATACCGAGAGAGCTATGGCATCACGGTGGTGACTGATATTCCAGTTGAGCTCACGGTCACAAGAGAAGGAGCACGAGTAGAGGTTCCAAGTAGCAAGAAAATCTTTGAGCCTTGCGTTGCTAACGAGGAGCCTAAGTCCTCTATGGTTGAGGAAGAAGCTTCACATATTGAAGAAGAAAGATCATCGTCTGAGGATGAGATGGTGGAAGTACCCGCACTTGAGAGCTTCGATGTGGAAATCGGTCTTGGCACGAAGGATGGTATATTGGCTACATTGGACACGGGAGTTGGAGTCAATGTCTTGCTGATGAATGTGTATGAAGAATCACTGGTTTGAAGCCAATGAAAGCTATGGTTCAACTTGCAGATGGGTCTATGAGGAGACCTTTGGGAGTTCTCGAGGACTTGGTTGTTAGAGTTGCCGGTGTTGAGGTGAAGACGAGCTCCATAGTTATGCCGACTTCGGAAGCCAATCTTAAGGATGTGGTCCTGTTAGGGAGAGCCTTCATCAATAAGGTGCACATGGTGATTGACATGTACTGTCGTACATGTAGTTTGAGGTAGATGGCAAGCAACGCATGTTGCGAGCCATTGTTAATTCATGTGTTGATAAGACTTGCACTAACAAACTTATAGGATACTTGGTCATCTATTCCTTCGTTCAAATCTGCAGGGATTTCACCGATTAAAGAGGGCATTGATGGGGAAGTCTAGTACCCAATATGAATTCAACCCCAATTGAGCCTTGAAGAGTCGAGCCAACGACATGTAAGCAAAGGCGCTTCTCGGGAGGCAACCTGAGGTGGTAAAGTGTTTTGCATTTAGTTAGTTTTCTTGCTTTTTCATTAGTTTGCACTTGTCTTGGTCCATGGGTTAGAATTAAAAGTGAAAAAATGATGAATTTTGGTGTTCAGGTCAAGTGGACCGCTTGGGAACACCAAGCCCTTTGCTTGGAAATTCAGTGATTTTTGCAAAACCACTGAAAATCCAAGCGGAGCGCTTGTCACAAGCGGTCCGCTTGGATCCTTCCAAGCGGCCCGCTTGGAATTCCAGTGGATTTTCAAAATCCACTAGAATCCCAAGCGAAGCGTTTGGCTGGATCCAAGAGAACCGCTTGGCAAGCGCTCCGCTTGGATCCCTCCAAGCGGTTCGCTTGGCTCCCAACCCCGATATTCAACATTTTCTCACATTTTATTCCACCTTTGGATTCCCGTTTTCACTTATTTCTTGAGTTCTTTCAGATACTACTCAATTATAGGAATTGGACACGAACCTTTATCTCAGGGAAGTGTACTTTCAATCCAATTTTTCCTTTCTAATCAACTTTTCTTTGCTCGAGGACGAGCAAAAGTTTAGGTTTGGGGAGGGGTCATTGGATTTTCAGTACTATGTGCTTATTTAGTTCGTGTATGCCTGTTATTAACTCAAGTTCTTGTGATTTGTCGAGTTTTTAAATTTTTGCATGCATATCATCCTTAGATTAGTTGTTGCACGCTGTTGTGTGGAGTCTATTGCCAAGTTTTTTTGAACTTTTTTATTGAGTAGACTAAGTGTTTATGACCATTGATCATATGTTGGATCGCTTGCAAGTAGTTTGAGGCTTGTCTCGCTTGGTTTGTCACATGCACATGTGCACTAGTTAAGCTTAGTAGTCTCGACACCACCTCGAGTGGTGTTTCTTCTACTGCGGTTCACGATGGCCTTATAAAATGATGCATGTTAGAATCTATGGTTGTAACCCGTGTAATTATGTATGTAAGAGGCGACAAGTTCTTCACCTCGATTAGAGATTGCCAAATGCCTAGGAAGGAGGTAGTGTGAGGTGTGTGATTCCTTGTGTTAAACCTATTCTATCGAATAGGTTTGGGGAGGGGGTTGCTTCGTTGTACTTGTTTTTCGTCATTGAGTCATTGTAAAGTTTTCTTTTTCTTTTGTTTCGTGTCCAACCTATTCTTTCGAATAGGTTTGGGGAGGCGTCTTGTAAAGTTTGTCCTTTTTCTTTCGTCTCTGGGCTCAAACCTATTCTCTCGAATAGGTTGGGGAGTTGTTTTTGTCACTTAGTGCTGCTGCTTGCCCCATACATAAAAAAAAAAAAAAGAAACGAAAAGAAAAGAAAAGAAAAGAAAGAGAAAAAAAGAAAAGAAAAGAATAAAGAATAAGACCCAAAAAACAAAAGAAGGGTCGTTGCAAGCCAAAAGCAGCCTTGTAAAGTGTCAAGTGTCATGTAAATATTTTGTTCTTGCGAAGTTATCGAGTTGTAAATTCTATCTTTTGTTCGTGTCGCCTTTGTCCAAGGCCTGTTCTTGACCACCCTCGTCTTGCTATTGAAAAAGTGGTTGAAAGGGACTCATTCTTTGAGAGTCTGGGTAGAATAGGGGAGTGTTATCTTTCTAGGGAACCCTCCTTCGTTTGATGAGAACCAGTATTGGTTCGCCCTCTCTTGAGGAAAATCTCGCTTGGTGAACAGTAGTAAGCCCTCGGTTTCATAGGCACGGGCCAATTGTAGTATGAGAATATGCATCATTGTGTCGTCACTGACCAGGTCCAGGTAGAGGATGTTACGAGAGACTCCTTTGTTTAACAAAGTGCACATGAGAATGTGTATATTCGCAATCGAGGCATTCTTCAACATACTTGCATGTCATGCTCATATTGTCTTGTTCATAAACACTTGGTAGATTCAATAGATTAGTTCACTTTACTTGGCATGAGACTCCTTTTTGTGTTGCATTTAGAGTAGTTTGTTACTTGAGGACAAGCAAGGGTTTGGTTTGGGGAGATTGATGAACGTATTTTTGACACGTTCATCTTGTGTTTTTTACCTTCTTTTGCTATCTTTTTGCTTAGTTTTTTGGTTAGTTTTGTAGAATAGTGTCACGTTTTGTGTTTTCTGCATTTTCAGGCACTTAGGAACGAAATGGCGTTTTTGGAGCTAAAAGCGAGCTTTTTTGATGCAAAATGGCCCCGTTGAAGTTCCTTGATCTCCATGGCTTTGTTCGTGAGTATTTGAGCATCAATAAGTGTTGAGAAGGACGAGTCCAAGGCACCCGAGGGCCGGTCGTGGGCAAAGTTTGAGTTTCAAGACAAAATTCTGCCCAGGAACCAAGCTAAGCGCTTGGAGGAAGTGAAGCGGAGCGCTTCAATTTTCAGTAGCCAAGGATTCTGGAACAGCAGCCAAGCGCTTCACTTGGCTGCCCCCAAGCGAAGCGCTTGCCAAGCGCTCCGCTTGGCAGCAGTTACGTTTCCGGATTTCACCTTCAAGACACAGATTTTCAGTTACTTTACACAACTTTTGACATTTGCAAACATTCTGGGAGAGCTTCTAAGCCCCGATTTCAGAAAAACTCAGATTTATATTGTATTTTAGCTTTGGATTGAAGGATTTGGCATAGAATTCATCCTTTGTTTCATCTACGGAGAGGTTTTCATCAATACCCACCGATTAGTGACAGCTTTGGTGGTAACATTGTATCATTATCTCTTGTCTAGTAGTTTGATTTGATGTATTCTGATTGTGATTCATATGATTTAATGTCTATGTTGATGAATATGAGTAGCTAAACTCCTTGTGTTGGTGGTAGAATGTAGAATATGCATTCTATGCATTACATTTATGCTTACAGGAGATTGTGATTCAATCTTGCTGCAAATTACTTCATATGATTCGTAGTTGCCTATAAAATATATTCGAATAGAGTATGTAACAAACTTGTGGTCAATGAAAGCTATAGGATTGTATGTTAGTGATTTGCAGCAGGTAGATAAATGGTGTCCGTGACAAGCACCTCTAAAGTATGTATAGTGGTCTTTTATGACGGTGTCTTGAAAGTTACCTAGACAGGTTGCTTAGCAGACTTAGTCGAAGGTTTTACGCACCGAACTTGTGAGCATATTCGTAGTCCATGCATGTGTATTTGATTTCTACCACCGACCGTTTTCCAAACTTGATTACATCAATCTGATTTCTTGCTTGCTTTTGTGCAAAACAATTTTCTCCAAACCAGTTGAACTAGTTGACTGAATTAGCTTACAAAGACATCAAACAAAGCCATGTTAGGTCCCGAGAGAACGACACTCGGGGACAACTTGCCATTGCACTCTAGTTTGTGTAGTGATAAGTGTTCTTTGGCTATTAAACAAATTTAATTGGTGAAAAAACGACTCATCACCTATTCTCATCAGCGGAACACTACATGAAGAAGACCTAAATAGTTCTTTGTGACGATTTAATACGAACTTAAGAAGAAGCACGAATTACCCTTCAACACATATTAGTTCAACAATTACATATAACTCCCTGTTAGTGCACATCAATTACATATTATCCTATGATCTTGACTTTTCGCGAATTAATGCCTAAAAAGTACCATTTTGTCCACATTTAAGTTTTAGTTTTCACAAAACACCAAACAACTTCAATTTTCTATTATTGCTTATTTGCCTCTAAATTTTTCTATTTTATAAAATTGACTATAAATTATTTAAATCAACAGCCATTACTTATCTAAATCTCAAAAAGATATTAAATATTATTGTAAAAAGGTCCATACAAAATTATTGATTTATTTTTCAGTCCCTAATTTTCTTAAAAGAAATTAAAAACTAATAAAAATAAAAAATTAAAAAAAATACCCAGCTCCATCGGAGCTTTTTACCGCTTAGATTGGAGTTGTTTAAGGGATACTCCGATTGGAGCTTCAAAAGGCTCCAAATCGGAGCTGTCAAAAGCTCCGATTGGAGTTGTAAAAAGCTCCAAATCGGAGCTGTCAAAAGCTCTGATTTGGAGCTTTAACAGCTCCGATTGGTGTTGTTAAAACTTATGGAAGTTCTTATGGAGCATTAAGAGTCACAAACAATGTCGCGTCAAGAGGACATCCTCCTCAGCCAGCCGCATTGAACTTCACCCATCCTAACGGACGGGTAGTCCGACCATCAGACTTTGGGATGGGCGAAGCTCAATACGGCTTGTTCCTCCTCACTTTGCAAGGATATGTAGGAGATAATGAGGCTGCTAGGGTCGAGGCAGAACTCCAAACCCGAGGAGTACAACAAGCCCAAGTACAGGAGAAACCTCGTGATAATTTTTTTGCGCCTCGTCAATCCCAACCAAGAGCACCTCTAGTCAAAGATGAAGCACACTCAAGAGGCAATACAAGGCCGATCCAATCTAGATTTGGACCTTGAAGAGTTCAATCTAGGTTAGGACCACAAGGCGCTCCTGATGATTTGAGAAATCTAATTGACAGGAGGATACGCGCGTCCATGAAAAATGTAGCTCCTCAAGAAAAACAAGCTCAGGTGGTCGCTACACCACCCACACTCCCAAACCAAGTCACGCCAAACCAAGTGACTCCTCAGAATCAACCCGAGGCTGTGGCAGAAAACAACGCTTTGAGAACCGTAGCTGAGGTAACCCCCTTGATCGGAATCGACCCAATCACGGGAGGAAGCTCACATTGGAAGAACTAAAAGCAAGGAAGACCGCACTCGATGCTCAGATCGAAACCCTACGAGGGGACGTGCAAGAAAAAGAGCATGACCAAGATCCAAGTCTGTTGTGCGACGAGATAAGCAGTCATCAGGCAAAAATCGAGAGAGGCTTCCCTACCTTTGAAAGCTACAATGCAACAAGTTGTCCAAAGGACTACGTGGTGAGATTTGATACCAAAATGGATGCGTATGGTCATGACTCAAAGACCAAAGCACTACTCTTCCCGGCTAACCTTTCTGGAGAAACCATGAAATGGTGGTCGCGCCTTCCTCAGCGCTCGGTAAGATCAATGATTGGATTCTCGACTCTTCCAAAGTATCTGTGGGGATATGCATTACAAACTGCAATCTACATTCTGAACTGTGTACCATCTAAATCAGTGGAGAAAACTCCTTATGAGTTATGGAAGGGAAAGAAGCCTTCACTAGGCTATCTTAGACCTTGGGGCTGTCCTTCGATAGTCAAGCTGATGCTCATTGATAAGATAGATGCCAAGGGTGTCAAAGTATATTCATAGGCTATCCTCGTCAGACGAGAGGCTATGAATTCTATCATGCTGAAGATCACAAGGTGATCGTGTCTAGAAACGTGAAGTTTTTAGAAGCCGAATACCTCGAAGAAGAGAGGTTAGATGATATGATAGAACTTGAAGAAATTCAAGACTTTGACACCGCGCGAACATGAGGTCTTTAAATCTTCTGATTTGGACTCAAGTTCAGTGGGAGCTTTCGAAGCAGACAAGGGTGATGATATGACACTTGCTAGGCATGTCATAGTCAGTGGGAGTCCTGTGATTAGATCAACAGTTGAAACCACACCTGTAGAACCCGTTGTCAACCAACCTGTGCAACAAGTTGCACAAGAGCAGCCTCCCGCAAGGGAACAGGGTCGCGCCCAACGACCAGCTGCATCAGTACCCACTGATAATGTTCGTGTTACACGAAGCAAGAAAAGAAAAGCACCAGAACAAGTCGAGCTCCGTAGGTCGAAGAGGATCCTTAGAGGACCTCAGAAGCAAAGCCTTATGATAGAAGACATCAGTGAACTTGATGTCGGTTTATCAGATCGGGAAGATCCCGAGACCTACAAAGAGGCAATAATTGATATTGACTCAGACAAATGGCAAGAGGCCATGGGATTAGAAATGGATTCAATGTACCAGAACCAAGTTTGGAACTTGGAAGACTTGCCCCAAGGGGTTAGACCAATTGGGTGCAAATGGGTCTTTAAACGAAAGACAGATGCCGATGGCAAGGTACAAACGCACAAAGCTAGGCTTGTGGCAAAAGGCTACACGCAAAGGTATGGCATCGATTACGATGAAACCTTTTCACCAGTAGCAAAATTGAAGTCCATTCGAATTCTACTTGTGATAGCTGCCTACTATGATTATGAAATCTGGCAGATGGATGTAAAGACAGCCTTCCTCAATGGCAACCTTGAGGAAGAGGTCTATATGGTACAGCCGGAAGGTTTTATTAGTAAAACCAGGCCAACTGCTGTATGCAAATTACAAAGATCCATCTGTGGGCTAAAGCACGCGTCAAGGAGCTGGAATATCCGCTTTGATGAAGCTGTCAAATCGTTTGACTTCATCAGAAGCAAGGAAGATCCCTGTGTCTATGCGAGACACAGCGACAAAGGAGTTGTTTTCATGATCATTTATGTAGATGACATTTTGATCATGGGAAACAATGTCTCTATGCTAGAAGAGACTAAAGTTTGGTTATCAAGTACCTTCTCGATGAAGGACTTGGGTGAAGCGAACTACATCCTAGGGATCAAGATCTTTAGAGATAGATCCAAGAGGATGTTGGGAATGACACAGTCCACCTACATCGACAAAATACTGAAGCGTTATAAAATGGACGACTCAAAGAGAGGCTTTCTCCCAGCTAGGCATGGGATTGTCTTATCAGTTAAGGATGGTCCTAAAACTGATGAAGAAAGAAATGCAATGAGTCGTGTGCCCTATGCTTCGGCAGTAGGGTCTATAATGTATGCAATGAACTGCACAAGGCCCGATGTGGCATATGCGCTTAGTGTCACTTGTCGACACCAACAGAATCCAGGAGTACCTCACTGGACTGCTGTCAAGAACATTCTGAAGTACCTTAGACGGACTAAAGAGATGTTCTTGGTGTTTGGTGGAGAACCAGAATTAAAGATGTCTGGTTATGTCGACGCTGGATTTGAATCAGATCCTGATGACTTTGAGTCACAGACAGGATACGTATTCAAATTGAACGGAGGAGCTATCTGTTGGAAGAGTTCTAAGCAAGCCACGATTGCTGACTCATCCACAGAAGCCGAGTGCATTACTGAATCAGAAGCATCGTAAGAAGCTGTCTGGATTTCAGAGTTCTTGAAGGAATTGAGGGTTGTTCCTGCTCCTAGTCCAATAACGATTTATTGGGACAATACGGGCGCCGTCGCTCAAGCTAAGGAGCCTAGATCTACAAACAAGAACAAACATGTACTTAGAAAATATCACGTTATACGTGAGATTATAGATAGAGGAGAAGTTAGTATAGAACGTGTCTCAACCACGGACAACGTGGCAGATCCTTTCACCAAGGTCTTATCAGTGGAAGTCCACTTAAGACATTATGCTAATCTGGGCATTAGGCATAAAGGTGACTGGCTCTAGTCCAAGTGGGAGATTGATAGTGTATATGTCCTAGAGACAGTCCTTACTAAGGGCATGGTGCCCTTGTAGAGGACATATATGTACTATTACACAGGTCAACGTAATATAATATATGTTTGTTTCATTTTACTGTTGAGTATTGCTTTCATATTTATATTACACCAGGCTGCAGCATGTCATATCTATATTGCTGTCTGTATGGATACTGAACATGTCCCCTCGGATAGATGACCGATCACACAGTTAGTGGGAGCTATGTGAGTTATCATCTATCCCAAACTCTCCCTAGTCGTGGTACATCTCGGATGTGGGGGTCTGAATGAACCTGACAAGACTAGTATGCGTGGAGGTTATACTTGTTGGAGCAAGTGTGAGCCGATCCCACGGCCACGGAACGATTGTTGGACAATCAAGGAACGTTCCCATAACTGCGCATAGTTGTTCGAAGAAGCTTTATCGAACAATGGAAGTACCCACCGGACACTCCCATCGATGTATACTCTACACCGAATGTGTCTATGGGAACCGGTGAGTTGTCGAAGTGATGCCATTCGTCCTTTGTACTTACAGGACTTTATCATCACATTTGTTGCTCCATATCCTTGGTGGACCCGTCGATGTCAGCTCTGAATAAGCAGTTGACCTAAGACACGATCCAGGATTATGGCTAAATACAAATGGGGGTGATAAGTGATTCTGTGAAGGATTCATCTCTCAAGTGTAGCACAGGAGAGCACTGCTCGTAGTCTGCATAGTTGTGTTGGTAAAGTCACTGGCCAGTGCAAATGATATATTATGATGGTCATAAGTATATCTTAACCAAACAACTCCCTGAGACGCCCGTGGATGTATTATTGGGATAGACACTTCATCGATCCTAGATACATCCGAGCAAGTCAGATGAAGGGACGTTACCATCGCCGCGTTGAGCGCAACAGGCTTCGCAACGAAAGGGTTAGCTTTGAGAAACCTCTCAAACGTCCTCGCGTATTAATACTGCAAATGGAACCGTCTAGGAATTCCATGTTGCCTAGTCTAGGACTTGCTTAATACGGTGAGGCCCTATGGGTCACACTATGTGGTGATTCAGCCTATCAGAATATCCTTGAAGATGGAATCGCAATTAGTTTGGAATTAATTGTGATAGATGGATTATAATTGATTTGGAATTAATTATAATAATTGGTGGCTCAATTAATGATTTGGAATTATTAATTGAATTGGCTAATTAATTGTATTTTATGTAAATACAATTAAAGATTATATTTTGGAAATATAATGGAGGTTTGATTGTAAAGGATATGTTAATTTAGAATTAACATATGCACTTGGGCAAAATCTACTTGGAGTTTGGATTGCCTTAGAAATATATGTGGGTCCCAAAAGTGGGACCCACGTCCCGTAGGACAGGCGCGCGCGCGCGCGTGGTAGAATAGGGGAAGGAGTTCGACTCCTTCCTCTATTAGAAGTCCAAGGGATAAGTTAGATTTTCCTGATTGAGTTTTGATTTGATTGGGAATGAATCTAGACTTGATATTGGTTTCCTTGTGCGATAAGAATTAGATTCTTATTCCTTTACGAAGTCTAATAGCTTATGCTTTAGGCTTCTATAGACTACTATATATAGTAGACTATTGGAGAGAGTTTTACATACAAGTTTGTACACCGTTACATGCGATTTGATCACAGTCTTCCTACCCAGTTTTCTTAGAGAAAATAAAAACTCTCCCCTCCTCTCCTTAAGCCACGCGCGCGCACACCGCCACGGAGGGAATTGCCGCCCCGTCTTCTTGGTCACATAAAGAATATCCTAGCATTCTTCCGATAGGCTGTTCATCCGTGGATACCAAGGTTGAGGTTCTAGGAGCTGGAAACTAACTCTTATTGTCTTGCAGATATACAGAGTATTGTAGATATCTTCGACTTCGACGAAGGAGAAAATACACCGGAATATTACGAAGACTTGGAAGCTGCTTTGGAAGTAAGGTTAGTCTTCTAATTGACGTGTTTATATATATACGACATATGCATAATCAATTAACCGGTATGTTAAGAAAATTTTCAAAATTCCGCTGCGTACCCTATGGGTAACTCTGACCATATTTTCTTACATATCCTCCAAGGCAACAAAATCCCGGAAAGCAAAGGAGGGATCAAAAGAATGATTTGATCAAGGAGGGTCCCTCAAGAAACAAATTTCGAGACAAGAGGACTCCTCCGAGGAGGTCTTTTCCAAGGAGGTATAGCAACTACACAGATTTAAATAGGCCAAGATCCGACATCTTGAACTATATAGTCTCGAGGAAGCTAGACGTCTCATGGCCACCTCCAATTCAAGAGAATCGAAAGAACAAAAGTTCTGAGAAATTTTGTCAATTTCACAAAGGAAAGGGGCATACTTCCAATGAGTGCGTCGAGCTCAAGAACGAAATTGAGAGGATGATACGCAATGGATAGTTGGTCAACTATATTCGGAACGAAGAACCTCTAGCAATCCTCCCTCCACCACCACAAGTGGGGATACCCTAGTTACGACGATATTAATAATTTCAACAATTATGAGAATCGTCCTGTGAATGGAAGCATCCATACTCTTACAATCGCCGGAGGACCCGCGGGAGGCGACACTCGAAATCAGAGGGAGATCACAGCTGATAATCTCAAAATTAGAGATGTGAAGTATGCCCAAGTTGCACAACCAGGAACCAACGTAATCTCTTTTGATGATAGTGAACTCCCTCTAAGGCACGCCGGAGGAGGAAGCATCTACGACCCATGTGTTCCGCTAGTGTTATCCCTTGATGTTCAGTCTTACAACTTGGGAAGGATCCTCGTCGACACCGGATGTTGGCTAACTTAATCTTCACGGGTACTTTGAAGAGGATGTATATGAACCCAAGGGAAGGTCTTAGAGAAGTGAGGAGCGCCCTGGTAGGCTTCGGAGGACAACCCATCATGCCCCTTGGAATGATCAACTTGACGATCTCAATGGGGAGTGCTCCGCGAAGATTAACTCAACACGTCTCCTTCGTGGTCATAGATATGCCCTTTGACTACTTCGCGGTCTTGGGGAGGCCTGCCCTCTCTCAATTCCGAGCCGTAGTATCTACAGTCCACAACAAGTTGAAGTTTCCCACTCCATTGGGGATTGAACAAGAAGAGGGGAACATAAGAGAGGCATGGGAATGCTACAGTATGTCGGCAAAATTCATTTCCAAGGTTGCCGTCGGGGAGCCAAATCTGGGTCAATCGCTCGAGGAGCAGCCTTAGTTCATATGCTCCTTACCGTTTTTATACAGTTCGACGAGTGAAGAAAAAATCGAAAAATCCGAGTCCGTCACTTAGGCGAAGGAAAGCAATCCAAAAGAAGGAGAGAGATACCCTAGTAGGAGTTGTTAAGGAGCTCGAGGAGTATCAAGTTATACCCCCTGTACCACCCTCTTCCAAGAAGAAGAAGAAGAAGTTCTTCGAGGAAAACAAGATAGAGGCAAGAGAAACCCTCGAAGAAATTCAAATTGTTGAAGGAAGTGCCGATATGTGTTACCAAGATTGGTACCGAGATGACCGCTGATAAGAATGAAGCTCATTCAATGTTTGAGAGATAACAACGACATCTTCACAAGGAGTACCGAGGACCTCAAGGGGATCGACCCAGGAGTCGCTGTTAACCGTCTGAACGTAGATCCGTCAATCACCCATATTCGAAAAAAGCAAAGAAAATTCAGTGCGGAAGATAATGCCATCATCGAGGTAGAGGTGCAAAGATTGCTTAAGGCTGGTCACATCAAAGAAGTAAGATACTCCGACTGGGTTTGCAATGTAGTCCTCGTAGAGAAAGGACCTGGCAAGTGAAGAATGTGCAACAACTTCACGAGATATAATAAGTTTTGCCCGAAGGATCCCTACCGACTTCCCCGGATCGACCAGCTGGTCGATTCCACAGCAGGATGTGCCCTCTTGAGTTTCATGGATGCATACCAGGGTTCTACCAAGTCAAAATGGCCAAAGATGACGTGCCAAAGACCGCCTTCTTTGCAAACGGAAATGTATATTGCTTCAACGTGATGCCCTTTGGTCCAAAAACGCCGGAGCAACCTACCAAAGGTTGGTCAACAAAATGTTTAAGGAGGAACTCGGAAAAACAATGGAGATACATGTCGACAACATGCTTGTCAAGAGTAAGACCGAGGAGCAACATGTAGGGTACCTGACAAAGTGCTTCTCGATTTTAAGGAAGTACGGTATGAAGCTCAATCCGGCCAAATGCACCTTTGGAGTCAAAGGAGGAAAGTTCCTCGGTTACATGGTAACGGAAAGAGGAATTGAAGCAAACCCCGAAAAAATCAAGGCCATCCTCGATCTTCCTCAGCCCCAAACCATCAATGAGGTACAACAATTGGTAGGGAAGTCCATCGCGTTGAGCAGGTTTATCTCAAGATCCGCCGAGAAGAACCTTCCATTTTTCAAAGTTTTGCGAAAGAGCAACGACTTCGAGTGGACAAAAGAGTGCGAGGAAGCCTTCGAGAAACTCAAAGAGTATCTACTCTCCCCTCCACTCTTATCAAAATCCATGGAAGGAGAAGTATTTTACTTATACTTGGCAGCAACGGGGGAAGCCATTAGCTCGGTCTTGGTAAGAATCCAAGGAAACGACCAATTGCCCATCTACTACTTTAGCAAAGTACTTGCTGGAGCCGAGACACGTTACATGGATATCGAGAGGCTATCCTTCGCTCTTGTTTACACGGCAAGGAGGCCGAAGCCTGGCTTCGGAGCTCATAAGGTTGTGGTCCTTACGAAGCAACCTCTCAAGCATGTTCTGGGAAAACCAGAGAACTCAGGAAGGCTAGCAAGGTGGGCAATCGAGCTGAGCGAGTATGACATTGACTACCAAGCTCCATTAGCCAAAAAATCCAAGTTATTACCGACTTCCTGGTAGAGTACCCCTCCAAGGAAGTGTCAGGGGAAAACCCTCCAAAAAGCCAAAATGTCATGATGATGGTCGAGGAGAGACCACGGCAGAGCGAGGCAATGCAAGCTCTAGAAGATGCTCTGAAAGAACTCAAAGAGATGTCACAATCAAAAAGGAAAAGACATGAAGTGTTTCTAGCAGAAAAAACCGAGGAGCTCAAGGTTAAGGAGAACGTCTCTTCGAAACCCAAAGAGCTCACCGACCACGGGGATGTCTGGATTCTTCACGTTGATGGATCTTCCTCGGGAAAAAATGGCGGGATAGGAATCTACTTCAAAAGTCCAAGAGGAGCAGAGCTTGAGTATGCCGTTACTCTAAGCTTTCTGGTCTCCAACAATGAAGCTGAGTATGAGGCTATCCTCATAGATCCACGTATGGCAAAATCACTTGAGTGAAGAAGCTCCACCTCTTCACTGACTCTCAATTGGCTGAGAAGCAAATCTCAGGAAAGTTCAAAACAAAGAAGGATTCACTAGCCGAGTACAAGAGCCCATCACGGAAGAAATCCAAAAGTTTGAAAGTTGTGAGATTGAAAAATTCTTGAGAGATCTCAATCAAAGAGCGGATGCTCTATCAAAATACGCTTCAGCCTCCGGAGGAGTGGATACCCGGAATGTGATACTTATGAAAATCAATGCATCGTCCCTATGGTCATCAAAGCTAAATTTCTTGGCCATTGATACTCAACCAAGTTGGATGCAGGGGATCGCTACCTATCTCATGCATGGTAGCCTTCCTCGTGACAAAGCTGAAGCATGAAGAATCAAAGGAAAAGCATGGCCACTACATCATACAAGGAGACTGATGATGTCGTTTTTCACCAATTAAATTTGTTTAATAGCCAAAGAACACTTATCACTACACAAACTAGAGTGCAATGGCAAGTTGTCCCCGAGTGTCGTTCTCTCGGGACCTAACGTGGCTTTGTTTGTGGTTTTTGCTAGTTATTTCAGACAACGCGTTCAAGTGTTTATAGAATTGTTTTCTTAGAACAAAGCAACGAGAAATCAGATTGTTGTAATCAAGTTTGGAAAAACGGTCGGTGGTAGAAATCGAATACACATGCATGGATTACGAATATGCTCACAAGTTCAGTGCGTAAAACCTTCAACTAAGTCTGCTAAGCAACTTGTCTAGGTAACTTTCAAGACACACATCATGAAAGGCCACTATCCATAATTTAGAGGTGTTTGTCACTAACACCATTTATCTAGCATGCTGCAAATCTCTAACACACAATCCTATAGCTTTCATTGACCAAGAGTTTGTCACTATACTCAATTCGAATATATTTTATAGGCAACTAAGAATCATATGAAGGATTTTTGCAGCAAGATTGACTCACAACCTCATGTAAGCATAAACATAACCCATAGCATGCATATTCTACATTCTACCACCAACACAAAGGATTTAGCTACTCATATTCATCAACATAGACATCAAATCATATGAATTGTAAATAGAATACATCAAATCAAACTACTAGACAAGAGATAATGATACAATGTTACCACCAAGCTGTCACTAATCTGTGGGTATTGATGAAAACCTCTCCGTAGATGAAACAATGGATGCAATCCTATGCCAAAACCTTTAATCCAATCTAAAATACAATGTAATCTGAGTTTTCTCTGAGTTTTGGGGCTTAGGAGCTCTGCCAAAATGTTGCCAATGTTCAAAAGTATCGAAAAAGTAACTGAAAATCCGATTAAAGAAGGAAAATCCTGATTTGTAACTGCTGCCAAGCGGACCGCTTGGGGCTGCCAAGCGGAGCGCTTGGCAGGCGAAGCGCTTGGGGCGTCCAAGCGCTTCGCTTGGTCTGCTGTACCATTACCACTGGAATTTGAAGCGCTCCGCTTCACTATTCCAGGCGCTTAGCTTGGCTCCTGGGCAGATTTTTGTCTTGCAACTTAATCCTTTTGCCCTCATACGGCCCTCGGGTGCCTTGGACTCATCCTTCTCAATGCTTATTGATGCTCAAGCACTCACGAACAAGCCGTGGAGATCAAGAAACTTCAACGGGGCCATTTTCTATCAAAAAAGCTCGTTTTTAGCTCCAAAAACGTCATTTCGTTCCTAAGTGCCTGAAAATGCAGAAAACACAAAACTGTGACACTATTCTACAAAACTAACCAAAAAACTAAGCAAAAAGACAACAAAAGAAGGTAAAAAGACAAGATAAACGTGTCAAAAATACGTTCATCAATCTCCCCAAACCAAACCCTTGCTTGTCCTCAAGCAACAACTAATCTAAATGCAACACAAAAGGGAGTCAAATGCCAAGTAAGATGAACTAATCTATTGAATCTACCAAATGCTTATGAACAAGACCATATGAGCATGACATGCAAGTAGGTTGAAGAATGCCTCGATTGCGAATATACACATTCATATGTGCACTTTGTTAAATAAAGGAGTCTCTCGTAACATCTTCTATCTGGACCTGGTCAGTGACGACACAATGATGCATGTTATCATACTACAATTGCCCCGTGCCTATGAAACCGAGGGCTTACTACTGTTCACCAAGCGAGACTTTTCCTCAAGAGAGGGCGAACCAATACTGGCTCTCATCAAACGAAGGAGGGTTCCCTTAGAAAGATAACACTCCCCTATTCTACCCAGACTCTCAAGAATGAGCCTCTTTCAACCACTTCTTGAATAGCAAGACGAGGGTGGTCAAGAACAGGCCTTGGACAAAGGCGACACGAAACGAAAGATAGAATTTACAACTCGATAACTTCACAATAACAAATATTTACATGACACTTGACACTTTACTAGACTGCTTTTTGGCTTGCAACGACCCTTCTTTTGCTTTTTGGGTCTTATTCTTTATTTCCCTATATTTTTTTCTTTTCTCTTTTTTTTTTATATTTCTTTTTCTTTTCTTCTTCTTTTCTTTTTCTCTTTCTTTTTTTTTTTATATAGGGGCAAGCAGCAGTACTAAGTGTCAAAAGACCTCCCCAAACCTATTCGAAAGAATAGGTTTGAGCACAAAGACGAAAAAGAAAAAGGAAAGACTCTTTTACAAAGACACCTCCCCAAACCTATTCTAAAGAATAGGTTGGGACACAAAACAAAAAGAAAACTTTACAACGACTCAAAGACGAAAGACAAGTATAACGAAGCAACCCCCTCCCCCTATTCGATAGAATAGGTCTACTACAAGGAATCACACACCTCACACTACCTCCTTCCTAGGCATTTGGCAATCTCTAATCGAGGTGAAGAACTTGTCGCCTCTTACGTACATAATTACACGGGTTACAACCATAGACTCAAACGTGCATCATTTCATAAAGCCATCGTGAACCGCAGTAGAAGAAACACCACTCGAGGTGACGTCGAGACAACTAAGCTTAACTAGTGCACATGCAAATGTGACAAACCAAGCGAGACAAGCCTCAAACTACTTGCAAAGTGATGCAACATATGATCAATGGTCATAAACACTTAGTCTACTCAATAAAAGAAATTCGAAAAAACTTGGCCATAGACTCCTGATGAATGTGTATTTTACACTTTCATTCGAGTCTTTTTCACCTATTTTAGCTATTCTCTATGTTAATTTAGCTATATTTTAGTGCATTTTATTAGAATAGTGTCACGTTTCCCTTTAGATTTTATTTTACAGGTTTTGGTTGAAATTCGAAGATTTCCGGGCAATTATATTGAAGTTGACAAGGAATTGGTGTTCCTGAAGCCTATTTGGAGTATCTGAAGGTTTCCGGATAGGATTTGGAGTCTAGGGGTCGAATCTGGAGGTTAGAAGGCCACTAGAAGTCAGAAACCGAGTCCGAAAAGGGGAAGAAATCCAAAACCGCGTCGAAAACGCGGAATTCCGCGAGAAATTCTCTGGGGCGAACCTCCCTGGGGCGAACCGCCCCACACCGGGCGAACCGCCCGGTGTGTGGGGCGAGCCGCCCCACAGTATTTCGAAGCCTATATATAGTTGCTCAGTTTTTTCCGAAAGTCATATCTTTCCAGACCTACTTTCTCACCTCTCTCTGTAGTTTTAGGTAGGGACTTCCCAGAGCCTGTTCTGGGGGTCCATAGCTTAGGGGACACTTTTTCATAGCGGATTGGAGCTCGTAGGATCGCGATTCTCCGGAGATTGACAACCTTCGGTAACTTGTATCTTACAGTTTAATCTACTTATTTTATATATCTTTCAATATGTTTTCTTCTATGATTTCTGTTGATTGCATGCCTATTATGAGTAGCTAAACTTATCGTTGGTGGTAGTATGTGAATTCTTAGCGAAGGGAAGATAATCATGCTAATGGCTATATCGCGCATTATACTCCGTGTCATTGCTTTATTTTGTTGATCAGGCACAACCTAAATTCTCGTATGTTGTATTAATTATTATGCACAATTGGACACTTGTCGACCTGTGTGCGAGTATATCTTCGTAGTGTTGAATAATTACGGAACACATTAGGACAATAGTGATTGACTTGTCAGACCAATTATCTTCGTAGTGCTTAATATTTGCAACAGGACACTAGATTGATTCAAAGATCTCTATGCAAGACCGAGGAATTTATGCATGATTATCGACCCGTTATGTTAAGAAGGATCATACTATCACCAATCTCCATTATCTGCTAGAAACCCCTTTGCTATCTGTTTGCTGTTTTTATATTCTAAATTAAATTTGATAAAGCTAGTTATAGTCCTGAGAGAACGACACTCGAGTCATTCTACTGCTACACTACGGTTTTCGTTGTAGTTGTGGATTGCCTTTGGCTAAATACAAATATTATTTGCTTGAATTCGGAGCACGACATCCGCGTTCATCAACTCCACACACAACGTGCAACAACTAACCTAAGGATGATATGCATGCAAAAACTGAAAAACACAACAAATCACAAGAACTTGAGCTGACAACAGGCATGTACGAAACCAAAAGAGCACATAGTACTGAAAATCCAATGACCCCTCCCCAAACCTAAACTTTGCTCGTTGATGAACGTATTTTTGACGCGTTCATCTTGTCTTTTTTACCTTCTTTTGCTATCTTTTAGCCTTGTTTTTTTGGTTAGTTTTGTAGAATAGTGTCACGTTTATTGTTTTCTTCATTTTCAGGCACTTAGGAACGAAATGGCGTTTTTGGAGCTAAAAACGAGCTTTTTTGATAGAAAATGGCCCCGTTGAAGTTTCTTGATCTCCACGGCTTGTTCGTGAGTGCTTGAGCATCAATAAGCATTGAGAAGGATGAGTCCAAGGCACCCGAGGTCCGTACGAGGGCAAAAAGATTGAGTTGGAAGACAAAAATCTGCCCAGGAGCCAAGCTAAGCGCCTGGAATAGTGAAGCGTTCCGCTTCATTTTCCAGGAGCTTTGGCACAGCAGCCAAGCGAAGCGCTTGGAGGGCCCAAGCGCTTCGCTTGACAAGCGCTCCGCTTGGCCTCTCCAAGCGGTCCGCTTGGCAGCGGTTACGTTTTCGGATTTTCCTTCTTAAATCTGATCTTCAGTTACTTTTTGGATACTTTTGAACATTGGCTTCGTTTTGGCAGAGCTCCTAGGCCCCAAAACTCAGAGAAAACTCAGATTACATTGTATTTTAGATTGGATTAAAGGTTTTGGCATAGGATTGCATCCATTGTTTCATCTACGTCTTATTGATCTTGTCTTTCGTCTTGAGTCGTTGTAGATTTTTCTTAGCTTTATTTTTCTTTTGTTTTGTGTCCCAACCTATTCTCTCGAATAGGTTTGGGGAGGTGTCTTTGTAAAAAGTTTTTCCCTTTTTTCTTTTTCGTCTTTGTGCTCAAACCTATCCTCTCGACTAGGTTTGGGGAGGTTTTTGACACGTAGTACTGCTGCTTGCCTAGCTATAAAAAAAAAAAAAAAAAAAAAGAGAAAAGAAAAAGAGAAAATAAAAAAAGAAGAAAGAAAATAAAGAATAAGACCCAAAAGCAAAAGAAGGGTCGTTGCAAGCCAAAAGCAGTCTCGTAGTGTCAAGTGTCAAGTAAATATTTTGTCCTTGTGAAGTATCGAGTTGTAAATTCTATCTTTCGTTTCGTGTCGCCTTTGTCCAAGGCCTGTTCTTGACCACCCTCGTCTTGCTATTCAAGAAGTGGTTGAAAGAGGCTCACTCTTGAGAGTCTTGGTAGAATAGGGGAGTGTTATCTTTCTAAGGGAACCCTCCTTCGTTTGATGAGAGCCAGTATTGGTTCGCCCACTCTTGAGGAAAAGTCTCGCTTGGTGAACAGTAGTAAGCCCTCGGTTTCATAGGCACGGGGCAATTGTAGTATGATAACATGCATCATTGTGTCGTCACTGACCAGGTCCAGGTAGAAGATGTTACGAGAGACTCCTTTGTTTAACTAAGTGCACATGAGAATGTGTATATTCGCAATCGAGGCATTCTTCAACCTACTTGCATGTCATGCTCATTTGGTTTTGTTCATAAGCATTTGGTAGATTCAATAGATTAGTTCACTTTACTTGGCATGAGACTCCTTTTGTGTTGCATTTAGGATAGTTTGTTGCTTGAGGACAAGCAAAGGTTTGGTTTGGGGAGTTTGATGAACGTATTTTTGACGCGTTCATCTTCTCTTTTTACCTTCTTTTGCTATCTTTTAGCCTTGTTTTTTTGGTTAGTTTTGTAGAATAGTGTCACGTTTATTGTTTTCTGCATTTTCAGGCACTTAGGAACGAATTGGCGTTTTTGGAGCTAAAAACGATCTTTTTGATAGAAAATGACCCCGTTGAAGTTTCTTGATCTCCACGGCTTGTTTGTGAGTGCTTGAGCATCAATAAGAATTGAGAAGGATGAGTCCAAGGCATCCGAGGGCCGTACGAGGGCAAAAAGATTGAGTTGGAAGACAAAAATCTGCCCAGGAGCCAAGCTAAGCGCCTGGAATAGTGAAGCGCTCCGCTTCATTTTCCAGGAGCTTTGGCACAGCAGCCAAGCGAAGCGCTTGGAGGGCCCAAGCGCTTCGCTTGCCAAGCGCTCCGCTTGGCCTCTCCAAGCGGTCCGCTTGGCAGCGGTTACGTTTTCGGATTTTCCTTCTTAAATCTGATCTTCAGTTACTTTTGGATACTTTTGAACATTGGCTTCGTTTTGGCAGAGCTCCTAGGCCCCAAAACTCAGAGAAAACTCAGATTACATTGTATTTTAGATTGGATTAAAGGTTTTGGCATAGGATTGCATCCATTGTTTCATCTACTGATGAATGTGTATTTTACACTTTCATTCGAGTCTTTTTCACCTATTTTAGCTATCCTCTATGTTAATTTAGCTATATTTTAGTACATTTTATTAGAATAGTGTCACGTTTCCCTTTAGATTTTATTTTACAGGTTTTGGTTGAAATTCGGAGATTTCGGGGCAATTATATTGAAGTCTACAAGGAATTGGTGTTCCAGAAGCCTATTTGGAGTATCTGAAGGTTTCGGATAGGATTTGTAGTCTAGGGGCCGAATCTGGAGGTTAGAAGGCTACTAGAAGTCATAAATCGAGTCCGAAAAGGTGAAGAAATCCAAATCCGCATCGAAAAACGCGGAAATTCCGCGAAATATTGGGGGGCGAACCGCCGGAGCCAGGGGCGAACCGCCCCAGAGATATTTCGGGCCTATATATAGTGCTCAGTTTTCTCTCCGAAAATCATATCTTTCCAAGCCTACTTTCTCACCTCTCTCTATAGTTTTAGGTAGGAACTTCCCGGGGCCTGTCCTGGGAGTTCCATAGCTTAGGGGATACTTTTTCATAGCAGATTGGAGCGCGTAGGATCGCAATCATCCGGAGATTGACAACCTTCGGTAACTTTGTATCTTACAGTTTTTATCTACTTATTTTATTCTTCTTTCAATATGTTTTCTTCTATGATTGCTATTGATTGCATGCCTATTATGAGTAGCTAAATTTATCGTTGGTGGTAGTATGTGAATTCTTAGCGAGGGAAGATAATCATGCTAATGGCTATATCGCGCATTATACTCCGTGTCATTGCTTATTTCGTTGATCAGTTGAAACCAAAATTCTCGTATGTTGTATTGATCATTATGCACACTTGGACACTTGTCGACCATCAGACCAATAATCTTTGTAGTGTTGAATAATTACGGAACACAATAGGACGTTAGTTGTTGACAAGTCAGACCCATATTATCTTCGTAGTGCTTAATACTTGCAACAGGACACAAGATTGATTCAAAGATCTCTATGCAAGACCGAGGAATTTATGCATGATTATCGACCCATTATGTTAAGAAGGACCATACTATCACCAATCTCCCTTATCTGCTTGAAAACCCCTATTGCTTTCTATCTGCTGTTTTATATTCTTAATTAGATTTGATAAAGCTAGTATAGTCCTGAGAGAACGACACTCGAGTCATTCTACTACTACACTACGGTTTTCGTTGTAGTTGTGGATTGCCTTTGGCTAAATAACAAATTTATTTGACTGAACCGGGACCTGAATCTGACACGTTCATCAAATTGGCGCCGTTGCCGGGGACTATACTCCTTTTTTCTGTTTAATTTGTTTATATTTACAGCTTTAGATTCCTAATTCTTTTAGTTTTAGTTTTCCTTTTTAATCTCTCTCTGATACTGCTTTCCTAGTTTGTCTCTAATCACTTTTCCAAGTCTGTCACAGATAGTGTATGCCGCATACACGTTCTGCAGGAACACCGCTTGCTAATTCAATTGCTGAGATCGATAGAGTCTACCACCAAAGAAGGCGACTACTTGAAAGGCGCGCACTAGAGGAAATAGAGGAAACTGATTTCTCTGAATCTCTGATTAGTCTATCCAAGGAAATCGACGGAATGGCAGAAGCTAGACCACTGAAGGCATGGGTACAACCCACCAAAGATCGTATGAGGGGACCGGCAATAGTTCTTTCGTCTGCAACCCGAGATCTGGAGATCAAGAACCACGCATTCCAGCAACTTCCGAGGTTCTATGGCTTATGAAGGGAAGATGTGATGGGGTACTTGCACGATATCGATGATTTCGTCAACCAACTCCCACGACCCGGAGCTGACATAACAACGGATGAGTTGAGGATGAAGGTTTTTTGCTATGGGACTTGGCGACAGAGCCAAGTCATGGCTGAGCTCTCTTCCAGCAGGCTCGCTGGACACTTGGGAAAAGGTTTTTTCAGCTTTCATGGAGAAATACTTCCCACACACTCTGACTACCGCGCTTAAAGCGCAGATCACTGGATTCAAGCAAGACTATGATGAGACCATCTACACCGTGTTCGAGAGGTTCCAAGATCTCACGAACAAGTGCCCTCACCATGGTTTTGAACTTTCCGACCTAGTCCAACACTTCTACAATGGACTAACCTTCGAGAACCAACAAGTGGTGGATTTCCAATGCCGAGGCAATATTTGGGAGGAAACCGCAGAAGCCGTCTGAGCAGTTTTCGAAAGGCTTGCTAAGGGTTCGCAGTTCAAGGACCCAAGAGCAATGGTTAGGAGACGTGGACCTGAAGCTCCACCGACTCAAGAAGCCCCTATGTACAGTGGGAATGGGGATCAATTCGAGTGCTTTACCAACGAATTAAAGCAAGTCCTCAAGAGCTCCACCGGAACAACTGTTTCGAACGAAGTATGCCGAATATGCAAGAACTATGGGCATGGGGCTCATATGTGTAGATCGGAGCTGGCATACGATGATGGCAACTGGGCTCGAGGAGGCGAAGAAGAAGCCTTTGCTACGGAATTTGGCACTCAAGAAGTTAGCTACGGACAAGACGGTAGGAATCCTCGAGGTGGATTTTGGAGAAGAGGATACCGTAACAATCAAGGATATGCACCGGCTAACCAGACTTATGGACCTAACCAAGACCGTAGTAGGCTAAACTATGGTAATGATCACTGTGAAAACCCCGCTCCGAAAGAGCCACCGAAGTCGAAGACGGCTATACTAATGGAGAACTTGCAGAAGATGGTTGATCACACACAAAGTTTTCTCAAACGGTATGAAGAGGATTCCGAGAAAACTAGAGCAAGGCTTGATAAGTTGGAAAGAGCACTAGGCTTGCCCATCAAAAGATGCAAGAGTTGATCGACCGAAAACTGCCTAGCAGCACTGTGAAGTCGAATGCCATTACATTAGCTAGTGATGTACCTGACGAAATCACCATCAGGAACGTTGTTAGGTGTGAGTGCTGCATGAAGGAAGAACTTCTACTGGCTGAGGAAGAAGAGAAGGACCTTGGTTCCGACACAAGTGATGAGGAGCAAGAGGATCCCGAACCACTCCCTAAAGTTTCGATGTTAAGGTAGGGATTGGAGAGCTTGAAGACGTCCGTGCCACACTAGACACGGGATCCTACTCGAACATAATTCCTTTGAATGTGTTTGAAAAGAGCAACATCGGAAAACTATCGGAGCAAAGGGCTATTGTACAACTGGCGGATGGATCCTTTATGAGACCGGAGGGCGTTGTGAAAAATGTTTGGTCAAGATTGGTGAAGCATCTATATACACCAATTTGTAGTTATGCCGGCGTCTGCACCTGGAACGGGGGATGTCATACTCTTAGGGCAAACATTCTTGACTAAACTACGCTCAGTGATGGATATCTACCAAAGAACTTGCACCATCGAAGTGAATGGCAAGCAACACGTATTGCAAGCCATACCTGATCCACCTGAACCGCCTGATATTACTACTCACTACTGTGGTCTTGCGACCTATATTCTTTCTTATTCACAGGTTCGTGGCATGGAAAGGAGATCAATGAAGGGGAAGCCTAGTACCCACAAAAAGAAGAGATAGGCGCAGACAGGAGTCGAGTCAAAGACTTTAAACAATGACGCTATCCGGGAGGCAACCCGGAATTTTTATCGCTTTCTTTACTGCTTTTCTGCATGCATTCATTCTTGAACTATTTGCTTCTCATATGCGAATTTGTTCATGTCTGTGTCGTATATGCTTTTGTTTGAGTGAGAATTTTCGAGTGGTTTTTTGAAAAAAATTAGTTTCGGGATTTAAACCGTATTTTCTGACATCGGGACCCGTCTCCCCGCATTGGGGAGCACGGGGTGAACCGCCCCACTTGGGGGCGAACCGCCCCACGGTCCCAGATCTTAAAAAACGCGGATTTCAACCCCAAAACCCTATTTTCTTCATTCTTCTTCATCCATACTCCCAAAAAACCCGAAAAGTGCGATTTTGCTTCTAAATCTTCATAACTTCTTCATTTCTTGACCAAATTGAGTGTTCTTTAGCTTAATTCGAAGCCTATTACATGATCTATCATCCTATCCGATCAGATTTCATCCTAATTCGTTAGATTTGCAGATCTGAGGTACCATACCAAGGAAGGGAGCATTCCCGTATGATTGCTGTGAAGAATCATGTCAAGGAAGGTGATCTCGCTAGATGTGCGTTCGAGCCAAGGGGTTTTGCAACAACGTCGTGGATTATCCGAGAGGAGGAGCTTGAGTACACCTGGAGTAAGGACTCCTATGCCTATTCATGCACCACCGAAGGGACAGAAACCGTTATTACGTCATCACTCCGTCACGAGGACTGCAGAGTTCGAGTGAACTGGAAGGCACCGGGGCATTCTCGCAGCAACGGATTTGATCTTGAGTTCGCAGTTGCTAGAAGATTCCGAAGCGCTAGCTTGGTTCCAAAACATAATGACATGGTTACTCAGCACCTTGTTGGGGTGCCCCTTGTCTGCCTCTAAAAGGAGCATAACATTGATATTGGGAGCATCAACTGTAGAGAATGTGGACAAAATTGGAGAAAAAGGTAGAAGACTCCTGAGTATCCGAGCAGCTGACTGAAACCTTCTCGTGGAGTAAACCGTTGGAGGGGGAGGTCCTGATACCACTGCCATTTCCCCTGCAGCAGTTCACATCCTAGTGGAGGGCTACAGGATGGAGAATTCCATAACAGCGGCGGCTAATCTTGAGAATTCAACCTGCCACTACAACTCTACTAGTGAGGATGTGCGTGAAAGTAGTGACAATGAAGGCCATACGGGCAATGATGATACTAACTGAGGAGTTGCTCCTATACGTCCCATAATTGAAACTACCGCGCCTACCTGAGGACCTGATGACTCCCTATAAAGCTCCCGGAGGAGGCCCAATAACTCAAGAGCAGCATACTCAGCCGACCAAGGCCAAACCATGGGGTAACATCTAGTATCATATCTTATTTCCTCATTTTCTTACTGCTAGGGACTAGCGTTAATTTCATGAGGGGGGATGGGATTTAAGTGATCCGATGTTGTTAGTTTGGAGCTTGGTATTGGTAGGATGAGTATAGTACTTCGCATCCTTTATCTATCTACACGTTTATTGCTTTCTTAGATTTTTTAGGTTGCATTCATCCTAGGATAGTTTTGCATGTTTTATATGGAGTTTATTGCCGATTTTTTATTGAACTTTTTTATTGGGTAGATCAACTAGCTATGCCATTAATCGTATGCTTCATCTCTATGAATTTGTTTGAGGCTTTTCTCGCTTGGCTTGTCACATTTATGTATTGCACTTAGTTAAGCTTGGTAGTCTCGACATCACTTAGTGGTGTTTTCTCTACTGCGGTTCACGAAGGCCTTTATAATAGGATGATGCATGTTAGGGTCTTATGGTTGTTTTCCCGAGTAATTATGTACCTAAGAGGCAACAAGTCTTCACCATGCTTTGAGATTGCTAAATGCCTAGGAAGGAGGTAGTGTGAGGTTGTGTGATCCTTTGTTTATAACCTATTCTTCCGAATAGGTTTGGGGAGGGGGTTACACCATCATAGACTTGTTTCTGTTTTTCATTTTCGTATCGTGAGTTCATTATTTTCCTTTTCCGTAAATTTTGTACTCCAACCTATTCTTTCGAATAGGTTTGGGGAAGTCGTGTCAGTCATTTTGTTTCTCTTTTTGTTATGCTACTGCTGGCTAAAAAAAAATCGAAAAAAAAAGAAAGAAAAATTCCAGAAAAAAGAGAAAAAGAAAAGAAAAAAGAATCTGGAAAGAAAAAAAAAGAAAAAAAAGAAGACCCCAAAAAAGCAAAGAAGGGTCCAAAAAAGAAAGCCAAAAGCAGTTTAGCAAAGTTTGAGTCTTTTCCATTTTTCGAGTCTTTTTCACCTATTTTAGCTATCCTCTATGTTAATTTAGCTATATTTTAGTACATTTTATTAGAATAGTGTCACGTTTCCCTTTAGATTTTATTTTACAGGTTTTGGTTGAAATTCGGAGATTTCGGGGCAATTATATTGAAGTCTACAAGGAATTGGTGTTCCAGAAGCCTATTTGGAGTATCTGAAGGTTTCCGGATAGGATTTGGAGTCTAGGGGCCGAATCTGTAGGTTAGAAGGCTACTAGAAGTCATAAACCGAGTCCGAAAAGGTGAAGAAATCCAAATCCGCGTCGAAAACGCGGAAATTCCGCGAAATATTGGGGGCGAACCGCCCCAGAGATATTTCGGGCCTATATATAGTGCTCAGTTTTCTCTCCGAAAATCATATCTTTCCAAGCCTACTTTCTCACCTCTCTCTATAGTTTTAGGTAGGAACTTCCCGGGGCCTGTCCTGGGAGTTCCATAGCTTAGGGGATACTTTTTCATAGTAGATTGGAGCGCGTAGGATCGCAATCATCCGGAGATTGACAACCTTCGGTAACTTTGTATCTTACAGTTTTTATCTACTTATTTTATTCTTCTTTCAATATGTTTTCTTCTATGATTGCTATTGATTGCATGCCTATTATGAGTAGCTAAATTTATCGTTGGTGGTAGTATGTGAATTCTTAGCGAGGGAAGATAATCATGCTAATGGCTATATCGCGCATTATACTCCGTGTCATTGCTTTATTTCGTTGATCAGTTGAAACCAAAATTCTCGTATGTTGTATTGATCATTATGCACACTTGGACACTTGTCGACCATCAGACCAATAATCTTCGTAGTGTTGAATAATTACGGAACACAATAGGACGTTAGTTGTTGACAAGTCAGACCCATATTATCTTCGTAGTGCTTAATACTTGCAACAGGACACAAGATTGATTCAAAGATCTCTATGCAAGACCGAGGAATTTATGCATGATTATCGACCCATTATGTTAAGAAGGACCATACTATCACCAATCTCCATTATCTGCTTGAAAACCCCTATTGCTTTCTATCTGCTGTTTTATATTCTTAATTAGATTTGATAAAGCTAGTATAGTCCTGAGAGAACGACACTCGAGTCATTCTACTACTACACTACGGTTTTCGTTGTAGTTGTGGATTGCCTTTGGCTAAATAACAAATTTATTTGACTGAACCGGGACCTGACAAATCACGCGTTCATCATCTACGGAGAGGTTTTCATCAATACCCACCGATTAGTGACAGCTTGGTGGTAACATTGTATCATTATCTCTTGTCTAGTAGTTTGATTTGATGTATTCTATTTACAATGCATATGATTTGATGTCTATGTTGATGAATATGAGTAGCTAAATCCTTTGTGTTGGTGGTAGAATGTAGAATATGCATGCTATGGGTTATGTTTATGCTTACATGAGATTGTGATTCAATCTTGCTGCAAATTCCTTCATATGATTCTTAGTTGCCTATAAAATATATTCGAATTGAGTATAGTGACAAACTCTTGGTCAATGAAAGCTATAGGATTGTATGTTAGAGATTTGCAGCATGCTAGATAAATGGTGTTAGTGACAAGCACCTCTAAAGTATTGATAGTGGTCTTTTATGATGTGTGTCTTGAAAGTTACCTAGACGAGTTGCTTAGCAGACTTGATCGAAGGTTTTACGCACTGAACTTGTGAGCATATTCGTAACCCATGCATGTGTATTTGATTTCTACCACCAACCGTTTTCCAAACTTGATTACAACAATCTGATTTCTCGTTGCTTTGTTCTAAGAAAGCAATTCTATAGACACTTGAACTCGTTGTCTGAAATAACTAGCAAAAACCACAAACAAAGCCACGTTAGGTCCCGAGAGAACGACACTCGGGGACAACTTGCCATTGCACTCTAGTTTGTGTAGTGATAAGTGTTCTTTGGCTATTAAACAAATTTAATTGGTGAAAAACGACATCATCACTCGTCCTCGAGTAAAGAAAAGTTGACAAGAAAGGACAAATTGGATAGAAAGTACACTTCCCTGATATAAAGGTTCGTGTCCGACTCCTATAAAAGAGTAGTACCTGAAGACTCAAGAAACAAGTGAAAACGGGTGCGCAAAGGTGAGAAGAATGGAAAAAACGAGGAAAATCTGGGTACAGGGTCCAGGCGGACCGCTTGGTGGGAGCCAAGCGGTCCGCTTGTCAAGCGGAGCGCTTGGGAGGCTCCAGGCGCTCCGCTTGAAATTCCAGTAAACTTTTTGATTTACTGAAGATTCAAGCGGACCGCTTGGCCCTTCCAAGCGCTTCGCTTGACTCTGTTTCCAGATTTTCGATGTTTTTTCCTATCTTAATCACCTAAGGCACCAAGACAAACACTAGACTAAACGAATCACGACAAAAGGCTCACAGGCCACAACTACAAAAGCAAATAATGGTGAATTAGAGTTTGATGATGATTGTTGAGCATGTTTCTTACTAGATGTGATGTCTAAATTCGAATTTTGTTCCTCTTGATTTATGATGAATTCTATTGCTCGAATTTTTGCTATGTAATTGTTTGATGATTGTTAGCCTTGAATTTGAGTTATGTTATGATTATGGTGATGTTGTGATTGCATGAGAATGTGTTGGATTGGTTGGGTAATTCAATTGGAGAGTTTGTTTGCTTGGTTTAGATTCGTATGGATTTATCGTAACGAAGTGTTAAAGCTTCTCGATTTGTTCATATGAACTTTAGCAAGCCCTCAAACTCACCATGAGATTACTTGAGTGAGTATTGGAGTCTAGGAGTCGACTTGTTGCGTTATGACTTGTTGTAAAGACGATGAACGTTTACTTGTTTAGTGTACACGTAGTGTACGTAGTGTGTTAGTCGTAGTATAAAAGTCTAATTCTCCTTGTCTCTTGAAGTTATCTAATAAGATTATTCTAGGTACAATGGCATCGAGAAGAACCAAGAGATCAAGGGGAGAAGGGACCTCGAGTGCCCAACAAACGGCCACACCCGGCGAGTATCGCCAATCGGGGAGGGCAAGGCAATTCGAAGCGAGTTTCCATGCCCACAAGCACACGTACATTTCTGAGAGGAGCATTCGCCTCACGGCTGGTGAGAGCGAGTTGGATGGTGTCAGAGAGCTCAACAAGCTCATTACTGAGCGAGGGTGGAAGTACTATGGCGAGGTCATGCCAAATTGGGACCAAGCAGTAGTGGAGGACTTCTACATTGCCTTCACGGACTACAATGAACGGACCGGTGAGGTTCCCGTCCGCGGTGTTGGGGTCAAGTTTACTCCTTTGAGCATCACTAGCTTCATTATGCGATTGGATAGGCCACTGGCGCGGGATCCAAACCGCCAGCCTACATCCAACGAGAGATTTGATCCCGCGGAGCTCTATGTCTACAACCGGGAGTCTGATCATTACCCCATGGAGATACTGAGTGGCATTACCGTGGAAGATTTTGAATTGCCTGATGAACCACCCCGGATTTTGCGCCACAACGATCTCTCCTTCGAGGCAAGGATGATGTTGAAGTTCGTTCAAGCCAATCTGATTCCTAGCACACATGATTCCGAGGTTCAGTCCTAATACGGAGTCTTAGTCCATGCTCTCTTGCATGATTTGCCTCTCACTCCTGGCATCGTCATCTTCGAGGAATTCAAGCGTCGCCGTAATGCAAACCGGAAGCTTGCCTTTGGTAACTTGATCACGGGCATGTGCAAGGAGGCCGGAGTTCCCGACCTCGTACTGGACAAGAAGCCAAAGAAATCCATCAACATTGATACGTACAATGAGATGTTCGGGACTTGGTGCATTCAGCAAGGAGAACCCATGCAACCAAGAGTTACACGCCATGTAACACCTCCTCCACCTCCACCTACGGCCGGACAAGGAAGCTTCGACTTCTCGGAGTTCAACCAGATCTTGGTCGATCAGTTTGGGAACTTCCAAACCACCATGTTGGAGGCTCAGTCGGCCCAGCTTACCGAGCAATTCCGGGGATTTGAGGAGCGCGAAGACAAGCGGTGGGAGGACTTCCGTGTGATGGAGGGGCAGCGTTGGGATGATTTCCAAGGGCGTGTAGATCAGCATTGGGAAGCCGCTCGAGTAGAGGACACTAGGCGTTGGAGAGCCCACCAGGAGGAGATGATGAACCGCCATGATGCCCTAGCTCGCCGAATTCCGGGGTATCCTTTCTATGATCAGACCGGTGGTAGTGGGAGTACCTTTCCTAACACCCCCTACGACCCCTTTTCCTAGAGACACCAGCCGACAGAGGCCACATTTATCGGTAGTATTTTTATATTATCGTTATTTTGGCTTGTTTACTATTGTTGGTTGAAACTCTTTTCATTTCGATTTGGTTGTAATCAGTTTTGAAATCAAAATCCTTTTCAGAAAAACAAAGAAACAGAACAGATCACATATAACAGAATAATAGAACAGATAGGTTGTAGACCGTTGGTGCAGCCCGCCTTATTGCTCCTACTCCCAGATTGCCCTTATAACTCCCTCCAGAGGGTGCACAACTCCGGACAGAAACAGAAACCCCCGTGTACTTTGGGGAAACAGATCCTACGACCCTAATAGACCTCAGCGACTTCTGCCTCGCGTCTAAAAGGGATTAGACTAGGCAATAACCAAGCAAACCCGATAGTCCTCTACTACCCAAGTCTACCTAGTTACGACCTAATCGACCGGTCACACAGAAACAGAACAGAAACAGAACAAACAGATACAGATAGTCAAACACCTGGAAGTGTTCCTGCAGAAAAGTCAGTCCAGAACAGAATAGCAATAAACAGAAAAGTAAATAGTCGTACTTAGGACTTAAATACTTTTACGCGGAAGCATACAGTAAAACAGTATAAGTAATAGTAGGTACAAGTTGTCACATATCCTTCCAGTTTTTCGCAAATAAATAGGTTTAGGGGTGAACACTCACCTTAACTTGTGAGCAAAAGATCTCCAACGAGTAATGAGCTTACGGGTTATCGAACAACGGAGAACCTAACAAGAAAGTACTAAACACACTTTAGAAGTCGAACGGACGGAAGGAAAAAGGTTGAAAAAGAAATGGTAAAGGCGGGGTTCGAACACGGGACCTCTAAGTTAGTCAAGCAAGAACCTAACCAACTAGGCTAGCAAGTCAAGTCATTATTAAATTACAAAACAGAAACCAAGTTGAAACATTTTCAGAAACTCTTTCGGTTTTCAGATTCCGGAATTTACCAAAATACCCTCAGTGGTAAATTGCAAAAGAACCCTTTTCAAAAACAGAAAGTACAAACAAACCAGAAGTTTTCCAAACATACGAATCAATCCTCACAGAATAAAAAGGTTTACGAAAAAGTCCTCTGTCAGTCAACTACGGTCAAAGGTAAATTGCAAAAAGGTCCTTTAGGTTTTCAAACTTCCCAAATCAGTCCACAAAGTTCAAACTAATATCAACAAAGTCCAAAACAGTCCTTTTCGAGGTCAACAGAAACTACGGTCAACATACGAGGTCAAAACACAAGTCCAACAATCAGTAACAACAATCTAACAATCCTAAGTCCCGGTTCTCAGTTCGAATCAAAATAACACGGTCAGAATGAACAAGGGTAAAATGGTCCAAGGGTAAAAAAGTCCAAAACAGAATACGAGTTTCGAATCGAAAGAACAGTAAAGGATTCGAGATTTACCTTCGAATCGAAAAGAGTTAATCTGCAAATCGAAAGAATAAGAAAAGAAAATCAAACCGAGATTCGAATCGAAATCGCAATCGAGTTTGAATCTGAAACGAAAGGACAGAACAACTTACCGATCGAAATCGGAAATCAAACGGACTGAGGGATCGACGGCGTCGATCGAAACGGCGATCGAACGGATCGGGAACAGCAGCGGCGGCGGCGGCGAAATCGGTCAGGCGGCGCGGATCGGATCGAATAACACGGCGGACGAGGCGACGTGCGGCACGGGCGGACGGCGTGGCACGGACGGACGGCGCGGCTCAGAAACGGCCGACTGGAACGGCGACGCGGCGAGCTGAACGGAATAGAGACCGCGGCGAGCCGATCCGAACGGAGACTGGATCGATCGATCAACACGGCACGACGGCGCGCGGCGATGGTGCGGCGAGGACGGAGACGAACGGAGCAGGCGGCGGCGACGGACTACGGCGGCGACACGGGGGAGGACGGAGTCAGCCAGAGCAGCAGCAATATTTCTCTCTTCTTCCTCTCCCTCTCTTTCTTCTTTCTTTTAGTTTCTTTCTTTCTTTCTTCTTCTAAAACGTTTGACGGCTAAGTGAGAGATGGGAGGGATACTGATTGATTAGGGTTAGGGTTAGTCAATGGGCCGGTCAATCAGGCCTTTGACTGGGCTAAGAATTGGGCCAAATGAATGGGCCAAATAGATCAGAAAGTCCAGCTCGATCCAAACGAAACGAAACGAACTAGCTTACGCGAAATTAATTAATTAATTATCGAATAAATAATTTACTCTGATAATTAATTAACTAAAATAAATAATTAAATAATAAAATAATAAAAAAATAAATAATAAAAAAAGGGGGCGTTACACTAGTAACGACCCGACCAATCCGGCCGGCGTGGTTACTCCTGGACGGACCCACACACGTCTCAACAGTATGATATTGTCCGCTTTGGGCCTGAGCCCGCACGGATTTGCTTTTGGAATCACCCAAAAGGCCTCATACCATGTGAGAGTGGTGGTCTAACATATATACCCTTTATTCCAATCACTCATAAGCGATGTGGGATGCGGGGCATTACAAACTACCCCCCTTAAAGCCTCGACGTCCTCGTCGAGCGCCTTAAGTGGTGGGGGTGACAAACTGACAATAACCTTTACCAACCGTCCACCCGGTGCGGGCTTTGGGTTCAAAGATCAAGAATTGTGGAGCTTCTAAGTAGTTGTGTAATTTTGAACGAGTATTTGGAATTAATTCTATGTTACAATATTTCGTTTAGAACTGTACCACCGAATGTTTAGCACTGTAACAAGTCATCTTTGAACCATAATAATGGTACTTATCAAATGAAGAAAATTACAATAAGCTTTTCAGGGTTGTATTCGTTATGATTTTTAAGTTTTTTGTGTTATGGTTCTTAGATGTTTGTGTATGGATTTTTAATACATATATATCAGCTCTGATTTAATACACTATATCATTTTTATTGAGTGGCCATGCAAAATAATGAAACCGGGGCAACAAATAAGTGTAAAAGGGAGAAAAAAAATTCAATGCAACAATACGTTAACTTTGGTCTAAGAATCATAACAAGTAAACTTAGAACTATAACACCAAATGTTTAGAACTGTAACATGTGATCTCAAAAACATAACAAGTGTACTTATAAAATCAAGAAAATTACAACAAGCGCTTAGGTGGTTTTTCTGATGTAAATGTAATCTGAGAAGTTGAAACGGACTTTCTGCGATTAAATTTGTTTGGTATCTTCGACTTCTTGCCCATTGTATTAGCCTTGAGGCTTCTTTTTTGCTTAAGTGGTTGTGTTTGTTCCTTCGATACTCCCCGTCCTAGTGGGTGTGCTTGGTGCTTCGATGGAGAGTGCGGATTTCACACTCTGTAGATCACGGTTGGAACCGTCTTCAATTAGCCTTGTAACAAAAAGCAAAAAAAAAATAAAATAAATAAATAAATAAATAAATAAAATAAAACAAAGCAATGTAAAATATGATAATTTAGTAGTTTAATACTGTAAATTAGAACCATAACAATAACATCAATCGTTCGAATTATAACATCAGGTACTATCAAATGGATTTGCTGAGCAATATAAAATATGATAATTAAATAGCTTTAAACTGTAACTAGCTTAGAACCTCAACCTAGTTAGTTAAGAACTATAACACAAATCTTTAAAACTATAACACCAGTTATTATCAAATGGATTTGCAGAGCAATGTAAAATATGATAATTAAGTAGCTTAAAACTGTAACTTATAATAATAACTTAATTCCTGAAGAACAATATATCATCAATCCTTCAAACTATAACACCAGATACTATCAAATGGATTTGCAAAGCAATATAAACTATGATAATTATGTAGCTTGAAACTGTAACTAGCTAACTTAGAACCTCGATCAACCTAGTTACTTAAGAACTATAACATAAATCCTTAAAACTCTAACACCAGAACTAGCAAATGGATTTGCATAGCAATGTAAAATATAATAATAAAGTAGCTTAAAACTGTAACGTAGAACAATAAACTTAGTTTCTTAAGAACAATAACAACAATCCTTCAAACTATAACACCAGATACTATCAAATGGATTTGTAGAGCAATGTAAACTATGATAATTATATAGCTTGAAACTATAACTTAAGAACAATAACAACAATCCTTCAACCTATAACATTTACTATCAAATGGGTTTGCAGAGCAATGTAAAATATGATAAGTAAGCAGCTTAAAACTGTAACTAGCTAACTTAGAACCACAACTTAGATCCTTAAGAACAATTAGAATCGTACTACGTAAACTAAATTACTACTACTGCTCTTAAAACTATAACACGAGTCACTAAAACTATAACAACGAGCCTTAAAATTATAACACCAGGTACGATTAAATTAATATGCATAATGAGGTAAAATATGATAAAAACTTAGCTTAAAACCATAACACGATACGTTAAAACCATAACAACATGTGATAGAACAATAACATCCAGAAACACAATCATAAACTATAAATCATAACATGAATAAAAAACTATAATAAAATTGTATAGAGAAACGTACTGGATTTGTTGCTAGGGTTCAATTTCCTCGATTATTTCCAGATCAGACAAGCTTCCTTGTTCTCCATTGTCTAATTGTTATTTCGACTATTTCAACATCTGAATATGAATGTTTAACAAACAATTGCGAAGCAAATCAATCGAAAATCATCAAAATACAGAAACACACACTAAACACACCATAGATTTCGATTTTAGGCAAATCAGAAACTAAAATGGCATTGTTTTTACCTGTTTCATGTCCATAGAAGCTATTTTGGTTGAGATCCGGTGGAAACGAGCTTTGAACGGTGAAATTCCGGCGAGATTTGATCGGTCGGGAGAGAAAAGAAGAAAAACACACACTTCACCTTCAACTATGTGTTTATGTGTGATCTGTGTGTGAGTGTGTTTTTGGAGTATATATATACTAAATTGCCCGGTTGGATTATTAAATTGAACCGCGTGTGGTTTTTTTTGGGCCGGTTTTTAGCTTCAAAACCGGATTTTCCTTCTTAGATGGAAAAAATACCCTTTCTATATACTTACTCTTAGTACTTGTTGGACTTTGAAGGACTTTGTTTAGTAGTAATTGGTGATTGTAGTCGTGAGTTGTGAAGAGGTTTGATCCTAAAATCTTGTTAAATTTGTTCCTGTGATTGATTTGTGAATTTTTAGCTAATTGATTCCTTTTTCTTTTTTTTTTTAACTGGACATTCGGATCATTCGGATTAATCCGAATCCGATACGAATATTTTCAGATTAATCCGAACCCGATCCGAAATTGATTTCGAGTTGACAAAAAACTGCAATTTTGGATCGGATCAATCCGAATTTCGGATCGGATTTGATCCGATCCGATCCATAGTTATACTTAGGGCTGTGCATGGTGCGGATCGGATCAAATCCGATCCGAATTTCGGATTAATCCGATCCGAAAATGCTGGATTTGCTCGATCCGAAATCCGATCCGAAATTTCGGATCGGATTTCGGATTAATCCGAAAATAATCGGATCGGTTCGGATTAATCCATATTAATCCGAAAATTATTAAAAAAATATATCATTCACAAATTCACGATTTCTTGCCCGCCCTTAATTTTTATCTGTCTATATGCTTAATTCTATCTGACTCCACTCTCCAAATCGGCCCAGATGGAGTCAGATCTGGAGTCACAAATCGGCCTCCTCCCCTCCACCGTCTCCGCCACAGATCTGGAGTCCAGATGGAGTCAGATCTGGAGTCACAAATCGGCCTCCTCCCCTCCACCATCTCCGCCACAATCCTCCCAACCACCGGCGCCACAATAAATGTGTTCACCATCTCCGCCACAATCCTCCCAATCCTCACAAATCGGCCTCCTCCCCTCCACCATCTCGGCCTTCTTCTCCATGTCAGCTGCGGCGGCGCCGCCTTCTTTAGTTAGCTTCTTCTTCGCCGCGATGGAGACGGGATGTTGGATACTTCGATGATTTGGACAAAATAGGAAAGAGAGAGGAAAGAAAAGAAAATGAGAAAGGAGGCGGATGGAATAATGTAGGGTTAGATTGTCAAAGAGCATTATATAGTATAATATTATAAAAATTAGAAAAATATATATAACGGATCGGATTAATCCGATAATCCGCGGATTTTAATCCGATCCGATCCGAAAACCGAAATTAGTAAAACAAGTGATCCGCAATCCGAACCGAAACTACTGGATCGGACTGGTTCGGATCGGTTTTGCGATTTTTCGGATCGGTTTTTCAGTTTCGGTTTTTCTGCACACCCCTAGTTATACTTGTATATCGGACTAAAAACCGCTACGACATTGGAAAGAAAGCAATTAAAACTCCACTCTCCCTCTCTTTTTTTCTGTACCCAGCTCCAGCTCTCCTCTGGCTAGCTCTCAATTACATACGGTTTCACTTGCGCTGCTCTCGCTCTCAAGATTCCATACAGTATTCCCTTGCCTTCTTCTTCTTCTTCTTCTCCATTCCTATCTGATTTCTTGCGACCACTTTGCTCAGTTTTTATTATCAACTAAACACAATCAATTTAGGAATTAGTAGAATTTTGGGTGAAAATGTCCGGTACGGAAGGAAATAACAACAGCGATTCACCTCCTCGATCGCAAATTGAAGAATACGCCGAGGCGCTCAACAAGAAGGCTAAAACGCATTGTAGCATGGGTAGGTTTACTCAAGCCGTGGTGTACTTTGAACAGGCGATTCAGATGTCGCCAGAGAATTCTTCGTATAGGTTCAATAAATCATCCGCATTAATGGAGTTGAGACGGTTCGATGAATCTGTGAAGGAGTGTGAGGAGGCTGTTATGTTGGATCCGAATTATGTCGAAGCACAGCATCGGTTGGGTTGTTTGCTCGTCAGGTCAATAATTTACTTATGCTTCTTGCCACATACATTATTAGTTAAATCTTGATTATGATTCTTGTTTCGTTTGCCTGTAGAATCTAGTGATATATGTTGGATCTTAGTTGGCATGAAAATGATACAGAATTTGAATCTAGTGATATGTTGTTTATCTTGGATTCTCTAGTAGTGATGATGCAGTATGGTTTTATTGTAGCTATTATCACCATTGGAAACAAATCCCCTATGGTCACCATCATAGTGTAGCTTAGTGTAATATTAGTCTGCCCTGGCTGCTGCCTGTGTTTCTGGCATTTATCTCTAGATTGATTATCTGTTGAATATTTCTTTAGGGGCAGATAGACTTTACTTGTTAAGCTGTAAGCAATCTAATTCAGCTAAGCTAAGGGGTTGCAGGTTAGGACAGGTGGAGAAAGCGAGGAAACACCTTTTTGTTCAAGAGTTCTTGGTTGAACCAAAAGAAATGAAGAAGTTTCACAATGTAGAGATGCATATCAACAACTGCATTGATGCTCGGGAGCGTGGTGATTGGTGGACCACATTAAAAGAAGTTGATGCAGCAATTACGTCTGGCGCTGATGCTGCTCCACATGTATCATATATTCTGTTCCCTTAGAAACTTCTGATCAATGTAATTTACATCATTCAGTATTTCCGACGAAGTTGTTTGATTTTGTATATGCAGCTTAACTCATGTAGGGCTGAGGCTCTGTTGAAGCTCAATCGAACATATGATGCCTACTTTGCCATGTCAGAGATCCCGAATTCTATGAGTGGTCACTCCGCATTACAGATCTTTGGCATGCCAGCCCAAGCATACATCTCTTATGTCACAGCCCAATTCAAGTTAGCATCTGGAAAGTGAGTGGATATTTTGAAAGATTAAAACATTTTTCTCTTGCTCTTTTTTCGAATTCAATAATGTGTGTAGATCATACTTGTCACTCCAGTTCTATATTAATTCATCCTATATTCGGTTTATTTACATTGTTCAGTGATTCAAGTCTATCTTTTCTTGGTTACACAATGATATAAATTAATTGCAATCTTTGCAGGTTCGATGCTGCCATTATCGAAATTAAGAAAGCAGAAACATTGGATCCTCAGAATGTGGAAATCACAACTCTGCTCAACAAGATAAAGTTGGTGGCCAAAGCTCATGCTCGAGGAAATTATTTGTACCATGGAGAAAGGTATCTAGAGGCTTCTGTAGCCTACGGGGATGGTATCAAATATGATCCTACAAATTGTGTTCTCTACTCCAATAGAGCTGCTTGTTGGTTTATGATTGGTCAATGGGAAAAATCTGTGGCTGACTGCAACCATAGTCTGAAATTCCAGCCGAACTATGTGAAAGCACTGCTCCGAAGAGCTGCCTCAAACTGCAAAGTAAGACCTCTCAAATCTTCTGTTTGCTTGTAGGTTTGTTAAGAGAAGTTTTACTGGCTTGAAGGTCAAATCTTCTGTTTCAACATAAATAACTGTCATGAATTAACCACCTTGCAGCTTGAACGCTGGGGTGAAGCTGTGAAAGATTATGAGGTGTTGACAAGGCTGTGTCCTCATGACAAGGAGGTCACTGAATCTCATTTCTACGCGAGTGTGCAGTTGAACTCGCGCAAGGAAAACATATCGTTGATGCATGACGTGCAGATACAGATAGACTATTTTGCTGAGAAGCTAAAGAACCAGGGTAATAGGCATTACACGGGGGGGGGGGGAGATTTCAAGAGGCGTTGGGTTACTATGATCAGGCGATTCAGATGGCGCCGAATAATTCCTCTTATCGGTTCAATAAGATAGCAGCACTAATGGGCCTGAGGCGTCTAGATGACGCAATTATTGAGGCTATTAGGTGGGATTCGAACAATGCCAAAGCACACCATGTATTGTTTTCTTTGCTCGAAAGGTAAAATTTCAAGTATTATTAGTACAGAGTTTGTATCTTGTTTTGTTTGTGTGTAGAATTTAGTTATATTTGATTTTAGTTGGTGCACGCATTGAATTTGAATCTAGTGATATGTTGTTTATCTTGTGTCAGATCTGCTTTGTCTGGTTTCCTGTGTTTCTGCTGCTTATCTCTAATATATTTGATTATTCATTTGCAGAAATAAGTTACGTGATGGATGGTGGATAGACCGGCTCATTGGAGCTGGAGGAATTCTAGCTATTTTCATCCTTTACAAAGTTACAGAGAAACTGACAGAAAAGAGGAGAGAAAAGAAGCGTGAAACCTTAGAGACCATCGCAAAAAACAGTACAGAGATGGTGAGGTTAGCTAAAGAGAACAATGAGCAAGGGTTGCTAAGCAAATTGTTTAGGTGGTGAGCTACCAGCAGGTCATTACAGTAGTAGTGAATCTGTGAGTCTGAAATGTGCAAAACAATCTCTTGTATACCTCCTCCACCTTTTATTTTACCCCCAGCCAGATGTCCTGCTTCACTGACCCCCAGCTTATCACCATCTGCCCTTTACAAGGGTTATTAGTTTACCTGTGATATAATTAGAGCTCACTATAGTTCTTGTTTTCTTCATTCTTTCATTCATCCGATTCAAAAAATACAGTAGTACTCAATATACAAATTTTCATTTCTTTTGTTGCTGGATCTTCCATTGTAGACATGTCAAATAACAGTTGTTTCATATTCATGACAAGAATTATTTTGGTTTTCTTTGAATTTTGGTTATATTATGTTCTTATGTTTTTGTGCAAGTAGAGGGCAGTTTGGTCATTTGACAGGCAGGCTTCCCATTGGGCCTGTTCTAAGACCCTATTCTATCATATATTCTAACCGTTCGATGATTGACACGTCAAAAAGTTTTTTTTTTACTACAACACATAATATATATTAATTAGGGAAATTAGAGTTTACATCCATATTAATATATATTATGTGTTGTAGTAAAAAAAGAAAAAAAAAGCGGTCAAAAAGTTATTTGGCCGCTTTCTTTTTTCGTTTCCCTCTA
>CM051458.1:55041373-55128407 GCA_028274465.1 Plantago ovata
CCAATCCTTGTTGGTAGCGAATCTCTTTTGCAAGTTGTTGATGAGGATTTTGTTGACAGCTACGGTTTGCCCATTGGATTGAGGGTGTCCTTCTGAGGTGTACCTCCTCTCAATCTTCATTTCCTTGCACCACTTGTTGAACCTATGGCCGCAAAACTGGGAACCATTATCGGAGATAAGGACTCTAGGTAAGCCAAATCGACACACGACGTTTCTCCATACAAAGTTCATCACCCTTTGTTCGGTGATAGTGGACACTGCATCAACTTCCGCCCATTTGCTTAAGTATTCAACCGCGACAATGATGAATTTCTTCTGCCCCGTGCCTCTTGGGAAAGGACCAACTATGTCGATACCCCAAATATCAAAAGGGCAAGTGATCGAAATAGGCATAAGGGGCTTGGCCGAGACATTGATTAGATTGGCGTGCAATTAACACTCCTCGCACTTCCTCACGAATCAAGCAACATCTTCGCGAACAGTTGGCCAGTAGTAGCCCGGGCGGATGACTTTTTGTGCAAGGGTTCTCCCACCAGCATGGTCCCCGCAACTTCCTTGGTGCATTTCTCCCAAAACCTTTTGCACTTCTTGCTCGGCGACACATCTCAAGTAGACTCCCTCAAAGGATCTCTTGTACAAGTGGTCTCTGATGAACGTATTTTTGACACGTTTATCTTGTCTTTTTTACCTTCTTTTGTTGTCTTTTTGCTTAGTTTTTTGGTTAGTTTTGTAGAATATTCAAAAAATAACAGAAGATCAGATCTAAGAAGGAAAATCCGAAAACGTAACCGCTGCCAAGCGGACCGCTTGGAGAGGCCAAGCGGAGCGCTTGGCAAGCGAAGCGCTTTGGCACTCCAAGCGCTTCGCTTGGCTGCTGTGCCAAAGCTCCTGGAAAATGAAGCGGAGCGCTTCACTATTCCAGGCGCTTAGCTTGGCTCCTGGGTAGATTTTTGTCTTCAAACTCAATATTTTTGCCCTCGTACGGCCCTCGGGTGCCTTGGACTCATACTTCTCAATGCTTATTGATGCTCAAACACTCACGAACAAGCCGTGGAGATCAAGGAACTTCAACGGGGCCATTTTCTATCAAAAAAGCTCGTTTTTAGCTCCAAAAACGCCATTTCGTACCTAAGTGCCTGAAAATGTAGAAAACAATAAACGTGACACTATTCTACAAAACTAACCAAAAAACAAGGCTAAAAGATAGCAAAAGAAGGTAAAAAAGACAAGATGAACGCGTCAAAAATACGTTCATCAAGTGTCACGTTTTGTGTTTTCTGCATTTTCAGGCACTTAGGAACGAAATGGCGTTTTTGGTGCTAAAAACGAGCTTTTTTGATAGAAAATTGCCCCGTTGAAGTTTCTTGATCTCCACGGCTTGTTCGTGAGTGCTTGAGCATCAATAAGCATTGAGAAGGATGAGTCCAAGGCACCCGAGGGCCGTACGAGGGCAAAAGGATTGAGTTGCAAGACAAAAATCTGCCCAGGAGCCAAGCTAAGCGCCTGGAATAGTGAAGCGGAGCGCTTCAAATTCCAGTGGCAATGGTACAGCAGACCAAGCGAAGCGCTTGGAGGCCCCAAGCGCTTCGCCTGCCAAGCGCTCCGCTTGGCAGCCCAAGCGGTCCGCTTGGCAGCAGTTACAAATCGGGATTTTCCTTCTTTAATCGGATTTTCAGTTACTTTTTCGATACTTTTGAACATTGGCAACGTTTTGGCAGAGCTCCTAAGCCCCAAAACTCAGAGAAAACTCAGATTACATTGTATTTTAGATTGGATTAAAGGTTTTGGCATAGGATTGCATCCATTGTTTCATCTACGGAGAGGTTTTCATCAATACCCACCGATTAGTGACAGCTTGGTGGTAACATTGTATCATTATCTCTTGCTAGTAGTTTGATTTGATGTATTCTATTTACAATTCATATGATTTGATGTATGTTGATGAATATGAGTAGCTAAATCCTTTGTGTTGGTGGTAGAATGTAGAATATGCATGCTATGGGTTATGTTTATGCTTACATGAGGTTGTGAGTCAATCTTGCTGCAAAAATCCTTCATATGATTCTTAGTTGCCTATAAAATATATTCGAATTGAGTATAGTGACAAACTCTTGGTCAATGAAAGCTATAGGATTGTGTGTTAGAGATTTGCAGCATGCTAGATAAATGGTGTTAGTGACAAACACCTCTAAATTATTGATAGTGGCCTTTCATGATGTGTGTCTTGAAAGTTACCTAGACAAGTTGCTTAGCAGACTTAGTTGAAGGTTTTACGCACTGAACTTGTGAGCATATTCGTAATCCATGCATGTGTATTCGATTTCTACCACCGACCGTTTTTCCAAACTTGATTACAACAATCTGATTTCTCGTTGCTTTGTTCTAAGAAAACAATTCTATAAGCACTTGAACGCGTTGTCTGAAATAACTAGCAAAAACCACAAACAAAGCCACGTTAGGTCCCGAGAGAACGACACTCGGGGACAACTTGCCATTGCACTCTAGTTTGTGTAGTGATAAGTGTTCTTTGGCTATTAAACAAATTTAATTGGTGAAAAACGACATCATCAATTTGGCGCCGCTGCCGGGGAACTAACTCCTTTGGTTGGTGTTTTTGTTTTGGTTTTTTCAGCCAACATCTCTTCTTTGCCTTATTTCTGTCTTTTGTTTCTTTTTGACTTGGAAACTCACTACTCTTTGAATCTCGAGTTTGAAGAGGTAGCATCTAGAGCTTCCACTTCTGGTATTCGGGAAGAGTCTTCTTCTTATCTTTTGGAGCCAATTCTTGAATCTGTTTTCTTGGAAGGTGAAATGGCGGAGCAGCCTATACGTACACTTACTAAGCCTACGGTTGGGGCTAGAGGACCAGCAATTGTCCTCAATGATGCCACAAGGAACTTGGAGATCAAGAATCACATGTTCCAACAACTTCCCAAATTCTATGGGATGGCTAATGAGGACGTGATTGGGTTCTTGAATGAGCTCGAGAATTTTGTTCTCCATCTTGGGCGACCAGGAGCTGGTGTTACGGATGATGATCTCCGTATGAAGGTCTTTTCTATGGGGCTAGGTGATCGTGCAAAGGCTTGGCTTAATACTTTGGAGGTCGGGTCTTTGACAACATGGGATCTTTGTTTTGATAAGTTCATGGAGCGTTACTACCCCGCTTCCAAGACGATGGCTATGAAGAGCCAAATTAGCTCCTTCGAGCAGAGGTATGATGAGGCTTTCCACGAGGCCTATGATCGATTCATGGGGTTGCATCATCGATGCCCACATCACGGGTATGATAAAGGTCAGCTTCTCCAATTCTTTTACAATGGTTTACATCCCGAGATTCAATCTCAAGTGGATAGTATTTGTGGAGGTAGTATGGGGGAGTTGCTTCCTTCTCAAGCTCAAGTGAAGCTGGACATGATGTACCGGAATTCCCAAAACCGGAATGTGAGGGCTCGTGTGCTCCAAAAGGAGCAAAGAGGTGAGGCCAAGGTAGTGGTAGAACAAGATGCCTTCGATGGGTTCGCCCATGAAGTGAAGCAAGCTTTGAGGCAAAGCGTTCCTTCTCCTTCTACGGAAGTTTGTGGTGTGTGCAAGAACTATGGGCACCTGGCCTATTTATGCCGTTCTGAATTTGCTAGAGAGCAATATACCACGAACGATGTCCGTCAAGAAGTGTATGCTGCTGAGGGAGAGCAAGTAGTTGAAGATGTGAACTACGAGCAAGGATATGGCAATATGAGGCCACAAAACCGTGGGCCCCAAGGTGGGTACCAGAATCAAGGCAACCGTGGTTATCTTCATAACCCGGATCAATATGCCTATGGGCCTAATCAAGATAGAAGTCGTCTCAGCTATGGGAACAATTGGTGTGAAGGAGCACCGCCTTCTAATCCTACACCTCCACCTCAGGTTGCTAGTTCGGGACCACGAGGTGGAGGGGTGCTTCCTTCACCTCTTGTCTCTTCTCTCAACGATCTTGTGTTGAAGACGAATAAGTTTATGGAGCATTACTATCGTAATGAAGCTACTAACAATCAGCGGTTTGAGAAGCTTGAGGCTAGTAGTAGCAACCTCCATAAGAAGTTGCAAGAGTTGATAGATCGGGGGGCTAGTAGAGAGCAAGGGAAGTTTCCCGGGAACACGGAGAAGGCTATGGCCATAACCGTGGTGACTGATTTGCCCGTGGAGATCACGGTTGTGAGAGACAATGCACGAGTTGAGGTGCCAAGTTGCAAGATAACTGAAACTTGCAAGGTGAGTGAGGAGGTCGAGACTCCTAAGGTGGTTATGGAAGAGGAAGTTGTTGCAAAATCTGATGCGATAGTTGAAGAGGTGAAAGAAAACTCATCGTCTGAGGATGAGATGGTGGATATGGTGGAAGTGCCCATCCAAGAGAGCTTCGATGTTGAAATCGGCTTGGGGAAGAAGGACGGAATAGTGGCAACTCTAGACACGGGAGCGGGTGTGAATGTTATACCCTTGAACGTGTATGAAGAGTCGGGTTTGTCTGGCTTGAGACCTATGAAATGCATGGTGCAATTAGCGGATGGGTCCATGAAAAAGCCGTTGGGTGTGATTGAGAACTTGGCGGTGAGGGTTGCCGGTGTAGAGGTGAAGACTAATTTCATCGTTATGCCTACATCTTCTGCTAAGCTCAAAGATGTGGTTCTCTTGGGTAGAGCCTTCATCAACAAAGTGCATATGGTCATAGACATGTATCGCCGAACATGTCACTTTGAGGTAAATGGCAAGCAACACACGTTGCGAGCCATTGTTAATTCATGTGCTTATGTTGATACTAACGAACTTGTAGGATTTTTTGGTCCACTTTATGTTCGTCAAGATGTGCAGGGAATTGATGCTTTGAGAAGCAATTGGAGGGGGAAGTCTAGTACCCGAGGCGAAATCAATCCCGCATGAGTTGTGAAGAGTCGAGCCAACGACTTTTAAACGAAGGCGCTTCTCGGGAGGCAACCCGAGGTTGTAGGTACTTGCATATAGATTAGGAGCACGTTTAAATTTTGTTTCGTTGATTAGACAAGGTTTTTGGGGTGAAAATTTAGCAAAAGTCGAAAAAAAATGAATTTGGGAGCTCCAGGTCCCAAGCGAACCGCTTGGGCTTGCCAAGCGGTCCGCTTGGATTTCCAGTAAGAATTTCATTCTTACTGGAAATCCAAGCGGAGCGCTTGGCAGGTCCCAAGCGGACCGCTTGTCAAGCGCTTCGCTTGGGACGGCCCAAGCGCTTCGCTTGGCTTTCCTTAAGAAAGCCAAGCGGAGCACTTGTGCATCAAAGCCCCCCACTTCGTTTTTTTTCCTCCATTGCCGATTTAACACCCCAAAAATCTCAATCTCTCTCAATTCTCCACCAATTCTTGCAATCTTGTGCACTTTACAAAGCCCATCACCCCCTCTATCATCTAAACCGATCAAATTTCACGTTTGAAGCATCCATAACAAGGAATCAAAGGTACCCCTCATGAACCAAATTAGGCGTGATTGGTTTCAACATATAATCACGGGGGATCCAATTATCTCCCCACACTCTAATATTCTCCCCATCACCAACACGCCAACTACTCCTACACTAACGCTAATGATACTCCTACACTAACGCTAATGATATACAAACTTCCTAAACCACCTAAACCCGCACCTCTCCTTCAATATCACCCGTCCTTACCCCTTCATCACCTCGTGAATTCTTAGACACCTTCATACATGATTTTCAATATAATCATACAATTTAATAATTTAGTAATGTGATCACTTATTTTTGTTTTTTACTGCATTGTAATGATTGTATTGTGAGTATTTTCATTTATAAACACCTTTTGTATGGTTATAAGTGCGTTTTTATCGATCCATCCTACAATTGAGTTATACATATAAAAATGATTTATAAGTATTATATAAATAACATAACATACTTTTAAGACAGATTTAAGATTTATTTGTAAATAAAAAATTTCATTATATCCGACGGGTTATAAACTAGTTGCAAAGAAAAAAGTTGACAGGAAAATGATGCATAGGCATAGGGATGTACTCATTTGCAATTAATTAAAGATCATGATGCATTTGACAATTGACAACAAGTAAAACCAAAGAAGTGATTAAATAAATAGAGGGAAACGAAAAAAGAAAGCGGCCAAATAACTTTTTGACCGATTTTTTTTTCTTTTTTTACTACAACACATAATATATATTAATATGGATGTAAACTCTAATTTCCCTAATTAATATATATTATGTGTTGTAGTAAAAAAAAACTTTTTGACGTGTCAATCATCGAACGGTTAGAATATATGATAGAATAGGGTCTTAGAACAGGCCCAATGGGAAGCCTGCCTGTCAAATGACCAAACTGCCCTCTACTTGCACAAAAACATAAGAACATAATATAACCAAAATTCAAAGAAAACCAAAATAATTCTTGTCATGAATATGAAACAACTGTTATTTGACATGTCTACAATGGAAGATCCAGCAACAAAGAAATGAAAATTTGTATATTGAGTACTACTGTATTTTTTGAATCGGATGAATGAAAGAATGAAGAAAACAAGAACTATAGTGAGCTCTAATTATATCACAGGTAAACTAATAACCCTTGTAAAGGGCAGATGGTGATAAGCTGGGGGTCAGTGAAGCAGGACATCTGGCTGGGGGTAAAATAAAAGGTGGAGGAGGTATACAAGAGATTGTTTTGCACATTTCAGACTCACAGATTCACTACTACTGTAATGACCTGCTGGTAGCTCACCACCTAAACAATTTGCTTAGCAACCCTTGCTCATTGTTCTCTTTAGCTAACCTCACCATCTCTGTACTGTTTTTTGCGATGGTCTCTAAGGTTTCACGCTTCTTTTCTCTCCTCTTTTCTGTCAGTTTCTCTGTAACTTTGTAAAGGATGAAAATAGCTAGAATTCCTCCAGCTCCAATGAGCCGGTCTATCCACCATCCATCACGTAACTTATTTCTGCAAATGAATAATCAAATATATTAGAGATAAGCAGCAGAAACACAGGAAACCAGACAAAGCAGATCTGACACAAGATAAACAACATATCACTAGATTCAAATTCAATGCGTGCACCAACTAAAATCAAATATAACTAAATTCTACACACAAACAAAACAAGATACAAACTCTGTACTAATAATACTTGAAATTTTACCTTTCGAGCAAAGAAAACAATACATGGTGTGCTTTGGCATTGTTCGAATCCCACCTAATAGCCTCAATAATTGCGTCATCTAGACGCCTCAGGCCCATTAGTGCTGCTATCTTATTGAACCGATAAGAGGAATTATTCGGCGCCATCTGAATCGCCTGATCATAGTAACCCAACGCCTCTTGAAATCTCCCCCCCCCCCGTGTAATGCCTATTACCCTGGTTCTTTAGCTTCTCAGCAAAATAGTCTATCTGTATCTGCACGTCATGCATCAACGATATGTTTTCCTTGCGCGAGTTCAACTGCACACTCGCGTAGAAATGAGATTCAGTGACCTCCTTGTCATGAGGACACAGCCTTGTCAACACCTCATAATCTTTCACAGCTTCACCCCAGCGTTCAAGCTGCAAGGTGGTTAATTCATGACAGTTATTTATGTTGAAACAGAAGATTTGACCTTCAAGCCAGTAAAACTTCTCTTAACAAACCTACAAGCAAACAGAAGATTTGAGAGGTCTTACTTTGCAGTTTGAGGCAGCTCTTCGGAGCAGTGCTTTCACATAGTTCGGCTGGAATTTCAGACTATGGTTGCAGTCAGCCACAGATTTTTCCCATTGACCAATCATAAACCAACAAGCAGCTCTATTGGAGTAGAGAACACAATTTGTAGGATCATATTTGATACCATCCCCGTAGGCTACAGAAGCCTCTAGATACCTTTCTCCATGGTACAAATAATTTCCTCGAGCATGAGCTTTGGCCACCAACTTTATCTTGTTGAGCAGAGTTGTGATTTCCACATTCTGAGGATCCAATGTTTCTGCTTTCTTAATTTCGATAATGGCAGCATCGAACCTGCAAAGATTGCAATTAATTTATATCATTGTGTAACCAAGAAAAGATAGACTTGAATCACTGAACAATGTAAATAAACCGAATATAGGATGAATTAATATAGAACTGGAGTGACAAGTATGATCTACACACATTATTGAATTCGAAAAAAGAGCAAGAGAAAAATGTTTTAATCTTTCAAAATATCCACTCACTTTCCAGATGCTAACTTGAATTGGGCTGTGACATAAGAGATGTATGCTTGGGCTGGCATGCCAAAGATCTGTAATGCGGAGTGACCACTCATAGAATTCGGGATCTCTGACATGGCAAAGTAGGCATCATATGTTCGATTGAGCTTCAACAGAGCCTCAGCCCTACATGAGTTAAGCTGCATATACAAAATCAAACAACTTCGTCGGAAATACTGAATGATGTAAATTACATTGATCAGAAGTTTCTAAGGGAACAGAATATATGATACATGTGGAGCAGCATCAGCGCCAGACGTAATTGCTGCATCAACTTCTTTTAATGTGGTCCACCAATCACCACGCTCCCGAGCATCAATGCAGTTGTTGATATGCATCTCTACATTGTGAAACTTCTTCATTTCTTTTGGTTCAACCAAGAACTCTTGAACAAAAAGGTGTTTCCTCGCTTTCTCCACCTGTCCTAACCTGCAACCCCTTAGCTTAGCTGAATTAGATTGCTTACAGCTTAACAAGTAAAGTCTATCTGCCCCTAAAGAAATATTCAACAGATAATCAATCTAGAGATAAATGCCAGAAACACAGGCAGCAGCCAGGGCAGACTAATATTACACTAAGCTACACTATGATGGTGACCATAGGGGATTTGTTTCCAATGGTGATAATAGCTACAATAAAACCATACTGCATCATCACTACTAGAGAATCCAAGATAAACAACATATCACTAGATTCAAATTCTGTATCATTTTCATGCCAACTAAGATCCAACATATATCACTAGATTCTACAGGCAAACGAAACAAGAATCATAATCAAGATTTAACTAATAATGTATGTGGCAAGAAGCATAAGTAAATTATTGACCTGACGAGCAAACAACCCAACCGATGCTGTGCTTCGACATAATTCGGATCCAACATAACAGCCTCCTCACACTCCTTCACAGATTCATCGAACCGTCTCAACTCCATTAATGCGGATGATTTATTGAACCTATACGAAGAATTCTCTGGCGACATCTGAATCGCCTGTTCAAAGTACACCACGGCTTGAGTAAACCTACCCATGCTACAATGCGTTTTAGCCTTCTTGTTAGCGCCTCGGCGTATTCTTCAATTTGCGATCGAGGAGGTGAATCGCTGTTGTTATTTCCTTCCGTACCGGACATTTTCACCCAAAATTCTACTAATTCCTAAATTGATTGTGTTTAGTTGATAATAAAAACTGAGCAAAGTGGTCGCAAGAAATCAGATAGGAATGGAGAAGAAGAAGAAGAAGAAGGCAAGGGAATACTGTATGGAATCTTGAGAGCGAGAGCAGCGCAAGTGAAACCGTATGTAATTGAGAGCTAGCCAGAGGAGAGCTGGAGCTGGGTACAGAAAAAAAGAGAGGGAGAGTGGAGTTTTAATTGCTTTCTTTCCAATGTCGTAGCGGTTTTTAGTCCGATATACAAGTATAACTAGGGGTGTGCAGAAAAACCGAAACTGAAAAACCGATCCGAAAAATCGCAAAACCGATCCGAACCAGTCCGATCCAGTAGTTTCGGTTCGGATTGCGGATCACTTGTTTTACTAATTTCGGTTTTCGGATCGGATCGGATTAAAATCCGCGGATTATCGGATTAATCCGATCCGTTATATATATTTTTCTAATTTTTATAATATTATACTATATAATGCTCTTTGACAATCTAACCCTACATTATTCCATCCGCCTCCTTTCTCATTTTCTTTTCTTTCCTCTCTCTTTCCTATTTTGTCCAAATCATCGAAGTATCCAACATCCCGTCTCCATCGCGGCGAAGAAGAAGCTAACTAAAGAAGGCGGCGCCGCCGCAGCTGACATGGAGAAGAAGGCCGAGATGGTGGAGGGGAGGAGGCCGATTTGTGAGGATTGGGAGGATTGTGGCGGAGATGGTGAACACATTTATTGTGGCGCCGGTGGTTGGGAGGATTGTGGCGGAGATGGTGGAGGGGAGGAGGCCGATTTGTGACTCCAGATCTGACTCCATCTGGACTCCAGATCTGTGGCGGAGACGGTGGAGGGGAGGAGGCCGATTTGTGACTCCAGATCTGACTCCATCTGGGCCGATTTGGAGAGTGGAGTCAGATAGAATTAAGCATATAGACAGATAAAAATTAAGGGCGGGCAAGAAATCGTGAATTTGTGAATGATATATTTTTTTTAATAATTTTCGGATTAATATGGATTAATCCGAACCGATCCGATTATTTTCGGATTAATCCGAAATCCGATCCGAAATTTCGGATCGGATTTCGGATCGAGCAAATCCAGCATTTTCGGATCGGATTAATCCGAAATTCGGATCGGATTTGATCCGATCCGCACCATGCACAACCCTAAGTATAACTATGGATCGGATCGGATCAAATCCGATCCGAAATTCAGATTGATCCGATCCAAAATTGCAGTTTTTTGTCAACTCGAAATCAATTTCGGATCGGGTTCGGATTAATCTGAAAATATTCCTATCGGATTCGGATTAATCCGAATGATCCGAATGTCCAGTTAAAAAAAAAAAAGAAAAAGGAATCAATTAGCTAAAAATTCACAAATCAATCACAGGAACAAATTTAACAAGATTTTAGGATCAAACCTCTTCACAACTCACGACTACAATCACCAATTACTACTAAACAAAGTCCTTCAAAGTCCAACAAGTACTAAGAGTAAGTATATAGAAAGGGTATTTTTTCCATCTAAGAAGGAAAATCCGGTTTTTAAGCTAAAAACCGGCCCAAAAAAAAACCACACGCGGTTCAATTTAATAATCCAACCGGGCAATTTAGTATATATACTCCAAAAACACACTCACACACAGATCACACATAAACACATAGTTGAAGGTGAAGTGTGTGTTTTTCTTCTTTTCTCTCCCGACCGATCAAATCTCACCGGAATTTCACCGTTTAAAGCTCGTTTCCACCGGATCTCAACCAAAATAGCTTCTATGGACATGAAACAGGTAAAAACAATGCCATTTTAGTTTCTGATTTGCCTAAAATCGAAATCTATGGTGTGTTTAGTGTGTGTTTCTGTATTTTGATGATTTCCGATTGATTTGCTTCGCAATTGTTTGTTAAACATTCATATTCAGATGTTGAAATAGTCGAAATAACAATTAGACAATGGAGAACAAGGAAGCTTGTCTGATCTGGAAATAATCGAGGAAATTGAACCCTAGCAACAAAATCCAGTACGTTTCTCTATACAATTTTATTATAGTTTTTTATTCATGTTATGATTTATAGTTTATGATTGTGTTTCTGGATGTTATTGTTCTATCACATGTTGTTATGGTTTTAACGTATCGTGTTATGGTTTTAAGCTAAGTTTTTATCATATTTTACCTCATTATGCATATTAATTTAATCGTACCTGGTGTTATAATTTTAAGGCTCGTTGTTATAGTTTTAGTGACTCGTGTTATAGTTTTAAGAGCAGTAGTAGTAATTTAGTTTACGTAGTACGATTCTAATTGTTCTTAAGGATCTAAGTTGTGGTTCTAAGTTAGCTAGTTACAGTTTTAAGCTGCTTACTTATCATATTTTACATTGCTCTGCAAACCCATTTGATAGTAAATGTTATAGGTTGAAGGATTGTTGTTATTGTTCTTAAGTTATAGTTTCAAGCTATATAATTATCATAGTTTACATTGCTCTACAAATCCATTTGATAGTATCTGGTGTTATAGTTTGAAGGATTGTTGTTATTGTTCTTAAGAAACTAAGTTTATTGTTCTACGTTACAGTTTTAAGCTACTTTATTATTATATTTTACATTGCTATGCAAATCCATTTGCTAGTTCTGGTGTTAGAGTTTTAAGGATTTATGTTATAGTTCTTAAGTAACTAGGTTGATCGAGGTTCTAAGTTAGCCAGTTACAGTTTCAAGCTACATAATTATCATAGTTTATATTGCTTTGCAAATCCATTTGATAGTATCTGGTGTTATAGTTTGAAGGATTGATGATATATTGTTCTTCAGGAATTAAGTTATTATTATAAGTTACAGTTTTAAGCTACTTAATTATCATATTTTACATTGCTCTGCAAATCCATTTGATAATAACTGGTGTTATAGTTTTAAAGATTTGTGTTATAGTTCTTAACTAACTAGGTTGAGGTTCTAAGCTAGTTACAGTTTAAAGCTATTTAATTATCATATTTTATATTGCTCAGCAAATCCATTTGATAGTACCTGATGTTATAATTCGAACGATTGATGTTATTGTTATGGTTCTAATTTACAGTATTAAACTACTAAATTATCATATTTTACATTGCTTTGTTTTATTTTATTTATTTATTTTTTTTTATTTTATTTTTTATTTTTTGCTTTTTGTTACAAGGCTAATTGAAGACGGTTCCAACCGTGATCTACAGAGTGTGAAATCCGCACTCTCCATCGAAGCACCAAGCACACCCACTAGGACGGGGAGTATCGAAGGAACAAACACAACCACTTAAGCAAAAAAGAAGCCTCAAGGCTAATACAATGGGCAAGAAGTCGAAGATACCAAACAAATTTAATCGCAGAAAGTCCGTTTCAACTTCTCAGATTACATTTACATCAGAAAAACCACCTAAGCGCTTGTTGTAATTTTCTTGATTTTATAAGTACACTTGTTATGTTTTGAGATCACATGTTACAGTTCTAAACATTTTGTGTTATAGTTCTAAGTTTACTTGTTATGATTCTTAGACCAAAGTTAACGTATTGTTGCATTGAATTTTTTTTCTCCCTTTTACACTTATTTGTTGCCCCGGTTTCATTATTTTGCATGGCCACTCAATAAAAATGATATAGTGTATTAAATCAGAGCTGATATATATGTATTAAAAATCCATACACAAACATCTAAGAACCATAACACAAAAAACTTAAAAATCATAACGAATACAACCCTGAAAAGCTTATTATAATTTTCTTCATTTGATAAGTACCATTATTATGGTTCAAAGATGACTTGTTACAGTGCTAAACATTCGGTGGTACAGTTCTAAACGAAATATTGTAACATAGAATTAATTCCAAATACTCGTTCAAAATTACACAACTACTTAGAAGCTCCACAATTCTTGATCTTTGAACCCAAAGCCCGCACCGGGTGGACGGTTGGTAAAGGTTATTGTCAGTTTGTCACCCCCACCACTTAAGGCGCTCGACGAGGACGTCGAGGCTTTAAGGGGGGTAGTTTGTAATGCCCCGCATCCCACATCACTTATGAGTGATTGGAATAAAGGGTATATATGTTAGACCACCACTCTCACATGGTATGAGGCCTTTTGGGTGATTCCAAAAGCAAATCCGTGCGGGCTCAGGCCCAAAGCGGACAATATCATACTGTTGAGACGTGTGTGGGTCCGTCCAGGAGTAACCACGCCGGCCGGATTGGTCGGGTCGTTACTAGTGTAACGCCCCCTTTTTTTTATTATTTATTTTTTTTATTATTTTATTATTTAATTATTTATTTTAGTTAATTAATTATCAGAGTAAATTATTTATTCGATAATTAATTAATTAATTTCGCGTAAGCTAGTTCGTTTCGTTTCGTTTGGATCGAGCTGGACTTTCTGATCTATTTGGCCCATTCATTTGGCCCAATTCTTAGCCCAGTCAAAGGCCTGATTGACCGGCCCATTGACTAACCCTAACCCTAATCAATCAGTATCCCTCCCATCTCTCACTTAGCCGTCAAACGTTTTAGAAGAAGAAAGAAAGAAAGAAACTAAAAGAAAGAAGAAAGAGAGGGAGAGGAAGAAGAGAGAAATATTGCTGCTGCTCTGGCTGACTCCGTCCTCCCCCGTGTCGCCGCCGCATGCTCCGTTCGTCTCCGTCCTCGCCGCACCATCACCGCGCGCCGTCGTGCCGTGTTGATCGATCGATCCAGTCTCCGTTCGGATCGGCTCGTCGCGGTCTCTATTCCGTTCAGCTCGCCGCGTTGCCGTTCCAGTCGGCCGTTTCTGAGCCGCACCGTCCGTCCGTGCCACGCCGTTCGCCCGTGCGGCACGTTGCCTCGTCCGCCGTGTTATTCGATCCGATCCGCGCCGCCTGACCGATTTCGCCGCCGCCGCCGCTGCTGTTCCCGATCCGTTCGATCGCCGTTTCGATCGACGCCGTCGATCCCTCAGTCCGTTTGATTTCCGATTTCGATCGGTAAGTTGTTCTGTCCTTTCGTTTCAGATTCAAACTCGATTGCGATTTCGATTCGAATCTCGGTTTGATTTTATTTTCTTATTCTTTCGATTTGCAGATTAACTCTTTTCGATTCGAAGGTAAATCTCGAATCCTTTACTGTTCTTTCGATTCGAAACTCGTATTCTGTTTTGGACTTTTTTACCCTTGGACCATTTTACCCTTGTTCATTCTGACCGTGTTATTTTGATTCGAACTGAGAACCGGGACTTAGGATTGTTAGATTGTTGTTACTGATTGTTGGACTTGTGTTTTGACCTCGTATGTTGACCGTAGTTTCTGTTGACCTCGAAAAGGACTGTTTTGGACTTTGTTGATATTAGTTTGAATTTTGTGGACTGATTTGGGAAGTTTGAAAACCTAAAGGACCTTTTTGCAATTTACCTTTGACTGTAGTTGACTGACAGAGGACTTTTTCGTAAACCTTTTTATTCTGTGAGGATTGATTCGTATGTTTGGAAAACTTCTGGTTTGTTTGTACTTTCTGTTTTTGAAAAGGGTTCTTTTGCAATTTACCACTGAGGGTATTTTGGTAAATTCCGAAATTTGAAAACCGAAAGAGTTTCTGAAAATGTTTCAACATGGTTTCTGTTTTGTAATTTAATAATGACTTGACTTGCTAGCCTAGTTGGTTAGGTTCTTGCTTGACTAACTTAGAGGTCCCGTGTTCGAACCCCGCCTTTACCATTTCTTTTTCAACCTTTTTCCTTCCGTCCGTTCGACTTCTAAAGTGTGTTTAGTACTTTCTTGTTAGGTTCTCCGTTGTTCGATAACCCGTAAGCTCATTACTCGTTGGAGATCTTTTGCTCACAAGTTAAGGTGAGTGTTCACCCCTAAACCTATTTATTTGCGAAAAACAACGGTTTTAAGTCCTAAGTACGACTATTTACTTTTCTGTTTATTGCTATTCTGTTCTGGACTGACTTTTTTGCAGGAACACTTCCAGGTGTTTGACTATCTGTATCTGTTTGTTCTGTTTCTGTTCTGTTTCTGTGTGACCGGTCGATTAGGTCGTAACTAGGTAGACTTGGGTAGTAGAGGACTATCGGGTTTGCTTGGTTATTGCCTAGTCTAATCCCTTTTAGACGCGAGGCAGAAGTCGCTGAGGTCTATTAGGGTCGTAGGATCTGTTTCCCCAAAGTACACGGGGGTGTCTGTTTCTGTCCGGAGTTGTGCACCCTCTGGAGGGAGTTATAAGGGCAATCTGGGAGTAGGAGCAATAAGGCGGGCTGCACCAACGGTCTACAACCTATCTGTTCTATTATTCTGTTATATGTGATCTGTTCTGTTTCTTTGTTTTTCTGAAAAGGATTTTGATTTCAAAACTGATTACAACCAAATCGAAATGAAAAGAGTTTCAACCAACAATAGTAAACAAGCCAAAATAACGATAATATAAAAATACTACCGATAAATGTGGCCTCTGTCGGCTGGTGTCTCTAGGAAAAGGGGTCGTAGGGGGTGTTAGGAAAGGTACTCCCACTACCACCGGTCTGATCATAGAAAGGATACCCCGGAATTCGGCGAGCTAGGGCATCATGGCGGTTCATCATCTCCTCCTGGTGGGCTCTCCAACGCCTAGTGTCCTCTACTCGAGCGGCTTCCCAATGCTGATCTACACGCCCTTGGAAATCATCCCAACGCTGCCCCTCCATCACACGGAAGTCCTCCCACCGCTTGTCTTCGCGCTCCTCAAATCCCCGGAATTGCTCGGTAAGATGGGCCGACTGAGCCTCCAACATGGTGGTTTGGAAGTTCCCAAACTGATCGACCAAGATCTGGTTGAACTCCGAGAAGTCGAAGCTTCCTTGTCCGGCCGTAGGTGGAGGTGGAGGAGGTGTTACATGGCGTGTAACTCTTGGTTGCATGGGTTCTCCTTGCTGAATGCACCAAGTCCCGAACATCTCATTGTACGTATCAATGTTGATGGATTTCTTTGGCTTCTTGTCCAGTACGAGGTCGGGAACTCCGGCCTCCTTGCACATGCCCGTGATCAAGTTACCAAAGGCAAGCTTCCGGTTTGCATTACGGCGACGCTTGAATTCCTCGAAGATGACGATGCCAGGAGTGAGAGGCAAATCATGCAAGAGAGCATGGACTAAGACTCTGTATTAGGACTGAACCTCGGAATCATGTGTGCTAGGAATCAGATTGGCTTGAACGAACTTCAACATCATCCTTGCCTCGAAGGAGAGATCATTGTGGCGCAAAATCTGGGGTGGTTCATCAGGCAATTCAAAATCTTCCACGGTAATGCCACTCAGTATCTCCATGGGGTAATGATCAGACTCCCGGTTGTAGACATAGAGCTCCGCGGGATCAAATCTCTCGTTGGATGTAGGTTGGCGGTTTGGATCCCGCGCCAGTGGCCTATTCAGTAATGCCACTCAGTAATGAGCTTGTTGAGCTCTCTGACACCATCCAACTCGCTCTCACCAGCGTGAGACGAATGCTCCTCTCAGAAATGTACGTGTGCTTGTGGGCATGGAAACTCGCTTCGAATTGCCTTGCCCTCCCCGATTGGCGATACTCGCCGGGTGTGGCCGTTTGTTGGGCACTCGAGGTCCCTTCTCCCCTTGATCTCTTGGTTCTTCTCGATGCCATTGTACCTAGAATAATCTTATTAGATAACTTCAAGAGACAAGGATAATTAGACTTTTATACTACGACTAACACACTACGTACACTACGTGTACACTAAACAAGTAAACGTTCATCGTCTTTACAACAAGTCATAACGCAACAAGTCGACTCCTAGACTCCAATACTCACTCAAGTAATCTCATGGTGAGTTTGAGGGCTTGCTAAAGTTCATATGAACAAATCGAGAAGCTTTAACACTTCGTTACGATAAATCCATACGAATCTAAACCAAGCAAACAAACTCTCCAATTGAATTACCCAACCAATCCAACACATTCTCATGCAATCACAACATCACCATAATCATAACATAACTCAAATTCAAGGCTAACAATCATCAAACAATTACACAGCAAAAATTCGAGCAATAGAATTCATCATAAATCAAGAGGAACAAAATTCGAATTTAGACATCACATCTAGTAAGAAACATGCTCAACAATCATCATCAAACTCTAATTCACCATTATTTGCTTTTGTAGTTGTGTCCTGTGAGCCTTTTGTCGTGATTCGTTTAGTCTAGTGTTGTCTTGTGCTTAGGTGATTAAGATAGGAAAAAACATCGAAAATCTGGAAACAGAGTCAAGCGAAGCGCTTGGAAGGGCCAAGCGGTCCGCTTGAATCTTCAGTAAATCAAAAAGTTTACTGGAATTTCAAGCGGAGCGCCTGGAGCCTCCCAAGCGCTCCGCTTGACAAGCGGACCGCTTGGCTCCCACCAAGCGGTCCGCCTGGACACTGTACCCAGATTTTCCTCGTTTTTTCCATTCTTCTCACCTTTGCACACCCGTTTTCACTTGTTTCTTGAGTCTTCAGGTACTACTCTTTTATAGGAGTCGGACACGAACCTTTATATCAGGGAAGTGTACTTTCTATCCAATTTGTCCTTTCTTGTCAACTTTTCTTTACTCGAGGACGAGTGATGATGTCGTTTTTCACCAATTAAATTTGTTTAATAGCCAAAGAACACTTATCACTACACAAACTAGAGTGCAATGGCAAGTTGTCCCCGAGTGTCGTTCTCTCGGGACCTAACGTGGCTTTGTTTGTGGTTTTTGCTAGTTATTTCAGACAACGAGTTCAAGTGTCTATAGAATTGCTTTCTTAGAACAAAGCAACGAGAAATCAGATTGTTGTAATCAAGTTTGGAAAACGGTTGGTGGTAGAAATCAAATACACATGCATGGGTTACGAATATGCTCACAAGTTCAGTGCGTAAAACCTTCGATCAAGTCTGCTAAGCAACTCGTCTAGGTAACTTTCAAGACACACATCATAAAAGACCACTATCAATACTTTAGAGGTGCTTGTCACTAACACCATTTATCTAGCATGCTGCAAATCTCTAACATACAATCCTATAGCTTTGATTGACCAAGAGTTTGTCACTATACTCAATTCGAATATATTTTATAGGCAACTAAGAATCATATGAAGGAATTTGCAGCAAGATTGAATCACAATCTCATGTAAGCATAAACATAACCCATAGCATGCATATTCTACATTCTACCACCAACACAAAGGATTTAGCTACTCATATTCATCAACATAGACATCAAATCATATGCATTGTAAATAGAATACATCAAATCAAACTACTAGACAAGAGATAATGATACAGTGTTACCACCAAGCTGTCACTAATCGGTGGGTATTGATGAAAACCTCTCCGTAGATGATGAACGCGTGATTTGTCAGGTCCCGGTTCAGTCATATAAATTTGTTATTTAGCCAAAGGCAATCCACAACTACAACGAAAACCGTAGTGTAGTAGTAGAATGACTCGAGTGTCGTTCTCTCAGGACTATACTAGCTTTATCAAATCTAATTAAGAATATAAAACAGCAGATAGAAAGCAATAGGGGTTTTCAAGCAGATAATGGAGATTGGTGATAGTATGGTCCTTCTTAACATAATGGGTCGATAATCATGCATAAATTCCTCGGTCTTGCATAGAGATCTTTGAATCAATCTTGTGTCCTGTTGCAAGTATTAAGCACTACGAAGATAATATGGGTCTGACTTGTTAACAACTAACGTCCTATTGTGTTCCGTAATTATTCAACACTACAAAGATTATTGGTCTGATGGTCGACAAGTGTCCAAGTGTGCATAATGATCAATACAACATACGAGAATTTTGGTTTCAACTGATCAACGAAATAAAGCAATGACACGGAGTATAATGCGCGATATAGCCATTAGCATGATTATCTTCCCTCGCTAAGAATTCACATACTACCACCAACGATAAATTTAGCTACTCATAATAGGCATGCAATCAATAGCTATCATAGAAGAAAACATATTGAAAGAAGAATAAAATAAGTAGATAAAAACTGTAAGATACAAAGTTACCGAAGGTTGTCAATCTCCGGATGATTGCGATCCTACGCGCTCCAATCTGCTATGAAAAAGTATCCCCTAAGCTATGGAACTCCCAGGACAGGCCCCGGGAAGTTCCTACCTAAAACTATAGAGAGAGGTGAGAAAGTAGGCTTGGAAAGATATGATTTTCGGAGAGAAAACTGAGCACTATATATAGGCCCGAAATATCTCTGGGGCGGTTCGCCCCCTGGCTCCGGCGGTTCGCCCCCCAATATTTCGCGGAATTTCCGCGTTTTTCGATGCGGATTTGGATTTCTTCACCTTTTCGGACTCGATTTATGACTTCTAGTAGCCTTCTAACCTCCAGATTCGGCCCCTAGACTACAAATCCTATCCGGAAACCTTCAGATACTCCAAATAGGCTTCTGGAACACCAATTCCTTGTAGACTTCAATATAATTGCCCCGAAATCTCCGAATTTCAACCAAAACCTGTAAAATAAAATCTAAAGGGAAACGTGACACTATTCTAATAAAATGTACTAAAATATAGCTAAGTTAACATAGAGGATAGCTAAAATAGGTGAAAAAGACTCGAATGAAAGTGTAAAATACACATTCATCAGTAGATGAAACAATGGATGCAATCCTATGCCAAAACCTTTAATCCAATCTAAAATACAATGTAATCTGAGTTTTCTCTGAGTTTTGGGGCCTAGGAGCTCTGCCAAAACGAAGCCAATGTTCAAAAGTATCCAAAAAGTAACTGAAGATCAGATTTAAGAAGGAAAATCCGAAAACGTAACCGCTGCCAAGCGGAGCGCTTGGGCCCTCCAAGCGCTTCGCTTGGCTGCTATGCCAAAGCTCCTGGAAAATGAAGCGGAGCGCTTCACTATTCCAGGCGCTTAGCTTGGCTCCTGGGCAGATTTTTGTCTTCCAACTCAATCTTTTTGCCCTCGTACGGCCCTCGGATGCCTTGGACTCATCCTTCTCAATTCTTATTGATGCTCAAGCACTCACGAACAAGCCGTGGAGATCAAGAAACTTCAACGGGGTCATTTTCTATCAAAAAAGCTCGTTTTTAGCTCCAAAAACGCCAATTCGTTCCTAAGTGCCTGAAAATGCAGAAAACAATAAACGTGACACTATTCTACAAAACTAACCAAAAAAACAAGGCTAAAAGATAGCAAAAGAAGGTAAAAAGACAAGATGAACGCGTCAAAAATACGTTCATCAAACTCCCCAAACCAAACCTTTGCTTGTCCTCAAGCAACAAACTATCCTAAATGCAACACAAAAGGAGTCTCATGCCAAGTAAAGTGAACTAATCTATTGAATCTACCAAATGCTTATGAACAAAACCAAATGAGCATGACATGCAAGTAGGTTGAAGAATGCCTCGATTGCGAATATACACATTCTCATGTGCACTTGGTTAAACAAAGGAGTCTCTCGTAACATCTTCTACCTGGACCTGGTCAGTGACGACACAATGATGCTTGTTATCATACTACAATTGCCCCGTGCCTATGAAACCGAGGGGTTACTACTGTTCACCAAGCGAGACTTTTCCTCAAGAGTGGGCGAACCAATACTGGCTCTCATCAAACGAAGGAGGGTTCCCTTAGAAAGATAACACTCCCCTATTCTACTAAGACTCTCAAGAGTGAGCCTCTTTCAACCACTTCTTGAATAGCAAGACGAGGGTGGTCAAGAACAGGCCTTGGACAAAGGCGACACGAAACGAAAGATAGAATTTACAACTCGATACTTCACAAGGACAAAATATTTACTTGACACTTGACACTACGAGACTGCTTTTGGCTTGCAGCGACCCTTCTTTTGCTTTTGGGTCTTATTCTTTATTTTCTTTCTTCTTTTTTTATTTTCTCTTTTTCTTTTCTCTTTTTTTTTTTTTTTTTTTATAGCTAGGCAAGCAGCAGTACTACGTGTCAAAAACCTCCCCAAACCTAGTCGAGAGGATAGGTTTGAGCACAAAGACGAAAAAGAAAAAAGGGAAAAACTTTTTACAAAGACACCTCCCCAAACCTATTCGAGAGAATAGGTTGGGACACAAAATAAAAGAAAAATAAAGCTAAGAAAAATCTACAACGACTCAAGACGAAAGACAAGATCAATAAGGCAACCCCCTCCCGAAACCTATTCGATAGAATAGGTTTAATACAAGGAATCGCACACCTCACACTACCTCCTTCCTAGGCATTTGGCAATCTCTAATCGAGGTGAAGAACTTGTCACCTCTTACGTACATAGTTACACGGGTTACAACCATAGGCTCTAACATGCATCATTTTATAAGGCCATCGTGAATCGCAGCAGAAGAAACACCACTCAAGGTGATGTCGAGACTACTAAGCTTAACTAGTGCACATGCGAATGTGACAAACCAAGCGAGACAAGCCTCAAACTACTTGCAAAGTGATGCAACATATGATCAATGGTCATAAACACTTAGTCTACTCAATAAAAAAGTTCAAAAGACTTGGCAATAAACTCCACACACAACAACGTGCAACAACTAATCTAGGGATGATATGCATGCAAAAATTTGAAAAAACACGACAAATCACATGAACTTGAGTAAAATCAGGCATGTACGTACGAACCACACAAGCATATAGTACTGAAAATCCAATACCCCCTCCCCAAACCTAAACTTTTGCTCGTCCTCGAGCAAAGAAAAGTTGAATGAAAAGGAAAAATTGGATTGAAAGTACACTTCCCTGAGATAAAGGTTCGTGTCCAATCTCCTATATATGAGTAGTACCTGAAAAGACTCAAGAAACAAGTGAAAACGGGTGCGCAAAGGGGAGAAGAATGGAAAAAACGAGGAAAATCTGGGTACAGGGTCCAGGCAGACCGCTTGACGGGAGCCAAGCGGTCCGCTTGTCAAGCGGAGCGCTTGGGAGGCTCCAGGCGCTCCGCTTGAAATTCCTGTAAATTTTTTTGATTTACTGAAGATTCAAGCGGACCGCTTGGCCCTTCCAAGCGCTTCGCTTGGCTCTGTTTCCAGGTTTTCGATGTTTTTTCCTATCTTAATCACCTAAGGCACCAAGACAAACACTTGACTAAACGAATAACGACAAAAGGCACACAGGCCACAACTACAAAAGCAAACTAAGAGTACAAGAGTCATAACTCACAACATCATACAACCAAATCGAAATGAAAAGAGTTTCAACCAACAATAGTAAACAAGCCAAAATAACGATAATATAAAAATACTACCGATAAATGTGGCCTCTGTCGGCTGGTGTCTCTAGGAGAAGGGGTCGTAGGGGGTGTTAGGAAAGGCACTCCCACTACCACCGGTCTGATCATAGAAAGTATACCCCGGAATTCGGCGAGCTAAGGCATCATGGCGGTTCATCATCTCCTCCTGGTGGGCTCTCCAACGCCTAGTGTCCTCTACTCGAGCGGCTTCCCAACGCTGATCTACATGCCCTTGGAAATCATCCCAACGCTGCTCCTCCATCACACGGAAGTCCTCCCACCTCTTGACTTCGCGCTCCTCAAATCCCCGGAATTGCTCTGTAAGCTAGGTCGACTGAGCCTCCAACATGGTGGTTTGGAAGTTCCCAAACTGATCGACCAAGATCTGGTTGAACTCCGAGAAGTCGAAGCTTCCTTGTCCGGCCGTAGGTGGAGGTGGAGGAGGTGTCACATGGCGCGTAACTCTTGGTTGCATGGGTTCTCCTTGCTGAATGCACCAAGTCCCGAACATCTCATTGTACGTATCAATGTTGATGGATTTCTTTGGCATCTTGTCCAGTACGAGGTCGGGAACTCCGGCCTTCTTGCAAATGCCCGTGATCAAGTTACCAAAGGCAAGCTTCCGGTTTGCATTACGACGGCGCTTGAATTCCTCGAAGATGACGATGCCAGGAGTGAGAGGCAAATCATGCAAGAGAGCATGGACTAAGACTCCGTAATAGGACTGAACCTCGGAATCATGTGTGCTAGGAATCAGATTGGCTTGAACGAACTTCAACATCATCCTTGCCTCGAAGGAGAGATCGTTGTGGCGTAAAATCCGGGGTGGTTCATCAGGCAATTCAAAATCTTCCACGGTAATGTCACTCTGTATCTCCATGGGGTAATGATCAGACTCCCGGTCGTAGACATAGAGCTCCGCGGGATCAAATCTCTCGTTGGATGTAGGCTGGCGGTTTGGATCCCGCGCCAGTGGCCTATCCAATCGCATAATGAAGCTAGTGATGCTCAAAGGAGTAAACTTGACCCCAACACCGCGGACGGGAACCTCACCGGTCCGTTCATTGTAGTCCGTGAAGGCAATGTAGAAGTCCTCCACTACTGCTTGGTCCCAATTTGGCATGACCTCGCCATAGTACTTCCAGCCTCGCTCAGTAATGAGCTTATTGAGCTCTCTGGCACCATCCAACTCGCTCTCACCAGCCGTGAAGCGAATGCTCCTCTCAGAAATGTACGTGTGCTTGTGGGCATGGAAACTCGCTTCGAATTGCCTTGCCCTCCCCGATTGGCGATACTCACCGGGTGTGGCCGTTTGTTGGGCACTCGAGGTCCCTTCTCCCCTTGATCTCTTGGTTCTTCTCGATGCCATTGTACCTAGAATAATCTTATTAGATAACTTCAAGAGACAATGAGAATTAGACTTGACTCCTAGACTCCAATACTCACTCAAGTAATCTCATGGTGAGTTTGAGGGCTTGCTAAAGTTCATATGAACAAATCGAGAAGCTTTAACACTTCGTTACGATAAATCCATACGAATCTAAACCAAGCAAACAAACTCTCCAATTGAATTACCCAACCAATCCAACACATTCTCATGCAATCACAACATCACCATAATCATAACATAACTCAAATTCAAGGCTAACAATCATCAAACAATTATATAGCAAAAATTCGAGCAATAGAATTCATCATAAATCAAGAGGAGCAAAATTCGAATTTAGACATCACATCTAGTAAGAAACATGCTCAACAATCATCATCAAACTCTAATTCACCAATGCATAACACAATTGAAGCTAATTAAGATAAAATCCCAAATTCAAGAAAGTTAGGGTTCATGAGGGGTACCTTTGATTCCTTGTTATGGATACTTCAAACGTGAAATTTGATCGGTTTAGATGATAGAGGGGGTGATGGGCTTTGTAAAGTGCACAATATTGCAAGAATTGGTGGAGAATTGAGAGAGATTGAGATTTTTGGGGTGTTAAATCGGCAATGGAGGGAAAAAAACGAAGTGGGGAGCATTGATGCACAAGTGCTCCGCTTGGCTTTTTTAAGGAAAGCCAAGCGAAGCGCTTGGGCCGTCCCAAGCGAAGCGCTTGGCAAGCAATCCGCTTGGGAGCTGCCAAGCCCTCCGCTTGGATTTCCAGTAAGAATGAAATTCTTACTGGAAATCCAAGCGGACCGCTTGGGCTTGCCAAGCGGTTCGCTTGGGACCCGGAGTTCCCAAATCCATTTTTTTCGACTTTTGCTAAATTTTCACCCCAAAAATCTTGTCTAATCAACGAAACAAAATTTTAAACGTGCTCCTAATCTATTTGCAAGTGCCTACAACCTCGGGTTGCCTCCCGAGAAGCGCCTTCGTTTAAAAGTCGTTGGCTCGACTCTTCACAACTCATGCGGAATTGATTTCGCCTTGGGTACTAGACTTCCCCCTCCAATTGCCTCTCAAAGCATCAATTCCCTGCACATCTTGACGAACATAAAGTGGACCAAAAAATCCTACAAGTTCGTTAGTATCAACATAAGCACATGAATCAACAATGACTCGCAACGTGTGTTGCTTGCCATTTACCTCAAAGTGACATGTTCGGCGATACATGTCTATGAACATATGCACTTTGTTGATGAAGGCTCTACCCAAGAGAACCACATCTTTGTGCTTAGCAGAAGATGTAGGCATAACGATGAAATTAGTTTTCACCTCTACACCGGCAACCCTCACCGCCAAGTTCTCAATCACACCCAACGGCTTTTTCATGGACCCATCCGCTAATTGCACCATGCATTTCATAGGTCTCAAGCCAGACAAACCCGAATCTTCATACACGTTCAAGGGTATAACATTCACACCCGCTCCCGTGTCTAGAGTTGCCACTATTCCGTCCTTCTTCCCCAAGCCGATTTCAACATCGAAGCTCTCTTGGATGGGCACTTCCACCATATCCACCATCTCATCCTCAGACGATGAGTTTTCTTTCACCTCTTCAACTATCGCATCAGATTGTGCGACAACTTCCTCTTCCATAACCACCTTAGGAGTCTCGACCTCCTCACTCACCTTGCAAGTTTCAGTTATCTTGCAACTTGGCACCTCAATTCGTGCATTGTCTCTCACAACCGTGATCTGCACGGGCAAATCAGTCACCACGGTTATGGCCATAGCCTTCTCCGTGTTCCCGGGAAACTTCCCTTGCTCTCTACTAGCCCCCCGATCTATCAACTCTTGCAACTTCTTATGGAGGTTGCTACTACTAGCCTCAAGCTTCTCAAACCGCTGATTGTTAGTAGCTTCATTATGATAGTAATGCTCCATAAACTTATTCGTCTTCAACACAAGATCGTTGAGAGAAGAGACAAGAGGTGAAGGAAGCACCCCTCCACCTTGTGGTCCCGAACTAGCAACCTGGGGTGGAGGTGTAGGATAAGAAGGCGGTGCTCCTTCATACCAATTATTCCCATATATGAGACGACTTCTATCCTGATTAGGCCCATAGGCATATTGATCCGGGTTATGAAGATAACCACGGTTGCCTTGATTCTGGTACCCACCTCGGGGCCCACGGTTTTGTGGCCTCATATTGCCATATCCTTGCCCGTAGTTCACATCTCCAACTATTTGCTCTCCCTGAGCAGCATACACTGCTTGACGGACATCGTTCGTGATATATTGCTCTCTAGCAAATTCGGAACGGCATAAATAGGCCGGGTGCCCATAGTTCTTGCACACACCACAAACTTCCGTAGAAGGAGAAGGAACGCTTTGCCTCAAAGCTTGCTTCACTTCATGGGCGAACCAATCGAAGGCATCTTGTTCTACCACTACCTTGGCCTCACCTCTTTGCTCCTTTTGGAGCACACGAGCCCTCACATTCCGGTTTTGGGAATTCCGGTACGTCATGTCCAGCTTCACTTGAGCTTGAGAAAGAAACAACTCCCCCATACTACCTCCACAAATACTATCCACTTGAGATTGAATCTTGGGATGTAAACCATTGTAAAAGAATTGGAGAAGCTGACCTTTATCATACCCGTGATGTGGGCATCGATGATGAAACCCCATGAATCGATCATAGGCCTCGTGGGAAGCCTCATCATACCTCTGCTCGAAGGAGCTAATTTGGCTCTTCATAGCCATCGTCTTGGAAGCGGGGTAGTAACGCTCCATGAACTTATCAAAACAAAGATCCCACGTTGTCAAAGACCCAGCCTCCAAAGTATTAAGCCAAGCCTTTGCACGATCACCTAGCCCCATAGAAAAGACCTTCAAATGGAGATCATCATCCGTAACACCAGCTCCTGGTCGCCCAAGATGGAGAACAAAATTCTCGAGCTCATTCAAGAACCCAATCACGTCCTCATTAGCCATCCCATAGAATTTGGGAAGTTGTTGGAACATGTGATTCTTGATCTCCAAGTTCCTTGTGGCATCATTGAGGACAATTGCTGGTCCTCTAGCCCCACCGTAGGCTTAGTAAGTGTACGTATAGGCCGCTCCGCCATTTCACCTTCCAAGAAAACAGATTCAAGAATTGGCTCCAAAAGATAAGAAGAAGACTCTTCCCGAATACCAGAAGTGGAAGCTCTAGATGCTACTTCTTCAAACTCGAGATTCAAATTCCTCCTTCTCCTGTGAAACAAACGATCGATCTCGTCTACAAAAGGTTCAATAATAGGTCTACCCGTTCGGGTTCTAGGCATGCACTCACCTGAAATGAAGAGTAGTGAGTTTCCAAGTGAAAAAAAAACAAAAGACAGAAATAAGGCAAAGAAGAGATGTTGGCTGAAAAAACCAAAACAAAAACACCAACCAAAGGAGTTAAGTCCCCGGCAACGGCGCCAAATTGATGATGTCGTTTTTCACCAATTAAATTTGTTTAATAGCCAAAGAACACTTATCACTACACAAACTAGAGTGCAATGGCAAGTTGTCCCCGAGTGTCGTTCTCTCGGGACCTAACGTGGCTTTGTTTGTGGTTTTTGCTAGTTATTTCAGACAACGAGTTCAAGTGTTTATAGAATTGCTTTCTTAGAACAAAGCAACGAGAAATCAGATTGTTGTAATCAAGTTTGGAAAACGGTTGGTGGTAGAAATCAAATACACATGCATGGGTTACGAATATGCTCACAAGTTCAGTGCGTAAAACCTTCGATCAAGTCTGCTAAGCAACTCGTCTAGGTAACTTTCAAGACACACATCATAAAAGACCACTATCAATACTTTAGAGGTGCTTGTCACTAACACCATTTATCTAGCATGCTGCAAATCTCTAACATACAATCCTATAGCTTTCATTGACCAAGAGTTTGTCACTATACTCAATTCGAATATATTTTATAGGCAACTAAGAATCATATGAAGGAATTTGCAGCAAGATTGAATCACAATCTCATGTAAGCATAAACATAACCCGTAGCATGCATATTCTACATTCTACCACCAACACAAAGGATTTAGCTACTCATATTCATCAACATAGACATCAAATCATATGAATTGTAAATAGAATACATCAAATCAAACTACTAGACAAGAGATAATGATACAATGTTACCACCAAGCTGTCACTAATCGGTGGGTATTGTTGAAAACCTCTCCGTAGATGAAACAATGGATGCAATCCTATGCCAAAACCTTTAATCCAATCTAAAATACAATGTAATCTGAGTTTTCTCTGAGTTTTGGGGCCTAGGAGCTCTGCCAAAACGAAGCCAATGTTCAAAAGTATCCAAAAGTAACTGAAGATCAGATTTAAGAAGGAAAATCCGAAAACGTAACCGCTGCCAAGCGGACCGCTTGGAGAGGCCAAGCGGAGCGCTTGTCAAGCGAAGCGCTTGGGCCCTCCAAGCGCTTCGCTTGGCTGCTGTGCCAAAGCTCCTGGAAAATGAAGCGGAGCGCTTCACTATTCCAGGCGCTTAGCTTGGCTCCTGGGCAGATTTTTGTCTTCCAACTCAATCTTTTTGCCCTCGTACGGCCCTCGGGTGCCTTGGACTCATCCTTCTCAATGCTTATTGATGCTCAAGCACTCACGAACAAGCCGTGGAGATCAAGAAACTTCAACGGGGCCATTTTCTATCAAAAAAGCTCGTTTTTAGCTCCAAAAAAGCCATTTCGTTCCTAAGTGCCTGAAAATGCAGAAAACAATAAACGTGACACTATTCTACAAAACTAACCAAAAAAACAAGGCTAAAAGATAGCAAAAGAAGGTAAAAAAGACAAGATGAACGCGTCAAAAATACGTTCATCAACGAGCAAAAGTTTAGGTTTGGGGAGGGGTCATTGGATTTTCAGTACTATGTGCTCTTTTGGTTTCGTACATGCCTGTTGTCAGCTCAAGTTCTTGTGATTTGTCGTGTTTTTCAGTTTTGCATGCATATCATCCTTAGGTTAGTTGTTGCACGTTGTGTGTGGAGTTGATGAACGCGGATGTCGTGCTCCGAATTCAAGCAAATAATATTTGTATTTAGCCAAAGGCAATCCACAACTACAACGAAAACGTAGTGTAGCAGTAGAATGACTCGAGTGTCGTTCTCTCAGGACTATAACTAGCTTTATCAAATTTAATTTAGAATATAAAAACAGCAAACAGATAGCAAAGGGGTTTCTAGCAGATAATGGAGATTGGTGATAGTATGATCCTTCTTAACATAACGGGTCGATAATCATGCATAAATTCCTCGGTCTTGCATAGAGATCTTTGAATCAATCTAGTGTCCTGTTGCAAATATTAAGCACTACGAAGATAATTGGTCTGACAAGTCAATCACTATTGTCCTAATGTGTTCTGTAATTATTCAACACTACGAAGATATACTCGCACACAGGTCGACAAGTGTCCAATTGTGCATAATAATTAATACAACATACAAGAATTTAGGTTGTGCCTGATCAACGAAATAAAGCAATGGCACGGAGTATAATGCGCGATATAGCCATTAGCATGATTATCTTCCCTTCGCTAAGAATTCACATACTACCACCAACGATAAGTTTAGCTACTCATAATAGGCATGCAATCAACAGAAATCATAGAAGAAAACATGTTGAAAGAATATAAAATAAGTAGTACTGGTGTTCCACCATGTTAAGACTTTTCCTCAAAAGAGGTCGAACCAGTACTGGCTCTCATCAAACGAAGGAGGGTTCCCTATAAAAGATAACTCTCCCCTATTCTATCCATCTCTCAAGTAGAGTCTTAAGCTATTCACCACTTCCTGAATGGCAGGACGAGGGTGGTCTAGAACAGATGACACTCAAGACAAAAAAGATAAAAGATAAAAGAACACGATTACGAACATTACAATAATGGAAAATAAGACTCAACACTTTACTAAACTGCTATTTGGCTTTCTTTTTGGACCCTTCTTTTCTTTTTAATGCTCTTTTTTTTTTCTTTTTTTTTTCTTTTTTTTTCTTTTTTTTTTTTTTGGAATTTTTCTTTCTTTTTTCAATTTTTTTCTAGCCAGCAGTAGCATAACAAAAGGGAAACAAAATGACTCACACGACTTCCCCAAACCTATTCGAAAGAATAGGTTGGAGCACAAAATTTACGGAAAATGAAAAATAAACTCACTACACGGAAAAGAAAAACAGAAACAAGTCTATGATGGTGTAACCCCCTCCCTAAACCTATTCGGAAGAATAGGTTATAAACAAAGGATCACACAACCTCACACTACCTCCTTCCTAGGCATTTAGCAATCTCAAAGCATGGTGAAGACTTGTTGCCTCTTAGGTACATAATTACTCGGGAAAACAACCATAAGACCCTAACATGCATCATCCTATTATGAAGGCCTTCGTGAACCGCAGTAGAGAAAACACCACTAAGTGATGTCGAGACTACCATGCTTAACTAAGTGCAATACATAAATGTGGCAAGTCAAGCGAGAAAAACCTCAAACAAATTCATAGAGATGAAGCATACGATTAATGGCATAGTTAGTTGATCTACCCAATAAAAAAGTTCAAAAAATTCGGCAATAAACTCCATATAAAACATGCAAAACTATCCTAGGATGAATGTAGTGAATGCAGTGAATGCAACCTAAAAAATCTAAGAAAGCGGTAAACGTGCAAATGCAAATGCAGATGGATAAAGCATGCGAGGTACTATACTCATCCTACCAATACCAAGCTCCAAACTAACAACATCAGATCACTTGAATCCCATCCCCCCTCATAAAATTAACGCTAGTCCCTAGCAGTAAGAAAATGATGAAATAAGATGTGATACTAGATGTTACCCCATGGTTTGGCCTCGGTCGGCTGAGTATGCTGCTTGTGATTTATTGGGCCTCCTCTGGGAGCTTTTTAGGGTGTCATCAGGTCTTCTTGTAGGCGCGGTAGTTTCAATTATGGGACGGATAGGAACAACTCCTCAGTTAGTATCATCATTGCCCGTATGGCCTTCATTTTCACTACTGTCACGCACATCCTTACTAGTAGAGTTGTAGTGGCAGGTAGAATTCTCAAGATTAGCCGCCGCTGTTATGGAATCCTCCATCCTGAAGCCCTCCAATAGGGTGTGAACTGTTGAAGGGGAAAGGGTATTGGTATCAGGACCTCCCCCTCCAACATTTTACACCACGAGAAGGTTTCAGTAAGCTGCTCGAATACTCAGAAGTCTTCTACCATTTTTTCCAATTTCGACCACATTCTCTACGGTGGATCCAACCGATGTCTATATGATGCTCCCTTTAGAGGCAGGCAAGTGGCACCCCAACAAGGTGCTGGGTACCCATGTCATTATGTTTTGGAACCAAGCTAGCGCTTCGGAACCTTCTAGCATCTTCGAACTCAAGATTGAATCCGTCGCGGCGAGAATGTCCCGGTGCCTTCCAGTTCACTCGAACTTTGCAGTCCTTGTGATGGAGCGCTGACGTAATAATGGTTTCTGTCCCTTCGGTGGTGCATGAATAGACATAGGAGTCCTTACTCCAGGTGTACTCTAGCTCCTCCTCTTGGATAGTCCACGACGTTGTTGCAAAACCCCTTGGCTCAAACGCACATCTAGCGAGGTCACCTTCCTTGACATGGTTCTTCACAGCAATCATACGGGAATATTCCTTTCCCTTGGTATGGTTCCTACAAACAGCAGTTAGTACCTCGTATGACACAAACTGACTCATGCATATGCTAGTGTAAGAATGAAATAATCAAGTGATAAAATCAACAATCGAGCTCCCCAAACCGTAATGTCTAGCCTAGCTTCTTCATCATGCAACATACCAATGTAACTACTACATGCAATACATCACATTATGCTCTTACTAGACAACCAATATCCTTGATAACAAGGCTCAATTCATACCATAGTAGCGAAAAATTCTACCATCATAAATCCTCATACTCAACAATTAAGCATTCTATCGTCAAATCTACCAACATTACATCAATAAACACAATCATATGCAAGAAATCAAAGATGAAGACATATTGCATAACAAGATATATCATCTAGTAGCAAAATACCCAAACAACAATCCAAGCAAAATTGAGCATGCAATTTATAGTAAATAACATGTCTAATCATACAAACAACATACCCATGCATCAAATAAGCATAATTGAAGCTCAAATTAGAAAACCCCCAAATTCGAAAATTAGGGTTCTAAGGATGATACCTCAGATCTGAAAATCTAACGCATAAGGACGAAATCTGTTCGGATGGGATGATAGAGCATGTAATAGGCTTCAATTTAAGCTAAAGAACACTAAATCTGGTCAAGGAATGAAGAAGTTATGAAGATTTGAAGTTGAAATCGCGAAATTCGGTTTTGGGGAAGGTGGAATGATGAAATTTGAAGAAAATGAGGAAAAGGGGAAGAAATCCGCGTTTTTGAACCTCTGGAGCCGTGGGGCGGTTCGCCCCGTGCTCCCTGATGCGGGGAGACGGTTCCTGTCGTCTGAAAATGCGGTTTTAATCTCCGAAACCAATTTTTGCAAAAAACCACTCGAAAAATCTCACTCAAACAAAAGCATATACGACACAGACATGAACAAATTCGCACACGAGAAGCAAATAGTTCAAGAATGAATGCATGCAGAAAAGCAGTAAAGAAAGCGATAAAAATTCCGGGTTGCCTCCCGGATAGCGTCATTGTTTAAAGTCTTTGACTCGACTCCTGTCTGCGCCTATCTCTTGTTTTTGTGGGTACTAGGCTTCCCCTTCATTGATCTCCTCACCATGCCACGAACCTGTGAATAAGAAAGAATATAGGCTGCAAGACCACAGTACTGAGTAGTGAAAGAAATATCAGGCGGTTCAGGTGGATCTGGTATAGCTCGCAACACGTGTTGTTTGCCATCCACTTCGATGGTGCAAGTTCTTTTGTAGATGTCCATCACGGAGCGTAGTTTGGTCAAGAACGTTTGCCCTAAGAGTATGACATCCCCTGTCCCAGGTGCAGATGCCGGCATAACTACAAAATTGGTGTATATGGATGCTTCACCAATCTTGACCAACACATTTTTCACAACGCCCTCGGGTCTCATAAAGGATCCATCCGCCAGTTGCACAATAGCCCTTTGCTCAGATAGTTTTCCAAGGTTGCTCTACTCGAAAACATTCAAAGGGAGAACATTAGAGTAGGATCCCGTGTCTAGTGTGGCTCGGACATCTTCAAGCTCCCCAATCCCGACCTTAACATCGAAACTTTGAGGGAGTGGCTCGGAATTCTCTTGCTCCTCTTCACTCTTGTTAGTACCAAGGTCCTTTTCTTCTTCTTCGGCTTGTGGGGGCATTTCCCTTTTGCAACTCTCGCACTTAGCAACCTTCTTGATGGTGATTTCAACAGGTAGATCACCCACTAAGGTAATGGACATCGACTTCTCAGTGTTGCTAGGCAGCTTGCCTTGTTCCCTACTTGCTCCTCGGTCGATCAATTCTTGCATCTTTTGATGGGCAAGCCTAGTGCTCTCTTCCAACCTATCGAGCCTTGCCCTAGTCTTCTCAGAATCTTCTTCATAACGTTTGAGAAAACTTTGTGTGTGATCAACCATCTTTTGCAAGTTCTCCATCAGTTAAGCCGACTTCGACTTCGGTGGCTCTTTCGGAGCGGGGTTTTCGCAGTGATCATTACCATAGTTTAGCCTACTACGGTCTTGGTTAGGTCCATAAGTTGGGTTATCCGGTGCATATCCTTGATTGTTACGGTACCCTCTTTTCCAAAATCCACCTCGAGGATTCCTACCGTCTTGTCCGTAGCTAATTTCTTGAGTGCCAAACTCCGTAGCAAAGGCTTCTTCTTCACCTCCTCGAGCCCAGTTGCCATCATCGTATGCCAGCTCCGATCTACACATATGAGCCCCATGCCCATAGTTCTTGCATATTCGGCATACTTCGTTCGAAACAGTTGTTCCGGTGGCGCTCTTGAGGACTTGCTTCAATTCGTTGGTAAAGCACTTGAATTGATCCCCATTCCCCCTGTACATAGGGGCTTCTTGAGTCGGTGGAGCTTCAGGTCCACGTCTCCTAACCATTGCTCTTGGGTCCTTGAACTGCGAACCCTTAGCAAGCCTTTCGAAAACTGCCCAGACGGCTTCTGCGGTTTCCACCCAAATATTGCCTCGGCATTGGAAATCCACCACTTGTTGGTTCTCGAAGGTTAGTCCATTGTAGAAGTGTTGGACTAGGTCGGAAAGTTCAAAACCATGGTGAGGGAACTTGTTCGTGAGATCTTGGAACCTCTCAAACGCGGTGTAGATAGTCTCATCATAGTCCTGCTTGAATCCAGTGATTTGCGCCTTAAGCGCGGTGGTCAAGGTGTGAGGGAAGTATTTCTCCATGAATGCTGAAAAAACCTTCTCCCAAGTGTCCAGCGAGCCTGCTGGAAGAGAACTTAACCATGACTTGGCTCTGTCGCCAAGTCCCATAGCAAAAACCTTCATTCTCAACTCATCCGTTGTTATGTCAGCTCCGGATCGTGGGAGTTGGTTGACGAAATCATCGATATCGTGTAAGTACCCCATCACATCTTCCCTTGATAAGCCGTAGAACCTCGGAAGTTGTTGGAATGCGTGGTTCTTGATTTCCAGATCTCGGGTTGCAGACGAAAGAACAATCGCCGTTCCCCTCATACGATCCTTGGTGGGTTGAACCCATGCCTTCAGTGGTCTAGCTTCTGCCATTCCGTCGATTTCCTTGAAAAGAATGTGTAGAGATTCAGAGAAATCGGTATCCTCTATTTCCTCTAGTGCGCGCCTTTCAAGTTATCGGATTTGATGAACGCGGATGTCGTGTTCCGAATTCAAGCAAATAATATTTGTATTTAGCCAAAGGCAATCCACAACTACAACGAAAACCGTAGTGTAGCAGTAGAATGACTCGAGTGTCGTTCTCTCAGGACTATAACTAGCTTTATCAAATTTAATTTAGAATATAAAAACAGCAAACAGATAGCAAAGGGGTTTCTAGCAGATAATGGAGATTGGTGATAGTATGATCCTTCTTAACATAACGGGTCGATAATCATGCATAAATTCCTCGGTCTTGCATAGAGATCTTTGAATCAATCTAGTGTCCTGTTGCAAATATTAAGCACTACGAAGATAATTGGTCTAACAAGTCAATCACTATTGTCCTAATGTGTTCCGTAATTATTCAACACTACGAAGATATACTCGCACACAGGTCGACAAGTGTCCAATTGTGCATAATAATTAATACAACATACGAGAATTTAGGTTGTGCCTGATCAACAAAATAAAGCAATGACACGGAGTATAATGCGCGATATAGCCATTAGCATGATTATCTTCCCTTCGCTAAGAATTCACATACTACCACCAACGATAAGTTTAGCTACTCATAATAGGCATGCAATCAACAGAAATCATAGAAGAAAACATATTGAAAGATATATAAAATAAGTAGATTAAACTGTAAGATACAAGTTACCGAAGGTTGTCAATCTCCGGAGAATCGCGATCCTTCGAACTCCAATCCGCTATGAAAAAGTGTCCCCTAAGCTATGGACCCCCAGAACAGGCTCTGGGAAGTCCCTACCTAAAACTACGGAGAGAGGTGAGAAAGTAGGTCTGGAAAGATATGACTTTCGGAAAAAACTGAGCAACTATATATAGGCTTCGAAATACTGTGGGGCGGCTCGCCCCACACACCGGGCGGTTCGCCCGGTGTGGGGCGGTTCGCCCCACTTTTGGGGCGGTTCGCCCCAGCGAATTTTTCGCGGAATTCCGCGTTTTCGACGCGGTTTTGGATTTCTTCCCCTTTTCGGACTCGGTTTCTGACTTCTAGTGGCCTTCTAACCTCCAGATTCGACCCCTAGACTCCAAATCCTATCCGGAAACCTTCAGATACTCCAAATAGGCTTCAGGAACACCAATTCCTTGTCAACTTCAATATAATTGCTCGGAAATCTTCGAATTTCAACCAAAACCTGTAAAATAAAATCTAAAGGGAAACGTGACACTATTCTAATAAAATGCACTAAAATATAGCTAAATTAACATAGAGAATAGCTAAAATAGGTGAAAAAGATTCGAATGAAAGTGTAAAATACACATTCGTCAGGAGTCTATGGCCAAGTTTTTTCGAATTTCTTTTATTGAGTAGACTAAGTGTTTATGACCATTGATCATATGTTGCATCACTTTGCAAGTAGTTTGAGGCTTGTCTCGCTTGGTTTGTCACATTTGCATGTGCACTAGTTAAGCTTAGTTGTCTCGACGTCACCTCGAGTGGTGTTTCTTCTACTGCGGTTCACGATGGCTTTATGAAATGATGCACGTTTGAGTCTATGGTTGTAACCCGTGTAATTATGTACGTAAGAGGCGACAAGTTCTTCACCTCGATTAGAGATTGCCAAATGCCTAGGAAGGAGGTAGTGTGAGGTGTATGATTCCTTGTAGTAGACCTATTCTATCGAATAGGGGGAGGGGGTTGCTTCGTTATACTTGTCTTTCGTCTTTGAGTCGTTGTAAAGTTTTCTTTTTATTTTTCTTTTTGTTTTGTGTCCCAACCTATTCTTTAGAATAGGTTTGGGGAGGTGTCTTTGTAAAAGAGTCTTTCCTTTTTCTTTTTCGTCTTTGTGCTCAAACCTATTCTTTCGAATAGGTTTGGGGAGGATTTTTTGACACTTAGTACTGCTGCTTGCCCCTATATAAAAAAAAAAAAGAAAGAGAAAAAGAAAAGAAGAAGAAAAGAAAAAGAAATATAAAAAAAAAAGAGAAAAGAAAAAAATATAGGGAAATAAAGAATAAGACCCAAAAAGCAAAAGAATGGTCGTTGCAAGCCAAAAAGCAGTCTAGTAAAGTGTCAAGTGTCATGTAAATATTTGTTATTGTGAAGTTATCGAGTTGTAAATTCTATCTTTCGTTCCGTGTCGCCTTTGTCCAAGGCCTGTTCTTGACCACCCTCGTCTTGCTATTCAAGAAGTGGTTGAAAGAGGCTCATTCTTGAGAGTCTGGGTAGAATAGGGGAGTGTTATCTTTCTAAGGGAACCCTCCTTCGTTTGATGAGAGCCAGTATTGGTTCGCCCTCTCTTGAGGAAAAGTCTCGCTTGGTGAACAGTAGTAAGCCCTCGGTTTCATAGGCACGGGGCAATTGTAGTATGATAACATGCATCATTGTGTCGTCACTGACTAGGTCCAGATAGAAGATGTTACGAGAGACTCCTTTATTTAACAAAGTGCACATATGAATGTGTATATTCGCAATCGAGGCATTCTTCAACCTACTTGCATGTCATGCTCATATGATCTTGTTCATAAGCATTTGGTAGATTCAATAGATTAGTTCATCTTACTTGGCATTTGACTCCCTTTTGTGTTGCATTTAGATTAGTTGTTGCTTGAGGACAAGCAAGGGTTTGGTTTGGGGAGATTGATGAACGTATTTTTGACACGTTTATCTTCTCTTTTTACCTTCTTTTGTTGTCTTTTTGCTTAGTTTTTTGGTTAGTTTTGTAGAATAGTGTCACGTTTTGTGTTTTCTGCATTTTCAGGCACTTAGGAACGAAATGACGTTTTTGGAGCTAAAAACGAGCTTTTTTGATAGAAAATGGCCCCGTTGAAGTTTCTTGATCTCCACGGCTTGTTCGTGAGTGCTTGAGCATCAATAAGCATTGAGAAGGATGAGTCCAAGGCACCCGAGGGCCGTATGAGGGCAAAAGGATTAAGTTGCAAGACAAAAATCTGCCCAGGAGCCAAGCTAAGCGCCTGGAATAGTGAAGCGGAGCGCTTCAAATTCCAGTGGTAATGGTACAGCAGACCAAGCGAAGCGCTTGGAGGCCCCAAGCGCTCCGCTTGGCAGCCCCAAGCGGTCCGCTTGGCAGCAGTTACAAATCAGGATTTTCCTTCTTTAATCGGATTTTCAGTTACTTTTTCGATACTTTTGAACATTGGCAACATTTTGGCATAGCTCCTAAGCCCCAAAACTCAGAGAAAACTCAGATTACATTGTATTTTAGATTGGATTAAAGGTTTTGGCATAGGATTGCATCCATTGTTTCATCTACGGAGAGGTTTTCATCAATACCCACCGATTAGTGACAGCTTGGTGGTAACATTGTATCATTATCTCTTGTCTAGTAGTTTGATTTGATGTATTCTATTTACAATTCATATGATTTGATGTCTATGTTGATGAATATGAGTAGCTAAATTCTTTGTGTTGGTGGTAGAATGTAGAATATGCATGCTATGGGTTATGTTTATGCTTACATGAGGTTGTGAGTCAATCTTGCTGCAAAAATCCTTCATATGGTTCTTAGTTGCCTATAAAATATATTCGAATTGAGTATAGTGACAAACGCTTGGTCAATGAAAGCTATAGGATTGGTGTTAGAGATTTGCAGCATGCTAGATAAATGGTGTTAGTGACAAACACCTCTAAATTATTGATAGTGGCCTTTCATGATGTGTGTCTTGAAAGTTACCTAGACAAGTTGCTTAGCAGACTTAGTTGAAGGTTTTACGCACTGAACTTGTGAGCATATTTGTAATCCATGCATGTGTATTCGATTTCTACCACCGACCGTTTTTCCAAACTTGATTACAACAATCTGATTTCTCGTTGCTTTGTTCTAAGAAAACAATTCTATAAACACTTGAACGCGTTGTCTGGAATAACTAGCAAAAACCACAAACAAAGCCACGTTAGGTCCCGAGAGAACGACACTCGGGGACAACTTGCCATTGCACTCTAGTTTGTGTAGTGATAAGTGTTCTTTGGCTATTAAACAAATTTAATTGGTGAAAAACGACATCATCAGTCTCCTTGTATGATGTAGTGGCCAGCTTTTCCTTTGATTCTTCATGCTTCAGCTTTGTCACGAGGAAGGCTACCATGCATGAGATAGGTAGCGATCCCCTGCATCCAACTTGGTTGAGTATCAATGGCCAAGAAATTTAGCTTTGATGACCATAGGGACGATGCATTGATTTTCATAAGTATCACATTCCGGGTATCCACTCCTCCGGAGGCTGAAGCGTATTTTGATAGAGCATCCGCTCTTTGATTGAGATCTCTCAAGAATTTTTCAATCTCACAACTTTCAAACTTTTGGATTTCTTCCGTGATGGGCTCTTGTACTCGGCTAGTGAATCCTTCTTTGTTTTGAACTTTCCTGAGATTTGCTTCTCAGCCAATTGAGAGTCAGCGGTCATCTCGGTACCAATCTTGGTAACCTTGTCGGCACTTCCTTCAACAATTTGAATTTCTTTGAGGGTTTCTCTTGCCTCTATCTTGTTTTCCTCGAAGAACTTCTTCTTCTTCTTCTTGGAAGAGGGTGGTACAGGGGGTATAACTTGATACTCCTCGAGCTCCTTAACAACTCCTACTAGGGTATCTCTCTCCTTCTTTTGGATTGCTTTCCTTCGCCTAAGTGACGGACTCGGATTTTTCGATTTTTTCTTCACTCGTCGAACTGTATAAAAACGGTAAGGAGCATATGAACTAAGGCTGCTCCTCGAGCGATTGACCCAGATTTGGCTCCCCGACGGCAACCTTGGAAATGAATTTTGCCGACATACTGTAGCATTCCCATGCCTCTCTTATGTTCCCCTCTTCTTGTTCAATCCCCAATGGAGTGGGAAACTTCAACTTGTTGTGGACTGTAGATACTACGGCTCGGAATTGAGAGAGGGCAGGCCTCCCCAAGACCGCGAAGTAGTCAAAGGGCATATCTATGACCACGAAGGAGACGTGTTGAGTTAATCTTCGCGGAGCACTCCCCATTGAGATCGTCAAGTTGATCATTCCAAGAGGCATGATGGGTTGTCCTTCGAAGCCTACCAGGGCGCTCCTCACTTCTCTAAGACCTTCCCTTGGGTTCATATACATCCTCTTCAAAGTACCCGTGAAGATTAAGTTAGCCGAACATCCGGTGTCGACGAGGATCCTTCCCAAGTTGTAAGACTGAACATCAAGGGATAACACTAGCGGAACACATGGGTCGTAGATGCTTCCTCCTCCGGCGTGCCTTAGAGGGAGTTCACTCTCATCAAAAGAGATTACGTTGGTTCCTGGTTGTGCAACTTGGGCATACTTCACATCTCTAATTTTGAGATTATCAGCTGTGATCTCCCTCTGATTTCGAGTGTCGCCTCCCGCGGGTCCTCCGGCGATTGTAAGAGTATGGATGCTTCCATTCACAGGACGATTCTCATAATTGTTGAAATTATTAATATCGTCGTAACTAGGGTATCCCCACTTGTGGTGGTGGAGGGAGGATTGCTAGAGGTTCTTCGTTCCGAATATAGTTGACCAACTATCCATTGCGTATCATCCTCTCAATTTCGTTCTTGAGCTCGACGCACTCATCGGAAGTATGCCCCTTTCCTTTGTGAAATTGACAAAATTTCTCAGAACTTTTGTTCTTTCGATTCTCTTGAATTGGAGGTGGCCATGAGACGTCTAGCTTCCTCGAGACTATATAGTTCAAGATGTCGGATCTTGGCCTATTTAAATCTGTGTAGTTGCTATACCTCCTTGGAAAAGACCTCCTCGGAGGAGTCCTCTTGTCTCGAAATTTGTTTCTTGAGGGACCCTCCTTGATCAAATCATTCTTTTGATCCCTCCTTTGCTTTCCGGGATTTTGTTGCCTTGGAGGATATCTAAGAAAATATGGTCAGAGTTACCCATAGGGTACACAGTGGAATTTTGAAAATTTTCTTAACATACCGGTTAATTGCTTATGCATATGTCGTATATATATAAACACGTCAATTAGAAGACTAACCTTACTTCCAAAGCAGCTTCCAAGTCTTCGTAATATTCCGGTGTATTTTCTCCTTCGTCGAAGTCGAAGATATCTACAATACTCTGTATATCTGCAAGACAATAAGAATTAGTTTCCAGCTCCTAGAACCTCAACCTTGGTATCCACGGATGAACAGCCTATCGGAAGAATGCTAGGATATTCTTTATGTGACCAAGAAGACGGGGCGGCAATTCCCTCCGGTGGCGGTGTGCGCGCGCGTGGCTTAAGGAGAGGAGGGGAGAGTTTTTATTTTCTCTAAGAAAACTGGGTAGGAAGACTGTGATCAAATCGCATGTAACGGTGTACAAACTTGTATGTAAAACTCTCTCCAATAGTCTACTATATATAGTAGTCTATAGAAGCCTAAAGCATAAGCTATTAGACTTCGTAAAGGAATAAGAATCTAATTTTTATCGCACAAGGAAACCAATATCAAGTCTAGATTCATTCCCAATCAAATCAAAATTCAATCAGGAAAATCTAACTTATCCCTTGGACTTCTAATAGAGGAAGGAGTCGAACTCCTTCCCCTATTCTACCACACGCGCGCGCGCCTGTCCTACGGGACGTGGGTCCCACTTTTGGGACCCACATATATTTCTAAGGCAATCCAAACTCCAAGTAGATTTTGCCCAAGTGCATATGTTAATTCTAAATTAACATATCCTTTACAATCAAACCTCCATTATATTTCCAAAATATAATCTTTAATTGTATTTACATAAAATACAATTAATTAGTCAATTCAATTAATAATTCCAAATCATTAATTGAGCCACCAATTATTATAATTAATTCCAAATCAATTATAATCCATCTATCACAATTAATTCCAAACTAATTGTGATTCCATCTTCAAGGATATTCTGATAGGCTGAATCACCACATAGTGTGACCCATAGGGCCTCACCGTATTAAGCAAGTCCTGGACTAGGCAACATGGAATTCCTAGACGGTTCCATTTGCAGTATTAATACGCGAGGACGTTTGAGAGGTTTCTCAAAGCTAACCCTTTCGTTGCGAAGCCTAATGCGCTCAACGCGGCGATGGTAACGTCCCTTCATCTGACTTGCTCGGATGTATCTAGGATCGATGAAGTGTCTATCCCAATAATACATCCACGGGCGTCTCAGGGAGTTGTTTGGTTAAGATATACTTATGACCATCATAATATATCATGTGCACTGGCCAGTGACTTTACCAACACAACTATGCAGACTACGAGCAGTGCTCTCCTGTGCTACACTTGAGAGATGAATCCTTCACAGAATCACTTATCACCCCCATTTGTATTTAGCCATAATCCTGGATCGTGTCTTAGGTCAACTGCTTATTCAGAGCTGACATCGACGGGTCCACCAAGGATATGGAGCAACAAATGTGATGATAAAGTCCTGTAAGTACAAAGGACGAATGGCATCACTTCGACAACTCACCGGTTCCCATAGACACATTCGGTGTAGAGTATACATCGATGGGAGTGTCCGGTGGGTACTTCCATTGTTCGATAAAGCTTCTTCGAACAACTATGCGCAGTTATGGGAACGTTCCTTGATTGTCCAACAATCCGTTCCGTGGCCGTGGGATCGGCTCACACTTGCTCCAACAAGTATAACATCCACGCATACTAGTCTTGTCAGGTTCATTCAGACCCCCAATCCGAGATGTACCACGACTAGGGAGAGTTTGGGATAGATGATAACTCACATAGCTCCCACTAACTGTGTGATCGGTCATCTATCCGAGGGGACATGTTCAGTATCCATACAGACAGCAATATAGATATGACATGCTGCAGCCTGGTGTAATATAAATATGAAAGCAATACTCAACAGTAAATGAAACAAACATATATTATATTACGTTGACCTGTGTAATAGTACATATATGTCCTCTACAAGGGCACCATGCCCTTAGTAAGGACTATCTCTAGGACATATACACTATCAATCTCCCACTTGGACTAGAGCCAGTCACCTTTATGCCTATTGACCAGATTAGCATAATGTCTTAAGTGGACTTCCACTGATAAGACCTTGGTGAAAGGATCTGCCACGTTGTCCGTGGTTGAGACACGTTCTATACTAACTTCTCCTCTATCTATAATCTCACGTATAACGTGATATTTTCTAAGTACATGTTTGTTCTTGTTTGTAGATCTAGGCTCCTTAGCTTGAGCGACGGCGCCCGTATTGTCCCAATAAATCGTTATTGGACTAGGAGCAGGAACAACCCTCAATTCCTTCAAGAACTCTGAAATCTAGATACGATGCTTCTGATTCAGTAATGCACTCGGCTTCTGTGGATGAGTCAGCAATCGTGGCTTGCTTAGAACTCTTCCAACAGATAGCTCCTCCGTTCAATTTGAATACGTATCCTGTCTGTGACTCAAAGTCATCAGGATCTGATTCAAATCCAGCGTCGACATAACCAGACATCTTTAATTCTGGTTCTCCACCAAACACCAAGAACATCTCTTTAGTCCGTCTAAGGTACTTCAGAATGTTCTTCACAGCAGTCCAGTGAGGTACTCCTGGATTCTGTTGGTGTCGACAAGTGACACTAAGCGCATATGCCACATCGGGCCTTGTGCAGTTCATTGCATACATTATAGACCCTACTGCCGAAGCATAGGGCACACGACTCATTGCATTTCTTTCTTCATCAGTTTTAGGACCATCCTTAACTGATAAGACAATCCCATGCCTAGCTGGGAGAAAGCCTCTCTTTGAGTCGTCCATTTTATAACGCTTCAGTATTTTGTCGATGTAGGTGGACTGTGTCATTCCCAACATCCTCTTGGATCTATCTCTAAAGATCTTGATCCCTAGGATGTAGTTCGCTTCACCCAAGTCCTTCATCGAGAAGGTACTTGATAACCAAACTTTAGTCTCTTCTAGCATAGAGACATTGTTTCCCATGATCAAAATGTCATCTACATAAATGATCATGAAAACAACTCCTTTGTCGCTGTGTCTCGCATAGACACAGGGATCTTCCTTGCTTCTGATGAAGTCAAACGATTTGACAGCTTCATCAAAGCGGATATTCCAGCTCCTTGACGCTTGCTTTAGCCCATAGATGGATCTTTGTAATTTGCATACAGCAGTTGGCCTGGTTTTACTAATAAAACCTTCCGGCTGTACCATATAGACCTCTTCCTCAAGGTTGCCATTGAGGAAGGCTGTCTTTACATCCATCTGCCAGATTTCGTAATCATAGTAGGCAGCTATCGCAAGTAGAATTCGAATGGACTTCAATTTTTCTACTGGTGTAAAGGTTTCATCGTAATCGATGCCATACCTTTGCGTGTAGCCTTTTGCCACAAGCCTAGCTTTGTGCGTTTGTACCTTGCCATCGGCATCTGTCTTTCGTTTAAAGACCCATTTGCACCCAATTGGTCTAACCCCTTGGGGCAAGTCTACCAAGTTCCAAACTTGGTTCTGGTACATTGAATCCATTTCTAATCCCATGGCCTCTTGCCATTTGTCTGAATCAATATCAATTATTGCCTCTTTGTAGGTCTCGGGATCTTCCCGATCTGATAAACTGACATCAAGTTCACTGATGTCTTCTATCATAAGGCTTTGCTTCTGAGGTCCTCTAAGGATCCTCTTCGACCTACGGAGCTCGACTTGTTCTGGTGCTTTTCTTTTCTGGATTCGTGTAACACGAACATTATCAGTGGGTACTGATGCAGCTGGTCGTTGGGCGCGACCCTGTTCCCTTGCGGGAGGCTGCTCTTGTGCAACTTGTTGCACAGGTTGGTTGACAACGGGTTCTACAGGTGTGGTTTCAACTGTTGATCTAATCACAGGACTCCCACTGACTATGACATGCCTAGCAAGTGTCATATCATCACCCTTGTCTGCTTCGAAAGCTCCCACTGAACTTGAGTCCAAATCAGAAGATTTAAAGACCTCATGTTCACGCGTGTCAAAGTCTTGAATTTCTTCAAGTTCTATCATATCATCTAACCTCTCTTCTTCGAGGTATTCGGCTTCTAAAAACTTCACGTTTCTAGACACGATCACCTTGTGATCTTCAGCATGATAGAATTCATAGCCTCTCGTCTGACGAGGATAGCCTATGAAATATACTTTGACACCCTTGGCATCTATCTTATTAATGAGCATCAGCTTGACTATTGAAGGACAGCCCAAGGTCTAAGATAGCCTAGTGAAGGCTTCTTTCCCTTCCATAACTCATAAGGAGTTTTCTCCACTAATTTAGATGGTACACGGTTCAGAATGTAGATTGCAGTTTGTAATGCATATCCCCACAGATACTTTGGAAGAGTCGAGAATCCAATCATTGATCTTACCGAGCGCTGAGGAAGGCGCGACCACCATTTCATGGTTTCTCCAGAAAGGTTAGCCGGGAAGAGTAGTGCTTTGGTCTTTGAGTCATGACCATACGCATCCATTTTGGTATCAAATCTCACCAAGTAGTCCTTTGGACAACTTGTTGCATTGTAGCTTTCAAAGGTAGGGAAGCCTCTCTCGATTTTTGCTTGATGACTGCTTATCTCGTCGCACAACAGACTTGGATCTTGGTCATGCTCTTTTCTTGCACGTCCCCTCGTAGGGTTTCGATCTGAGCATCGAGTGCGGTCTTCCTTGCTTTAGTTCTTCCAATGTGAGCTTCCTCCCCGTGATTGGGTCGATTCCGATCAAGGGGGTTACCTCAGCTACGGTTCTCAAAGCGTTGTTTTCTGCCACAGCCTCGGGTTGATTCTGAGGAGTCACTTGGTTTGGCGTGACTTGGTTTGGGAGTGTGGGTGGTGTAGCGACCACCTGAGCTTGTTTTTCTTGAGGAGCTACATTTTTCATGGACGCGCGTATCCTCCTGTCAATTAGATTTCTCAAATCATCAGGAGCGCCTTGTGGTCCTAACCTAGATTGAACTCTTCAAGGTCCAAATCTAGATTGGATCGGCCTTGTATTGCCTCTTGAGTGTGCTTCATCTTTGACTAGAGGTGCTCTTGGTTGGGATTGACGAGGCGCAAAAAAATTATCACGAGGTTTCTCCTGTACTTGGGCTTGTTGTACTCCTCGGGTTGGAGTTCTGCCTCGACCCTAGCAGCCTCATTATCTCCTACATATCCTTGCAAAGTGAGGAGGAACAAGCCGTATTGAGCTTCGCCCATCCCAAAGTCTGATGGTCGGACTACCCGTCCGTTAGGATGGGTGAAGTTCAATGCGGCTGGCTGAGGAGGATGTCCTCTTGACGCGACATTGTTTGTGACTCTTAATGCTCCATAAGAACTTCCATAAGTTTTAACAACACCAATCGGAGCTGTTAAAGCTCCAAATCAGAGCTTTTGACAGCTCCGATTTGGAGCTTTTTACAACTCCAATCGGAGCTTTTGACAGCTCCGATTTGGAGCCTTTTGAAGCTCCAATCGGAGTATCCCTTAAACAACTCCAATCTAAGCGGTAAAAAGCTCCGATGGAGCTGGGTATTTTTTTTAATATTTTATTTTTATTAGTTTTTAATTTCTTTTAAGAAAATTAGGGACTGAAAAATAAATCAATAATTTTGTATGGACCTTTTTACAATAATATTTAATATCTTTTTGAGATTTAGATAAGTAATGGCTGTTGATTTAAATAATTTATAGTCAATTTTATAAAATAGAAAAATTTAGAGGCAAATAAGCAATAATAGAAAATTGAAGTTGTTTGGTGTTTTGTGAAAACTAAAACTTAAATGTGGACAAAATGGTACTTTTTAGGCATTAATTCGTGAAAAGTCAAGATCATAGGATAATATGTAATTGATGTGCACTAACAGGGAGTTATATGTAATTGTTGAACTAATATGTGTTGAAGGGTAATTCGTGCTTCTTCTTAAGTTCGTATTAAATCGTCACAAAGAACTATTTAGGTCTTCTTCATGCAGTGTTCCGTTGATGAGAATAGGTGATGAGTCGTTTTTTCACCAATTAAATTTGTTTAATAGCCAAAGAACACTTATCACTACACAAACTAGAGTGCAATGGCAAGTTGTCCCCGAGTGTCGTTCTCTCGGGACCTAACATGGCTTTGTTTGATGTCTTTGTAAGCTAATTCAGTCAACTAGTTCAACTGGTTTGGAGAAAATTGTTTTGCACAAAAGCAAGCAAGAAATCAGATTGATGTAATCAAGTTTGGAAAACGGTCGGTGGTAGAAATCAAATACACATGCATGGACTACGAATATGCTCACAAGTTCGGTGCGTAAAACCTTCGACTAAGTCTGCTAAGAAACCTGTCTAGGTAACTTTCAAGACACACGTCATAAAAGACCACTATACATACTTTAGAGGTGCTTGTCACGGACACCATTTATCTACCATGCTGCAAATCACTGACATACAATCCTATAGCTTTCATTGACCACAAGTTTGTCACATACTCTATTCGAATATATTTTATAGGCAACTACGAATCATATGAAGTAATTTGCAGCAAGATTGAATCACAATCTCCTGTAAGCATAAACGTAATGCATAGAATGCATATTCTACATTCTACCACCAACACAAGGAGTTTAGCTACTCATATTCATCAACATAGACATTAAATCATATGAATCACAATCAGAATACATCAAATCAAACTACTAGACAAGAGATAGTAATACAATGTTACCACCAAAGCTGTCACTAATCGGTGGGTATTGATGAAAACCTCTCCGTAGATGAAACAAAGGATGAATTCTATGCCAAATCCTTCAATCCAAAGCTAAAATACAATATAAATCTGAGTTTTTCTGAAATCGGGGCTTAGAAGCTCTCCCAGAATGTTTGCAAATGTCAAAAGTTGTGTAAAGTAACTGAAAATCTGTGTCTTGAAGGTGAAATCCGGAAACGTAACTGCTGCCAAGCGGAGCGCTTGGCAAGCGCTTCGCTTGGGGGCAGCCAAGTGAAGCGCTTGGCTGCTGTTCCAGAATCCTTGGCTACTGAAAATTGAAGCGCTCCGCTTCACTTCCTCCAAGCGCTTAGCTTGGTTCCTGGGCAGAATTTTGTCTTGAAACTCAAACTTTTGCCCACGACCGGCCCTCGGGTGCCTTGGACTCGTCCTTCTCAACACATATTGATGCTCAAATACTCACGAACAAAGCCATGGAGATCAAGGAACTTCAACGGGGCCATTTTCCATCAAAAAAGTTCGCTTTTAGCTCCAAAAACGCCATTTCGTTCCTAAGTGCCTGAAAATGCAGAAAACACAAAACGTGACACTATTCTACAAAACTAACCAAAAAACTAAGCAAAAAGATAGCAAAAGAAGGTAAAAAACACAAGATGAACGTGTCAAAAATACGTTCATCAATCTCCCCAAACCAAACCCTTGCTTGTCCTCAAGTAACAAACTACTCTAAATGCAACACAAAAAGGAGTCTCATGCCAAGTAAAGTGAACTAATCTATTGAATCTACCAAGTGTTTATGAACAAGACAATATGAGCATGACATGCAAGTAGGTTGAAGAATGCCTCGATTGCGAATATACACATTCTCATGTGCACTTTCTTAAACAAAGGAGTCTCTCGTAACATCCTCTACCTGGACCTGGTCAGTGACGACACAATGATGCATGTTATCATACTACAATTGGCCCGTGCCTATGAAACCGAGGGCTTACTACTGTTCACCAAGCGAGACTTTTCCTCAAGAGAGGGCGAACCAATACTGGTTCTCATCAAACGAAGGAGGGTTCCCTAGAAAGATAACACTCCCCTATTCTACCCAGACTCTCAAAGAATGAGTCCCTTTCAACCACTTTTTGAATAGCAAGACGAGGGTGGTCAAGAACAGGCCTTGGACAAAGGCGACACGAAACAAAAGATAGAATTTACAACTCGATAACTTCGCAAGAACAAAATATTTACATGACACTTGACACTTTACAAGGCTGCTTTTTGGCTTGCAACGACCCTTCTTTTGTTTTTTGGGTCTTATTCTTTATTCTTTTCTTTTCTTTTTTTCTCTTTCTTTTCTTTTTCTTTTCTTTTTGTTTCTTTTTTTTTTTTTATGTATGGGGGCAAGCAGCAGCACTAAGTGACAAAAACAACTCCCCAAACCTATTCGAGAGAATAGGTTTGAGCCCAAAGACGAAAAGAAAAAGGACAAACTTTACAAGACGCCTCCCCAAACCTATTCGAAAGAATAGGTTGGACACGAAACAAAAAGAAAAAAGAAAACTTTACAATGACTCAATGACGAAAAACAAGTACAACGAAGCAACCCCCTCCCCAAACCTATTCGATAGAATAGGTTTAACACAAGGAATCACACACCTCACACTACCACCTTCCTAGGCATTTGGCAATCTCTAATCGAGGTGAAGAACTTGTCGCCTCTTACGTACATAATTACACGGGTTACAACCATAGATTCTAACATGCATCATTTTATAAGGCCATCGTGAACCGCAGTAGAAGAAACACCACTCGAGGTGGTGTCGAGACTACTAAGCTTAACTAGTGCACATGTGCATGTGACAAACCAAGCGAGACAAGCCTCAAACTACTTGCAAAGCGATCCAACATATGATCAATGGTCATAAACACTTAGTCTACTCAATAAAAAAGTTCAAAAAAACTTGGCAATAGACTCCACACAACAGCGTGCAACAACTAATCTAACGATGATATGCATGCAAAAAAATTAAAAACTCGACAAATCACAAGAACTTGAGTTAATAACAGGCATACACGAACTAAATAAGCACATAGTACTGAAAATCCAATGACCCCTCCCCAAACCTAAACTTTTGCTCGTCCTCGAGCAAAGAAAAGTTGATTAGAAAGGAAAAATTGGATTGAAAGTACACTTCCCTGAGATAAAGGTTCGTGTCCAATTCCTATAATTGAGTAGTATCTGAAAGAACTCAAGAAACAAGTGAAAACGGGAATCCAAAGGTGGAAGAAAAGGTGAGAAAATGTTGAATATCGGGGTTGGGAGCCAAGCGAACCGCTTGGAGGGATCCAAGCGGAGCGCTTGCCAAGCGGTTCTCTTGGATCCAGCCAAACGCTTCGCTTGGGATTCCAGTGGATTCTGAAAATCCACTGGAATTCCAAGCGGGCCGCTTGGAAGGATCCAAGCGGACCGCTTGTGACAAGCGCTCCGCTTGGATTTTCAGTGGTTTTGCAAAAATCACTGAATTTCCAAGCAAAGGGCTTGGTGTTCCCAAGCGGTCCACTTGACCTGAACACCAAAATTCATCATTTTTTCACTTTTAATTCTAACCCATGGACCAAGACAAGTGCAAACTAATGAAAAGCAAGAAAACTAACTAAATGCAAAACACTTTACCACCTCAGGTTGCCTCCCGAGAAGCGCCTTTGCTTACATGTCGTTGGCTCGACTCTTCAAGGCTCAATTGGGGTTGAATTCATATTGGGTACTAGACTTCCCCATCAATGCCCTCTTTAATCGGTGAAATCCCTGCACATTTGAACGAAGGAATAGATGACCAAAGTATCATATAAGTTTGTTAGTGCAAGTCTTATCAACACATGAATTAACAATGGCTCGCAACACGTGTTGCTTGCCATCTACCTCAAAACTACATGTACGACGGTACATGTCAATCACCATGTGCACCTTATTGATGAAGGCTCTCCCTAACAGGACCACATCCTTAAGATTGGCTTCCGAAGTCGGCATAACTATGGAGCTCGTCTTCACCTCAACACCGGCAACTCTAACAACCAAGTCCTCGAGAACTCCCAAAGGTCTCCTCATAGACCCATCTGAAAGTTGAACCATAGCTTTCATTGGCTTCAAACCAGTGATTCTTCATACACATTCATCGTCAAGACATTGACTCCAGCTCCCGTGTCCAATGTAGCCAATATACCATCCTTCGTGCCAAGACCGATTTCCACATCGAAGCTCTCAAGTGCGGGTACTTCCACCATCTCATCCTCAGACGATGATCTTTCTTCTTCAATATGTGAAGCTTCTTCCTCAACCATAGAGGACTTAGGCTCCTCGTTAGCAACGCAAGGCTCAAAGATTTTCTTGCTACTTGGAACCTCTACTCGTGCTCCTTCTCTTGTGACCGTGAGCTCAACTGGAATATCAGTCACAACCGTGATGCCATAGCTCTCTCGGTATTACCCAAAAGCTTCTCTTGCTCACGACTAGCTCCTCTATCAATGAGCTCTTGCAACTTCCTGTTAAGAGAAGAAGTACTAGCCTCCAAGTTCTCAAACCGCTTCTCGTTCATAGCCTGATTCATGTAATAAGATTCCATAAACTTGTCGGTGAGTTCCTACCTAAAACTATAGAGAGAGGTGAGAAAGTAGGTCTGGAAAGATATGATTTTCGGAGAAAACTGAGCAACTATATATAGGCCCCGAAATACTGTGGGGCGGTTCGCCCCACACACCGGGCGGTTCGCCCGGTGAGGGGCTGTTCGCCCCAGAGAGTTTTTCGCGGAATTCCGCGTTTTCGACGCGTTTTTAGATTTCTTCCCCTTTTCGGACTCGGTTTCTGACTTCTAGTAGCCTTCTAACCTCCAGATTCGGCCCCTAGACTTCAAATCCTATCCGGAAACCTTCAGATACTCCAAATAGGCTTCTGGAACACCAATTCCTTGTCAACTTCAATATAATTGCCCGGAAATCTTCGAATTTCAACCAAAACCTGTAAAATAAAATCTAAAGGGAAACGTGACACTATTCTAATAAAATGCATTAAAATATAGCTAAATTAGCGTAGAGGATAGCTAAAATAGGTGAAAAAGACTCGAATGAAAGTGTAAAATACACATTCATCAAACTCCCCAAACCGAACCTTTGCTTGTCCTCAAGCAACTAAGCTAGACTCTAATACAAAAAACATGCAAGACACAAAATGGAGTCTCATGCCAAATATAATGAACTAACCTACTGAATCTATCAAATAACATATGAACAAAAACCATATAAATCAAAGCATGAATATAGGTTGAAGAATACCTCGATTGACTTATACACATCCACATAAGCACTTATGTCAAGACAAGATAGTCTCTCGTAACATTCTCTACCTGGACCTAGTCAGTGAAGACGTAATGAAGCATGCTAAGATACGAATGGTTGCCCCGTGCCTATGAAACTGAGGACTTACTACTGTTCCACCATGTTAAGACTTTTCCTCAAAAGAGGTCGAACCAGTACTGGCTCTCATCAAACGAAGGAGGGTTCCCTATAAAAGATAACGCTCCCCTATTCTACCCATCTCTCAGGTAAAGTCTTAAACTATTCACCACTTCCTGAATGGCAGGACGAGGGTGGTCTAGAACAGATGACACTCAAGACAAAAAAAAAAAAAAAAAACACGATTACGAACATTACAAAAAATGGAAAAGACTCAACACTTTGCTAACTGCTATTTGGCTTTCTTTTTTGGACCCTTCTTTGCTTTTTTGGGGTCTTTTTTTTTTTTCTTTCCAGATTCTTTTTTTCTTTTTCTTCTTCTCTTTTTTTTTCTAGAATTTTTTCTTTCTTTTTTTTCGATTTTTTGGCCAGCAGTAGCATAACAAAAAGAGAAACAAAAATGACTCACACGACTTCCCCAAACCTATTCGAGAGAATAGGTTGGAGTACAAAATTCACGAAAAAGGAAAAATAAACTCACGATACGAAAAATGAAAAACAGAAACAAGTCTATGATGGTGTAACCCCCTCCCCAAACCTATTCGGAAGAATAGGTTATAAACAAAGGATCACACAACCTCACACTAACTCCTTCCTAGACATTTAGCAATCTCAAAGCATGGTGAAGACTTGTTGCCTCTTAAGTACATAATTACTCGGGAAAACAACCATAAGACCCTAACATGCATCATCCTATTATAAAGGCCTTCGTGAACCGCAGTACAGAAAACACCACTAAGTGATTGCCATTAGCCTAAACTTGACAAACCAAACAAGCCTTAACACCAAAAAAAAGTGATTTTTTTTAAATGCAAAATGAAAAATAATTTTTTTTTTCTTCCTTCTCCTTTCATCTGTTGTCGAAGCATTAACAACTCTGATTAGTTCGGAGCTTTACAACTCCGATGAGATCACAGGTTTCAATTCCCATCTAGTCGGAGGTGTTGAGCTCTAAACTTCGTTTTAATTTTTTTTAATTTGTACATTTGTTATTTTTTTAAAAATTCTATTCTATTTTTTAGTTCTATTTTTGTAATTTAATTTTTCTTTTTTGCAATAAATACTATTATTTTATTATTTTTATTAAAAAATTCGATTTTTTTTAATTTTTTTCATTTTAAAAATTCAACTAAGACCTGTTTGGCTCTCTGAAAATCTGATTTTGCAATACTGTCTTAGTTTTTCAAAAGTCAAATTCGTGGTCTCAAATGTTACTGTTGATCTAAAATGACCTATTTGTTATAGGAACGCTAAGATACCCTAAAAAAATGGACCCATAGTTCATATATGGTAATTGTCACTTTGCCATTTGAACATAAATGGACGGTACATTTCTGAAAAATGAGAAAGACTTAGACAAAATTATTCTAATTAATGTGACTTCTCATATATACGGGATCAATTGAATTGTCAATTGTAAACTGGTTTTTTTTTTTTTTTTCCTTTTACATAACACACACATGATGTACCCAATGCTGCCCATTCAAGTTTTGTGGTAATTATAATTTTTGTTGTCTTGAAGTTTCTAGAAGATAAATAAAGTGACATATAGTACATTTATGTAGCAAAGAAGTATACAACTTTCTAATTAATTCTACTTCTCAACTGGAAATAAATGTGTTGCAAATTATGAAGATTTGATATGTGCTTATTTTCTCTAACATGAGCACGCATTAACATAATTGTGCGATACCAGTTAGATATTGGAATTTCTAATCTGATTATTGTTAAAAAGAAAGAAAAGAAATGTCACGTTAGCAAATGCAAAGTATAAAAATTAAATTTGAAGCTACTAAAAATGTGTTGCAAAATAAAGAATTATTTTAGAACATAAGTGATGTAAATAACCTTAACATGAAATAAATGAGGACTGAATATTTGTCATGTATTTAAGGATATGTAAGTTGTAAAAGAGTGTTTCGGTGAATATTTCGATAAATAGTGACGAAGTTATAGTTGAGTAGTTGTTTTTTAGTGTTTAGTATTGATTTATGTTTTATAGAGTTAAGAGTTTGTAGATACGTTTTAAAGGTGATCAGAAGAATTAAATGTTCATAGGTATGAAAGAAACAAGTGATATTTATAAGTATATTTTTTAGGTAATATAATAAGAATTTTTTTTTTTTTTTTTTTTTATGGTTTATGGGGGTGTTTATAGAAATTGAAGTAGTAAATAATAAAAAACAAGGTGAGTTACAAGACTTACTTTTTAACTCCAATGGTAGCATTTTAAAAGGTTGGGTAAGGTTTATTAATTTATGTAAACTATGTTCTATGTAATTACAAACCTGCTAACATTTTCTTTCAATGTATATTCAAAATGTAGTGATGTCAGCTGAAGCTAATCCTACACTTGCAAAGAGTGCGATAGAAGATGGAGCATTCCTTTTCATCGAGAAACCAGCTACCATGGGTCTCTGGAGGTATATATGGCAATATACTTTCAGTGATAAGGTGAGAAAATATAAAGATGAGTGTTTAAGGTGTGAACAACTCAATACCGGAAACAATACAAGTGGCACAGTAGGAGGGGACAATTTGGGTCAAAACATACTAAACGAAGACATCCCAATATGCACGAATAGGAAAAGACGTGTAACAGGTATTATAGTTGAGGATAACGATACTACCAAAACCAGCATTGTTGCTTCCTATAACAATAAGCACAAAAGGTCAAGAATGTGCACTTCCTGGACACTACCACTTCATCGAAAATTTGTTGCTGCTATCAAGGAACTCGGTGAAGCAAGTACGTTTTTCTTGAATATTAATGTTAAATATCACTCTAACTTTATTAGTAAATTTTTATTTTTTTAGTGATCTATTCAAATTCAGAAATTCTCTAAAATTTCTTATGGTTTGCATCTTTTAAGATCATTTATGCTGCATAAGTTGGTATTTATATTTTCCGTTTATTTTGTTATAGTTAGGACTAAATTTAGTAGATGGACACTAAAATCCAAATAGTACATATGTTATGGGACAATGATAATACTTCATAATAATATTTCTTATCAAAGAAAATCAATTATGTCATATCATGGTTTTCTATATTGGCAGGGTTTTCGTACGAATAACGAGGATTCTGAAGAAGATTGGAATGCATGGGTGTCAAGCTTGCTGAATGATATTTAATTAGTAAGTTGTAATCAACTATAAATATACATACATACGGGTGAAGTAAGATCCACACATCATGACATGGAGTCAAATATTCTTTTCTCTTCATATATGTACACTCATAAACACATTTCAATCATCATCTTTAATCGATCGATTATGCATTGATTTGGAAGTAATGATTACGATCATTCGGATACGAGATGTTTAAGAAGGATCTAACAATGGTTACCATATATTCTAATTGATAGAGAGGCAACCATTAAAAATTAGTTTCAACCGTTCTTGCTCTTACATTGAGTTTGGAAGAGAATTGCGGTTGGTCCCTTAGACAACAAAGTTAATAGACTTGAGGGGATGAATAGTATTTTAAAACTTTTTTAAGTATAACAAATTTCTTAGGGATCTGATAGCTTTATGGTACTTGACTTTCTAAGACCGGAAGACTTTCTTAAGTGATTATAAATCTATTCGGAAAGCAATAATAAATTATGCACATATAGACAATTTCCTTGCGGAAATGTAAAGTGCAATGAGTAAATAACACCAGTTTATGGTTGGGCTCACCACAGTGAGTTACCAAATGTGTTTGAATGGTATTCTGACTGAACCATTCAATGGAGGCAAGGGGTTGCGCCAGGGAGATTCTATATCTCCATTCTTATTTGTGATTTGTATGGAGTACCTAAGTCGGTTGATGAAAGGTTTAAAGGGGAACAAGCAATTTAGATTTCATCCCAAATGTCAATTGTTGGGCATAACCCACTTGGTATTTGCTGATGATCTCCTCTTTTTCTGTAAGGGAGACCTGAAGTCTACTTAAGCATTGCTGGAGATGTTTGGAAAATTCAGCAAAAGTTCTGGGCTGATAGCAAACTCTAGGAAAAGTGAAATGAAATATATTTCAGTGGAGTCAGTCATGGAGTTAAAGGCAACATCCTGGAATTGAGTTGTTTGCAAGAAGGGCAACTACCATTTACGTATCTTGGTGTGCCTTCAAATGGCAAGAGATTATCTATAACTCAGTTCCAGCCCCTTCAAGAAAAGATGATTTGTAAGATAACCCATTGGACTTCAAGACTTCTAAGCTATGGAGGTAGATTGCAACTCATAAATAGTGTACTCTATGCCATACAACACTATTGGAGTAGGATATTTTGGTTCCCCAAGAAAGTAATGAGTGCAATAGAAGAGATATGCAGAAGGTTCTTATGAACTGGTGAAGCTGGTGAGAGCATAAAATCGCCGGTAGCATGGGACAGTCTGTGTAGATCGAAATGTGATGGGGGTTTAAGCTTAGTTGTTTAAGCTTAGTTCATCTTCCCACGAGCAATAAAGTGGCTTTCTTTAAGTTACCCTGGGCCATAACCAAGAAGAAAGAAAAATTATGGATCAAATGGTTGCACTCCCCTACAGATTCAAACTATGCCATTCCCTGTTCAGGCGTCTTTCTTGGTTAGAAGAGTTCTAAAATGCAGGGAAGTGGTTGGAAGAAATGGTAACTAGAATGTGTTGATGTCGAGCTCTACCTTTGATGCCAATGCGGCTTATAACATGGTGCGGCCTACAGTGGATCCTGTAGAGTGGAGGGAGCTGATGCTTAACAATAGAGCTGCTCCTAAAACCATATTTTGTTTCTGGATGGCTTTAAGAAAATGGCTAGCTACTAAGGATTGAATGATGCGATTTGATACAACAATTGATCCTCTCCACATCTTCTGTAAGTAGGGGCATGAGGATTTAAATAATTTAATCTTCTCTTTCCCTAATATTCAAACAGTTTGGAGGAAAGTGTTTCGTTGGTTTGGTATAGCTGGTACGGTTGGGTCCTGGGACGAAAATATACAATTGATCTGCACGAACTCGAAGGGGAAAAGTCCCAGACACAGAGTATCCAAAGTACTTGTCACTGAAGTTGTATATAGCATCTGGATAACAAGGAACAAATACATCTTTCAGGATGTCAAGTTTGATCTGAGCAGCATGTTGAGAGATTGTGTGTTTCGAAATTTTGGTCGATGTATAAAAGATAAGAAACTCAAGCAATTTTGTAATCCAATTTAAGGTTATCCTTAGACTCAGGTAAGTAGATAGGAACAATTTTGTCTGTTTGAGCTGTTTTCTTCTTTTGTATTGTGATGTTCGAGCTTTAAAGTCATAGGAATGAAAATCTATCTTTCGTTCCAAATAACACCAGTTTATACTGGTATATGAAGATGGCATAATCCTTCAACTTTATCCACTTGTCCTTTACGATAGGTGATGATGTCATTTTTCACCAATTAAATTTGTTTTAAAAGCCTAAGAACAGTTATCACTACACAAGCTAGAGTGCAATGGCAAGTTGTCCCCGAGTGTCGTTCTCTCGGGACCTAACGTGGCTTTGCTTGGGGTTTTTGCAAGCAATTTCAGTCAACGAGTTCAAAGTTGATAGAATCGTTTCCTTTGAACAATAGCAACGAGAAATCAGATTTATGTAAACAAGATTGGAAAACGGTTGGTGGTAGAAATCAAATACACATGCATGGGTTACGTATATGCTCACAAGTTCAGTGCGTAGAACCTTCGATCAAGTCTGCTAAGCAACTCGTCTAGGCAAATTTAAGACACACATCATGAAAGATCACTATCAATAATTTAGAGGTGCTTGTCACCAACACCATTTATCTAGCATGCTGCAAATCTCTAACATACAATTCTATAGCTTTCATTGACCAAGAGCTTGTCACTATACTCAATTCGAATATATTTTATAGGCAACTAAGAATCATATGAAGGGATTTGCAGCAAGATTGAATCACAATCTCATGTAAACATAAACATAACCCATAGCATGCATATTCTACATTCTACAACCAACACAAAAGATTTAGCTACTCATATTCATCAACATAGACATCAATTCATATGAATAATAATTGGAATACATCATATCAAACTACAAGACAAGAGAGTGATACAAGTTACCACCAAAGCTGTCACTAATCGGCAGAAATCAAAGAAAACCTCTCCGTAGATGATTACAAAGGATGAATCCCAATCAAAACCTTGAATCCCAAGCTAAAATACAAAGAAATCTGAATATTCTCTGAGTTTTGGGGCTTAGGAGCTCTCCAAAACGAAGTTACAGTTCAAAAAGATATTCAATAAATGATCAAAGATCACATCTAAGAAGGAAAATCCGAAAACGTAACCGCTGCCAAGCGGACCGCTTGGAGAAGCCAAGCGGAGCGCTTGGCAAGCGAAGCGCTTCGGGCACTCCAAGCGCTTCGCTTGGCTTCTGTGCCAAAGCTCCTGGAATTTGAAGCGGAGCGCTTCACTATTCCAGGCGCTTAGCTTGGCTCCTGGGCAGATTTTTGTCTTCAAACTCAATCTTTTTGCCCTCGCATGGCCCTCGGGTGCCTTGGACTCATCCTTCTATATGCTTATTGACGCTCAAACATTTACGAACAAGCCACGGAGATTGGGGAACTTCAACGGGGCCATCTTTTCCATCAAAAAGGCTCGTTTTTAGCTCCAAAAACGCCGTTTCGTACCTAAGTGCCTGAAAATGCAGAAAACACAAAACGTGACACAATTCTACAAAACTAACCAAAAAACAAGGCTAAAAGATAGCAAAAGAAGGTGAAAAAGACAAGATGAACGCGTCAAAAATACGTTCATCAATAGGACTGAAATTCACTATCGCAGGAGTTTGAAATCCATTACAAATCCTATATCTATCTGAATTTATAACCACAAAGCTTCCCTGTCTTTGTAACAAACCTATGGGTTTTCCTTAATCTCCCAGATTAAGTAGTTCCACCCTAAAGAATATTTCTTTCGCTAATACAAGCTAAAGAACATTTCTTGTCCTTTGTCATACACCGAATGTGATTCAAGGTAGGTGTTATTAGTTCTTTTCTTACTTAGAAACTCTGTAGTTCCTTAGTAGAAAAGTGGAATGATCAAACTAGTTTTTCTTTTTAAACGACAATGATCAAACTAGTCCGCCAACATGCGTCACTACAAGAAAAACTGGGTTTAATGACGCTCCCATGCATCACTAAACAGCCCCCCATGCGTCACTAAGCTAATTAGCGACGCATGGCTCGTCGCTAACGGGGTGGTCGCTAAATAGCGAGGCGACCCATGGGCCTATGCGTCGCAAAATTTAGTGCTCCTACTCCACCTTCTGGGTTTCGAACCCCCGACACCCTTACCCAACACCATGCTAACCCAACAAGCTTACCACTCGGCTACCATTATTTATGATAATTCTAGTATAAGTTTTAGAAAATATATAGTCATTGCTCTTCGCAATCACTTCTATATCTTTATATTTATACAACGTGCTAGGGCGATCCGGGGCCTCCGAGGCTTAGTAACCGTGTGTGTGCATCTCCATGTGAGTACCAATATACCGAGTAGGTCTCTCTCGGATCTCTTGGACATATTGGTCATCCAGACTAACGCGCCACCGGGTTCATGAGTTTCGGACCAAAGGGCCTAAGGGAATCTCCAATAAAAACTCTACGAGCCATGATCGATCTTAACCGTGCATGCCACGAGGCTTTTCATGCATGTTGTGGGTGAGCAATGCGGGTTAGTTTTGTTGGACCATTTTATATGTTTTCACTAACACGTAAGTACAAAGTAGGAACAAGGAAGTTAACAGGAAAAGCTAGCTAGTACCCGGTTTGTGGAAAATATAAGCCATGAAGAGTCGAGCGAACGATTATAAGAAAAGACATTGCCCGGTAGGCATCCCAGGATAGTAGATGCATTATTATACATTAAGAATAGGGAAAATTTCCTAAGATCTCATGTTAGTGCATCAGTTTTCATGTTCACCCCTGTTATTACATTTCACACATTCGAGTTGGCAAAGTTACAAATTTTCCAAAACTGTAACTCCCCAAACACACCCTTATTCTATTTTCTTTTATTTTTTCTTTCATGTTTTAATTTTATTTTCTTTTTCACTTTTATCATTTTATTTCTTTTTTTTATAACCCTGCTCCTTCTACAAGCTCCAGCACCGACAAAATTCCGGTGTTGGAGTTGCCGGAAAGCAGCTCCGATTGGAGCTTTAACAACACCAATCGAAGCTGTTAAAGCTCCAAATCGGAGCTTTTGACAGCTCCGATTTAGAGCCTTTTAAAGCTCCAATCGGAGTATCCCTTAAACAACTCAAATCTAAGCGGTAAAAAGCTCCGATGGAGCTGTGTATTTTTTTTAATTTTTTTATTTTTATTAGTTTTTAATTACTTTAATGAAAATTATGGACTGAAAAATAAATCAATAATTATGTATGGACGTTTTTACAATAATATTTAATATCTTTTGAGATTTAGTTAAGTAATGGGTATTAATTTAAATAATTTATAGTCAATTTTATAAAATAGAAAAATTTAGAGGCAAATAAGCAATAATAGAAAATTGAAGTTGTTTGGTGTTTTTTGAAACTAAAACTTAAATGTGGACAAAATGGTACTTTTTAGGTATTAATTCGCGATAGTCAAGATCGTAGGATAATATGTAATTGATGTGCACTAACAGGGAGTTATATGTAATTGTTGAACTAATATGTGTTGAAGGGTAATTCGTGCTTCTTCTTAAGTTCGTATTAAACCGTCACAAAGAACTATTTAGGTATTCTTCATGTAGTCTTCCTCTGATGAGAATAGGAATCCTTCATGTAGCTTCCTCGTACCTCAAAGAGACTGGAGGGGAGGATTAGTACCTCGTGCCCGGTCTGTCAAGGATTAGACCGGAGGGACGACTTTACGTGTAGGGAGTTGGAGGTCTTCCCTAGTAATAGTAGTAAATGTGGTAGGTGAGTGGTAGGTGAGTAGTAGGTGAGAGCTATGATTGTTTACCTAGGGATAATGAATGAGTCCCTCTATATACTTGTAGTATTTATTGTCACTTTATGTAGGATCGTGACAAGTGTCCGGCTGAGATTGAAACCCCCTTTGGCCCAAGCCCATTAAATAGGTCTATGGGCTTTGACCCAATCATCTTTACTAGGGTTTGGAGGGCATTATTGAATTTTCGGGTCTCATGGAATATTCTGGGAGGCGGGCCCCACAGCGACCGACCATGGGTGGTCGACCTGGGTCCTCGTACCTTCCTCTTATATTCATGGTCCGAGTAGTGCTCTGCCTAGTCTCTTTTGGAGGGTGTTACCTTGACGTAAGGTCCTCCTCGAGCCCTGGAGATGCTCCTCGAGCCCCACAGCTGTCTTGTCCTTCTAGTGAGCTTATTTTAAGGGTCAGCCTCACAGTGATGGTCGGACCATATGTTGGTCGAGCCACACTCAAGTGACATACTTGGGTGTGGTCGCACCCTTTGAGGGACGGCACTTGATGCCTCGTCGCGCTCTTAGACCGCTCCAGTTCGTACATGCGGACTGGACATATTTTAACACTAACATATGTCCCCTAGTTTCCAAGTATCTTTGTAGAAGATAGTTGAGGAACTATGTTGAAGTAGAGGTCGAGCAGAGCCTCGACTAGTAGTGGGCGAAAAAAGATTTCCGTATTCGTGCCTTGGTAACTTTCCCTCCTCCAATCTCCCCCTCCCCCCCTTTTTATAGGGTGCGAGCAGATGTTGCTGGGAACTTATAAAAGGGGTATATTTACTGGGTAGAGATCGGATTCGGGTAAGTGTTCCTTAGTGGAAGTAGGGTTCTCGATTTTTTGCCTCTTCGATATTATTCTTGTTGATTGTCTCGAGGAGACAATTGTAAGGTGATGGAATGGAATGACTTCCTTCCTCTTTTTCTTTTTCTTGGCCTTTTCTGACTCGAGGATCTTTGTGAGACAGTGGCTCCTCGGTAACATACCAAGACATTCTCTTGAATTTTCCTTCTCGTGTGATCGGTCCCTGATCGCTCTTCGGACTATCTACGTGTCACGGTCCTCGCTCCACGAATTACCTTAGGTGGTTAGGTAATCCGCGTTTCTCGAGAAAGTGTGTCGATGCGGGAGCGTGGACGGTAGATTGGTAAATTCGTCAGGCGGCTGTGATCTGTGCCGTTGATAGTGGACACGTGTTCGGTCCGGATGGAGCGAGGGTAGGCGACGGTTCGTATTCCCGAGATACCCTTCTATAAATAGGCCAAGACCGATTCATTCCACACTTTTCGCAACTTATTCACTCAGATAATAGAGAGAGAGCGAGGAGCTTTTTAGGACGATCGACAAGCATACTCTTCGAGAACAAAGTAGATCGAGGACCTTTCAGGCGACCAAACGGAGTTTTTTCCGGTGGAGTTCGAATTTTCTGGTGCACTTTCCGTTTCCAAGCCTTCATCCAGACTTTTCCAAGTAAGTTCTTCACCCAAATATTTCAATTACCTGCTTTAAATCGTGAATATCGTTAATGCTGTAGATTCGCATGCTTAAATGATGAATTTCCGTCGCCTGAGTTTCGTCGGCGTATGGTGGACCTGAAACTGGACTTAATTGGATGTAAAGGGACTTAAACGGACTGTAGATTCACATGCTCCCCCTTTTTACTTTTTCAGAATTCCCTTCTACCTCCTTAGGGTATCATCGTAACAATAAAAGTATGTTGATCGGGCTTGTAGGAGTTTTTATCTTGTCGAAATTTGAGCGGTTGGTCGCTCCATGCTCCTCGATCTTGTATGCTCATACTTGATCTCGTTGCATGCTCGTCGCTTTTGTAGAATAACTTCTTTTTGTTATGCACTTTTTTCAGATTTTTCTCCATTCGGGAGGTCGAACATAACAAAATACATAAACGGACCTCTCGGACTATCACCAACCATCCTTAACTCTTTCGGGCCTACCTTTTAGGATGTCCGAGAGAAGCGACGATAGTTAGAACCGCCGCGAGGTCGAGGAGAACGGGAGCGACCATGATACGTCAGAGATATCGGTGACCTTCTTAGACGACACCCTCGAGCAGACCTCCGTGGGCGAGGAGCAAGCCCATAAATCCGAGGAGGAGGAAGGTTCTGAAGAAGACGAGGAAGGACTCGAGGAGGGTGAAGAAGGCGAAGACGCCAATGATGATGATGATGAGTCCGAGGAGGAAGAAGAAGGAGCTGAGTATCGCCTAGTTACTCGCAAAAGGCGTAGGAGCATTGATAGCTTCATTGACGATAGGACCGAGGAGGAAGGCAGTCCCGCTAATCCTGGAGTGTCCTCCGAATTAATCACTTTAGCCACCCAAGTACATGGTCGGAACTACGGGGCTTTCGACGCGGTTCCTCCTATGGACATCCAGGTGGAAAACATGGACGACATGGATCGACCAGATCCGGCTCTTTCTTGGTTCGAGGATGGGCGAACACTCTTTACAACATGGTGTTGTTATTGTGGAGAGCGATGATGATGACGCGACTTCTCTTAGGACTCCTCCTCCTAAGAAGAAGGTTAAGTTCCCTCCTCAAACCACTCGTCGGACCGTGGTTACTGATGACGAGGAGTAGTCTCCTAGTCCCATAGGGAACACACATGCAAGTGAAGCTGGTCCGAGCACTGCTAGACTGTCCTCTCCTTCCCTCTCCGAGATGAATAGGCAAGCTCAAAGGGACTTGCTTATTGGACAAAAATATGCTCCCGGGGAGGAGACAAGTTACCATTCAGTAGATCCTCGGCCTATTGACTTCTCCTTCCATAGTGACAATGTGCAACGGGTAAATCCCTTGGAGGAGATCGAATTCTAGCAGCGTAGCGAGGCAAGAGCTGCTGAGCTGGAAAGGGCTGCTGTCGAGGAGCCTCAAGAACATGCTCCCGGTAAAGCCCCCAAGAAAGCGAGGAAAGCATCTCGCTCCAAGAAAAGTAAGAAGGCTGAGGCGGTCGAGAAGGAGCCTAAAGCGACAAAGGCGAGCCAAAACAAGTTCACCCAAAGTGCCCTTATAGTAAACCTCCCGATCCGGATGGTGAGAAGAACGAGGACGGTATAATTCCGACCACTGCCTCCACAGTGAAAGATGATGAGATCTCTACTCTGCGATGGAAGTATACTCTTCCCGTTAGCAAGTTTGACATCCTCGTTCCCAGGGAGGATCAAACTTTTTATAATGCGCCTCCAGGTTACATGGCGGTCCATTGTCTCAGTCTAGATCGAGGATGGATCTTGCCATTCTGTGATGCTTTCCGCGACATCTTTAATACTCTTGGGATCGCTCCTTGGCAACTCGTTCCTAGTGCCTTTGGATCTCTGGTGTGCTTCGGAGTCTTTTGCAAGAAGCATGGGGTCGAGCTCAATTTCCACAACTTTAACCAGATTTTTAGTGTATCGATGAGCTCAGGTAATAAGTACTTTTACTAGTTCAATGCTCGACCCGACTTAGGCTTCATCATGGACGCTCCTTCCTCTTCGGGCTACAAGTGGTTCCACCGGTACTTCTACATAAGGAAGAAGAAGCTACCTGATATGAGCGACGGGAAAGCTGAGTCGGGCGTTCCCAAGCTTATGTATCGAGGACGCATTGCCGAGAAGCATCCACTGCCTTCTGAGTTGGACCCCTGGGTTTAGAGCTCGAGGAGAAGAATAGGTGGGCCAATCCCGAGAAGTATTTCTATTGGGGCCTCGTACTGCAACCTCTCCCATACTTAGCCGGCCTTTCCCCTTATGTTTAGATTGGGTATACTAGCAATAGGTTTTCAAACGACGTGCTCTTCGGTATGCTTAGATAGTTTTTCATACTTGCCTTTTTCATACTTGCCTTTTTCTCCGTTGTTTTGATTGTGGTGTCCTCGCACATTTATCCTCCTCGATCCGTTTTCTAACATGTGTTTTTTCTGCAGCTTACTTGTTTCATTGGATCATGTCGAGGACCCTCAAGGCCAAGGAAGAGCAGAGGAGGAAGCACCCATGACCAACAAGGATACCAAAATCCTGGCTCGCTCAATCTTTCTCCTCCAAGGAGTGCCTCGCACCACCGGGATGCCCTTGTGAAGGAAGGGCTAGAGACAAGAGAAAATACTATGGAGGCTCTTAAGAAGGCCGAGGAGGACGCATCTACAAAGAAGGCCGAGGAGGTCGCTGTTGGAGAACAGGAAAAGTGGCCGGAGAATCCGGTATCGAAGAAGGCGGCCGGAGCGAGGAAGCTTATTCTCGGAGGGACCACTGAGCCTCCCCGCAAAAAGAGCAAAACAGATGCTCTTAGTCAGGAAGCGGAAGTGAAACGGCTAATCCAGTTGTCAGAATTGGATCGCGTCCATGAGCTCAGCATGTGCTCGCTCCAGGTAACTTCCTCATTTTCTCAAATAAAGTTCTAAGTTTGAAAATTACCTCCTCGATTATAGAACTTATTCTTTTCGATTTTATTGTAGGTCGAGAACCTGAAGGAGGCTTATGGCCAAGTTGCCGCCGATCGAGCAGATATCGGCATTGTTATCGAGGACCTGGTTAAGAAGCTAGCGGTCGAGAAGAACAAGAACAAGGTCGCTGAGATAGAGACTGGAAAACTGTATGCCAAAGTCGATCTGCTCGAGAAGGAGCTTTCCAAAGAAAGGCAGAGGACCAAGGGCTACAAGGGGGCTTATGCCACCTTGTCAATTTGCATGGAGAAGTTCAAAAACAGTGTCCTCTCCTTCTTGAAAGGCAGCCGTTTGGAGACTGCTCGCGCCTTCATGGCCTCGAACACTTATAAAATGGCCCAACAAGATGTTACAGATGCGGTGCGCGAGGAGGGCTTCTTCTCTTGTACCGGCCGGCTCAAGCGGGTGGATCTGCTTCCTACGGACTTCGATCTGGATGCGCGCGAGGATATGCACGCCAGTCGACACGAGGATCTCTCCCGCTATCCCGATGAGGAGATCACTGATGAAATGCACCAAGCATGCGAGTTCGGGGAGCTGGTGACCGACCCAGAGGTTCCTTATTCGAGCAAGCCAGCATATCTTCCGGCTTGGGTTCCGGAGTGCTTGAGGACCAGGATTCTCTACCACTTTGAAAGGCGGCTCTTCCCAATACCATTTGGATCAAGGTGAGCGACCCAGTTCTCGGTCGCCCTCAAGACTTCGTGGAGCCTGAACTTGTGGTTTACGAGAAGGCTATAAAAGAATCTCAAGAAAAGGAGCGAGATCCGCTCGAGATCCAGGAACTTCTTAGCCTAGCTCGAGGAGGAACTAGTGCAACCGGTCCCTTAATCTATCTAACAGGTAGCCGCACCCGATGAAGCGAGGAGCCTTGCATCTGCAGAAAACTTTGAAGGCCGAGTATGCTCGGTATAAAATGTTGTATCTTATTTCCTTAGAATGATTTTTGAACAATTTTTTCCTTTCCGCTTTCTATTCGGTCCTTTGTGGCATGTGCTCGAACACCTTCCCCATTTGTAATATGAATCGTAACTTCTGCATCTGGTCGATTTCTCAATAAAATAATGTTGTTGCTCTTCGTTCCGAATTTCTATACTTGTGTATTTTTCTAACTCTTTTTTAGTTATGACGTATAACTTTTTAGAGTAGTTAACCTAGTATGAATTGGAATCGAAGAGGTAAGCTATTCGCGATTTCTCATAATGTGAAACGCAAGTGTTGATGATACTACTTTGAGAAATGCTCCTTGAGCTGTCAAAGTAGTCGATCTGCTTGTCGAGATTTTTCTCCTTCTCGATATGGGACGAGTGATGAACGAGATTGTCAGACTCGAACAATCAAATAAATTTGTTTGAAAGCCAAATGACAACTCACAACTACACAAAACACGTAGTACAGAGGTAATACGACCTCGAGTGTCGATCTCTAGGGACTTAACTAGCTTTAACTACAATAGCTACTATATAAATTCAGAAAACAAATTCAACTTAGCTTAACTTAGCAATATATGACGAGAGCTGGTGATAGTAATGCTCATTCTAAGCATCGGGTTCTAATTATGCATGAAAGTGCAACACGTACTGCTTTAAAAGTAATTCGAATTAACAAACATCAAAAGACAGATTTGTAGACATGTATTTTGAAAGCTTTCTATCTATACTAATACTTGGCTAAGGTTGTCAGGCTTAGTTCAAGCAGTACTTGATAATTATAAATATTGAATCGATGATCTTTAATTGTTCTAGTGTTTCTAACACTTTTATACGAAGATATTTGGCTTAGTCGGATCAAAGAATCGAATAAAACAATTATACAAGTAAAAGACCCAGAAACTCAATCATGCACAATATGAACCCTAGCTATGAATTTACATACTTTCACCAACTAGAAATTTTGCTACTCATATCAAAATCAAGATCAACAATAGCAATCATAGATGAAAACATAACAAGCTCTAGGGTTACCACCGAGGGTTATCAATCTTCGGTGAATTGCTAAACTCACAAGTTTCTAGAAAGGTGAGAGATGTCCAAATCTCTACCTTCGTGCTCCAATTGCTAAGAAAAAGTAGTTCTAAGAGAAAGAAAACCCAGAACAAGCTCTAGGGTTTATGTCTGCAAAATTATGATCTAAGATGTGAAAATTCGAATTTTATATATAAAATATCGCTGGGCTTCCGGAACGCACCAGGCTGACCGCCTGGCACCAAGCGGTCCGCCTGGCACGGGCAGCAAGTTTACCAGTTTTTTTCCTCTAATTTCGAATAGACATTCCTGGCGCGTCCGATCTTGGATTTGTACATAAGACCCACCGTTGGATAGCTCTTCGAGTTAGCTACGCGTAGGTTGTAACCTCATCCCAATCAAATATCGTATGAAATATGGGTATCCAAATACTGAGACTATGCAAACGGAACTTCCATATTTCACTTTGCTAAAACTTCTTTTTGGCTTGCTTGGACCCTTCTTTTGTTTTTTTGGGTATTATTCTTTTTTTCTTTTTTTTCTTTCCAGATTCCGGAATTTTTGATTTTTTTTTCTTTTCTCTCTTTTTTTTTTTTTTTTTTTTTGGTATATATCCAGCAGTAGCACAACGAAAGTACAATGAATGAAAATAACAATGACACTACGACCTCCCCAAACCAATTCGAAAGAATAGGTTGGAGCACAAACTCACAAGAAAAGAAAAACAAACTCAACACGACTCAACTATACGAAAAACAAGTCATAGTAATGGTAACCCGCTTCCCAAACCTATTCGTTAGAAACGAATAGGTTTCAAACAAAGGATCACACACCTCACTCTACCTCCTTCCTAGGCATTTAGCAATCTCAAAAAGTAAGGTGAAGACTTGTTGCCTCTTAGGTACTTAATTACACGAGAATACAACCAAAGAATCTAACATGCAACATTTTATAAGGCCTTCGCGAACCGCAGTAGAGAAAACACCACATAGTGATGTCGAGACTACAAAGTTTACCTAGTGCACATACGAATATGACACGCCAAGCGAGACAACCTCAAACTATTCCATAGAGATGCAATGTATGGTCAATGGTCACAAACACTTAGTCTATACAATAAAAAAGTTCAAAACATTTTGCAATAAACTCCACACAACATCATGCAAAACTAGACTAAGGATGAATGCATACGAACAAACTAAATCCTAAGAAAGTGGTAAACGTGCAAACAAAGGTTTACACGAGTTGAAATGAGAAATATAAGTCATTGGAATACCCAGAGATAACCTCCCCTAACCTGAACTTCGCCGTATGTCCCGAACGTCGAAAGTGGATATTGGGTGAGAGCTGGAAGAGTACCTGTAACCTGTATTACTCAATGACACTCGTAAGAAACCAAAACGGATGATAAAAAGGGTAAAAAGGTCAATATGTTTGCATACGGGGGTGATTCGTGGTGTCCGGATGAAAATATGGACACCCGGAGCACTGGCGCCCACAGGCGCACCGCCCCATGTGAGGGGCAGTCCGCCTGGGGTGCCCTGGCGTCTGCGTCTCCGGGGCGCACCGCCCCGTGTGAGCGGCAGTCCGCCTGGGAGCGGCAGATGCGCCCAGGCGTTCTACCTTTCCCGGGCGCACCGCCCCGTGTGAGGGGCGGTCCGCCTGGAACGACAGAGGCGCCCAGGCACTCTGCCTCTCCCAGGCGCACCGCCCCGTGTGAGGGGCGGTTCGCCTGGGAGCAGCAGAGCCTTGGCTCCAAGTTAATCATCCCCGAACTCAAAAAATACCAACATTTTACCTATTTTATCACAAAAAACACACTCTAACACATACAAAAAGCACAAAACATTACACAAACTACCAAAAACTTATCAAAAAACAAATTGTTCGATGTATGCATGCAATGCAAGAAAGCAATTAAACTCCGGGTTACCTCCCGGAAAGCGCCATTGTTTATTAGTCTCTGACTCGACTTCTTCTTGTTCTTCAGTTCCTTTCCAGACGGGTACTAGCTTTCCCCTTCATGGATCTCTTTCTCATACCTAATACCTGAGAATGAACAAACACAGCAAGGCCAAAAAAACTTATGGGGTGAGAATCAATGGAATGTACTTGATGATCAGAAATGGCTTGCAACGTATGTTGCTTGCCATCTACCTCAATAGTGCAAGATCCCCTGTAGGTGTCGATCACGGAGCGTACCTTGGTCTAGAAATCTCTTCCCAAAAGAACCACATCATTCATCCCACACCGCGATGCCGGCATCACCACGAAATTGGTGTAAACAGAAGTGCCACAAATCCTCATTAGCACATTCCGAGCAACACCTTCCGGCCTCACAAAGGATCCATCTGCCAGTTGCACAATGACCTTGTGGTTCTCTAGCTCTCCTAGACCACTCTTCTCAAACAGATTCATTGGGAGCACATTAGAGAATGCTTCCGTATCTAGTGTAGCACGGACATCATCGAGACCAGCTATCCTAACCTTAACATCAAACCTATCAGGGATTGGTTCGGGATCTTCATTCTCCTCATCACTCACATCGAATCCCAGGCCCTTATCTTCCTCCTTGGCCAAAGGAGGCTCACCTTGTGCACAACACTTGCACTCAGGAGCCCTCTTTATGGTGATCTCCACAAGAAGGTCTCCTACCAAGGTTATCGACATCGACTTCTCCGTGTTACTGGGCAACTTCCCTTGCTCCCTACTTGCTCCACGGTCGATTAGCTCTTGCATCTTTTGGTGAGCAAGCCTATTACTTGCCTCCAATTCATCAAGCGTACCCCTCGTCTTCTCTGAGTCTTCTTCATACCTCTTCATAAACCTTTGGGTGTTATCAACCTATCTTCTGCAGTTTTTCCAAGAGAGCAGTTGACATGGACTTAGGTTCTTTGGCTCTAGGAGTAGGGTTTTCACTATGATCATTACCGTAGTTGAGATTACTACGGTCTTGGTTAGGTCCATAGGTTTGGTTCGGATGTGCATAACCTTGGTTGCTTCGGAACCCAATCTTCCAATATCCACCACGCGGATTCCTAACATCTTGCCCATAGCTAGCCTCCTCACGCCCCCAAATTCTGCAGCAAACACCTCTTCTTCTCCTGCTTCTACCCAATAAACACCATCGTTTGCTAGTTCAGACCTACACATATGAGCCCCATGGCCATAGTTCTTGCATACCCTGTAAACCTCATTGGAAAGAGCCTTCCCCATCGAGCTCTTAAGGGCCTGCCTCATCTCATTGGCGAAGCCATCAAACCTATCCCCACTCACACCATTCAACTGCACCTCGGGTTTTGCTGGAACTTCAGTTCCACGCTTCGTGTTCATGCCCCTTGGATCTTTGAACTGAGACCCCTTCGCAAGCCTCTCAAAACACGCCCACACATCCTCGGCGGTCTCCTTCCAAATATTCCCATGGCACTGGAAATCTACCATCTGTTGGCTCTCATAGGTGAGCCCATTGTAGAAGTATTGAACTAGATCAGTGATATCCATCCCATGGTGTGGGCACTTGTTCATGAGGTCTTTGAACCTCTCGAGAGCAGTGTAGATGGTTTCATCATAGTCTTGCTTGAAACCACTGATTTGTGCCTTCGAGTGATCCGGCCTCCAGAGTGCCCAACCATGCTTTTGCTCTATCACTGAGTCCCATAGCAAAAACCTTCATTCGCAACTCATCATCCGTAATTCCTTCTCCAGACCTTGGGAGATTGTTAATGAAATCCTCAATGTCCGTTCAAGAATCCCATAACATCCTCCTTATCCATCCCGTAGAATTTCGGAAGCTGCTGGAGCATGAGACTTGATGAACCGGTTTGTCAAACTCAATTAATCAAATAAATTGTATTTAGCCAAAGGCAATTCACAACTACAACGAAAACGTAGTGTAGTAGTAGAATAACCTCGAGTGTCGATCTCTAAGGACTATAACTAGCTTTATCTAATCTAACTTAAGAATATAAATCAACAGACGACTTAGCAAAGGTTTTTCTTAACAGATAATGGAGATTGGTGATAGTATGGTCATTCAAAGCATAGCAGGTTAATAATCATGCATGAAGTCCCCGGTTTTGCATAGAGATCTTTGATCAATGAATTGTCCAATTGTGTTCCGTAATTATTCAACACTACGAAGATAGAGGTTTTAGATAGATCAAAGAAATAAAGCAATAACTCAAAATATAATGCGCGATATAGCCATTAGCATAATTATTAACCCTTCGCTAAAAAATCACATACTATCACCAACGAGAAGTTTAGCTACTCATAGATGTCATGCAATCAACAGAAATCATAGCAAGATTGAATGAAAACATGTTGAAGATAAATAAATATAAATAGAAAAACTGTAAGATACAATGTTACCGAAGGTTGTCAATCTCCGAAGAATCGCAATCTTACAAGCTCCAAAATGCTAAGAAAAAGTATCTCCTAAGCTAAGAATCCCCAGAACAGGCTCTGGAGAAATTCCTACCTAAAACTAATGAGAAAGGTGAGAGAAAAGGTCTGGAAAAGTATGAAAAACGGAGAAAACTGAGCAACTATATATAGTGATTCGGCAGGTGTGGGGCGAGTCGCCCCACACACCGGGCGATTCGCTTGGTGTGGGGCGATTCGCTCCACGTCCCAGGCGACTCGTCCAGGAGGTTTTTTTGGCCTTTTAAGCGTTTTCGACGCGTTTTTTTGATTTCTTCTCCTTTTCGGACTCGTTTTTTCCTTCTAGTGACCTTTTAGCCTTCAGACTCGACCCCTAGACTTCAAATCCTATCCGAATTCTTCTGGATACTCCAAATATCGGAACACCAATTCCTTGTCTACTTCAACAAAATTGCCCGGAAAACCTCGTTTTTCAACCAAAACCTTTAAAATACAAACTAAAGGGAAACGTGACATGATTCTACTAAAATGCACTGAAATATAGCTAAATTAACATAGAGGATAGCTAAATTGGTGAAAAAAGACTCAAATAAAAGTGTAAAATACACGTTCATCAAACTCCCCAAACCGAACCTTGTTTGTTCTCAAGCAACTAAGCTAGACTCTAATGCAAAAAACAATGCAACACAAAAATGGAGTCTCATTCAAATAAAATGAACTAATCTATTGAATCTATCAAAAAACATATGAACAAAAACCACACAAATCATAACATGAATATTGGTTGAAGAATGTCTCGATTGACTCATACACATTCACATAAGCACTTATGTCAAGACAAGATAGTCTCTCGTAACATTCTCTACCTGGACCTAGTCAGTGACGACGTAATGAAACATGTTAGAATACGAATGGTTGTCCCGTGCCTATGAAACTGAGGACTTACTGTTGTTCACCAAGTTAAGACTTTTCCTCAAAGAGGTCGAACCAATACTCGCTCTCATCAAACGAAGGAGGGTTCCCTAAAAAAGATAACACTACCCTATTCTACCCAACTCTCAAGCAAAGTCTTAAGCTATTCACCACTTCCTGAATGGCAGGACGAGGGTGGTCTAGAACAAATGACACTTAAACAAAAAGACAAAAATTACAACACGATTACGAACATTACAAGAATTGAAAAATGAGACACAACACTTTGCTAAACTGCTTTTTGGCTTTTTTGGACCCTTCTTTGCTTTTTTGGGGTCGTTTTCTTTTTTTTCTTTTTTTTTTTCTTTTTTTTTCTTTTCCAGTTTCTTTTTCTTTTTCTGGAATTTTTTCTTTTTTTTTTTCGATTTTTTAGCCAGCAGTAGCACAACGAAAAAGAAAGCAAAATGACTCACAAACGACTTCCCCAAACCTATTCGAGAGAATAGGTTGGAGTACAAAATTTACGAAAAAGGAAAAATAAACTCACAACACACACTAAAAATGAAAAACAAGTCTAATGATAGTGTAACCCCCTCCCCAAACCTATTAGAAAGAATAGGTTACAAACAAAGGTTCACACAATCTCACACTACCTCCTTCCTATGCATTTAGCAATCTCAAAGCAAGGTGAAGACTTGTTGCCTCTTAGGTACATAATTACTCGGGAAAACAACCATAAGACCCTAACATGCATCATCCTATTATAACGCCTTCGTGAACCGCAGTAGAGAAAACACCACTAAGTGATGTCGAGACTACCAAGCTTAACTAAGTGCAATACATAAATGTGACAAGCCAAGCGAGAAAAACCTCAACCAAATTCATAGAGATGAAGCATATGATTAATGTCATAGTTAGTTAATCTACCCAATAAAAAAGTTCAAAACATTTGGCAATGAACTCCACATAAAACATGCAAGACTATCCTAGGATGAATGTAGTGTATGCAACTAAAAACTAAGAAAGCAGTAAACGTGCAAATGCAAATGCAGACGGATAAGCATGCAAGGTACTATATGAAAGTATGTATGTCCTAGAGACAACCATTTGCAAGATGATATGTACTTAGATCATAATCAGTTTATTATTATTTATATTGCATATTAATTGGCTCTACATCTTTGGATTATTTATTTGGTTGTTTTAAGATAATTCTATAAGATGTTACCATGGACTATATGTTATTACCAAATGTGTGAGAACTTGGATGACAGAACATAAGTCCTAAAATAGTCCCAATCGAGGTCATTGAGATTTGGGATATCAATGACGCACGTTAAAGATTGGCATGCGATCTGCATCATATTCTTAGAGGAATGTAGTGACTCTCACAACTACGAATGACTTGGTCATTCATGATGGATGCATGGTACACCTTAGAGGGTGTAGACTGACCCACCGATAAACCGTTTGATTAATTCTATTAATGTGTCTACGGAAGTATCGGTGTGTAAGGTAATTAACAGTCCTTTGACTTGAGGTCAATACTGACTACATGTGTGGAATAATATATCTTGACCATGACCAATGCTTGCACTCCACTTGGGGTAGATACGGCATGCGTTGGATATATTATGAAGCGCATGGGAGTAGTAGTTGAACCAAGATAGAATTCATTCTTCGCAATAGAAATTGGAGAGAATACTTTACATCTCATAGTTAGGTTGATCGTTAGTCATTGGCCAATGCGTTACGATATATTCAAAATGGTTTTTGGATATGATCGAAGATCAACTAACAAGAATGAGAAAGAAATGAATAAGTTATTGGAACGGACACGATATCAAGTTCTAGACTTATTCGAGTGTTCGAGAATGAAGGGACTATATTAGCCTTACACTAAAGGTGATTTGTATATCCTTACAAACGTCATATATATTAATGTTTTCCGGTAAATCGTCTAGGTGTTTCACCGAGAACCTAATTAGATTAGTGGTTAATATATGAGGCCCTACAGGTCACACTACATGATTAGTACTTTACCAAATCGGGATTGATAATAAATAGATATTAATCAGATTAATATTATTTATTATTAAGTGTGGATAATTTTAATTGAGTCAAATTGGATTTGGAACAATTAAAAGTAAGTGGAAAGGTTGGACCAAATTTGAATTGGACATCAAATGAAATTGGACCGAAAATTGGGTAAGAGAGGAGAGGATAAAAGCTGGGCCAAAGAGGCCCAGCTGTTGGTTCTCGGGCGCGTGCAGCGCACGCGCCCGGCTGAACTTTTTCCTCTCACTCCTTAGACTTTCTCAATCCGGGACCCACTAAATAGAATGAGGTAGTTTTGTCTTCTAGCCTTTTATGCTTTAAATGCAAATATAAGGGTTGAGTTAATATACATACGTAATATTACTACTTCCTCTCCACAAGAAGACATAACACACCTCATCTAATTTTTGTCTTCCTTCAGAAAGAAAAAAAAATAAGTACACACTTGTTTTATCATAAATATCATCCTTATTCTTTTGAAAGAGTTTCCTAGCACTCTACGGTAGACGAAACTCTGTGGATACCGAATGTAGACAACAAGACCACAATAGTTAATAGTGTGAGAAGCATTGAAGTGATCAGGTGGATCAGATATGGCTCGCAACACATGTCGCTTCCCATCCACCTCAATGGTGCAAGTCCTTCGGTAGATGTCTATCACGGAGCGTAGTTTAGTCAAGAACGTTCGCCCTAAGAGAACGACATCCCCCATCCCTGGTGTAGACGCCGGCATAACTACAAAATTGGTGTATACAGAAGCTTCACCAATCTTGACCAATACATTCTTCACAACGCCTTCGGGTCTCACAAAGGATCCATCCGCCAGTTGCACAATAGCCTTATGCTCAGATAGTTTTCCAAGGCTACTCTTCTCAAACACATTCATTGGGAGCACATTAGAGTAAGATCCCGTGTCTAGTGTAGCACGGACATCTTCAAGTTCACCAATCCCGACCTTAACATCGAAACTTTGAGGGAGTGGCTCGGGATCCTCTTGCTCCTCTTGACTCTCATCAGTACCAAGGTCCTTCTCTTCTTCCTTGGCTAGTGGGGGTTCTCCATTCTTGCAACACTCGCACTTAGCAACCTTCTTGATGGTGATTTCTACAGGTAGATCACCCCCCAAGGTAATGGACATCGACTTCTCAGTGTTGCTAGGTAGTTTCCCTTGCTCCCTACTTGCTCCTCGGTCGATCAATTCTTGCATCTTTTGATGGGCAAGCCTAGTGCTCTCTTCCAATCGATCAAGTCTCGCCCTAGTCTTCTCAGAATCTTCTTCATATCGTTTGAGAAAACTTTGGGTGTGATCAACCATCTTTTGCAAATTCTCCATCAGTAGAGCTGTCTTTGACTTCGGTTGCTCTTTAGGAGCGGGATTTTCGCAGTGATCATTACCATAGTTAAGCCTACTACGGTCTTGGTTAGGGCCATAAGTTTGGCTAGCCGGTGCATATCCTTGATTGCTTCGGAACCCTCTTCTCCAGAATCCACCTCGAGGATTTCTACCATCTTGTCCGTAGCTAGCTTCTTGAGTACCAAATTCCGTAGCAAAGGCTTCCTCTTCGCCTCCTTGAACCTATTTGCCATCATCATATGCAAGCTCCGATCTACACATATGAGCCCCATGCCCATAGTTCTTGCATATTCGGCAAACTTCATTTGACACAGATGTTCTAGTGGCGCTCTTGAGGACTTGCTTCAATTCGTTGGTAAAGCACTCGAATCGATCCCCATTCCCCCCATACATAGGGGCTTCTTGAGTAGGTGGAGCTTCAGGTCCACGTCTCCTAACCATCGCTCTTGGGTACTTGAATTGCGACCCCTTAGCAAGCCTTTCGAAAACCGCCCAGACGGCTTCTGCGGTTTTCTCCCAAATATTGCCACGGCATTGGAAGTCCACCACTTGTTGGTTCTCGAATGTTAGTCCATTGTAGAAGTGTTGGACTAGATCTGAAAGCTCAAAACCATGGTGAGGGCACTTGTTCATGAGATCTTGGAACCTCTCAAACGCGGTGTAGATGGTCTCATCATAGTCTTGTTTGAACCCAGTGATTTGCGCCTTTAGCGCGGTAGTCAAGGTGTGAGGGAAGTATTTCTCCATGAAAGCTGAAAAAACCTTCTCCCAAGTGTCCAGCGAGCCCGCCAGTAGAGAACTCAACCATGACTTGGCTCTGTCGCCAAGCCCCATAGCACAAACAAAAACCTTCATCCTCAACTCATCCGTTGTTATTTCAGCTCCGGGTCGTGGGAGTTGGTTGACGAAATCATCGATATCGTGCAAGTACCCCATCACATCTTCCCTTGCTAAGCCATAGAACCTCGGTAGTTGTTGGAAAGCGTGGTTCTTGATTTCCAAATCACGAGTTGCAGACGAAAGAACAATCGCCGGTCCCCTCATACGATCCTTGGAGGGTTGAACCCATGGTTTCAGTGGTCTAGCTTCTGCCATTCCGTCGATTTCCTTGAAAAGACTGTGTAAAGATTCAGAGAAATCGGTATCCTCTATTTCCTCTAGTTCACGCCTTCGAAGTAGTCGCCTTCTTTTGTGGTAGACTCTGTCGATCTCAGCAATTGAATCAGCAAGCGGTGTTCCTCTAGATCGTGTATGTCGCATACACTATCTGTAACAAACTAGGAAAGGAGTATCAGAGAGAGATTAAATAGGAAAAGTAAAAACTACTAGAACTAGGAATTGAATGCTGAAAATATTAAAAAAGCTAAACAGAAAAAAGGAGTATAGTCCCCCGCAACGGTGCCAATTTGATGAACCGGTTTGTCAGACTCAATTAATCAAATAAATTTGTATTTAGCCAAAGGCAATTCACAACTACAACGAAAATCGTAGTGTAGCAGTAGATTAACCTCGAGTGTCGATCTCTAAGGACTATAACTAGCTTTATCTAATCTAACTTAAGAATATAAATCAACAGACGACTTAGCAAAGGTTTTCTTAACAGATAATGAAGATTGGTGATAGTATGGTCATTCAAAGCATAGCAGGTTAATAACCATGAATGAAGTCCCCGGTTTTGCATAGAGATCTTTGATCAATGAATTGTCCAATTGTGTTACGTAATTATTGAACACTACGAAGATAGAGGTTTTAGATAGATCAAAGAAATAAAGCAATAACTCAAAATATAATGCGCGATACAGCCATTAGCATAATTATTAACCCTTCGCTAAAAAATCACATACTATCACCAACGAGAAGTTTAGCTACTCATAGATGTCATGCAATCAACCGAAATCATAGCAAGATTGAATGAAAACATGTTGAAAGATAAATAAATATAAATAGAAAAACTGTAAGATACAATGTTATCGAAGGTTGTCAATCTCCGAAGAATCGCGATCTTACAAGCTCCAAAACGCTAAGAAAAAGTATCTCCTAAGCTAAGAATCCCCAGAACAGGCTCTGGAGAATTCCTACCTAAAACTAATGAGAAAGGTGAGAGAAAAGGTCTGGAAAAGTATGAAAAACGGAGAAAACTGAGCAACTATATATAGTGATTCGGCAGGTGTGGGGCGAGTCACCCCACACACCAGGCGATTCTCCTGGTGTGGGGTGATTCGCCCCACGTCCCGGGCGACTCGCCCGGGAGGTTTTTTCGGCCTTTTACGCGTTTTCGACGCGTTTTTGGATTTCTTCTCCTTTTCGGACTCGGTTTTTTGCCTTCTAGTGACCTTTTAGCCTTCAGACTCGACCCCTAGACTTCAAATCCTATCCGGAATCTTTTGGATACTCCAAATAGGCCTTCGGAACACCAATTCCTTGTCTACTTCAATATAATTGCCCGAAAAACCTCGTTTTTCAACCAAAACCTGTAAAATACAAACTAAAGGGAAACGTGACACGATTCTACTAAAATGCACTAAAATATAGCTAAATTAACATAGAGGATAGCTAAATTGGTGAAAACAGACTCAAATAAAAGTGTAAAATACACGTTCATCATAACTCACAACCAAAAATCGGTCCTGTTAGTTCTGACCAAAATTTGGAAATCAACTTCTAAACTAGACAAACTAAGATCACTTATTCCATAAATCAAATGCTGGAAATAAATAAGCTAAAGAGTAAAAAGGAGTTAAAGTACCCGGCAACGGCGCCAATTTGATGAAAGAGATTGTCAGACTCGAACAATCAAATAAATTTGTTTGAAAGCCAAAGGTCAACTCACAACTACACAAAACACGTAGTGCAGAGGTAAGATGACCTCGGGTGTCGATCTCTAGGGACTTAACTAGCTTTAACTACAATAGCTACTATATAAATTCAGAAAACAAATTCAACTTAGCTTAACATAGCAATATATGACGAGAGCTGGTGATAGTAATGCTCATTCTAAGCATCGGGTTCTAATTATGCATGAAAGTGCAACACGTATTGCTTTAAAAGTAATTTGAATTAACAAACACCAAAAGACAGATTTGTAGACATGTATTTTGAAAGCTTCCTATCTATACTAATACTTGGCTAAGGTTGTCAGGCTTAGTTCATGCAGTACTTGATAATTATAAATATTGAATCGATGATCTTGAATTGTGCTAGTGTTTCTAACACTTTTATACGAAGATATTTGGCTTAGTCGGATCAAAGAATCGAATAAACTAATTATACAAGTAAAAGACTCAGAAACTCAATCTTGCACAATATGAACCCTAGCTATGAATTTACATACTATCACCAACTAGAAATTTAGCTACTCATATCAAAATCAAGATCAACAATAGCAATCATAGATGAAAACACAATTGAATTGAAAGATAGAGTATGAAAAAGGTGAGATACAAAGTTACCACCGAGGGTTGTCAATCTCCGGTGAAATACTAAACTCACAAGTTTCTAGCAAGGTGCGATAAAAAGATGTCCAAATCTCTACCTTCGTGCTCCAAATTGCTAAGAAAAAGTAATTCCAAGAGAAAGAAAACCCAGAACAAGCTCTAGGGTTTATGTCTGCAAAATTATGGTCTAAGATGTGAAAATTCGACTTTTATATATAAAATATCGCTGGGCTTCCGGAACGCACCAGGCTGACCGCTTGGCACCAGGCGGTCCGCCTGGCACGGGCAGCAAGTTTGCCAATTTTTCCTCTACGTTCAAACAGAGATTCCGGGTGCGTCCGAACTTGGATTGGCATGTAAGACCCACCGTTGGATAGATCTTCGAGTTATCTACGTGTAGATTTTAACCTCATCCCAATCCTATATCGTATGAAAGACTGGTGCCCAAAATACATAGAGTATGCAAATGGAACTTCCAGATTTCACTTCAAAGGCTCCAAAATCTACACCCGAACTCCGAATGAACTACTGTTTCCGCCTCATACAAGATATCTCGAATCTTTCATGTTCTGCTTGGCCTTGGGCATGGTTTTGAGCTCCGAAACTTGGTCTTTTGGCCTGGAAACACGTCCCGGTACTCCTTGACACACCACGGGTGATCTTGTTGCACCAAAACTTCAATGTTTCGCCATGATTTACATCCAAAAGTGCGATTTTCACCTAAAACCTGAAAATAACAAAAGAAATGGAAACGTGACACTATTCTAACAAAATACACTAAAACATGCAAGAGGATAGCTAAATTGGTGAAAAAGACCTGAATGATAGTGCAAAAAACACTGTCATCAACGAGCTTCCTCGAATCCCAAACTACTTCCTTGGGAAAATTCGGGAAAATTATAAGTGTAGAATTCTTCCTGTTCGCTCCCCAGGCTCTCCTCATTCTTATCCCCTTGAAATGTAGCTCGATGAGGCTTTTTCAGGGATAGGAAATCGGGGAGTTATGGTTCAATAAGCGGGTCGAGCAGCTCTCTAGATCGAGCAATAGACGGCTTGAGCAACTCTCTTGATCGAGTAGCACTCTTTTATCGTTTTAAGTATAGAGCCTCTTACTTGAACACTTCATTGTTGAATGATATGCATTGCATTGATTTGTTGGAAATTCAATTACAATGATGGGCTTCATGGCCGGCTTTCTTACAACTTTTTCCATGCTTCTGAGGTTGCTCTACTTAAAACTTCTACTTCCTAAAAACTTAAACCAAAAAGAGGAGGATAACTCTCACACAAGCTTGTGAGGAATCCCTCTCGATCTGAGAGTTGGGGGCCTTTCACAGGAGCTCTTCAAAAAGCTTGTTTCTCACACACCTCAAGCGTAGAACCTCTGGAGGTTGGAAGTGTTCCAAGGGTTCTTCAGCATTCTTCCCTCCATGTCTTGAAGAGGGTAGTTTCCATTGGACCTTGCTTCAACAATCGTGTAGGGGCCTTCTTTGGGTTGCATCTTCCCAACTTTGCCCAGGATGTCCGCTCTTCGGAGCACTAGGTCTCCTACTTGGAAGTCTCTTTCCTTCACACTCTTGTTGTAGGCTCTCGCGATCAACGCTTGGTACCTCAGGATGTTGACTAAAGCGGTGCTTCTCACTTCATCTAGCGTCCCTAGATCGAACATCCTCTCGGTATGATTGTCCTCGGGTTGATACCCTTGGATCCTGAGAGTTTCCACGGCCACTTCTGCTGGTATGACCGCTTCAGAACCATAAACTAGAGAGAAGGGGTTTCCCTTGTCGCCGTCTTCGAAGTTGTGCGATATGCCCATACCACTCCATCAAGCTCGTCGACCCAATCCTTGTTGGTAGCGAATCTCTTTTGCAAGTTGTTGATGAGGATTTTGTTGACAGCTACGGTTTGCCCATTGGATTGAGGGTGTCCTTCTGAGGTGTACCTCCTCTCAATCTTCATTTCCTTGCACCACTTGTTGAACCTATGGCCGCAAAACTGGGAACCATTATCGGAGATAAGGACTCTAGGTAAGCCAAATCGACACACGACGTTTCTCCATACAAAGTTCATCACCCTTTGTTCGGTGATAGTGGACACTGCATCAACTTCCGCCCATTTGCTTAAGTATTCAACCGCGACAATGATGAATTTCTTCTGCCCCGTGCCTCTTGGGAAAGGACCAACTATGTCGATACCCCAAATATCAAAAGGGCAAGTGATCGAAATAGGCATAGGGGCTTTGCCGAGACATTGATTAGATTGGCGTGCAATTAACACTCCTCGCACTTCCTCACGAATCAAGCAACATCTTCGCGAACAGTTGGCCAGTAGTAGCCCGGGCGGATGACTTTTTGTGCAAGGGTTCTCCCACCAGCATGGTCCCCGCAACTTCCTTGGTGCATTTCTCCCAAAACCTTTTGCACTTCTTGCTCGGCGACACATCTCAAGTAGACTCCCTCAAAGGATCTCTTGTACAAGTGGTCTCTGATGAACGTATTTTTGACACGTTTATCTTGTCTTTTTACCTTCTTTTGTTGTCTTTTTGCTTAGTTTTTTGGTTAGTTTTGTAGAATATTCAAAAATAACAGAAGATCAGATCTAAGAAGGAAAATCCGAAACGTAACCGCTGCCAAGCGGACCGCTTGGAGAGGCCAAGCGGAGCGCTTGGCAAGCGAAGCGGTTTGGCACTCCAAGCGCTTCGCTTGGCTGCTGTGCCAAAGCTCCTGGAAAATGAAGCGGAGCGCTTCACTATTCCAGGCGCTTAGCTTGGCTCCTGGGTAGATTTTTGTCTTCAAACTCAATATTTTGCCCTCGTACGGCCCTCGGGTGCCTTGGACTCATACTTCTCAATTCTTATTGAGGCTCAAACACTCACGAACAAGCCATGGAGATCAAGGAACTTCAACGGGGCCATTTTCTATCAAAAAAGCTCGTTTTTAGCTCCAAAACGCCATTTCGTACCTAAGTGCCTGAAAATGTAGAAAACAATAAACGTGACACTATTCTACAAAACTAACCAAAAAACAAGGCTAAAAGATAGCAAAAGAAGGTAAAAAAGACAAGATGAACGCGTCAAAAATACGTTCATCAAGTGTCACGTTTTGTGTTTTCTGCATTTTCAGGCACTTAGGAACGAAATGGCGTTTTTGGTGCTAAAAACGAGCTTTTTGATAGAAAATTGCCCCGTTGAAGTTTCTTGATCTCCACGGCTTGTTCGTGAGTGCTTGAGCATCAATAAGCATTGAGAAGGATGAGTCCAAGGCACCGAGGGCCGTACGAGGGCAAAAGGATTGAGTTGCAAGACAAAAATCTGCCCAGGAGCCAAGCTAAGCGCCTGGAATAGTGAAGCGGAGCGCTTCAAATTCCAGTGGCAATGGTACAGCAGACCAAGCGAAGCGCTTGGAGGCCCCAAGCGCTTCGCTTGGCAGCCCCAAGCGGTCCGCTTGGCAGCAGTTACAAATCGGGATTTTCCTTCTTTAATCGGATTTTCAGTTACTTTTTCGATACTTTTGAACATTGGCAACGTTTTGGCAGAGCTCCTAAGCCCCAAAACTCAGAGAAAACTCAGATTACATTGTATTTTAGATTGGATTAAAGGTTTTGGCATAGGATTGCATCCATTGTTTCATCTACGGAGAGGTTTTCATCAATACCCACCGATTAGTGACAGCTTGGTGGTAACATTGTATCATTATCTCTTGCTAGTAGTTTGATTTGATGTATTCTATTTACAATTCATATGATTTGATGTATGTTGATGAATATGAGTAGCTAAATCCTTTGTGTTGGTGGTAGAATGTAGAATATGCATGCTATGGGTTATGTTTATGCTTACATGAGGTTGTGAGTCAATCTTGCTGCAAAAATCCTTCATATGATTCTTAGTTGCCTATAAAATATATTCGAATTGAGTATAGTGACAAACTCTTGGTCAATGAAAGCTATAGGATTGTGTGTTAGAGATTTGCAGCATGCTAGATAAATGGTGTTAGTGACAAACACCTCTAAATTATTGATAGTGGCCTTTCATGATGTGTGTCTTGAAAGTTACCTAGACAAGTTGCTTAGCAGATTAGTTGAAGGTTTTACGCACTGAACTTGTGAGCATATTCGTAATCCATGCATGTGTATTCGATTTCTACCACCGACCGTTTTTCCAAACTTGATTACAACAATCTGATTTCTCGTTGCTTTGTTCTAAGAAAACAATTCTATAAGCACTTGAACGCGTTGTCTGAAATAACTAGCAAAAACCACAAACAAAGCCACGTTAGGTCCCGAGAGAACGACACTCGGGGACAACTTGCCATTGCACTCTAGTTTGTGTAGTGATAAGTGTTCTTTGGCTATTAAACAAATTTAATTGGTGAAAAACGACATCATCAATTGGGCGCCGCTGCCGGGGAACTAACTCCTTTGGTTGGTGTGTTTTGTTTTGGTTTTTTCAGCCAACATCTCTTCTTTGCCTTATTTCTGTCTTTTGTTTCTTTTTGACTTGGAAACTCACTACTCTTCATTTCAGGTGAGTGCATGCCTAGAACCCGAACGGGGTAGACCTATTATTGAACCTTTGTAGACGAGATCGATCGTTGTTTCAAAGGAGAAGGAGGAATTTGAATCTCGAGTTTGAAGAGGTAGCATCTAGAGCTTCCACTTCTGGTATTCGGGAAGAGTCTTCTTCTTATCTTTTGGAGCCAATTCTTGAATCTGTTTTCTTGGAAGGTGAAATGGCGGAGCAGCCTATACGTACACTTACTAAGCCTACGGTTGGGGCTAGAGGACCAGCAATTGTCCTCAATGATGCCACAAGGAACTTGGAGATCAAGAATCACATGTTCCAACAACTTCCCAAATTCTATGGGATGGCTAATGAGGACGTGATTGGGTTCTTGAATGAGCTCGAGAATTTTTTCTCCATCTTGGGCGACCAGGAGCTGGTGTTACGGATGATGATCTCCGTATGAAGGTCTTTTCTATGGGGCTAGGTGATCGTGCAAAGGCTTGGCTTAATACTTTGGAGGTCGGGTCTTGACAACATGGGATCTTGTTTTGATAAGTTCATGGAGCGTTACTACCCCGCTTCCAAGACGATGGCTATGAAGAGCCAAAATTAGCTCCTTCGAGCAGAGGTATGATGAGGCTTTCCACGAGGCCTATGATCGATTCATGGGGTTGCATCATCGATGCCCACATCACGGGTATGATAAAGGTCAGCTTCTCCAATTCTTTTACAATGGTTTACATCCCGAGATTCAATCTCAAGTGGATAGTATTTGTGGAGGTAGTATGGGGAGTTGCTTCCTTCTCAAGCTCAAGTGAAGCTGGACATGATGTACCGGAATTCCCAAAACCGGAATGTGAGGGCTCGTGTGCTCCAAAAGGAGCAAAAGAGGAGGTGAGGCCAAGGTAGTGGTAGAACAAGATGCCTTCGATGGGTTCGCCCATGAAGTGAAGCAAGCTTTGAGGCAAAGCGTTCCTTCTCCTTCTACGGAAGTTTGTGGTGTGTGCAAGAACTATGGGCACCTGGCCTATTTATGCCGTTCTGAATTTGCTAGAGAGCAATATACCACGAACGATGTCCGTCAAGAAGTGTATGCTGCTGAGGGAGAGCAAGTAGTTGGAGATGTGAACTACGAGCAAGGATATGGCAATATGAGGCCACAAAACCGTGGGCCCCGAGGTGGGTACCAGAATCAAGGCAACCGTGGTTATCTTCATAACCCGGATCAATATGCCTATGGGCCTAATCAAGATAGAAGTCGTCTCAGCTATGGGAAACATTTGGTGTGAAGGAGCACCGCCTTCTAATACACCTCCACCTCAGGTTGCTAGTTCGGGACCACGAGGTGGAGGGGTGCTTCCTTCACCCTTGTCTCTTCTCTCAACGATCTTGTGTTGAAGACGAATAAGTTTATGGAGCATTACTATCGTAATGAAGCTACTAACAATCAGCGGTTTGAGAAGCTTGAGGCTAGTAGTAGCAACCTCCATAAGAAGTTGCAAGAGTTGATAGATCGGGGGGCTAGTAGAGAGCAAGGGAAGTTTCCCGGGAACACGGAGAAGGCTATGGCCATAACCGTGGTGACTGATTTGCCCGTGGAGATCACGGTTGTGAGAGACAATGCACGAGTGAGGTGCCAAGTTGCAAGATAACTGAAACTTGCAAGGTGAGTGAGGAGGTCGAGACTCCTAAGGTGGTTATGGAGAGGAAGGAAGTTGTTGCAAAATCTGATGCGATAGTTGAAGAGGTGAAAGAAAACTCATCGTCTGAGGATGAGATGGTGGATATGGTGGAAGTGCCCATCCAAGAGAGCTTCGATGTTGAAATCGGCTTGGGAAGAAGGACGGAATAGTGGCAACTCTAGACACGGAGCGGGGTGTGAATGTTATACCCTTGAACGTGTATGAAGAGTCGGGTTTGTCTGGCTTGAGACCTATGAAATGCATGGTGCAATTAGCGGATGGGTCCATGAAAAAGCCGTTGGGTGTGATTGAGAATGCTTGAGGGCGGTGAGTGGGTTGCCGGTGTAGAGGTGAAGACTAATTTCATCGTTATGCCTACATCTTCTGCTAAGCTCAAAGATGTGGTTCTCTTGGGTAGAGCCTTCATCAACAAAGTGCATATGGTCATAGACATGTATCGCCGAACATGTCACTTTGAGGTAAATGGCAAGCAACACACGTTGCGAGCCATTGTTAATTCATGTGCTTATGTTGATACTAACGAACTTGTAGGATTTTTTGGTCCACTTTATGTTCGTCAAGATGTGCAGGGAATTGATGCTTTGAGAAGCAATTGGAGGGGGAAGTCTAGTACCCGAGGCGAAATCAATCCCGCATGAGTTGTGAAGAGTCGAGCCAACGACTTTTAAACGAAGGCGCTTCTCGGGAGGCAACCCGAGGTTGTAGGTACTTGCATATAGATTAGGAGCACGTTTAAATTTTGTTTCGTTGATTAGAAAGGTTTTTGGGTGAAAATTTAGCAAAAGTCGAAAAAAAAAAAAATGGGAAATGAATTGGGAGCTCCTCTGGGCTTGCCAAGCGGTCCGCTTGGATTTCCAGTAAGAATTTCATTCTTACTGGAAATCCAAGCGGAGCGCTTGGCAGGTCCCAAGCGGACCGCTTGTCAAGCGCTTCGCTTGGGACGGCCCAAGCGCTTCGCTTGGCTTTCCTTAAGAAAGCCAAGCGGAGCACTTGTGCATCAAAGCCCCCACTTCGTTTTTTTTCCTCCATTGCCGATTTAACACCCCAAAAATCTCAATCTCTCTCAATCTCCACCAATTCTTGCAATCTTGTGCACTTTACAAAGCCCATCACCCCTCTATCATCTAAACCGATCAAAATTTCACGTTTGAAGCATCCATACCAGGAATCAAAGGTACCCCTCATGAACCAAATTAGGCGTGATTGGTTTCAACATATAATCACGGGGGATCAATTATCTCCCCACACTCTAATATTCTCCCATCACCAATCACGCCAACTACTATACACTAACGCTAATGATTACTCCTA
>CM051458.1:55128507-55237434 GCA_028274465.1 Plantago ovata
TTATAAAAAAAAGAAAATAAAATGATAAAAGTGAAAAAGAAATAAAATTTAAAACATGAAAGAAAAAATAAAGAAAATAGAATAGGGTGTGTTTGGGGAGTTACAGTTTTGGAAAATTTGTAACTTTGCCAACTCGAATGTGTGAAATGTAATAACAGGGGTGAACATGAAAACTGATGCACTAACATGAGATCTTAGGAATTTTCCCTATCTTAATGTATAATAATGCATCTACTATCCTGGGATGCCTACCGGGCAATTCTTTTCTTATATCGTTCGCTCGACTCTTCATGGCTTATATTTTCCACAAACCGGGTACTAGCTAGCTTTTCCCGTTAACTTCCTTTGTTCCTACTTTGTACTTACGTGTTAGTGAAAACATATAAAATGGTCCAACAAACTAACCCGCATTGCTCACCCACAACATGCATGAAAAGCCTCGTGGCATGCACGGTTAGAATCGATCCAGCTCGTAGATTTTTATTGGAGATTCCCTTAGGCCCTTTGGTCGAAACTCATGAACCCGGTGGTGCGTTAGTCTGGATGACCAATATGTCCAAGAGATCCGAGAGAGACCTACTCGGTATATTGGTACTCACATGGAGATGCACACACACGGTTACTAAGCCTCGGAGGCCCCGGATCGCCCTAGTCGGGTATAAATATAAAGATATAGAAGTGATTGCGAAGAGCAATGACTATATTTTATTGGAGATTCCTTAGGCCCTTTGGTCCGAAACTCATGAACCCGAGTGGTGCTTGTTGGGTTAGCAAGGTCCGGGTAGAGGTACTCGGGGGTACTCACAAGATGCACAACGGTTCCTAAGCCTCGGAGCCCGTTATATTGCGACGCATAGGCCCATGGGTCGCCTCGCTATTTAGCGACCACCCCGTTTAGCGACGAGCCATGCGTCGCTAATTAGCTTAGTGACGCATGGGGGGCTGTTTAGTGATGCATGGGAGCGTCATTAAACCCAGTTTTTTTGTAGTGACGCATGTTGGCGGACTAGTTTGATCATTGTCGTTTAAAAAGAAAAACTAGTTTGATCATTCCACTTTTCTACTAAGGAACTACAGAGTTTCTAAGTAAGAAAAGAACTAATAACACCTACCTTGAATCACATTCGGTGTATGACAAAGGACAAGAAATGTTCTTTTAGCTTGTATTAGCGAAAGAAATATTATTTAGGGTGGAACTACTTAATCTGGGAGATTAAGGAAAACCCATAGGTTTGTTACAAAGACAGGGAAGCTTTGTGGTTATAAATTCAGATAGATATAGGATTTGTAATGGATTTCAAACTCCTGCGATAGTGAATTTCAGTCCTATTGATGAACGTATTTTTGACGCGTTCATCTTGTCTTTTTCACCTTCTTTTGCTATCTTTTAGCCTTGTTTTTTGGTTAGTTTTGTAGAATTGTGTCACGTTTTGTGTTTCTGCATTTTCAGGCACTTAGGTACGAAACGGCGTTTTTGGAGCTAAAAACGAGCCTTTTTGATGGAAAAGATGGCCCCGTTGAAGTTCCCCAATCTCCGTGGCTTGTTCGTAAGTGTTTGAGCGTCAATAAGCATATAGAAGGATGAGTCCAAGGCACCCGAGGGCCATGCGAGGGCAAAAAGATTGAGTTTGAAGACAAAAATCTGCCCAGGAGCCAAGCTAAGCGCCTGGAATAGTGAAGCGCTCCGCTTCAAATTCCAGGAGCTTTGGCACAGAAGCCAAGCGAAGCGCTTGGAGTGCCCGAAGCGCTTCGCTTGCCAAGCGCTCCGCTTGGCTTCTCCAAGCGGTCCGCTTGGCAGCGGTTACGTTTTCGGATTTTCCTTCTTAGATCTGATCTTTGATCATTTTTTGAATATCTTTTTGAACTGTAACTTCGTTTTGGAGAGCTCCTAAGCCCCAAAACTCAGAGAATATTCATATTTCTTTGTATTTTAGCTTGGGATTCAAGGTTTTGATTGGGATTCATCCTTTGTAATCATCTACGGAGAGGTTTTCTTTGATTTCTACCGATTAGTGACAGCTTTGGTGGTAACTTGTATCACTCTCTTGTCTTGTAGTTTGATATGATGTATTCCAATTATTATTCATATGAATTGATGTCTATGTTGATGAATATGAGTAGCTAAATCTTTTGTGTTGGTGGTAGAATGTAGAATATGCATGCTATGGGTTATGTTTATGTTTACATGAGATTGTGATTCAATCTTGCTGCAAATCCCTTCATATGATTCTTAGTTGCCTATAAAATATATTCGAATTGAGTATAGTGACAAGCTCTTGGTCAATGAAAGCTATAGGATTGTATGTTAGAGATTTGCAGCATGCTAGATAAATGGTGTTGGTGACAAGCACCTCTAAATTATTGATAGTGATCTTTCATGATGTGTGTCTTAAATTTGCCTAGACGAGTTGCTTAGCAGACTTGATCGAAGGTTCTACGCACTGAACTTGTGAGCATATACGTAACCCATGCATGTGTATTTGATTTCTACCACCAACCGTTTTCCAATCTTGTTTACATAAATCTGATTTCTCGTTGCTATTGTTCAAAGGAAACGATTCTATCAACTTTGAACTCGTTGACTGAAATTGCTTGCAAAAACCCCAAGCAAAGCCACGTTAGGTCCCGAGAGAACGACACTCGGGGACAACTTGCCATTGCACTCTAGTTTGTGTAGTGATAAGTGTTCTTAGGCTTTTAAAACAAATTTAATTGGTGAAAAACGACATCATCAATTTGGCGCCGTTGCCGGGGACTTAACTCCTTTGGTTGGTGTTTTTGTTTTGGTTTTTTCAGCCAACATCTCTTCTTTGTCTCATTTCTGTTTTTGTTTCTTTTTGCTTGAGATACTCACTATTTTGTATTTCAGGTGCGTGCATGCCTACAACCCGAACGGGTGGACCTATTATTGAACTTTTCGTAGACGAGATCGATCGTTTGTTTCAAAGGAGAAGGAGGAATTTGAATCTTGAGTTTGAAGGAGTAGCATCTAGAGCTTCTGCTTCTGGTATTCGGGAAGAGTCTTCTTCTTATCTTTTGGAGCCAATTCTTGAATCGGTTTACTTGGAAGGTGAAATGGCGGAGAGACCTATCCGTACACTTACAAAGCCTACGGTTGGGGCTAGAGGACCGGCAATTGTCCTCAATGATGCCACCAGGAACTTGGAGATCAAGAATCACATGTTCCAACAACTTCCCAAATTCTATGGGATGGCTAATGAGGACGTGATAGGATACTTGAATGAGCTCGAGAACTTTGTTCTCCATCTTGGGCGACCGGGAGCTGGTGTTACGGATGATGATCTCCGCATGAAGGTCTTTTCTATGGGGCTAGGCGATCGTGCAAAGGCTTGGCTCAATACTTTGGAGGCCGGGTCTTTGACGACATGGGATCTATGTTTTGACAAGTTCATGGAGCGTTACTACCCCGCTTCCAAGACAATGGCTATGAAGAGCCAAATTAGCTCCTTCGAGCAGAGGTACGATGAGCCTTTCCACGAGGCCTATGATCGATTCATGGGGTTGCATCATCGATGCCCACATAACGGGTATGATAAAGGTCAGCTTCTCCAATTCTTTTACAATGGTTTACATCCTGAGATTCAATCTCAAGTGGATAGTATTTGTGGAGGTAGTATGGGGGAGTTGCTTCCTTCTCAAGCCCAAGTGAAGCTGGACATGATGTACCGGAATTCACAAAACCGGAATGTGAGGGCTCGTGTGCTCCAAAAGGAGCAAAGAGGTGAGGCCAAGGTAGTAGTGGAACAAAATGTCTTTGATGGGTTCGCCCATGAAGTGAAGCAAGCTTTGAGGCAAAGCGTACCTTCTCCTTCTACGGAAGTTTGTGGTGTGTGCAAGAATTATGGGCACCCGGCTTATTTATGCCGTTCTGAATTTGCTAGAGAGCAATACATCACGAACGATGTCCGACAAGAAGTATATGCTGCTGAGGGAGAGCAAGTAGTTGGAGATGTGAACTACGGGCAAGGTTATGGCAATGTGAGGCCCCAAAACCGTGGACCCCGAGGTGGGTACCAGAATCAAGGCAACCGTGGTTATTTTCATAACTCGGATCAAAATGCCTATGGGCCTAATCAAGATAGAAGTCGCCTCAGCTATGGGAACAATTGGTATGAAGGAGCACCGCCTTCTAATCCTACACCTCCACCTCCGGTTGCTAGTTCGGGACCACAAGGTGGAGGGGTGCTTCCTTCACCTCTTGTCTCTTCACTCAATGATCTGGTTATGAAGACGAATAAATTCATGGAGCATTACTATCGTAATGAGGCTACTAACAATCAACGCTTTGAGAAGCTTGAGGCTAGTAGTAGCAACCTCCATAAGAAGCTACAAGAGCTTATAGATCGAGGGGCGAGTAGAGAGCAAGGGAAGTTTCCCGGAAACACGGAGAAGGCTATGGCCATAACCGTGGTGACTGATTTGCCCGTGGAGATCACGGTTGTGAGAGACAATGCACTAGTTGAGGTGCCAAGTTGCAAGGTAACTGAAACTTGCAAGGTGAGTGAGGAGCTTGAGACTCCTAAGGTAGTTGTGGAAGAGAAAGAGGTCGCACAATCTGATGCGATAGTGGAAGAAGTGAATGAAAACTCATCGTCTGAGGATGAGTTGGTGGATATGGTGGAAGTGCCTATTCAAGAGAGCTTTGATGTGGAAATCGGCTTGGGAAAGAAGGATGGAATAGTGGCAACTCTAGACACGGGAGCGGGTGTGAATGTCATACCTTTGAACGTGTACGAAGAGTCGGGTTTGTCTGGCTTAAGACCAATGAAATGCATGGTGCAATTGGCGGATGGGTCTATGAAGAAGCCATTGGGTGTGATAGAGAATCTAGTGGTAAGAGTCGCCGGTGTAGAGGTCAATACGAACTTCATCGTCATGCCTACATCCTCCGCAAAGCTCAAGGATGTGGTTCTTTTGGGTAGAGCCTTCATCAACAATGTACATATGGTGATAGACATGTACCGTCGTACATGTAGCTTCGAGGTAAATGGCAAGCAACATACGTTGCGAGCCATAGTTAATTCATGTGCTTATGTTGATACTAACGAACTTGTAGGATTTTTTGGTCCTCTTTATGTTCGTCAAGATGTGCAGGGACTTAGTGCTTTGAAGAGCACTTGGACGGGGAAGTTTAGTACCCGATGCAAAATTGATCCCGCATGAGCTAAGATGAGTTGAGTCAACGACTTCTAAACAAAGGCGCTTCTCGGGAGGCAACCCGAGGTTGTAGGTAATTGCATGTAGATTAGAAGCACGTTTAAATTTTGTTTCGTTGTTTAGACAAGTTTTTTGGGGTGAAAATTTAGCAAAAGTTGAAAAAAAATAGATTTGGGAGCTTCAGGTCCCAAGCGAACCGCTTGGACAGCCCAAGCGGTCCGCTTGGATTTCCAGTAAGAATCCCATTCTTACTGGAAATCCAAGCGAAGCGCTTGGCTCGCCCAAGCGGTCCGCTTGAATTTCCAGTAGGAATGAGAATTCCTACTGGAAATCCAAGTGGAGCGCTTGGGAGTGCCCAAGCGGACCGCTTGCCAAGCGCTTCGCTTGGGACACCCAAGCGCTTCGCTTGGCTTTCTTTAAGGAAGCAAGCGGGGCACTTGAGATTCAAAGCCTCCCACTTCGTTTTTCTTCCTCCTTTGCCGATTTTGCACCCCAAAAATCTCAATCTCTCTCAATTCTCCACCAATTCTTGCAATCTTGTGCATTTTACAAAGCCCATCACCTCCTCTATCATTTAAACCGATCAAATTTCACGTTTGAAGCATCCATAACAAGGAATCAAAGGTACCTCTCATGAACCCTAACTTTCTTGAATTTGGGATTTTATCTTAATTAGCTTCAATTGTGTTATGCATTGGTGAATTAGAGTTTGATAATGATTATTGAGCATGTTTCTTACTAGATGTGATGTCTAAATTCGAATTTTGCTCCTCTTGATTTATGATGAACTCTAGTGATTCGAATTTTTGCTATGTAATTGTTTGATGATTGTTAGCCTTGAATTTGAGTTATGTTATGATTCGAATTTTTGCTATGTAATTGTTTGATGATTATTAGCCTTGAATTTGAGTTATGTTATGATTATGGTGATGTTGTGATTGCATGAGAATGTGTTGGATTGGTTGGGTAATTTAATTGGAGAGTTTGTTTGCTTGGTTTAGATTCGTACGGATTTATCGTAACGAAGTGTTAAAGCTTCTCGATTTGTTCATATGAACTTTAGCAAGCTTTCAAACTCACCATGAGGTTACTTGAGTGAGTTTTGACGTCTAAGAGTCGACTTGTTGCGTTATGACTCGTTTTAAACGAAGAACGTATACTTGTCTTAGAGTAGAAGTAGATTGTTGGTAGTAGTATAAGAGTCTAAGTCTCATTGTCTCTTGAAGTTATCTAACAAGATTCTTCTAGGTACAATGGCATCAAGAAGATCCAAGAGGTCAAGGGGAGAAGGGACCTCGAGTGCCCAACAAACGGCCACACCCGGCGAGTATCGCCAATCGGGGAGGGCAAGGCAATTCGAAGCGAATTTCCATGCCCACAAGCACACATACATTTCCGAGAGGAGCATTCGCTTCACGGCTGGGGAGAGCGCGTTGGATGGCGCCAGAGAGCTCAACAAGCTCATTACTGAGCGAGGCTGGAAGTACTATGGCGAGGTCATGCCAAATTGGGACCAAGCGGTAGTGGAGGATTTCTACATTGCCTTCACGGACTACAATGAGCGGACCGGTGAGGTCCCCGTCCGCGGTGTTGGGGTCGAGTTTACCCCTTTGAGCATCACTAGCTTCATCATGCGGTTGGATAGGCCACTGACGCGGGATCCAAACCGCCGGCCTGAAATCCACGAGAGATTTGATCCCGCGGAGCTCTATGTCTACGACAGGGAGTCTGATCACTACCCCATGGAGGTACTGAATGGCATTACCGTGGATGATTATGAATTGCCTGAGGAGCCACCCCGGATTTTGCGCCACAACGATCTCACCTTCGAGGCAAGGATGATGTTGAAGTTCGTTCAAGCTAATCTGATCCCTAGCACTCATGATTCCGAGGTTCAGTCCTATTACGGAGTCCTAGTCCATGCTCTCTTGCATGATTTGCCTCTCACTCCTGGCGTCGTCATCTTCGAGGAATTCAAGCGCCGCCGTAATTCCAACCGGAAGCTTGCCTTTGGTAACTTGATCACGGCCATGTGCAAGGAGGCCGGAGTTCCCGACCTCGTGCTGGACAAAAAGCCGAAGAAGTCCATCAACATTGATACGTACAATGAGATGCACGGGGCTTGGTGCACTCAGCAAGGAGAGCCTATGCCACCGAGGGTTACGCGCCATGTGACACCTCCTCCACCTCCGCCTACGGCCGGAAAAGGAAGCTTCGACTTCTCGGGGTTCAACCAGATCTTGGTCGATCAGTTTGGTAGCTTCCAAACCACCATGTTGGAGGCTCAGACGACCCAATTCCGGGGATTTGAGGAGCGCGAAGTCAAGAGGTGGGAGGACTTCCGTGTGATGGAGGAGCAGCGTTGGGATGATTACCAGGGGCGTGTAGATCAGCGTTGGGAGGCCGCTCGAGCAGAGGACACTAGGCGTTGGAGAGCCCACCAGGAGGAGACGATGAACCGCTATGATGCCTTAGCTCGCCGGATTCCGGGGTACCCCTTCCATGATCAGACCGGTGGTAGTGGGAGTGACTTTCCTAACACCCCCTACGACCCCTAGAGACACCAGCCGACAGGGGCCACATTTATCGGTAGTATTTGTATATTATCGTTATTTTGGCTCGTTTACTATTGTTGGTTGAAACTCTTTTAATTCGATTTGGTTGTATGATGCTATGACTTTTGACTCTTGTACTCTTTATTTGCTTTTGTAGTTGTGGCCTGTGTGCCTTTTGTCGTGATTAGTTTAGTTTAGTTCTTGTCTTGGTGCCTTAGGTGATTAAGAGAGGAAAAAACATCGAAAATCTGGAAACAGGGCCAAGCGAAGCGCCTGGAAGGGCCAAGCGGTCCGCTTCAAATTCCAGGAAGTTTTGCAACTTCCTGGAAATTCAAGCGGAGCGCCTGGAGACTTCCAAGCGCTCCGCTTGGACCCTGAACCCGGATTTTCCTCGTTTTTCCATTCTTCTCACCTTTGCGCACCCGTTTTCACTTGTTTCTTGAGTCCTTTCAGGTACTACTCATATATAGGAGATTGGACACGAACCTTTATCTTAGGGAAGTGTACTTTCAATCCAATTTTTTTCCTTTTCTTTCAACTTTTCTTTGCTCGAGGACGAGCAAAAGTTTAGGTTTGGGGAGGGGGTATTGGATTTTCAGTACTATATGCTTGTGTGGTTCGTACATGCCTGATTTTACTCAAGTTCATGTGATTTGTCGTGTTTTTATTCAAATTTTTGCATGCATATCATCCCTAGATTAGTTGTTGCACGTTGTTGTGTGTGGAGTTTATTGCCAAGTCTTTTGAACTTTTTTATTGAGTAGACTAAGTGTTTATGACCATTGATCATATGTTGCATCACTTTGCAAGTAGTTTGAGGCTTGTCTCGCTTGGTTTGTCACATTCGCTTGTGCACTAGTTAAGCTTAGTAGTCTCGACATCACCTTGAGTGGTGTTTCTTCTGCTGCGGTTCACGATGGCCTTATGAAATGATGCATGTTACAGTCTATGGTTGTAACCCGTGTAATTATGTACGTAAGAGGCGACAAGTTCTTCACCTCGATTAGAGATTGCCAAATGCCTAGGAAGGAGGTAGTGTGAGGTGTGCGATTCCTTGTATTAAACCTATTCTATCGAATAGGTTTGGGGAGGGGGTTGTTTCGTTGATCTTGTCTTTCGTCTTTGAGTCGTTGTAAAGTTCCTTTTTCTTTTTCTTTTTGTTTTGTGTCCCAACCTATACTTTCGAATAAGTTTGGGGAGGTGTTTTGACACTTAGTACTGCTGCTTGCCCCTATATAAAAAAAAGGAAAGAGAAAAAAGAAAAGAAGAAAAAAAAAAAAGAGAAAAGAAAATAAAAAAAGGGGAAGAAAGAAAATAAAGAATAAGGCCCTAAAGCAAAAGAAGGGTCGTTGCAAGCCAAAAGCAGTCTAGTAAAGTGTCAAGTGTCATGTAAATATTTTGTTCTTGTGAAGTTATCGAGTTGTAAATTCTATCTTTTGTTTCGTGTCGCCTTTGTCCAAGGCCTGTTCTTGACCACCCTCGTCTTGCTATTCAAGAAGTGGTTGAAAGAGGCTCATGCTTGAGAGTCTGGGTAGAATAGGGGAGTGTTATCTTTCTAAGGGAACCCTCCTTCATTTGATGAGAGCCAGTATTGGTTCGCCCTCTCTTGAGGAAAAGTCTCACTTGGTGAACAGAAGTAAGTCCTCGGTTTCATAGGCACGGGGCAATTGTAGTATGATAACATGCATCATTGTGTCGTCACTGACCAGGTCCAGGTAGAAGATGTTACGAGAGACTCCTTTGTTTAACCAAGTGCACTTGAGAATGTGTATATTCGCAATCGAGGCATACTTCAACCAACTCGCATGTCATGCTCATTTGGTCTTGTTCATAAGCATTTGGTAGATTCAATAGATTAGTTCATCTTACTTGGGATGAGACTCCTTTTGTGTTGCATTTAGGTTAGTTTGTTGCTTGAGGACAAGCAAAGGTTTGGTTTGGGGAGTTTGATGAACGTATTTTTGACGCGTTCATCTTGTCTTTTTCACCTTCTTTTGCTATCTTTTAGCCTTGTTTTTTGGTTAGTTTTGTAGAATTGTGTCACGTTTTGTGTTTTCTGCATTTTCAGGCACTTAGGTACGAAACGGCGTTTTTGGAGCTAAAAACGAGCCTTTTTGATGGAAAAGATGGCCCCGTTGAAGTTCCCCAATCTCCGTGGCTTGTTCGTAAGTGTTTGAGCGTCAATAAGCATATAGAAGGATGAGTCCAAGGCACCCGAGGGCCATGCGAGGGCAAAAAGATTGAGTTTGAAGACAAAAATCTGCCCAGGAGCCAAGCTAAGCGCCTGGAATAGTGAAGCGCTCCGCTTCAAATTCCAGGAGCTTTGGCACAGAAGCCAAGCGAAGCGCTTGGAGTGCCTGAAGCGCTTCGCTTGCCAAGCGCTCCGCTTGGCTTCTCCAAGCGGTCCGCTTGGCAGCGGTTACGTTTTCGGATTTTCCTTCGTAGATGTGATCTTTGATCATTTATTGAATATCTTTTTGAACTGTAACTTCGTTTTGGAGAGCTCCTAAGCCCCAAAACTCAGAGAATATTCAGATTTCTTTGTATTTTAGCTTGGGATTCAAGGTTTTGATTGGGATTCATCCTTTGTAATCATCTACGGAGAGGTTTTCTTTGATTTCTACCGATTAGTGACAGCTTTGGTGGTAACTTGTATCACTCTCTTGTCTTGTAGTTTGATATGATGTATTCCAATTATTATTCATATGAATTGATGTCTATGTTGATGAATATGAGTAGCTAAATCTTTTGTGTTGGTTGTAGAATGTAGAATATGCATGCTATGGGTTATGTTTATGTTTACATGAGATTGTGATTCAATCTTGCTGCAAATCCCTTCATATGATTCTTAGTTGCCTATAAAATATATTCGAATTGAGTATAGTGACAAGCTCTTGGTCAATGAAAGCTATAGAATTGTATGTTAGAGATTTGCAGCATGCTAGATAAATGGTGTTGGTGACAAGCACCTCTAAATTATTGATAGTGATCTTTCATGATGTGTGTCTTAAATTTGCCTAGACGAGTTGCTTAGCAGACTTGATCGAAGGTTCTACGCACTGAACTTGTGAGCATATACGTAACCCATGCATGTGTATTTGATTTCTACCACCAACCGTTTTCCAATCTTGTTTACATAAATCTGATTTCTCGTTGCTATTGTTCAAAGGAAACGATTCTATCAACTTTGAACTCGTTGACTGAAATTGCTTGCAAAAACCCCAAGCAAAGCCACGTTAGGTCCCGAGAGAACGACACTCGGGGACAACTTGCCATTGCACTCTAGTTTGTGTAGTGATAAGTGTTCTTAGGCTTTTAAAACAAATTTAATTGGTGAAAAATGACATCATCACCTATCGTAAAGGACAAGTGGATAAAGTTGAAGGATTATGCCATCTTCATATACCAGTATAAACTGGTGTTATTTGGAACGAAAGATAGATTTTCATTCCTATGACTTTAAAGCTCGAACATCACAATACAAAAGAAGCAAACAGCTCAAACAGACAAAATTGTTCCTATCTACTTACCTGAGTCTAAGGATAACCTTAAATTGGATTACAAAATTGCTTGAGTTTCTTATCTTTTATACATCGACCAAAATTTCGAAACACACAATCTCTCAACATGCTGCTCAGATCAAACTTGACATCCTGAAAGATGTATTTGTTCCTTGTTATCCAGATGCTATATACAACTTCAGTGACAAGTACTTTGGATACTCTGTGTCTGGGACTTTTCCCCTTCGAGTTCGTGCAGATCAATTGTATATTTTCGTCCCAGGACCCAACCGTACCAGCTATACCAAACCAACGAAACACTTTCCTCCAAACTGTTTGAATATTAGGGAAAGAGAAGATTAAATTATTTAAATCCTCATGCCCCTACTTACAGAAGATGTGGAGAGGATCAATTGTTGTATCAAATCGCATCATTCAATCCTTAGTAGCTAGCCATTTTCTTAAAGCCATCCAGAAACAAAATATGGTTTTAGGAGCAGCTCTATTGTTAAGCATCAGCTCCCTCCACTCTACAGGATCCACTGTAGGCCGCACCATGTTATAAGCCGCATTGGCATCAAAGGTAGAGCTCGACATCAACACATTCTAGTTACCATTTCTTCCAACCACTTCCCTGCATTTTAGAACTCTTCTAACCAAGAAAGACGCCTGAACAGGGAATGGCATAGTTTGAATCTGGTTGTCTTTATTATAGTAGGGGAGTGCAACCATTTGATCCATAATTTTTCTTTCTTCTTGGTTATGGCCCAGGGTAACTTAAAGAAAGCCACTTTATTGCTCGTGGGAAGATGAACTAAGCTTAAACAACTAAGCTTAAACCCCCATCACATTTCGATCTACACAGACTGTCCCATGCTACCGGCGATTTTATGCTCTCACCAGCTTCACCAGTTCATAAGAACCTTCTGCATATCTCTTCTATTGCACTCATTACTTTCTTGGGGAACCAAAATATCCTACTCCAATAGTGTTGTATGGCATAGAGTACACTATTTATGAGTTGCAATCTACCTCCATAGCTTAGAAGTCTTGAAGTCCAATGGGTTATCTTACAAATCATCTTTTCTTGAAGGGGCTAGAACTGAGTTATAGATAATCTCTTGCCATTTGAAGGCACACCAAGATACGTAAATGGTAGTTGCCCTTCTTGCAAACAACTCAATTCCAGGATGTTGCCTTTAACTCCATGACTGACTCCACTGAAATATATTTCATTTCACTTTTCCTACAGTTTGCTATCAGCCCAGAACTTTTGCTGAATTTTCCAAACATCTCCAGCAATGCTTAAGTAGACTTCAGGTCTCCCTTACAGAAAAAGAGGAGATCATCAGCAAATACCAAGTGGGTTATGCCCAGCAATTGACATTTGGGATGAATCTAAATTGCTTGTTCCCCTTTAAACCTTTCATCAACCGACTTAGGTACTCATACAAATCACAAATAAGAATGGAGATATAGAATCTCCCTGGCGCAACCCCTTGCCTCCATTGAATGGTTCAGTCAGAATACCATTCAAACACATTTGGTAACTCACTGTGGTGAGCCCAACCATAAACTGGTGTTATTTACTCATTGCACTTTACATTTCCGCAAGGAAATTGTCTATATGTGCATAATTTATTATTGCTTTCCGAATAGATTTATAATCACTTAAGAAAGTCTTCCGGTCTTAGAAAGTCAAGTACCATAAAGCTATCAGATCCCTAAGAAATTTGTTATACTTAAAAAAAGTTTTAAAATAATATTCATCCCCTCAAGTCTATTAACTTTGTTGTCTAAGGGACCAACCGCAATTCTCTTCCAAACTCAATGTAAGAGCAAGAACGGTTGAAACTAATTTTTAATGGTTGCCTCTCTATCAATTAGAATATATGGTAACCATTGTTAGATCCTTCTTAAACATCTCGTATCCGAATGATCGTAATCATTACTTCCAAATCAATGCATAATCGATCGATTAAAGATGATGATTGAAATGTGTTTATGAGTGTACATATATGAAGAGAAAAGAATATTTGACTCCATGTCATGATGTGTGGATCTTACTTCACCCCTATGTATGTATATTTATAGTTGATTACAACTTACTAATTAAATATCATTCAGCAAGCTTGACACCCATGCATTCCAATCTTCTTCAGAATCCTCGTTATTCGTACGAAAACCCTGCCAATATAGAAAACCATGATATGACATAATTGATTTTCTTTGATAAGAAATATTATTATGAAGTATTATCATTGTCCCATAACATATGTACTATTTGGATTTTAGTGTCCATCTACTAAATTTAGTCCTAAATTATGCCAATAAATAATGTAGAGAAGTATGTTATAAAATTACATTTCTTGGACTCCAAAATGTACATTTTTTGAAAAATTTATGAACCAAAATAGTTTAGGAGTAATGATGCATGGCCAAGCGTGAACACATATTGAAACATGGCTATGGGATAATTTTACATAGTGAACATTAATGAAAGATAACACTATTTTTATGAATACTAACCTGCTCAGATAAAACATGCTGACCATCACACGTTTCAGCCAGGACTTCATTAACAAACTCAGGGGAGAAATCATGAAATTGAAGCCCTTGGTTTGCTGAATCTACCATATTTTCATTGGATATTTCATTTGAATTATTATTCTCTAAAATCACTCCATCCCGTCGCATATCCAAAACACGTGGCATGGAGACTATAAATCCATTCACGTTTTGGATCACTATAGGCAACATGAGTTGAAGCAACTACGCCTTGTGCCATGTTGGAATCACTAGGCAATGGTGTTGAATTATTCATGTCCTTAACAATTTCTTCATGAACCACATGATCGTTCACTTCACTTGGTATTAATGGTTGAGAACTCCTTGTGATACTTGATAGCAATCCATGTGACCTCAATCTGAACTTGGGAGGCCTTGGAATTACTAAAGGAGGTGCATCACGTTCTTCAGGATGTCGCCAACCCAAACGACACCTCTGTGTTTAAATAAAAATATTTTTAATTAATACAAGACTATAAATGATATATGATTACATAATAGTAAATAAAAAGAATTAGATGTAGTCCAAACCTGTAGATGGCTAGAAACTTGCACAGTTGTCAAACCGGGAACGTTCATTAATCGCACAATTTCCCTTGGATAACAACCTTTCTCATGTAGAATAAGGATAATATATCAGATATGAAATGATAGTAGTAACAGGGAGCATAAATATGCATATTCAGTTTAAAATTATATTCTTAGCTTGTAAGTTTTAAGAATTGCATGAGTGTAAGTCATACATAAGGTTATGTATCATTTTTATCTTCAAGGTCTATGAATTTCTCTTCCAAGTTCTATATACTCAGTTTAGGTATTAATTTCTACCAAGAGTAAGAATGTTCAGACAAGTCCCAACTATAACAAAATAAACGGAAAATATAAATACCAACTTATGCAGCATAAATGATCTTAAGAGATGCAAACCATAAGAAATTTTAGAGAATTTCTGAATTTGAATAGATCACTAAAAAAATAAAAATTTACTAATAAAGTTAGAGTGATATTTAACATTAATATTCAAGAAAAACGTACTTGCTTCACCGAGTTCCTTGATAGCAGCAACAAATTTTCGATGAAGTGGTAGTGTCCAGGAAGTGCACATTCTTGACCTTTTGTGCTTATTGTTATAGGAAGCAACAATGCTGGTTTTGGTAGTATCGTTATCCTCAACTATAATACCTGTTACACGTCTTTTCCTATTCGTGCATATTGGGATGTCTTCGTTTAGTATGTTTTGACCCAAATTGTCCCCTCCTACTGTGCCACTTGTATTGTTTCCGGTATTGAGTTGTTCACACCTTAAACACTCATCTTTATATTTTCTCACCTTATCACTGAAAGTATATTGCCATATATACCTCAAGAGACCCATGGTAGCTGGTTTCTCGATGAAAAGGAATGCTCCATCTTCTATCGCACTCTTTGCAAGTGTAGGATTAGCTTCAATTGACATCACTACATTTTGAATATACATTGAAAGAAAATGTTAGCAGGTTTGTAATTACATAGAACATAGTTTACATAAATTAATAAACCTTACCCAACCTTTTAAAATGCTACCATTGGAGTTAAAAAGTAAGTCTTGTAACTCACCTTGTTTTTTATTATTTACTACTTCAATTTCTATAAACACCCCCATAAACCATAAAAAAAAAAAAATTCTTATTATATTACGTAAAAAATATACTTATAAATATCACTTGTTTCTTACATACCTATGAACATTTAATTTTTCTGATCACCTTTAAAACGTATCTACAAACTCTTAACTCTATAAAAATAAATCAATACTAAACACTAAAAAACAACTACTCAACTATAACTTCGTCACTATTTATCGAAATATTCACCGAAACACTCTTTTACAACTTACATATCCTTAAATACATGACAAATATTCAGTCCTCGTTTATTTCATGTTAAGGTTATTTACATCACTTATGTTCTAAAATAATTCTTTATTTTGCAACACATTTTTAGTAGCTTCAAATTTAATTTTTATACTTTGCATTTGCTAACGTGACATTTCTTTTCTTTCTTTTTAACAATAATCAGATTAGAAATTCCAATATCTAACTGGTATCGCACAATTATGTTAATGCGTGCTCATGTTAGAGAAAATAAGCACATATCAAATCTTCATAATTTGCAACACATTTATTTCCAGTTGAGAAGTAGAATTAATTAGAAAGTTGTATACCTCTTTGCTACATAAATGTACTATATGTCACTTTATTTATCTTCTAGAAACTTCAAGACAACAAAAATTATAATTACCACAAAACTTGAATGGGCAGCATTGGGTACATCATGTGTGTGTTATGTAAAAGGGAAAAAAAAAAAAAAACCAGTTTACAATTGACAATTCAATTGATCCCGTATATATGAGAAGTCACATTAATTAGGATAATTTTGTCTAAGTCTTTCTCATTTTTCAGAAATGTACCGTCCATTTATGTTCAAATCGCAAAGTGACAATTACCATATATGAACTATGGGTCCATTTTTTTAAGGGGTATCTTAGCGTTCCTATAACAAAATAGGTCATGTTAGATCAACAGTAACATTTGAGACCACGAATTTGACTTTTGAAAAACTAAGACAGTATTGCAAAATCAGATTTTCAGAGAGCCAAACAGGTCTTAGTTGAATTTTTAAAATGAAAAAAATTAAAAAAAATCAAATTTTTTAATAAAAATAATAAAATAATAGTATTTATTGCAAAAAAGAAAAATTAAATTACAAAAATAGAACTAAAAAATAGAATAGAATTTTTAAAAAAATAACAAATGTACAAATTAAAAAAAATTAAAACGAAGTTTAGAGCTCAACACCTCCGACTAGATGGGAATTGACACCTGTGATCTCATCGGAGTTGTAAAGCTCCGAACTAATCAGAGTTGTTAATGCTTCGACAACAGATGAAAGGAGAAGGAAAGAAAAAAAAATTATTTTTCATTTTGCATTTAAAAAAAATCACTTTTTTTTGTGTTAAGGCTTGTTTGGTTTGTCAAGTTTAGGCTAATGGCAAAGTTATAAATATGTGTTGGTCACATAGTTCCGAATATTATGTTGTTATCATATGTGAAGTGGATCAATTACACCACAATAGGTCCACCACAATATAACTCAGCCTTATTACTCACTAATATATGACCAGTTTATCTTCTACAAACTCAGAGAATATACAAAATAACCATCAAAACTTGGGTTACCACAGTTGTGGACGTGTATGTTGAAGTCTAAAAAATAACTTCATATCAACTCTTTATAATTAGTAGCTTCTCCGCCGGTTATCAAGGAAGACTACGGAGATTTCAATGTCTATCAAGGAAGATATTTCGAGCTCTATGACGATGTAGTAGCACACTCCGGGTCTGGTGCAAACAAATTCTTCACCACAGGCAAACCGAACCTCCGATGGAGCAGCACTACTCCAAATCGGAGAAGATAATGTTCTATTTTTTATGGATTTTTTTTATTTGGGCGATTAGCATTTGAGTTTCTTTCTAGATAATTATATAACATTTTGGTCCTTGATGATTCATATATTACATTGAAGAGCAAAATTACATTCATATTGGACTTGTGAAACAATTATAATTACAAAGAAGGACAAAAGTCACCTTAACTCCAATTATAAGTAATATATCTCAATATTTTCCTTTCGTTTACTATTTTCTATTTCGACTACGACACATATTATTTGCAAAACAACCCTCAATCTGTTTCCCTTTTATTTAATCTCCATTCTTCCTCATTTCTTATTAATCCATTAAAACATTTAAACATTATTTTCTTCTTCCTTTTTTTTTTTTTTTTTTTTTTAATTCATCTCCTTGAGCTCTGTTTTACTTTTTACAGAACTATCTCTGCCTGATGTTTAGGTAGAGTAGAGCTCCACATAGTATGTAGGCGAAGCATTGCTTCACCGAAAGTGCTGGCGCAGCAGAGCTAGCTGCCTGAGCTTACGGCCCCACCATTAATGTAGGAGCTTCAAGCACCATTAACTTTCTTAGACAATGAAAGGAAATAAATGAATACAAAATTAAATAATATGGAGATGGTGGTATTAATAAAACAAAAATTTATTATATGTTTGATTCTATAATTTAATACTATAATTTTATTGTAAAATTTAGTAAGTTTGGTCTAAATGTGTAATAAGGTGCATTTACAAAGAAATAATTTAATCACAAAATCAAGATGTAAATTAGACTTTTCTCACAAAAATCAATACGTGTGCTATTCAGTTTAATATTTAAAACAAATGGAACTCAAATGTTTAATGGACCTCTATATAGAGGAGGTACCAAAGTGTAATTGTTTTTGTTTTACATGAAGAAAAGGCAATTTTAAATTAGGAAAATAATATCAAACATACCCACATTCAACCAATCGAATGTAATTTTATTTTTTGTGGTCATCAATTTTATGGCCCATTACATATATAGCCTTGTAAGATTATGATATTACACATAAGGGACAATCTCATTTTTAAGGGTAAATTACATCCACCCCCCCTTGTTGGAGACCCTAATTACGGATCTTCCCTCTCTAGTTTAACAATTACATGTAGCCCCAGAGACCGGAAAAAAGTTGATTTCGCCGTTATCCACTTTTGTGTTTTCTCCGGCCAAACAAGGCCTTAGGTATTTAAATGTTATTTTTGCTTTTCTTCTTTTTTTAATCTTTTCTCTTTTCTTATTTTTTTTATATTTTCTTTTTTATTCCACCATCTTCTTCTTCTTCCCTTCTCTTCTCGTGGCTGACCCTTTTTCGGCCGGTACCGATCAGCTCCTATCGGAGCTGGAAAACAGCTTCGATTGGAGTTGTTTAACAGCTCCGCCGGGAGCTGGATACAGCTCCGATCGGAGCTCCGATTGGAGCTGTAAAACAGTCCCGATTGGAGTTGTACAGCTCCAATCGAAGCTGTTAAACAACTCCGACGGGAGCTGCAAAACAGCTCAAGTCCGGAGCTGTTACAGCTCCGATTGGAGCTGTAAAACAGCTCCAATCGGAGCTTTTTAATAGCTCCGGCGGGAGGTGCAAAACAGCTCCTGTCCGGAGCTGTTACAGCTCCGATTAGAGCTATAAAACAGCTCCGATCGGAGCTTTTTAATAGCTTCGGCGGGAGCTGGATACAGCTCCGATCGGAGCTGTAAAACAGCTCCTGTCCGGATTGGAGCTGTTAAACAGCTCCGATCAGAGGTGTAAAAGCTCCGATGATGAGAGCTGTTTTTTTTTTAATGTTTTTTTAAAAATATATTTTGGAGTTGTTTTAAAAGAAAACCTTAATTTGGGGTTATTTTATAATTATTATTTGTTCATTTTAAAGTTTATATAATTTTTGTGTTTAATTTGAAATAAATTTAAGTTAATTTTGTAAAATAAAATAGTTTAGAGGTAAATGTGTAAATAATGAAAATTTAAGGTGTTTGTCTCAGGCCAAAATCTGAAATTACGGCAGGGTTAAATTTGTAACTTCCAGCTCTTAATTCGAAAAAAGTCAAGTTCGTGGGGCTATCTGTAATTGTTTTTGTCTAACATTGGGCTACATGTAATTGTTCAACTAAGAGGGCAAGATCTGTTATTAACCAAACTAACAAGGGGGGTAGATACAAATTACCCCATTTTTAATTATAAAACAATACCACATTAGATAGTTTTAATATATCAAACTCCATAAATTTGACTTTTGGCGAATTAATTCGTGGAACTGACTTTAACCCCACTCTTCTAAACAACTGCAACTTTAATTTATTATACATTTTCCCGATATTTTCTATTTTACGAAATTGATGCTAAATATTTTAATATAAGTCACATAACTTCTCAAAATTTCAAAATGCCCTAGAAAATTTATTTTAAGAAAACAAAAGAAAACTAGTCAAATTAAGTCTAGAGATTATTTTAAGAAAACTAATCAAATTTTTTGTAACGTTATCTATTTCTTCTTCTTCAAAACTCTGGTATCGGAGTCCATCGGAGCAGCTCCAACCGGAGCTTGACTCTTGATTGGAGCTTGCAGACTCTCATTAGAGCTGTAGGCTCCGTCACCATGACGAAATATGAACAACGGAATGAAAAAAAAAAAAGTAAATAGAGAAAATGTAAAACAGAAAAAGAAAATTGCCTAAGGCCACGTTTGGTTGGAGTAGAGAGCCTAAGGCTCACGAAGTTGGTCAGCGGATGTTAGAGAAAATGGGTTATATGTAATTAAAAATTAGATTGTCACTCATATGAAAGGAGACTACCTACCATGGGGTGTATATGAAAAAAAACCCACAATTTTATAATACACCTGGTTAGGTGCATATAAGAAATAAAATAAATTAGAGATGTCTTTCTTTTATTTTTTAGAAAAGGAAAATATTAATCATCACAAAAACGTAATTAGAGCATTGTCAATGCTCATTATATAATAAAACACTAAAAAGATATAAATAGAACATGACTCAAGAAAAACACAACGCCACGATGTTAGTTCGATCTACCCAATATTACAATTATCAAAGAAGAGAAATGTTCAAACACGCAAATAAACTAGGCATCAATAATGAATAAATTAATACATTTAGAAGTCTATATATCTAAATCAATATAGTGTAATTAAAAATATATAACAAGTAGAAAATGTGAAACTTTCAATTAAATGAAATCCTAGAAAAAAATTTAAATTGGTGTTCTTTCAAAGAATATCAATTAGCACTTACGAATTACTGTGAACTCCATTTTAACAGCTTCATGTAAAAGCGTATATCCTTGCAGATTAGATGAACTCACGTCGACCAAAATAAAATCAAATCTTGTTTTCCCTTTATAGAGCATTGATAGAGCAATCGATGCATCCTGAACTGCGGTGACTGGAAGAAAGCGATTTCATATCAGTTAATACATGATGAAAAACTAATCATAAAATATATAGCAAACTCCAAAGGGATGCTCTTGTATTTGGCATAATCTTGTATTTTGAAAAGGACCAAATTCAATACAACAAAGGGCAAAAACAAGCATAAAATATGCCTAAAGAGTTACAATCATACAACTGCGTGAAGCAGAAATATTCCAACATCTAAACGAAATTTACTAACATGTCTAATAAGTGAGCCCAAATGATTACACAACCCTCTATAAGAAAAAATAATAGAAAATTAACTTGAGTAAAAGCAATCAAAGTATATGTTATTTTTTTACTCAAACGACAAGGTTCGGACATTTAAGGCACTAAATAACCATTTATTCATTACACTATATGCAATTTTTGGGTCAACTGTACAAAATAATTATGAAACGTATCATGCATTATTACAGTGTTTTATGATGGATTTAACTCCCATATGAACAACTAGGATACATCTAATAACATTATGGGTTCAATTATTCACATATAAGACCAATACTTTTTTACTTGATTCTTGATGAAAAATAGTATGTGAAATGTATTTTGATGATTGTATTCATAATGTTGAAATTATTTCATAAGAACTTACCCAATTCGAAATAATACCCTATAATAGAGATCGAATTATGTACTATACATACAAAACAAGTTGATTGATTGGATAATCATGTTGAACGGGACACTCAAATTATTTACATGTCCAATTAAAATTATAATTTCGAAGATTTATGAATTTTCAGAACAAAAGAATATACAACGCCCTTAGATCTACAAAAGAAAGTTTTAAAAAAAGTTAAGTTCATAAGGTATGCATATACCCGCGGAACCAAATGTTTAAATACCGTATATACATGATGGATCTAATAAAAATCATTTCAATAATGAACAAACGCATCATTGATGTTATATCCATCAAAGAAAACCTTTTGTAACAACTATTAATTGAATCATGTAACTAAAATCCTAAAAATCGAATAGTTAGATATGCGTGGTACCTCTATAAGCATAAGCTTCCAGTAGCTTAACAGTCTCAACTAGAGCAATTGGATCCCGATCAACAAGTAATACATGAAATTGTTGGCTCCTTGGATCATACATGGCTATAGAAACCAATGAAATCGTAAAAAATAAAATAAATTAGGCTCTTTTATGAAAGATATAAAACACCTACTGTGAATGTAAAACCATCATATATATATGGGATAGAATTGTACAAGTTATTCCCTATTATATCATGAGGATGAGTACCTTCTAGTATTTCACTAACAATTATTTATTTATTACCTTTGACTCTACAAGAAAGTTCAAACTCCACTTTTTTATATTCGGATGATGCATTCCAACACTTTGATAACTTTTTGGTGAATGTAATATTGTTTTACGATATCTTGCAACATAATCATTTTCTTTTTATTATCTTTAAACTTAAGTATTGTTAAGATACATTTGTTCTTTCACTCTTCATTATAAATGTGAAACACATGTTTTAGGTGCAATTGTTAAATTTTATTTATCTCTTTATCAATAACTTTTTGCCTGTTATAACTATCACTGCACATTGTAGAAGTCAAAGTCCACTGAATGCGAGTGATAGTCGTATGTGTTTAATATAACAAATAAATTTATAAGAATATAGACATGATTTTGGTGAGATATACGAATATACCCCAAACGGTTACAATATTTTTTGTTCAAATTATTTGAGTATAAGTATGTTGGTCCCATTAAACAACAAGAAAAGACTGGGGGGTGAATAGTCTTTTCAAACTTTTCGTCGTTTAAAACTTCCTCAGCAAGTACTTATTATTTTTCGGTAATGAGTTTGTTGGTACTTAACTTTCTCAACAAGTGCTTATTACTTTTCAGTAATGAGTTTGCTGATACTTAAAAACAGAGTGCGGAAGTCTTTTACAATAAGTGCTTTTGTCAGAAAACTAGTTTCAGCAAGTGAGTAGAGTGACAGTGTAAAACAACAGTAACTTGTTGAAAACTAAGTGCAGGAAAGTAAATCACACAAACACTTTTATGGTGGTATCAACTAATCCACTTTTTCCTTTCTAGGACTCAATCCACTATGATAAGATATGAGGTTCCTTACAAATCCTATCACTAATGATTCTTAGAAACCAAAGCACACTTGCCTTGTTTCCAACCTAAATTAGAGAACTGTAACCTTGTTCTCCACCAAACTTGGGACTTTTAATCAGCAAAGCTATGCTTGATTAATTCCCCCTGAATTTCACATGAATTTCACATCTGTAAAAGGGTATTTATCAGTTAGAGAGGTTTGGGATGAGATAACTTGAATATAACTATGCAGCTATAACAAGTAATCTAGAGTAACACAACTTGTAATACTTTGCAGTAAGCAAGTTTGTTGTTTCTGGTGTCAAAACTTGCTCTTGTTCAAAACAAAGAACACTTAACTAATTTCTTAGCTTTCAATGTTCTACTTCTTCACAAGTAGCTTTTGGTTCAAGCTTAAGTCTTGGAACAAATTAATAGGCAGTAAAGAGTAGAGAAGGATTTGAGTGTTTAAAGCACAAGTGAGAGTTTGATCACGTTGTTGACACACCCTTCTACTCAGCCTAAGGTCTTCTATTTATAGTGTCTCAAGGGAGCCGTTTAAATTTCAAATTCTAAGGCTTTGTACCTTAAGATGTCACTATCTTGTTTTTTTTAATTTCAGCAGCGCTCTTCATTTGTCTTCTTGTCTTCATGTTCTTCGCGTGCTTACTTTGCATTTAATGTTCTTTTGAATCAAATTCAAATATGAACGTTGGAGCCAAAATGCAAGTACTCTTCAGCAAGGAGGTCACATGAGTTGTCATCAAGTGAGCTATCTCAGTTTCAGCAAGCACAACCTACTCTGTCATATAGATTTTCACTTATGCAAGTCGTTGCTGAAATTCTCGCTTTCGGAAGCAACATGTGCCTTTGTAGATACCTTTCTCAGAAATCTTCTAAGTCTTCAGTCTTCGAAATTTCCACTTTCTGAGCGGTTCTAGGTCTTCAATAGTTTGTTTGTGAAAACAAAGTACATCATCAACAAGCTTGAGAACCTAACTAGTACCTACACTAAGTCTTTCAGTAAACGTTCCTCTTTTACAATGTATGTTGGTCCCTTCAAACAACAAGAAAAGACTAGAGGGAGGGGGGTGAATAGTCTTTTCAAACTTTTCGTCGTTTAAAACTTTCTCACCAAGTGCAACTTTTCAGTAATGAGTTTGCTGGTACGTATCTTTCTCAGCAAGTACTTATTACTTTTCAGTAACAAGTTTGTTGATACTTAAAAACAGAGTGCGGAAGTCTTTTACAATAAGTGCTTTTCAGAGAGGGCTACTTTTCAGCAAGTGAGCAGAGTGTCAATGTACAAGAAATGTAGCTTGCTGAAAACTAAGTGCGTAAAGTAAATCACACAAACACTTTTATAGTGGTATCTGAGAGTGGCGTAATCTCTCAACTAATCCACTTTGTCCTTTCTAGGACTGAATCCACTAAGATAAGATGTGAGGTTCTTTACAAATCCTATCGCTAATGATTCTTCAGAAACCAAAGCACACTTGCTTCGTTTCCAACCTAACTAGAGAACTGTAACGTTGTTCTCCACCAAACTTGGGACCTATAATCAGCAACACTATGCTTGATTAATTCCCCCTGAATTTCACGCCTGAAAAGGGTGTTTATCAGTTAGAGAGGTTTGGGATGAGATCACTTGAATATAACGTTTTCAGCTATAACAAGTTATCTAAAGAAACACATCTTGTAATACTTTTCAGTAAGCAAGTTTGATTGTTTCTGGTGTCAAGACTTGCTCTTGTTTGAAAGAAAGAACACTTAACTAATTTCTTAGCAGTGAATGTTCTACTTCTTCACAAGTAGCTTTTGTTTCAAGCTTAAGTCTTGGAACGGATCAATAGGCAGTAAAGAGTAAAGAAGGTTTTGAGTGGTTAAAGCACAAGTGAGAGTTTGATCACGTTGTTGACACACTTCTACTCTTTGCCTGATGACCTCTATTTATAGTGTCTCAAGGAAGCCGTTTGTCACTTTAAGATGTCACTATCTTGCTTTTATACTTTCAGCAGCGTCCTTCATTTGTCTTCTTGTCTTCATGTTCTTCGCGTACCTACTTTGCATTTAATATTCATTTGAATCAAATTCAAATGTGAACGTTGGAGCGAAAAGGCAAGTACTCTTCAGCAATGAGGTCACATATGCTGTCAGCAAGTGGTCAGTCTCAGTTTCAGCAAGCACAACCTACTCTGTCGTATAGATTTTCACTTATGCGAGCTGTTGCTGAAAATCTCACTTTCTGAGCAACATGTGCCTTTGTAGATACCTTTCTAAGAATTCTTCTAAGTATTCAATCTTCGAATCTTCAACTTTCTGAGCAGGTTCTAGGTCTTTAATAGTTTGTTTGTAAAAACAAAGTACATCATCAGCAAACGAAAGAACCTAACTAGTACCTACACTAAGTCTTTTAGCAAACGTTCCTCTTTTACAATGTCCTTAAAATTCTAAAGCAATCAGCAAACAAAACAAAGCTTATTAAGGGACTAATCTTTTCCAGCAGAGGATTTTCTAAGAATCTCTTTTACACTCTTTTCAGCAAGAGCAGTGAATTTAACACAGTCCTTTTCATAATCTTCAAGTAGCTTACGGACTTCGAGTTGAATAATTCTTGCATTCTTGAGGCAGTATAATGATGGTTTTCACCATTCATCTCTTTGTAGTGTATTACCCACAAGTGCATACCCCAATTGCTAGCATGTAGTAGTTGAGTGTCTGAAATACCCTTGTTGGCATGAATTTTGCTTAACCAGAGAAGGTCTTCTTCTTGATCCTTTGCAGTGAGATAAAAGTACTCATAAGGAATCAAGCCATATTTCTTTTTGGACTTCTTGGTTATGGGATCACTATAGTAAGCAACATCCATCGGTTTGATTAAATCAGGCTCTTGTTTTATTTTCTTGCTGATGGAAGTTCTTCTTACCAAGATCTCAATATTCAACCATTTCACAACAATGTTCCTTGGGTAGGGAGGAGGATCCCTTTCTTTTCTTGTGACTTTTAATTCAATCCAAGTGTACATTTGATTCAGTACATCAGTTGGAAAGAAGTCATTTGCAAAAAGGTCTTCCAGCTTTATGATCCAACAACCATGAATGTTTCTGATCACATTCTGAGTGGTTTTCTCATTGCTGGTCTTAGTGTAATCAATGCCAGTGCCAATGGAAATGTTAGCTAGCCTTCTTTCTTCATGTCTTTGCTTTCTTCTTCTTGACTTAGCATTATCATGATCTTTTGCTGAAGATCTGGATTCAGAAGAGAAGTGTTTGGATTGGCTAGAAGGAGTTAACGCAGAAAGAGGCTTGGCCCTTATAGCTTGAGCTATTGTTTGGTCATCATCATTATCATCATCTTCATTCATGTCTTGATGACTTTCAGTGTGACGGAATTCTTGAGTATCAGGAGAAGTTCTTCTCCTTTTAGGATTTGTTGAACTTCTCTCAGAATCTGTTTCAGCTCTTTTCTTAGAACTTTGCTCTGTTTCATCAAGAGGTTCTCTGGGAGGCGGTCCAGATAGCTTTAATGGAGCTTCAGCTTCAGAGGGAGTAGTTGATTTGTCTCTTGAAGACTTTCTTCTTCTAGAATCTTCCCCCTTAGACATGGATTGCATCATTGGTCTGATGTGTAAAGAGAAAAACTCATTGCAGTTTTCAGCAAGAGTACTTAGGCTATTGTATTTAAGAATCATGTCTTTCTGATCAGTAGTTAGCTTAGACAATTCTTCTTTAATAAAAGCCAGATTCTCCTCATGTCTTCACTCGTTGTTGACTTTTTCTTCAAGTATAGCCTGAGCCTTTGTCAATGCGCTTTTAGCAAGCTTGAGTGCCTGACTGACATCATCTTCATAGCTTTTGTGATGTAGACTTATGTCTTTCTGAGCTATGGTAAGTGTAGTAGTGCGTCTCAGCACAGTAGTCAGTATTTTGCCAATGTCGAGTGGACTCTCAGCAAGCAAGGCATCATCCTTTTCTTGGCATGCTTTGTGAACAACCATTAGTGCTCTTATTCTAGGAGTAAACTCCTCAATATTTGGGAACAACACTAAACAGGGAGTAAGTGAGTGAGCTTTGATTTCCGTGGCGATCTGATCATCGTTTCTCAGCAAGCGACTTCTCTCCATATCTCCTTCATCATTAATGAGAGATGGTGGAGGAATTTCTACCACTTTGGGTTCACTTTTCTTGGACTTTTCTTCGTCATTTGCTGAGAAGTTAAATAGATCTTCTTCTTCATCAGATTCATCAAGGCCAGCAACCTTGATACCTAAATCCTTAGCTTCAGTTACTTCTGGTTGAGTGGTTGCTGAAGGCAACTCTTTGGACTCAACGACTGGAGTTTCACGAGTAGTAAGTGGAAGGGAGGAGACTTCCAAATTGTTCACTCTGAAGATTAAGCAATATCAAGATTTTTAGTGTGTCTGTCGTGAATCTGTAGACTATTCTGTAATGCTCTTTGGTAATCTTCATCTTCATCTTCTCCAAGGTTTGAATCAGTGAACTTAGCTTCGAGTAATGCTAACTCGGCATCATAAAGCTTAGCTTTGCCTTTAGGCATTTCAGCACGCTTTCTGGCGTACTCTTCTTCAGTCTCAGCAACTTGTTCAGTTGCTGGAGTAATTTTCTCAGCAGGAGTAGGAGTAGATTCTTGTTGCTGACTGGGAGGTTGTTCAGCTTGCTGATTTTCAGTATTGGCTTGATTTTCATGATCAACAACTGCTAATTTTACTCCTCCAGCATCCGGACTAGGACCTTGATTATCATCATCATCGTCCTTGCTGTCCTTAGAATCTTTGGCTTCATAATCACTGGTATCTTTAAGGATATTTTCATCCTCTTCTTCTTCATCATCATCCGTCAGTATAACCAACTCAAGATGTTTGTACTTAGCAGCACTTGTAACTTCTTCTTCCTCATTGATTTTGTGGGGATCAGCCACCACGGGTAGAAAGGAACCCTTGAGCATCACAGCTTGTTCAGTTGGAGAGGTACTCTTGAACTTAGCTTTCATATTCTCTCTGATTGTTGCAATCAGATTTGAACTCATTTGCTGAGAATTTGAGAGTTCTTAAGGAAGTATTGAGTGTACAAACGTCTCGAGTTTGAATAGAGAGTTTCTCTTCTTTTCATTGGATAGATGGATGTGAAGATCTGAAAAGTCCATCCTTCTGTATCTTTGCCAGTTGCTGACAGACTTAGCAACTCTGGTCAAAGTGTTTCTTTTGAAGTTTGAGTATAGTTCTTTGGAACTAACTTCAAGAGCTTCTGTGATCTGAACCACTTCATCATTCTCCTTTTGAGCCTGAATAAGAGTATTGTTAATGTCAGGAAGGTTTTGAAAAATAGTTTTAGAGTCTAAAACTGTAACATGAATTACCTGTTGACTTTCAGCAAGCTCATGTTGCACACTGAGTTGTGCAGGAACTATTTCCATTGCTTCAGGAGCTGTAGAAGCTTCCTTGATTTGTTCATCCTGAAATAACTCATTGTTAGATACAAGTACTAAGTTTTTAAACTTAGTAAGTTACCAAAATTTTCATCTACCTGCTGAACAGGAGTTGTGGATTCTGGTGCAGAAGTTTCAGCAATCTTCTGACTTGTATCTTGAGAAGTCTGTAAAGAAATGATCATATTAGCTAAAGATAAAGTTTCAGATAGTGAAGTTTTGCTTATATCTGAGTTAACTACCTGCTGAAGAATGGCACGTGGTGACTCAGTCCTTTCAGTGTTGATAACATCTTCATTATCTAGGACTTGTTCTTCAGTAGACTTCTTCTCTTGCTCTATTTGAGAAGGCTGTGCAGATTCAACAATCTCCCTTGTCTCTGAATTGACAAGTTGAGCAGAAACATCTAGACCTTTAAGTTCACTACTTGTCATCAATCTCCATGTCCATTTGCTGGCTTAGGTCAGTCAGCACAAGTTGGACTTGGTCAATAGAGGTTATTGGTGAACTTGGTCTAATATTCTCAGCATCATGAGATGCGTCGTCGAACAATGTCTCTTGTCGAGTTTCAGCAAACTCTGGGACTTGAACTGTTGTAATCTCAGCAACTGGTTCTTCAGCAATTGCAGCTTCAACAATTTCTCGGTCGTAACTAGTTGTTATTTCAGCAACTGTCTCTTCTGTTGCTTTGCTGACAACATTTTCAGCAAGTGCAGCTTTTCTTAAGTCTGCAGCAATGTCACTTGCTGGTTCCAGAGTATTGTCATCAAGATTATCTACTATGTAGACATCTTCTAATCTTTCTAAGGCAGGAATTTCATTTCCACTGCCTTGTGGTCTTGCTTCAGCAGATGGATCCAAGTTAATTGGATTTGTGAAGGCTTCTGCAAGCACTTCAGCAACATCTACTACAGTGGTTTGCTTTTCAGCAACCACTGAAATGTCATCATCTTGAATGACATGGACAACCAGAACGGACTTTCTTGCCGTTGTCTTCTTTCTTGGGAAAGTGGTCTTTGTCCTTGCCTTTTTCGGAATAGGATCAGCTGATGAGGCTGCAGTCTGAGTGTCATTATCAGCTTTCCTCTTTTTCATGGATCTTTTGCTGGGTGCAGTAGTGTCAGCAACCGCGGCAGTATCAGCAGCAACATTTGCAGCTGTTGCATTCTCAGCAACATTTGCAGTTGTTGTATTCCTAGACTGCTTGTCAGTCTCAGCAACATTTGCAGCTGTTGTATTCCTAGACTGGTTATCAGTCTCAACAACATTTGCAGCTGTTGCTTTCCTCGACTTCTTGTCAGCAACCTTAGGTCCATTCAGCTTGTAGAAAGCTCTTCCCACATTGCATACTGATTTCTTAATCAGCAATGGGTTTCTCAGTTGAATCGTGTAATGTTCAAGGGTGTAGCATATTTTCAATCCATACATCACTGGAAGTGAAGGTGAGATCGTGTTATCTTCAACCTTGACCTTGAACTTTATAACACAATCAACAAGTCTGTTTAAAATGTACTTAGCCCAGTTAATGTCAGTTTTTCTTTCATAGTATGCATCAACAAAGGCCATCTTCTAAGGCCTACTTGGTCTATTCCTCCAACTTGGAAGTCAAGAAGTTTGATTAGTAGCAGAGCTAAGTGAATGGCAGAGATGCTTCCTTTTTACGTGCTTATTCCAAGTCACAGGAGCAATCTCTCCTTTCTTCATCGTTTCGTTTCTGACATCACTGTAGAAAGCTTCTATCTCTTCATCAGTGGCAGTGATGTCATCTTCAGTTCCAGTAGTTGGAATCTGAAAGATGTTAGCTAAATCAATCCATTTCAGGATGATTTGCTTTCCTTGAACTGTGGTAGAAATCACTTTTTCAGTGATTCCTTGTCCATCAGTAAGAGTTTGGATTTCTTCATTGTTGTAGAATTCCATAGTGTCCAGCATGCTCACTTTCTTAGTGCGAGCAGTGACGAAGAAAAGTAGGCCTTGTTGATTTATGTAATTCCACGCCTCAAGATTTTCTTCATCAATTTCTTGTTCATAGAAGTATCTGATATACTTCTCTTTCGAAAATCCTCCCCATTGCATCATCTACTTGATGAATGCGCGGATTGTCAGTTCCGGATTATCAAATAAATTTGTTATTTAGCCAAATGCAATTCACAACTACAACGAAAACCATAGTGTAGCAGTAGAATGACCTCGAGTGTCGATCTCTAAGGACTATAACTAGCTTTATCTAATCTATTTAGAATATAAAACAGCAGACGATTTAGCAAAGGTTTTTCTTAACAGATAATGGAGATTGGTGATAGTATGGTCTTTCAAAGCATAACGGGTTAATAATCATGCGTAAATTCCTCAGTTTTGCATGGAGATCTTTGATCTATGAATTGTCCAGTTGTAATTATCAAACACTACGAAGATATAGATATAGATAGGTCGAAGACCAATGAATTGTCCAATTGTGTGCAATAATTAATCAACAATACGAAGATAGAGATTTAGATAGATCAAAGAAATAAAGCAATAACACGGAGTATAATGCGCGATATAGCCATTAGCATAATTATCAACCCTTCGCTAAGAATTCACATACTATCACCAACGAGAAGTTTAGCTACTCATAGTTGTCATGCAATCAACAGAAATCATAGAAGAAAACATGTTGAAATATATATAAAAATAAGTAGAAAAACTGTAAGATACAATGTTACCGAAGGTTGTCAATCTCCGAAGAATCGCAATCTTACAAGCTCCAAACTGCTATGAAAAAGTATCTCCTAAGCTATGAACCCCCAGAACAGCCTCTGGGAAGTTCCTACCTAAAACTACAGAGAAAGGTGAGAGAATAGGTCTGGAAAAGTATGAAAATCGGAGAAAAACTGAGCAACTATATATAGACCTCGAAATAGTGTGGGGCGAAGGGCCTCACACACCGGGCGAGTCGCCTGGTGTGGGGCGATTCGCCCCACATCCCGGGTGATTCGCCCGGGAGTAAATTTCGGGAATTTACGCGTTTTCGACGCATTTTTGGATTTCTTCCCCTTTTCGGACTCGGTTTCTGACTTCTAGTGGCCTTCTAACCTCCAGATTCGACCCCTAGAATTCAAATCCTATCCGGAAACCTTCAGATACTCCAATTAGGCTTCTGGAACACCAATTCCTTGTCAACTTCAATATAATTGCCTGGAAAACTGATGAATGTGTATTTTACACTTTCATTTGAGTTTTTTTCACCTATTTTAGCTATCCTCTATGTTAATTTAGCTATATTTTAGTGCATTTTATTAGAATAGTGTCACGTTTCCCTTTTAGTTTTTATTTTACAGGTTTTGGTTGAAAAACGAGGATTTCCGGGCAATTATATTGAAGTTGACAAGGAATTGGTGTTCCAGAAGCCTATTTGGAGTATCTGAAGGTTTCCGGATAGGATTTGGAGTCTAGGGATCGAATCTGGAGGATAGAAGGCCACTAGAAGTCAGAAACCGAGTCCGAAAAGGGGAAGAAATCCAAAAACGCGTCGAAAATGCGGAATTCCGCGAAATTTACTCCCGGGCGAACCGCCCGCCACACTATTTCGAAGCCTATATATAGTTGCTCAGTTTTTCTCCGAAATTCATACTTTTCCAGACCTATTCTCTTACCTTTCTCTGTAGTTTTAGGTAGGAACTTCCCAGAGCCTGTTCTGGGGGTTCGTAGCTTAGGAGGTACTTTTTCATAGCAGTTTGGAGCTTGTAAGATCGCGATTCTTCGGAGACTGACAACCTTCGGTAACATTGTATCTTACAGTTTTTCTACTTATTTTTATATATCTTTCAACATGTTTTCTTCTATGATTTCTGTTGATTGCATGACAACTATGAGTAGCTAAACTTATCGTTGGTGGTAGTATGTGAATTCTTAGCGAAGGGTAGATAATCATGCTAATGGCTATATCGCGCATTATACTCCGTGTTATTGCTTTATTTCGTTGATCAGGCTCAGCCTAAATCCTCGTATGTTGATTAATTATTATGCACAATTGGACCCTCGTCGACCTATGCACACCTATATCTTCGTAGTGTTGAATAATTACGGAACACAATTTGGACAATAGTGATTGACTTGTCAGTATCTTTATCTTCGTAGTGCTTAATAATTACAACAGGACAATTGATTGATCAAAGATCTCCATGCAAGACCGAGGAATTTACGCATGATTATTAACCCGTTATGCTTTGAAGGATCATACTATCACCAATCTCCATTATCTGTTAGAAAAACCCTTTGCTATACCGTCTGCTGTTTTTATATTCTTTAGTTAAATAGATAAAGCTAGTTATAGTCCTTAGAGAACGACACTCGAGGTCATTCTACTCCTACACTACGGTTTTCGTTGTAGTTGTGAATTGCCTTTGGCTAAATAACAAATTTATTTGATTGAATCGGGACCCGACAAATCTCGGTTCATCAAAAACCTCGTTTTTCAACCAAAACCTGTAAAATAAAAACTAAAGGGAAACGTGACACTATTCTAATAAAATGCACTAAAATATAGCTAAATTAACATAGAGGATAGCTAAAATAGGTGAAAAAGATTCAAATGAAAGTGTAAAATACACATTCATCAAACTCCCCAAACCGAACCTTTGCTTGTCCTCAAGCAACGAAGCTAGACTTTAATGCAAAAAACAATGCAACACATAAAATGGAGTCTCATGCCAAATAAAATGAACTAATCTACTGAATCTATCGAATAACCTATGAACAAAAACCATATAAATCAAAACATGAATATAGGTTGAAGAATGCATCGATTGACTCATACACATCCACATAAGCACTTATGTCAAGACAAGATAGTCTCTCGTAACATTCTCTACCTGGACCTAGTCAGTGACAACGTAATGAAACATGTTAAGATACGAATGGTTGTCCCGTGCCTATGAAACTGAGGACTTACTGCTGTTCACCAAGTTAAGACTTTCCCTCAAAGAGGTCGAACCAGTACTGGCTCTCATCAAACGAAGGAGGGTTCCCTATAAAAGATAACACTCCCCTATTCTACCCATCTCTCAAGCCAAGCCTTAAGATTTTCACCACTTCCTGAATGGCAGGACGAGGGTGGTCTAGAACAGATGACACTAAAAAACAAAAGACAAAAAATAGAAAATTACAACACGATTACGAACATTACAAGAATTGGAAAATGACACACAACACTTTGCTAAACTGCTATTTGGCTTTATTTTTTTTTGGACCCTTCTTTGCTTTTTTGGGGTCTTTTCCTTTTTTTCTTTTTTTCTTTCCAGATTCTTTTTTTTCTTTTTTTTTTCTTTTTTCCTGGAATTTTTCTTTCTTTTTTTGATTTTTTTAGCCAGCAGTAGCATAACGAAAAGAGAAACAAAATGACTCACAATGACTTCCCCAAACCTATTCGAAAGAATAGGTTGGAGTACAAAATTTTCGAGAAAGGAAAAATAAACTCACAACACAGAAATGAAAAACGAAAAACAAGTCTAATGATGGTGCAACCCCCTCCCCAAACCTATTCGGAAGAATATGTTATAAACAAAGGATCACACAACCTCACACTACCTCCTTCCTAGACATTTAGCAATCTCAAAGCATGGTGAAGACTTGTTGCCTCTTAGGTACATAATTACTCGGGAAAACAACCATAAGACCCTAACATGCATCATCCTATTATAAAGGCCTTCGTGAACCGCAGTAGAGAAAACACCACTAAGTGATGTCGAGACTACCAAGCTTAACTAAGTGCAATATATAAATGTGACAAGCCAAGCGAGAAAAACCTCAAACAAATTCATAGAGATGAAGCATATGATTAATGGCATAGTTAGTTGATCTACCCAATAAAAAAGTTCAGAAAATTCGGCAATAAACTCCATATAAAACATGCAAGACTATCCTAGGATGAATGCAGTGAATGCAACCTAAAAAAAACTAAGAAAGCGGTAAACGTGCAAATGCAAATGCAGACGGATAAAATATGCAAGGTACTATACTCAGCCTACCAATGTCAAGCTCCAAACTAACAATACTAGATCACTTAAATCTCATCCCCCCTCATGAAATTAACGCTAGTCCCTAGCAGTAAGAAAATGAGGAAATAAGATGTGATACTAGATGTTACCGCATGGTTTGGCCTCGGTCGGCTGAGTATGCTGCTTGTGAGTTATTGGGACTGCTCTGGGAGCCTTATAGGTGATCATCAGGTCTTCTGGTAGGTGCGGTAGTTCCATTTATAGGTCGGATAGGAACAACTTCTCCATTAGTATCATCATTGTCCGTATGGCCTTCATTGTCACTACTGTCACCATCATCATCGCCAGTAGAGTTGCATTGTCGAATAGAATCCTCAAGATTAGCCGTCGCTGTTATGGAATCCTCCATCCTGTAGCCCTCCAATAGGCTGTGAACTGTTGAAGGGGAAAGTGCAATGGTATCAGAGCCTCCCTCTCCAACGTTTTACACCCCGAGGAGGTTACAATAAGTTGCTCGGATACTCAGAAGTCTTCTACCATTTTTTCCAATGTCGACCACATTCTCTACGGTTGATGCGACCGATGTCTATATGATGCTCCCTTTAGAGGCAGTCAAGGGGCACCCCTAAGACGGGTTGGGCACCCATGTCATTATGTTTTGGAACCAAACTAGCGCTTCGGAACCTTCTAGCAACTGTGAACTCAAGATTGAATCCGTCGCGGCAAGATTGTCCCGATGCCTTCCAATTCACTCGAACTTTGCAGTCCTTGTGATGGATTGCTGACGTAATAATTGTTTCTGTCCCTTCGGTGGTGCATGAATAAGCATAGGAGTCCTTACTCCAGGTGTATTCTAGCTCCTCCTCTTGGATAATCCGCGACGTTGTTGCAAGAGCCCGTGGCTCGAACGCACCTCTAACGAGATCACTCTCCTTGACATGGTTGTAATCGATCCCCCTCCAATACTTCATAGTAATCACACGGTAATGCTCCTCTCCCTTGGCATGGTTCCTACAAACAACAGTTAGTACCTCGTATGACACAAAACTGACTCATGCATATGCTAGTGTAAGAACGAAACACACAAGTGATAAAATCAACAATCGAGCTCCCCAAATCCTTTATGTCTAGCCTAGCTTCTTCAACATGCAACATACCAATGTAACTGCTACATGCAATACATCACATTATGCTCTTGCTAGACAACCAATATCCTAAATAACAAGGCTCAATTCATACCATAGAAGCGAAAAATTCTAGCATCATAAATCCTCATACTCAACAATTATGCATTCTACCATCAAATCCATCATCATTACATCAATAAGCACAATACTATGTATGAATCAAAGATAAAGATATATTGCATAACAAGATATATCATCTAGTAGCAAAATTCCAAAATCAACAATCCAAGCATAATTAAGCATGCAATTGATAGTAAATAACGCTTCTAATCACACAAACAACCTACCCATGCATCATATAAGCATAATTGAAGCTCAAATTAGAAAACCCCCAAATTTGAAAAATTAGGGTTCATAAGAAGATACTTCAGATCTGGAAAACTAATGCATTAGGGTGAAATCTGTTCGGATGAAAAGATAGATCACGTAATAGGCTTCGATTGAAGCTATAAAACACTAAATTTGGTGAAGAAATGAAGAAGTTATGAAGATTTGAAGCTAGAATCGTGAATTCCTGATTTTGGGGAGGAAGAATGGTGAAAATATGAAGAAATGAGGAGAAAGGGGAGAGATCCGCGTTTTTAATCTGCAGAGTCCGTGGGGCGAGTCGCCCCGCGCGTCTGGAGCGCGCGCGCGCTCTGGACTCGTGGGGCGATTCGCCCCCCACCTCCTGAGGTGGGGAGACGAACTTTTCGAAAAAATGCGGTTTTTAAGTCCCCGAAAACCCTTTTTCTCACAAAACCACTCGAAAAATCTCACTCAAACATAACATAAGCACATACGACACAGAGACGAACAAATTCACATATGAAAAGCAAATTGTTCAAGTATGAATGCATGCAATAAAGCGGTAAAGAAAGCGATAAAATCTCCGGGTTGCCTCCTGGGTAGCGCCATTGTTTAAAGTGTTTGACTCGACTCCTGTCTGCACCTAGCTCTTCTTCTTGAGGGTACTAGACTTCCCCTTCATGGATCTCCTCCTCATGCCACGAACCTGTGAATAAGAATGAACATAGGCTGCAAGACCACAGTAGTGAGTAGTGTGAGAAGTATCAGGCGGATCAGATATGGCTCGCAACACATGTCGCTTGCCATCCACCCCAATAGTGCAAGTTCTTTGGTAGATGTCCATCATGGAGCGTAGCTTAGTCAAGAACGTTCGCCCCAAGAGAATGACATCCCCCGTCCCAGGTGTAGACGCCGGCATAACTACAAAATTGGTGTATATAGAAGTTTCACCAATCTTGACCAATACATTCTTCACAACGCCTTCGGGTCTCACAAATGATCCATCCGCCAGTTGCACAATAGCCTTATGCTCAGATAGTTTTCCAAGGCTACTCTTCTCAAACACATTCAAAGGGAGCACATTAGAGTAGGATCCCGTGTCTAGTGTGGCACGAACATCTTCAAGCCCACCAATCCCAACCTTAATATCGAAACTTTGAGGAAGTGGCTCGGGATCCTCTTGCTCCTCTTCACTCTCGTCAGAACTAAGGTCCTTCTCTTCTTCCTTAGCCTGTGGAGGTTCTTCCTTCTTGCAACACTCGCACTTAGAAACCTTCTTGATGGTGATTTCGACAGGTAGATCACCCACCATGGTAATGGACATCGACTTCTCAGTGTTGCTAGGCAGCTTGCCGTGTTTCCTACTTGCTCCTCGGTCGATCAACTCTTGCATCTTTTGTTGGGCAAGCCTATTGCTCTCTTCCAATATATCAAGTCTCGCTCTAGTCTTCTCAGAATCTTCTTCATAACGTTTGAGAAAACTTTGGGTGTGATCAACCATCTTTCGCAAGTTCTCCATCAGTTGAGCCGACTTCGACTTCGGTGGTTATTTCGGAGCGGGGTTTTCGCAGTGATCATTACAATAGTTAAGCCTACTACGGTCTTCGTTAGGGCCATAAGTTTGGCTAGCTGGTGCATATCCTTGATTGTTTCGGAACCCTCTTCTCCAAAATCCACCTCGAGGATTCCTACCGTCTTGTCCGTAGCTAGCTTCTTGAGTACCAAACTCCGTAGCAAAGGCTTCCTCTTCGCCTCCTTGAACCCATTTGCCATCATCATACGCAAGCTCCGATCTACACATATGAGCCCCGTGCCCATAGTTCTTGCATATTCGGCAAGCTTCGTTCGAAACAGTTGTTCCAGCGGCGCTCTTGAGGACTTGCTTCAATTCGTTGGTAAAGCACTCGAATTGATCCCCGTTCCCCCTATACATAGGGTCTTCTTGAGTCGGTGGAGCTTCAGGTCCACGTCTCCTAACCATCGCTCTTGGGTCCTTGAACTGCGAACCCTTAGCAAGCCTTTCGAAAACTGCCGAGACGGCTTCTGCGGTTTCCTTCCAAATATTGCCTCGGCATTGGAAATCCACCACTTGTTGGTTCTCGAAGGTTAGTCCATTGTAGAAGTGTTGGACTAGGTCAGAAAGCTCAAAACCATGGTGAGGGCACTTGTTTGTGAGATCTTGGAATCTCTCAAACGCGGTGTAGGCCTTTACCGCGGTAGTCAAGGTGTGCGGGAAGTATTTTTCCATGAAAGCTGAAAAAACCTTCTCCCAAGTGTCCAGCGAGCCTGCTGGTAGAGAACTCAACCATGACTTGGCTCTGTCGCCAAGCCCCATAGCAAAAACCTTCATCCTCAACTCATCCGTTGTTATTTCAGCTCCGGGTCGTGGGAGTTGGTTGAAGAAATCATCGATATCGTGCAAGTAACCCATCACATCTTCCCTTGCTAAGCCATAGAACCTCGGAAGTTGTTGGAATGCGTGGTTCTTGATTTCCATATCTCGAGTTGCAGACGAAAGAACAATCGCCGGTCCCCTCATACGATCCTTGGAGGGTTGAACCCATGCTTTCAGTGGTCTAGCTTATGCCATTCCGTCGATTTTCTTGAAAAGACTGTGTAGAGATTCAGAGAAATCGGTATCCTCTATTTCCTCTAGTTCACGCCTTTGAAGTAGTCGCCTTCTTTGGTGGTAGACTCTGTCGATCTCAGCAATTGAATCAGCAAGCGGTGTTCCTCTAGATCGTGTATGTGGCATACACTATCTGTAACAGACTAGGAAAGGAGTATCAGAGAGAGATTAAAAAGGAAAACTAAAACTACTAGAACTACGAATTGAATGCTGAAAATATAAACAAATTAAACAGAAAAAAGGATTATAGTCCCTGGCAACGGCTCCAATTTGATGAATGCGCGGATTGTCAGTTCCGGATTATCAAATAAAGTTGTTATTTAGCCAAAGGCAATTCACAACTACAACGAAAACCGTAGTGTAGCAGTAGAATGACCTCGAGTGTCGATCTCTAAGGACTATAACTAGCTTTATCTAATCTAATTTAGAATATAAAACAGCAGAAGATTTAGCAAAGGTTTTTCTTAACAGATAATGGAGATTGGTGATAGTATGGTCTTTCAAAGCATAACGGGTTAATAATCATGCGTAAATTCCTCAGTTTTGCATGGAGATCTTTGATCTATGAATTGTCCAGCGGTAATTATCAAACACTACGAAGATATAGATATAGATAGGTCGAAGACCAATGAGTTGTCCAATTGTGTGCAATAATTAATCAACAATACGAAGATAGAGATTTAGATAGATCAAAGAAATAAAGCAATAACACGGAGTATAATGCGCGATATAGCCATTAGCATAATTATCAACCCTTCGTTAAGAATTCACATACTATCACCAACGAGAAGTTTAGCTACTCATAGTTTTCATGCAATCAACAGAAATCATAGAAGAAAACATGTTGAAAGATATATAAAAATAAGTAGAAAAACTGTAAGATACAATGTTACCGAAGGTTGTCAATCTCCGAAGAATCGCGATCTTACAATCTCCAAACTGCTATGAAAAAGTATCTCCTAAGCTATGAACCCCCAGAACAGGCTCTGGGAAGTTCCTACCTAAAACTACAGAGAAAGGTGAGAGAATAGGTCTGGAAAAGTATGAAAATCGGAGAAAAACTGAGAAACTATATATAGGCCACAAAATAGTGTGGGGCGAAGGGCCCCACACACCGGGCGAGTCGCCTGGTGTGGGGCGATTCACCCCACATCCCGGGCGATTCGCCCGGGAGTAAATATCGGGAATTTACGCGTTTTCGACGCGTTTTTGGATTTCTTCCCCTTTTCGGACTCGGTTTCTGACTTCTAGTGGCCTTCTAACCTCCAGATTCGACCCCTAGACTTCAAATCCTCTCTGGAAACCTTCAGATACTCCAATTAGGCTTCTGGAACACCAATTCCTTGTCAACTTCAATATAATTGCCCGGAAAATCTCGTTTTTCAACCAAAACCTGTAAAATAAAAACTAAAGGGAAACGTGACACTATTCTAATAAAATGCACTAAAATATAGCTAAATTAACATAGATGATAGCTAAAATAGATGAGAAAGACTCAAATGAAAGTGTAAAATACACATTCATCACTGCTCACACTTTGCAGTGTTGAGATATGCAGGAGGCATGGGTGTTTCTGTTACTCGGTCGTTTTTCAACATAATTTTCAATGTGTTCTTCACCGGAGTAGGAGCAGTACTTTTTCCAGCACTGTCTGCCTTTGATGTCTTGGTGTTCTTAGATGATTGTCTCTTAGGGACCATCTCTTATATAGTGTGAAGGGTTGAGAGTGTACGAAAAAGAGACTTCTCTTTTTGACCGGAGGTACAGTAATTCAGAGCACAGACTAGGGAATTTTTGCAGAGAAAGGAAATGTGAATTAAATAATTTTATCTTTCTCTAACTCTTCATTTATATAGTATCTCTGTTATGTGAGAAGCTCAATGGTTTTGAGTTCTCAGCAAGGGTAAAACAGAGATTCATCGAGTTAGTGGAGCCTTTGCATTAAATGCGTAGTGGACCACTAACACGAAACCGTCAGAACATGCTTTCTCTTTGTAATATTAACCGTTAGATCATCAACTGCTTTAAAATCAATGGCCACGATTGTATTTCATGTCATGATTTACAGCGAGTTTATATGTGCCATGATTAACGTCACAATTGATTTTACCTTGATTCACGGGATTTGATCTCTTTTACTTCAACGCTAATTGCTTGCTGAAGTATACAAGAATCTTTTCAGCAATTTTAACCATTTTGACTTTAGCAATTATTTTTCAAGTAACAAGCCATGTATTTGCTGAAAGTTCCCCCTTAATCAAATATCTCTTTTTTCTTAGGGTCAAAGTTATTTCTGAGTTCCCGTCTCAGCAAATTCTTTTTATATTGAGATATTTTTAGGTAAATTCTGAGAAACAATTTTGCTCTTTGCTCCTGTCTCAGATTTTCTTTTGACACTTGAATACCTGTTTCAGTATCCTTGATTATCTGAATGTCAGTTGCAGCAATCTTTGATGTTTTCTTACTGAGTACCCGTCTCAGCAAGTGATCAAGTTTCCTAACAAATACCTGGTTTGAAGGAATTACTTGTTGATTGCCTGTTTCAGCAAACATTTAGTGTACAACCATCTCTTTTTAGAGAAGTCAGTGGAAAGGGACTTTTTAACGGAGTAAATAACCTTTAAGCAACCATTGGCTTGCTGAATGCCTGTTTCAGCAATCCACCAAATGTATCCCTTTTTATTGAGGTAGTTCAATCAATCCAAGGTTATACCTTAGCATTGCGATCCTATTGTCTAGTAGGGGCTTGGTAAAGATGTCAGCAAGTTGATCATCAGTACCTACTTTTACAACCTCAATGTCTCCTTTTTCCACATGATCTCTAATGAAATGATGTCTAATATCAATGTGCTTTGTCCTTGAGTGGAACTTAGGATTTTGCGTGATAGCAATAGCACTTGTATTATCACAAAAGACTGGTGTTTTCTTTGCAGAAATACCATAATCTCTTAGTTGTTGCTGAATCCATAGGATTTGAGCTGTGCAACAACCAGCCGCAATATATTCAGATTCAGTGGATGAATTGGCAACACAGGTTTGCTTCTTGCTGAACCATAATATTAATCTTATACCTAGAAACTGACAAGTTCCAGAGGTACTTTTTCTATCAAGAGTTGATCCTCCATGATCAGCATTAGAATAACCTACCAATTCTAATCCAGAATCTTTTGGATACCATAATCCAACATTGACTGTGCCTTTAACATATTTCAGTATCTTAAGTGCCTTTTTGTAGTGTGATTCTCTTGGATCAGATTGGAATCTTGCACACACACAAACAGCGTACTGAATGTCAGGCCTACATGCTATTAAATACATCAAGGAACCAATGAGCTTCCTATACTTGTGTTCATCAACACTTTTGTCTTGTTTAGTATAGCCCAATTTGGTACCAAAGCTCATAAGGATCTTTTCAGGTTTTTCTTCCTCTTTGATCCTGAACTTTATGAGAATTTCCTTTGCATACTTTGCTTGATTTATGAATATTCCATCTTTGAGTTGCTTGACTTGCAATCCTGGGAAATAATTCAATTTGCCCATCATACTCATTTCAAACTTGTTTGTCATGAGTTTGACAAAATCATCACAAAGTTGCTTGTCCTTAGATCCAAATATTATGTCATCCACATAAATCTGGACTAAGAGTATTTTACCATCATGGTTCATGGTAAATAAGGTCTTGTCAACTTCACCTTTCTTAAAACCATTATCCAGCAAGAACTTAGCTAAGATATCATACCAAGCTCTAGGTGCTTGCTTTAGACCATATACAACTTTCTGAAACTTGTATACCATCTTGGTTTCTGAGGGAAGTTCAAAACCAGGGGGTTATTCTAGGTAGACTTCTTCAACAACTTCACCATTTAGGAATGCACTTTTAACATCCATTTGATAAACAATGAAGTCATTATGAGCAGCAAAGGCTAAGAAAAGTCTAATAGCATCCAATCTTGCAACTGGTGCATAAGACTCATCATAGTCCAATCCTTCAGTCTGGCAATAACCTTGAGCAACTAAACGTGCTTTGTTCCTTGTTACTTCTCCAGACTCACTCAGCTTGTTTCTGAACACCCACTTTGTACCAATTGCTTTCTTTCCTTTAGCAAGGGCTACAAGTTTCCAGACTTTGTTCCTTTCAAATTGATCGAGTTCTTCTTGGATTGCCTTGATCCATTCAGAATGCTTTAAAGCTTCTTCTATGGTCTTGGGCTCAATTTCTGAAACAAAGCAAGAGAACAAAGCTTCTACTTCAATGACGTTTGCTTCTTCAGCAAGTTCTTGATTAGTAGACACTTTGGATCTAGTTACTTGGCGTTTGTCAATATCACCAATCATATCCGTAGAGGGATGATCTCTAATCCACTTATTAACAGGTTTTCTGCTCTTTGGATCTGGATATGTTTGTGTTTCAGCATGTGACTCTTCAACATGTACTTGTTCAGTACTACTGATATCTTGTTGTGTCTCTGCTGAAATTGGTTCATCAGCAACTGCTTGTTCAGCATTGCTGGTTTGAGGTAACTCGTCAGTAGACACAGGAAGTTGCGTAGTTTCAGCAACATCTGGAGCAACTGCGTCCTTAGTCGGAAATTCATTATCATGAACTATATTTATCTTGTCATGACTTGGGGGAGAAGTGTCATTGTCAGAATCATCATTTAGTTCAATTGATTTGACATTTCTAGCATCGGATTCAGCTCTTTGCTCGTGTATGAGTAATTTCTTCATACATTCTGATATTTCTTCTTCAACAGGGACTCCTTGTGATTTTTCATAGAATACAACATGCACTGATTCTTCGATCTTTTGTGCCTTTTTGTTGTAAACTCTATAAGCTTTGATTTGCAAGGAGTAGCCAAGAAATATCGCTTCATCTACCTTTGGTTGAAATGTTCTTAGATATTCTCTACCATTGTTAAGAACAAAGCATTTGCAACCAAATACTCTTAGATGGGTGATGTTAGGAGGTCTTCCAACAAATAACTCATAGGGAGTTTTGTTGTATTCCTTACTTATCAAGCATCTATTTTGAGTATAGCAAGCGGTATTAATCGCTTCAACCCAATAAGCTTCACTTATTTCAGTGTCAGCAAGCATCGTTCTAGCTGCTTCCTTAAGGGTACGATTCTTCCTTTCAGCAACACCATTTTGTTGAGGTGTCCTTACTGAGGATAACTGATGTTGTATGCCTTTGGAAGTGCAATACTCAGTTATGTACTGGTTTACAAACTCTGTACCATGGTCTGTTCTTATGACTTTTACCTTGTCATTTTTCATGACTTCAAGCTTGTTCAACAAGTTAGGTATTTCAGTGCTTGTTTCAGACTTGTGTTTGATAAATACTACCCAAGTGAATCTTGAATAGTCATCTACCACCACCAGACCATACTTCTTGCCAGCATAGCTTGTTGAAGAAGATTCAAACAAGTCCATGTGCAAGAGTTGTAAAGGTTTTGTAGTTGACGGTACTGCCTTGTTCTTAAAAGAAGTTTTGGTTTGCTTTCCTTGCTGACATGCAGTGCAAACACCATCCTTCTTAAAAGTAACCTTAGGTAATCCAACTACAAGTGCCTTCTTAGACAGCTTATTCAGCGTTTTGAAGTTTAGGTGACTTGTTCGTTTATGTCATAACCATGCTTTTTCAGCAAGGCAATCATGATCTGAGATAAGACATTTTTCAACGATTGCTGAAGACCAATCTACGGTATAGAGACCTCCTGATCTTCTAGCAACCATGATAACCTTCTTTGTCTCAAAGTCAATAAGTTTACATTCATCACTTTTGATTTTGATGAAGTACCCTTTGTCAGCGAATTGACTCATACTGAAAAGGTTAAACTTAAGATTTTTGACATAAAGAACTCCCGAAATGGTAATGCATCCTAACTTCACGTCACCATAACCTTTATTAGAACCAAAGCCTCCACCAGCAAACCTTATTGTTGGACCTTTAGACCACCATCTATAGTTTATAAGGTTTTTCTTATTGCCCGTCATGTGCTTTCCACAACCACTGTCAAAGTGCCAAATTGCGTTGTTTGTCTCCGTGGCTGAAGTCTGCACAATCAAGAACAAATAAGTTAATTATCCAATATTGGATGTCCAGTAACATGTTCAAAATAACGTCCAGTGGAAACCCAAGTCTTGAGTTTTTCAATCTTGACTTGTTTTCTACTTGCTGAGGAACTAGAGGGCTTAGAACCGAAAGACTTTTGATCATTGCTAATCAAGTCCACTTTCTGATGTGGTGTCTTGCTTGGTTGACCCTTTTGCTGAACATACTTTTCAGTAAGTTCTTTTCTAGCAAGGTTCCTTCTAGTCCTAGCATTTTGAGTTTTGTCAGAACTCTTAGGCTTGGTTTTGTTCATCTTTTGAAGTATCTTTGCTGACTTTGCTTATACTCATGAAAAAGTTGACTCTGCTTGGTTTTGAATCCAAGTCCATTTTTCGGAGTATGTTGAGGTTTTGTCTCAGCAACCTTACTTGATTCAGGTTTGTCAGCAAAGGTCTTCTGATTACTTTTAGTAATCTTTCCTTTAGTCTTAACAAATTGCTTTTCAACAACCGGTTTTCCTTTTAAAGTCTTGTTACTTTGAGTAGCAACAACGGGCTTTTTGGTCGTAGGTACTTGATTGCTTATTTCAGCAACCTTAGATTGACCAAATTGATAGAGTTCTGGTTGACCACTATCAGTTGCACGAACAAAGGTGATTGGTGATTTGTCTTTACTCAAGAGTATTACATCAACAGCTTCATACGTGGCACCTAAACCTTCTTTCTGAGATGGATCTCTCAGATAAGAGTTTAGTTTAGTCAGCGTGTTACTAGCATCCGCATAAGATTTGAAATTGACTTTCATCTTTTTCATTTCTTGTATTTCAACAAGTAACATTAGAATTGAGGACTGATACTCTTCCAATTCTATTTCCATTTGAGCATTCTTCTATGTAGCTTCAGCAATTAACTTTTTGAGATGCAATATTTCAGCATCCTTCTTTTCTGACTGAACGCTAAGCAAGACGTACTTCTCAGTAGTTTGCTTAGTCAGAAGTTCAGCATTCTGTAGTTTCTCTTGCTGTTTGCTCAGAGTTTTCTCAAATCTTTTGATTTCTTCTTGAATTCTATCAAGGTCAATGTCATCTTCACTTTCTGAATCAGAGTCAGAGGTAGGACAATTTACTTGACCGGCCATGAGGCAGAACTCGTAGTTTGACACATCTGGATAAGCTTCCATAGCTATTCCACAAACTTCATTGCCAATCTCTACGTCAAGAGTGGCTTGTTCTTCTTCAGTGTCTGAACTCTCTACCTCATTGTCTTCAGAGCTTGTTTCAATGCACAGAGCATCGATTTTTACTTGAAGCTTTTTCTTTTCTTCAGCAATCAAAGCCCTTTTGAACTTCTTCTTCCTTTCAGCAGATTTCCCTTTCAGTAAGGGACAGTTTGCTTTGAAGTGCCCAGGCTTCTTGCAATAAAAGCAAAGATCATTGCCAACTGCTGGTTCTTCGGAGGAATAGCTTCATTCTTGTATTTATGGTAGTTGTTACCAAGATGCTTTTTCAGCTTCTCTTTTGCTTTTCGCCTTTCAAGTTCCTTACTGATGAATTTCTTCATGTTTCTAACAACAAGAGTGTTTTCATCAGCAGGCTCTTTATCATTCTTCTTTTCAGAAGATGACGGCTTGGCAGCAAGAGCAATGTTTTGCGATTTTTCAGCAAACACATTTTCTCTTTGCTTTGTTTCATAGTTGACAGTAGCAAGATGAGAGAACAACTCGGTTGGAGTGATATTTGACATTCCTTGATTATAGTAGAAATTCTGAGTGTGGATCCATTCTTGGTTCAAACTTCTAATAATGGTTTTCACCTTTTCAGGACATGAATAGAAGTTTCCAACTCCTAAGGCAGCCATCTCACTCACTAGAGTTGTGAATCTGAAATCCAAGTCTTCTAGTTACTCATTTTCACCTTGTTTAAAGTTTTGAAACTTCAACTTAGCACTTCGAGTTTGTTTTCCTTGGTTTTGTCAGATCCAGCACAAAGATCTTGAACCATTTTCCAAGCTTCCTTAGCAGTTTTGGCACCCCACAGTTTGCATTGTATAGTATCTGGAGTAGATCGTATAATGATGTTTCTTGCTTGGCCATCTAGACGGAATCTTTGGCTTCATCTGAAGTCCATTCCTCTCTTGGTTTTGGAACGACAGTATCTGTAACGACCCGACCAATCCGGCCGGCGTGGCTACTCATGGGCGCTCTCCAGGGTGATATGCTGGCCCCACAGACCAACACGGGTTTTAATCCGCGCACTTTGTCCTCACTCGTGCGCGCACCGGGAACTTCCCAGTGGGTCACCCATCCTAGAATTGCTCCAGAGCAAGCACGCTTAACTCTGAAGTTCTTCTAGGTGGATTCCCGAAAAGAAAGGTGCACCTTGATGGTATGAGTAGCGTTCTCAACCCTTTTAAGCTTCTGAAATTTGGGGCATTACAGTATCGGCTGGTTCACCTAAGATAGTTTTCTTTCCAGCCTCTGTGGTTTTGTGAGGAAAACTTCTCTCAATTTTAGTGATCTTGATAGGTCCATCATTTATGACAGTAACCATCTCATCACTAATGGCCTCAAGATGTAGCATCATGTTGTTTTGCCATTTTTCATAGTTTTCCAGCTTCAGCAAGGGAGCGTCTCCTAGCGACATCCTGTCAGCAAAAGACTACCAAACTGATCAAGTGAAAGTGATTTACGGAAATCACTTAAGGGGATCTAGGTTCAGTGCTGAAGGTTAAAGAACCTCCAACTCTGATACCACTTGTTCGTCCCTGTTGGTCCCTTTAAACAACAAGAAAAGACTAGAGGGGTTTAGGGGGTGAATAGTCTTTTCAAACTTTCGTCGTTTAAAACTTTCTCAACAAGAGCTTATTACTTTTCAGTAATGAGTTTGCTGATACTTAACTTTCTCAGCAAGTACTAGTTACTTTTCAGTAACGAGATTTACTAGTACTTTAAAAACAGAGTGTGGAAGTCTTTATACAATAAGTGTTTTTCAGAGAGTGTTAGTTTCAACAAGTAAGCAGAGTGGCAGTGTACAAAAAGTAAAGCTTGCTGAAAACTAAATGCGGTAAAGTAAATCACACAAACACTTTTATAGTTGTATCTGAGAGTGGCGTAATCTCTCAACTAATCCACTTTGTCCTTTATAGGACTGAATTCACTAAGATAAGCTTGAGGTTCCTTACAACACCTATCTATAATGATTCTTCAGAAACCAAAGCACACTTGCTTCGTTTCCAACCTAACTAGAGAACGAAACCTTGTTCTCCACCAAACTTGGGACAGTTAATCAGCAAAACTATGCTTGATTAATTCCCCCTGAATTTCACTCCTAAAAAAGGGTGTTTATCAGTTAGAGAGGTTTGGGATGAGATGACATGAGTATAACTTTTTCAGCTATAACAAGTTATCTAAAGAAACACAACTTGGAATACTTTTAAGTAAACAAGTTAAGTTGTTTCTGGTGTCCGGACTTGTTCTTGTTTGAAAGAAAGAACACTTAACTAATTTCTTAGCCGTGAATGTTCTACTTCTTCACAAGTAGCTTGTGTTTCAAGCTTAAGTCTTGGAACGGATCAATAGGCGCGCAGTAAAGAGTATGGAAGATTGAGTGTTTAAGCACAAGTGAGAGTTTGATCACGTTGTTGACACACTTCAACTCTTTGCCGGATGACCTCTATTTATTGTGAATCAAGGGAGCCGTTTGAATTTCAAATTCTAAGGCTTTGTTCCTTAAGATGTCACTATCTTGCTTTTGTACTTTCAGCAGCGTCCTTCATTTAATTTGTCTTCTAGTCTTCATGTTCTTCGCGTGCTTACTTTGCATTTAATGTTCATTTGAATCGAATTCAAATGTGAACGTTAGAGCCAAAATGCAAGTACTTTCAGCAAGGAGGTCACATATGTATTTCAGTAAGCAATCAGTCTCAGTTTCAGCAAGCACAACCTACTCTGTCATATAGATTTTCACTTATGCAAGTTGTTGCTGAAATTTCCACTTTCTGAGCAACATGTGCCTATGTAGATACCATTCTCAGAAATCTTCTTAAGTCTTCAGTCTTCGAATCTTCAACTTTCTAAGCGGTTCTTGTGATTCAATAGTTCATTTGTAAAAATAATGTACATCATCAGCAAAACTAAAGCACCTAACTAGTACCTACACTAAGTCTTCAGCAAACGTTCATCTTTTACAATGTCCTTAAAATTATAACTTCCTATGGACCTTAAAAGTACTAGTTACTGGACTTTCCTTAATTTAGCATGGTTAATTGATCATCAAAATTTACAAGTTTCCTAACAAATTTCCCCCTTTTTGATGTCAGCAATCCATGGCTAAATTAATTGTTAGCCTTTTAGAGGTTTCTAATGTTGAATAAATGAGTTGAATAATGCAAGCATACTTGAATAATAAAACAGTAAGAAAGAGTAGTTTGCATAATCAAAAACCAATAAGAGTCAAAAGCTTATTGCTGATAGTTATCTTTCAGTAAGTTTACAAGAAAGTTCAAGGATAACTACAAAAATCAACAAACAAAACAAACAAAGCTTTTTACAAGGGACTTAAGCTATTCCAGCAGAAGATTTCCTCAGAATCTCCCTTACACTCTTCTCAGCAAGAGCAGAGAATTCAACATAGTCCTTCTCGTAATCTTCAAGTAGCTTACGGACTTCAAGTTGAATAATCCTTGCATTCTTGCAGGCAGTATATTGATGGTTTTCACCATTCATTTCTTTGTAGTGAAGTACCCACAAGTGCATGCCTCAATTGCTAGCATGGAGAAGTTGAGTATCTGAAATTCCCTTGTTGGCATGAATCTTTCTTAACCAGAGAAGATCTTCTTCTTGATCCTTGGCAGTGAGATAAAAATACTCATAAGGAATCAAGCCATATTTCTTCTTGGACTTCTTGGTTAAAGGATCACTGTAGTAAGCAACATCTATCGGTTTAATTAAATCGGGCTCTTGTTTTATATTCTTGTCGATAGAAGTTCTTCTTACTAAGATTTCCAAGTTCAGCCATTTTGCAGCAATGTTCCTTGGGTAGGGAGGAGGATCCCTTCCTTTTCTTTGCACTTTTAATTCAATCCAAGTGTACATTTGATTAAGTACAACATTTGGAAAGAAATCGTTGGCCAAAAGATCTTCCAGCTTTATGATCCATCAACCATGTAGGTTTCTGATCACATTCTGAGTTGTTTCCTCATTGCTGGTCTTTGTATATTCAATGCCAGTGCCAATTGCAATGCTGGCTAGCCTCTTTTCTTCCTGTCTTTGCCTTCTTCTTCTTGACTTAGCATTTTCTTGATCTCTTGCTGAAGATCTTGAGTCAGAAGAGAAGTGTTTGGATTGGCCAGATGGAGTTAAGGCAGAAATAGGCCTAGCTCTTATAGCTTGAGCTATTGTTTGGTCATCATCATTATCATCATCTTCATTCAGATTTTGATGACTCTCAGTGTGACAGTATTCTTGAGTTTCAGCAGAAGTTCTTCTCCCTTTTGGATTTGCTGAACTTCTCTCAGAATCTGTTTCAACTCGTTTCTTAGAACTTTGCTCTTTTTCAGCAAGATGTTCTCTGGGAGGTGGACCAGGCAGTATCAATGGCGCTTCAGCAGAGGGATTCTTTGATCTTGAAGATTTTCTTTGTTTATCTTCCCCCTTAGACATGGATTGCATCATCGGTCGGATGTGTAAAGAGAAAAAATCATTGCAATTTTTAGCAAGAGTACTTAAGTTTTTGTATTTGAGAATTCTGCCTTGCTGATCAGTGGTTAGCTTGGAAAGTTCTTCCTTAATACAAGCCAAGTTCTCCTCAAGTCTGCGCTCGTTGTCGACTTTTTCTTCAATGAAAGCCTGAGCCTTTTTCAATGCACTTTTAGCAAGTTTGAGTGCTTGACTGACATCTTCTTCATAGCTTTTGTGATGTAGACTGATGTCTTTCTGAGCTATGGTAAGAGAAGTGGTGCGTTTCAGCACTGTAGCCAGTATTTTGCCAATGTCAAGCGGACTCTCAGCAAGTAATGCATCATCCTCTTCTTGGCATGCTTTGTGAATGATGAACGTGCGGATGTCGTGCTCCGAATTAAGCAAATAAATTTGTTATTAGCCAAAGGCAATCCACAACTACAACGAAAACCGTAGTGTAGCAGTAGAATGACTCGAGTGTCGTTCTCTCAGGACTATAACTAGCTTTATCTATTTAACAAGAGAATATAAAACAGCAGACAGATAGCAATAGGGGGTTTCTAGCAGATAATGGAGATTGGTGATAGTATGGTCCTTCTTAACATAACGGGTCGATAATCATGCATAAATTCCTCGGTCTTGCATAGAGATCTTTGAATCAATCTAGTGTCCTATTGCAAATATTAAGCACTACGAAGATAATTGGTCTGACAAGTCAATCACGATTGTCCTAATGTGTTCCGTAATTATTCAACACTACGAAGATAATTGGTCTGATGGTCGACAAGTGTTCAATTGTGCATAATAATTAATACAACATACGAGAATTTTGGTTGCAACTGATCAACGAAATAAAGCAATGACACGGAGTATAATGCGCGATATAGCCACTAGCATGATTATCTTCCCTTCGCTAAGAATTCACATACTACCACCAACGATAAGTTTAGCTACTCATAATAGGCATGCAATCAACATAAATCATAGAAGAAAACATATTGAAAGATATATAAAATAAGTAGATTAAACTGTAAGATACAAGTTACCGAAGGTTGTCAATCTCCGAAGAATTGCGATCCTACGAGCTCCAATCCGCTATGAAAAAGTATCCCCTAAGCTACAGAACTCCCAGGACAGGCCTCGGGAAGTTCCTACCTAAAACTATAGACAGAGGTGAGAAAGTAGGTCTGGAAAGATATGATTTTCGGAGAAAAACTGAGCACTATATATAGGCCCCGAAAAACCACGGGGCGGTTCGCCCCAGACTTTTTCTCGCGGAATTCCGCGTTTTCGACGCGTTTTTGGATTTCTTCCCCTTTTCGGACTCGGTTTCTGACTTGTAGTAGCCTTCTAATCTCCAGATTCGGCCCCTAGACTTCAAATTCTATCCGGAAACCTTCAGATACTCCAAATAGGCTTCTGGAACACCAATTCCTTGTCAACTTCAATATAATTGCCCGGAAATCCTCGAATTTCAACCAAAACCTGTAAAATAAAATCTAAAGGGAAATGTGACACTATTCTAATAAAATGTACTAAAATATAGCTAAATTAACATAGAGGATAGCTAAAATAGGTGAAAAAGACTCGAATGAAAGTGTAAAATACACATTCATCAGTGAACAGCCATTAGTGCCTTTATTCTAGGAGTAAAATCCTCAACGTACGTTAGGAAACGGCACTAGAGAGGGAGTAAGTGAATGAGCTTTGATCTTAGTAGCGAATTGATCATCATTTCTCAGCAAGCGACTTCTCTCAGCATCTCCTTCATCAGTTTGGAGAGATGGAGGAGGAATTGCAACCTCAGTGGGTTCAATTTTCTTTGTTCTTTCTTCTTCATTTGCTGAGAAATTAGAGAAATCTTCTTCTTCATCATATTTGTCAAGGCCAGCAACCTTGGTTCCCAAATCTTTAGCTTCAGACACTTGTGGTTGAGTGGTTACTGAGGGCAACTCTTTTGACTCAACAACTGGAGTTTCACCAGTAGTAAGTGGAAGGGAGGAGACTTCCGTGTTGTTCACTCCTGAAGATTGAGCAATGTCTAGATTATGCGTATGTCTAGCATGAATCTGTAGACTGTTTTGAAGAGCTCTTTGATAATCTTCATCCATTTCTTCATCTCCAAGGTTTGAATCAGTGACCTTAGCTTCGAGTAATGCTAACTCGGCATCAGAAAGCTTAGCTTTGCCTAAGTGCATTTCAGCACGCTTTCTGGCGTACTCTTCTTCAGTTTCAGCAACTTGTTCAGTTGCTTGAGTACTTCTCTCAGCAGGAGTGGGAGTAGATTCTTGGTGCTAACTGGGAGTTTGGTCAGCTTGCTGATTCTCAGTGTTTTGATTTTCAGTCTCAGCAACTGTTAGTTTTACTTCACCAGCATCAGGACTAGGACCTTGTTATCATCATCATCGTTCTTGCTGTCCTTAGAACCTTTTCCTTCATCATCATCACGGGTATCCTTTGGGATATTTTCATCCTCTTATTCTTCATCATCGTCCGTTAGTATGACTAACTCGAGATGTTTGTACATAGCAGCACTTGTAACTTCATCTTCTTCATTGATTTTGTGGGGATCAGCCACCACGGGTACAAAGGAACCCTTGAGCATCACAGCTTGTTCAGCTGAAGAGGCACTCTTGAATTTTGCTTTCATATTTTCTCTGATTAGAGCAATCATATTTGAGCTCATTAGCTGAGAATATGTAAGGTCCTCTGGTAGTATTGATTGTACAAATGTCTCGAGTCTCAGTAAAGAGATTCTCTGTTTCTCATTGGACAGATGAAGGTGAAGATCAGAGAAATCCATCCTTCTATACCGTTGCCAGTTGCTGACAGACTTAGCAACTCTGGTCAAGGTATTCTTTTTGAAGTTTGAGTAGATTTCGTCGGAACTAACTTCAAGATCTTCAGTGATGTGAACCACTTCAGTGGTCTCCTTTTGAGCCTGAAAGAGAATAAAGTTATGTTCAGGAAGGTTTTGGAAAATAGTTTTAGAGTCTAAAACTGTAACATGATTTACCTGCTGATGTTCAGAAAGCTCATGTTGCACACCAAGTTGTGCTGGTACTATTTCCATTGCTTCAGGAGCTTGGGCAGCATCCTTGAATTGTTCATCCTGAAATAACTTTATATTAGATACAAGTACTAAGTTTTCAAACTTAGTAGATTTACCAAAACTTTCATCTACCTGCTGAACAGGAGTTGTGGATTCTGGTGCAGAAGTTTCAGCAATCTTCTGACTTGTATCTTGAGAAGTCTGTAAAGAAATAATTATATCAGCAAAAGATAAAGTTTTAGATAGTGAAGTTTTGCTTATATCTGAGTTAACTACCTGCTGAAGAAGGGCATGTGGTGACTCAGTCCTAATGATAGCAGCTTCATTATCTGGGACTTGTTCTTCAGCAGACTTCTTTTCTTGCTCTAGTTGAGAAGGTTGTGTAGATTCAGCAATCTCCCTTGTCTCTGAAATGACAAGTTGAGCAGAGACATCTTGACCTTTTAGTTCACTACTTGTCATAAACATGTCTACTGACTTGTTGGAGTTGTCTTCAATCTCCAAGTCCATTTGCTGGCTTAGGTCTGTCAGCACCAGTTGAACTTTGTCAATAGAGGTCAAAGGTGAACTAGGTCTAATATTTTCAGCATCTTGAGATGCGTCGTCAAACACTGTCTCTTGTTGTGTTTCAGCAACCTCTGGGACTTGAACCATTGCAATCTCAGCAAGTGGTTCTTCAGCAATTGCAACTTCAGCAATTTCTAGGACCGGATTAGTTGCTTGTTCAGCAACTATCTCTTCTGCAACATTGTCAGCTAGTGCAGCTCTTCTCAAGTCTGCAGCAATATCACTTGCTGGTTCCAGAGTGTTGTCATCAAGATTATCTACAATGTAGATATCGGGGACTTGAACAGGAATTTCATTTCCACTGCCATGTGGTCTTGCATCAGCAGATGTATCAATGTTAGGTTGATTGTTGAAGGCTTCGGCAAACACTTCAACATTGTTGAAGGCTTCTGCAAACACTTCAACAACATCTACTACAGTGGCTTGCGTTTTCAGCAATCGCTGGAGCATCATCTGATAAGTCATGGACAATTGGAACGGACTTACGTGCCGTTGTTTTCTTTCTTGGGTAAGTCTTTGTCCGTTTCTTCTTGGGAATAGGATCAGCTGATGACGCTGCAGTTTGAGTGTCATCATCAGCTTTCCTCTTTTTCTTCTTACATTTCTCACTGGGTGCATTAGTTTCAGCAACCGCCGTGGTTTCAGCAGCAACATTTGCAGCTGTTGCATTCTCAGCAACATTTGCAGTTGTTGCATTCTCAGCAACATTTGCAGCTGTTGTATACTTACCTTGCTGATCAACATCTGCAGCTGTTGCATTCATGGACTGATTATCGGTTCCGGATTCAGCAAATAATATTTGTAATTAAGCCAAAGGCAATCCACAACTACAACGAAAACCGTAGTGTAGCGGTAGAATGACTCGAGTGTCGTTCTCTCAGGACTATAACTAGCTTTATAAAATCTAATTTAGAATATAAAAACAGCAAACAGATAGCAAAGGGGTTTCTAGCAGATAATGGAGATTGGTGATAGTATGATCCTTCTTAGCATAACGGGTCGATAATCATGCATAAATTCCTCGGTCTTGCATAGAGATCTTTGAATGAATCTAGTGTCCGGTTGCAAATATTAAGCACTACGAAGATAATTGGTCTGACAAGTCAATCACGATTGTCCTAATGTGTTCCGTAATTATTCAACACTACGAAGATAATTGGTCTGATGGTCGACAAGTGTCCAGTTGTGCATAATAATTAATACAACATACGAGAATTTTGGTTGCAACTGATCAACGAAATAAAGCAATGACACGGAGTATAATGCGCGATATAGCCATTAGCATGATTATCTTCCCTTCGCTAAGAATTCACATACTACCACCAACGATAAGTTTAGCTACTCATAATAGGCATGCAATCAACAGAAATCATAGAAGAAAACATATTGAAAGATATATAAAATAAGTAGATTAAACTGTAAGATACAAGTTACCGAAGGTTGTCAATCTCCGAAGAATTGCGATCCTACGAGCTCCAATCCGCTATGAAAAATTATCCCCTAAGCTACAGAACTCCCAGGACAGGCTCTGGGAAGTCCCTACCTAAAACTACAGAGAGAGGTGAGAAAGTAGGTCTGGAAAGATATGATTTTCTGAGAAAACTGAGCAACTATATATAGGCTTTGAATTACTGTGGGGCGGTTCGCCCCACACACCCGGCGGTTCGCCCCACATCTGCGGCGGTTCGCCCGGCGGGTTTTTCGTGGAATTCCGCGTTTTCGACGCGTTTTTGGATTTCTTCCCCTTTTCGGACTCGGTTTCTGACTTCTAGTAGCCTTCTAACCTCCAGATTCGGCCCCTAGACTCCAAATCCTATCCGGAAACCTTCAGATACTCCAAATAGGCTTCTGGAACACCAATTCCTTGTCAACTTCAATATAATTGCCCCGAAATCCTCGAATTTCAACCAAAACCTGTAAAATAAAATCTAAAGGGAAACGTGACACTATTCTAATAAAATGCATTAAAATATAGCTAAATTAACATAGAGGATAGCTAAAATAGGTGAAAAAGACTCGAATGAAAGTGTAAAATACACATTCATCAGTCTCAGCAACATTTGCAGCTGTTGTCTTCTTTGACTTCTTGTCAGCAAGCTTAGGTCCATTCTGCTTGTAGAAGGCTCTTCCCACATTGCATACTGATTTCTTAATCGGCAATGGGTTCCTTAGCTGAATCCTGAAGTGTTCAAGGATGTAGCATATTTTCAATCCATACAATACTAGAAAGGTAGGTGAGTGATGAACGTGTATTTTACACCTTCATTCGAGTCTTTTTCACCTATTTAGCTATCATCTATGTTAATTTAGCTATATTTTAGTGCATTTTATTGGAATAGTGTCACGTTTCCCTTTTGTTTGCATTTTTCAAGTTTTAGGTAAAAAACGTGATTTTCCGGGCAATTATGTTGAAGAGAACGAAGATTCGGTGTTTCATGGTCATCCGTGGTGTATCTAGAAGGTTTCCGGATGAGATTTGAGGTCTAGGGGTCGAGTTTCAAGGCTTAAAGGTCACTAGAAGGCAAAATCCGACCCCGAAAAGGAAAAGAAGACCAAAAACGCGTCTCCACCGACCTGGAGCTCCCAGGCGGTTCGCCCGGCACGCCAGGCGGTTAGCCCGGTGCCAGGCGGTTCGCCTGGGACCCCAGGCGATTCGCCCCGTGCGTTTCCGACTTCTATATATATGTTTGCCCATTCTCTACGTTTTTCATACCTTTTCACATTATTTTGAGAGACGAATTCTCCAGAGCTTGTTCTGGGAATTCTTAGCATAGGAGACTCTTTTTCTTATCAATTTGGAGGATTAAGCATAGCAATTGGACCTCGTTGTTTATCAATTCTTGCTTGTGAGTTAGCAATTCTTCGGAGATTGACAACCTTCGTCGGTAACATTGTATCTCACGATTTTTCTACTTTTATTTATTTCTTTCAACATGTTTTCATTCAATCTTGCTTGGATTCTTGTTGATTGCAATTTATCTATGAGTAGCTAAATCTATCGTTGGTGATAGTATGTGATTTCTTAGCTAGGGTTCTTAATTATGCATGATTGGTTGTAACGCGATTCAGACTTGACTTATTGCTTTATTTCTTTGATCTATCTAAGCCGTCTATCTTCGTAGTGTTGAATTGAACGGAACACATTGGACAATTCATGATCTTAGATTTGTATGCAAACGTTCAAGTACTTCATGCATGATTATTAACCTGATGCTTTGAATGATCATACTATCTCTAACTTCCATTATTATTGATAAGAAAACATGTGCTAAGTCGATTGTTGAGTTTATAGTTTAAGTTAAATTAGATAAATCTAGTTATAGCCCTTAGAGATCGACACTCGAGGTTATTTTACTTCTACACTACGTGCCTTGGTTTTCGTTGTAGTTGTGAATTGCCTTTGGCTAAAAACAAATTTATTTGATTAATTGAGTCTGAAAAATTCGGTTCATCAAATTGGCGCCGCTGCCGGGGACTATACTCCTTTTTTCTGTTTAGCTTATTTATATTTTCAGCATTCAATTCCTAGTTTTAGTAGTTTAGTTAATTTGATCTCTCCTGATACTCTTTTCTTAGCTTGTTACAGATAGTGTATGCGAAGTACACGATCTATAGGAACACCGCTTGCTGAACCAATCGCTGAAATCGACAGAGTCTACCACCAAAGAAGGCGACTACTTCGACGACGTAAACTAGAGGAAATAGAGGATACTAATTTCTCTGAATCTCTACACAATCTTTTTAAGGAAATCGTCGTAATGGCAGAAGCTAGACCACTGAAATCATGGGTTCAACCCACCAAGGATCGTATGAGGGGACCGGCGATTGTTCTTTCGTCTGAAACTCGAGATCTGGAAATAAAAAACCACATGTTCCAGCAACTTCCGAGGTTCTACGGCTTGGCTAGGGAAGACGTGATGGGGTACTTGCATGATATCGATGACTTCGTCAACTAACTTCCACGACCCGGAGCTGAAATAACACCGGATGAGTTGAGAATGAAGGTTTTTGCTATGGGGCTTGGCGACAAGGCCAAGGCATGGTTGAGTTCTCTACCGGCGGGTTCGCTTGACACTTGGGCAAAGGTTTTTTCAGCATTCATGGAGAAATACTTTCCTCACACATTGACTACCGCGCTTAAGGCGCAAATCACTGGATTCAAACAAGACTATGATGAGACCATCTACACCGCGTTTGAGAGGTTCCAAGACCTCATGAACAAGTGCCCTCACCATGGTTTTGAGCTTTCGGATCTTGTCCAACACTTCTACAATGGACTAACCTTTCAGAATCAGCAAGTGGTGGATTTCCAATGCCGTGGCAATGTTTGGAGGAAACCGCGGAAGCTGTTTGGGCGGTTTTCGAAAGACTTGCTAAGGGTTCGCAATTCAAGGATCAAAGAGCAATAGTTAGGAGACGTGGACCTGAAGCTCCACCCACTCAAGAGGCCCCTATGTATGGGGGGAATGGTGATCGATTCGAGTGCTTTACCAATGAGTTGAAACAAGTCCTCAAGAGCGCCGCTGGAACATCTATGTCGAATGAAGTTTGCCGAATATGCAAGAACTATGGGCATGGAGCTCATATGTGTAGATCGGAGCTTGCATATGATGATGGCAATTGGGTTCAAGGAAGCGAAGAGGAAGCTTTTGCTGCGGACTTTGGTATTCAAGAAGCTAGCTATGGACAAGATGGTAGGAATCCTCGAGGTGGATTTTGGAGAAGAGGGTTCCAAAACAATCAAGGATATGCACCGGCTAGCCAAACTTATGGCCCTAACCAAGACCGTAGTAAGCTTAGCTATGGTAATGATCACTATGAAAATCCCACTCCCAAGGAGCCATCGAAGTCGAAGACGGCTCTACTCATGGAAAACTTGCAGAAAATGGTTGATCACACCCAAGGTTTTCTTAAGCGTTATGAAGAAGATTCTGAGAAGACTAGGGCTAGGCTGGATCGTTTGGAAGAGAGCACTAGGCTTGCCCATCAAAAGATGCAAGAGTTGATTGACCGTGGAGCGAGTAGGGAGCATGGGAAATTACCCAGCACCACTGAGAAGTCGATGTGTATTACATTAGTAGGTGATCTTCCTGTTGAGATCACTATCAAGAAAGGTGCTAATTGTGAGTGTTGCAAGGATGGAGAACCTCCACTAGCCAAGGAAGAAGAGAAGGACCTTGGTTTTGATGCGAGTGATGAGGAGCAAGAGGATCCCGAGCCAATTCCTGAGAGTTTCGATGTTAAGGTTGGAGTTGGTGAACTTGAAGATGTTCGTGCTACACTAGATACGGGATCTTACTCTAATGTGCTCCCAATGAATGTGTTTGAGAAGAGTGGCCTTGGAAAACTATCTGAGCATAAGGCTACTGTGCAATTGGCGGATGGATCCTTTGTGAGACCCGAAGGCGTTGTGAAGAACGTATTGGTTAAGATTGGTGAAGCTTCTGTGTACACCAACTTTGTAGTTATGCCGGTGTCTACACCTGGGATGGGGGATGTTGTTCTCTTGGGGCGAACGTTCTTGACTAAGCTACGCTCCGTGATAGACATCTACCGAAGAACTTGCACCATTGAGGTGGATGGCAAGCAACATGTGTTGCGAGCCATATTTGATCCAAATATTCACTTCAATGCTTCTCACACAATTAACTACTTTGGTCTTGTTGTCTATGTTCATTTTCATTCACAGGTTCGTGCCATGAGGAAAAGATCCATGAAGGGGAAGTCTAGTAACCTCAAAAAGAAGAACTAAGAACAAGAAGAAGTCGAGTCAAAGACTATAAACAATGGCGCTATCCGGGAGGCAACCCGGAGTTTTTATCACTTTATTGCATTGCATGCAATCATACATAGAACAATTTGTCTTCCTTTATGTGAATTTGTTCGTTTATGTGATGTTTTGTGCTTATGTTTATGTTTGAGTGAATTTTTTTCGAGTGTTTTTATGAGGGAAATGGTTTTCGGGGATAAAAACTGAGTTTTTTCGAAAAATTTCGTCTCTCCACCCCACCTCTAGAGGTGGGGGGCGAATCAATCCACGTCGCCAGAGAGCTTCAGGATCTCTGGCAGTGGGGGCGATTCGCCCCACATATGGGGCGATTCGCCCCGCACCGCCAGAGAGCTTCACGCTCTCTGGCGATGGGGGGCGAATCGCCCCCCATTCTCTGATAGTATTTGGGCGGATTTTTTCACCAAATCCTCATTATCTCATCTTCTTCACCCCTCTTACTCCAAAACACCCAAAAACTCAAAAAATCTTCAATCTTTCATAAAATCTTCAATTCTCCATCAAATTTTGTGTTCTTTAGCTTCAATCGAAGCCCATTACGTGCTCTTTCTTTCCATCGGAACAAATTTCATCCCAGTTCATACATTCTTCTGATCTGAGGTAACTTCACATGAACCCTAATTTTTCAAATTTGGGAGTTTTTTTATTTATGCTTCAATTGAGCTTTTATGATGTGTGGGTTGATTATTTGTGTGATTAGAAACATTATTCGCTATCAATTGCATGTTCAATTATGCTTGGTTTGTTGGTTTGAGAATTTTGCCTACTAGATGTATATGTCTTAAGGTGCATTATTTCTTTTCCTTTCATTCCATGTCTATGGTGTGCTTATTGATATGATAATGATGGACATGATGGTAGAACGCATGATCGTTGAGTTTGAGGATTTTTTATGCTAGATTTTTGCTACTATGGTATGATTGAGCCTTATGAGTTAAGGCTATTTGTTGTCTAGCAAGAGCTTAATGTGATATGTTACATGTCTAATATATGTTGGTGTGTTGCATTTTAGTTCTAGAAGTGGCTAGATTAGACATGGAGGTTTTGAGGAGTACGATTGTTGATGTTATCACTCGTGTGTTTCACTCTTGCATTTGCATATGCATGAATCTGTTTTATGTCATACAAGATACTAATTGCTTCTTGTAGGAACCATGCCACCACGTGACAAGAAGAAAGCTGGCTCGTCTAAGAGCAAGAAGGGCAAGGGGGCAGCTTCAAGCTCCCAACCTTCCCATGAGTTATTTGAGTTGTAACTTGTTGCGATTGACGTCCGTTTGAGGCTCCAAGCAGAGCTTGCTCGAGGTGGACGATCGACCATTCCGGATAGAAGGATCGAAATTCCAGGCGGGCATGCTAACCGACCGGGTTACAAGGTGCTCTCTCGTTTGGCTAGGAAGAGGAATTGGGGTTGGTTTACTTCCAACCGATTTTAGGGGTATGATAAGAGTCTCCTCCATGAGTTTTATGTTGGCTACACGGATCTTGAAGGAAAGGAGGGGGTACTTGTTAGAGGCGTAATCGTGCCATGGACTCCGACCTCAATTTCTGAGTTTGTTCATTTGGGGGAACGGGAGTTCACTGGAAGTAACCATTCCTATGTGTATTCGAGGGATACTAGGGGGATTGGAAATGACATCACAGATGTGATTTGCAACAGGGAATATGTGTTTCCAGAAACCGGGGCACAACCTGGACGGATCCATCAGAGTGACCTTAGTCTTGAGGCTAAGGTGGTTATGAAATTTTGTATTTTCAACCTGATCCCTAGGATGAATGACACATGGATTCAGCCGAACTATGCTGAGCTCCTCTACTGCTTGTTGGGCAAGCATCGTATAGACATCGGTCAGATCATGTATGAAGAATACGAGCGTCACTGGGAGAAGAAGAAGAAGCCCTTCATTTTTCCGAGTTTCATCACAGCATATTGCAAATATCACGGGGTTGAGGACATTGTTGAGGGGGATTCTGAGGTCGCTGCTCTTTCCCCTTCAATTATTGATGTGCAACTGAATAGGTATCGTATGAAGAACCCCACGGCTGCTGCTGCTGATGTTGAAGCTTCCCTCCAACAGAGTGATTCTGATGATGATAATGATGATGAGGAGGATGAGGATGCTATGGAAACTGATGATGGAGCTCGCTGAGAAACCGGGGCACAACCTGGACGGATCCATCAGAGTGACCTTAGTCTTGAGGCTAAGGTGGTTATGAAATTTTGTATTTTCAACCTGATCCCTAGGATGAATGACAAATGGATTCAGCCGAACAATGTTGAGCTCCTCTACTGCTTGTTGGGCAAGCATCGTATAGACATCGGTCAGATCATGTATGAAGAATACGAGCGTCACTGGGAGAAGAAGAAGAAGCCCTTCATTTTTCCGAGTTTCATCACAGCATATTGCAAATATCACGGGGTTGAGGACATTGTTGAGGGGGATTCTGAGGTCGTTGCTCTTTCCCCTTCAACTATTGATGTGCAACTGAATAGGTATCGTATGAAGAACCCCACGGCTGCTGCTGCTGATGTTGAAGCTTCCCTCCAACAGAGTGATTCTGATGATGATAATGATGATGAGGAGGATGAGGATGCTATGGAAACTGATGATGGAGCTAGCCGAGTTCCTATTCCTGATATTCCTTCTGTCCGTAGAGCGCCACATGCACCGCCTCGAGCACCACATGGGTCTAGAGGTATTGACTTCTCTGATTTTCAGGCCTACCTCGATGACCATTTCGGTAGAGTTGATGCTAGTGTTGCAGCCTTGACCACCTCTGTCCAAGGGTTGCAACATAATCTTGATGGGCGCATTCCCCAACGCAACCGCGATTGGGAAATAGCTGAGGAGCATCGCCGGAATGAGAGAGAGATAATGTGGGAGCAGCAACAGCTCATCCGTCAGCAACAGGAGGCTCTACAACAGTCCAATGATCTCCTGTCTGACATGTGGAGGGACTATTATGGGGATTACGATCCCAATAATTAGTCTTTTCACAAGTCCATTCTTGTATACTCAGGCGACCGAGGCCAAACCATTCGGTAACATCTAGTATCACTTTTTATTTACTCATTCTCTTTTGCTAGGGACTAGCTTGAGTTTCATGAGGGGGATGGGATGTGAACCATGATGTTAACTATTGTTTGGCTTTATGATGTTGAGTATGGTATCTTGTGTTTTGTTTGCATTAGCATTTGCACGTTTACCGCTTTCTTAATATTTAGTTGCATACACTACATTCATCCTAGTATAGTTGCATGTTTTTGTGTGGAGTTTATTGCCAAATTTTTTGAACTTTTTTATTGGGTAGATTAACTAATTATGACCTTTAACCATATGTTTCATCTCTATGAATTTGTTTGAGGTTTTCTCGCTTGGCTTGTCACATTTATGTTTGCACTTAGTTAAGCTTGGTAGTCTCGACATCACTTAGTGGTGTTTTCTCTACTGCGGTTCACGAAGGCCTTTATAATAGGATGATGCATGTTAGAGTCTTGTGGTTGTTTTCCCGTGTAATTATGTACCTAAGAGGCAACAAGTCTTCACCTAAGTTTGAGATTGCTAAATGCCTAGGAAGGAGGAAGTGTGAGATTGTGTGATCCTTTCTTTGAAACCTATTCTTTCGAATAGGTATGGGGAAGGGGTTACGCTGTCATTATGACTTATTTTTGATTTTTGAGTGTTGTGAGTTTGCTTTCCTTTTTCGTAAAGTTGTGCTTCAACCTATTCTTTCGAATAGGTTTGGGGAGGTCGTTTGTGAGTCATTGTAAATTCTTTTTCGTTGTGCTACTGCTGGCTATATATATTTAAAAAAAAATCAAAAAAAAGAGAAAAAGTTGCAGGAAAAATAAAAAAATATGGAAAAGAAAAAAATGAGAAAAAAGAGGCCCCAAAAAAGCAAATAAAGCCAAAAAGCAGTTTAGCAAAGTGTTTGTCTCGTTTTTCAATTCTTGTAATGTCCGTAATCGAGTTGTAAAGTTTGTCTTTTGTTTGTTTGAGTGTCATCTGTTCTAGAACACCCTCGTCCTGCCATTCAGGAAGTGGTGATTAGTTTATGACTTTTCTTGAGAGATGGGTAGAATAGGGGAGTGTGAACTTTTAGGGAACCCTCATTCGTTTGATGAGAGCTAGTATTGGTTCGACCTCTTTGAGGGAAAGTCTTAACTTGGTGAACAACAGTAAGTCCACAGTTTCATAGGCACGGGACAACCATTCGTATTTTAACATGTTTCATTACGTCGTCACTGACTAGGTCCAGGTAGAGAATGTTACGAGAGACTATCTTGTTTAACATAGTGCATATGTGAATGTGTATGAGTCAATCGAGGCATTCTTCAACCAATATCCATGTTATGATTTGTATGGTCTTTGTTCATAAGTTTTTGATAGATTCAATAGATTAGTTCATTTCATTTGGCGTGAGACTCCATTTTGTGTGTTGCATTGGTTTTTTTCATTAGAGTCTAGCTTAGTTGCTTGAGGACAAGCAAAGGTTCGGTTTGGGGAGTTTGATGAACGTGTATTTTACACCTTCATTCGAGTCTTTTTCACCTATTTAGCTATCCTCTATGTTAATTTAGCTATATTTTAGTGCATTTTATTAGAATAGTGTCACGTTTCCCTTTTCTTTACATTTGTCAGGTTTTAGGTAAAAAACGTGATTTTCCGGGCAATTATGTTGAAGAGAACGAAGATTCGGTATTTCGTGGTCATCCGTGGTGTATCTAGAAGGTTTCGGACGAGATTTGAGGTCTATGGGGTCGAGTTTCAAGGCTTAAAGGTCACTAGAAGGCAAAATCCGAGTCCGAAAAGGAAAAGAAGACCAAAAACGCGTCTCCACCGACCTGGAGCTCCCAGGCGGTTCGCCCGGTGCCAGGCCGTTCGCCTGGGACCCCAGGCGATTCGCCCCGTGCGTTTCCGACTTCTATATATATGTTTGCCTATTCTCTACGTTTTTCATGCCTTTTCACATTATTTTGAGAGACGAATTCTACAGAGCCTGTTCTGGGAATTCTTAGCATAGGAGACTTTTTTTCTTATCAATTTGGAGGATTAAGCATAGCAATTGGACCTCGTTGTTTATCAATTCTTGCTTGTGAGTTAGCAATTCTTCGGAGATTCACAACCTTCGTCGGTAACATTGTATCTCACGATTTTCTACTTTTATTTATTTCTTTCAACATGTTTTCATTCAATCTTGCTTTGATTCTTGTTGATTGCAATTTATCTATGAGTAGCTAAATCTATCGTTGGTGATAGTATGTGATTTCTTAGCTAGGGTTCTTAATTATTCATGATTGGTTGTAACGCGATTCAAACTTGACTTATTGATTTATTTCTTTGATCTATCTAAGCCCTCTATCTTCGTAGTGTTGAATTGAACGGAACACATTGTACAATTCATGATCTTAGATTTCTATGCAAACGTTCAAGTACTTCATGCATGATTATTAACCTGATGCTTTGAATGATCATACTATCGCTAACATCCATTATTATTGATAAGGAAATCTGTGCTAAGTCGATTGTTGAGTTTATAGTTTAAGTTAAATTAGATAAAGCTAGTTATAGTCTTAGAGATCGACACTCGAGGTTATTTTACTTCTACACTACGTGCCTTGGTTTTCGTTGTAGTTGTGAATTGCCTTTGGCTAAAAACAAATTTATTTGATTAATTGAGTCTGACAAATTCGGTTCATCAGTGAGACTGTGTTGTCTTCAACCTTTACCTTGAACTTAGTAATACAATCAACAAGTCTGTGAAAATGTACTTAGCCCAGTTGAGCTCAGTTTTATTCTCATGGATATGCATCAGCAATGGCCACCTTCTCAAGCCAACTTGGTCAATTCCTCCAACTTGGGAGTCTAAGACTTTGATTAGTAGTAGAGCTACCAGACCAAGCGAATGGCCGAGATGCTTCCTCTTTACGTGCTTTGTCCAAGTCACGCGAGCAATCTCTCCTTTCTTCATTCTTTCGTTTCTGACATCACTGTAGAAGGCTTCAATTTCTTCATCAGTGGCAGTGATGTCATCTTCAGTTCCAGTAGTTGGAATCTGAAAGATGTTTGCTAAATCAATCCATTTCAGGATGATTTGCACACCTTGAACTGAGGTAGAAATCACTTTTTCAGTGACTCCTTGCTGTCAGTAAGGGTTTGGATTTCTGCGTTATTGTAGAATTCCATTGTGTCCAACATGCTCACTTTCTTAGTGCGAGAAGTAATGAAGAAAAGAAGGCCTTGTTGATTAATCAAGTTCAATGCCTCTTCGTTTTCTTCGTCCAAATCTTGTTCATAGAAGTATCGAATATATTCTCTTTGGCAAATCCGCCCCACTGCATCATCTGCTCACACTTTGCCATGTCGAGATATGCAGGCGGCATGGGTCTCTTGGTTATTCGATCGTTTTTCAACACAATTTTCACTGTGTTTTACGGATTTTCAACCGAAGTAGTGCTTTTTCCAGCACTGTCTGCCTTTGATGACTTAGAAGTCTTAGATGATTGTCTCTTGGGAGCCATCTCTTATATAGTAGGAGGCTTTTAAGAAATGTACGAAAAAGAGAGTTTTTATTTTTGACCGGAGGTACAGTGAATTCAGAGCACAGGCTAGAGAATTTGCAGAGAAAGGAAATGTGAGTTAAAGAATTTTGTCTTTCTCTAACTCTTCATTTATATAGTGTCTCTGTTGTGTGAGAAGCTCAATGGTTTGATTCTCAACTAGGGTAAAACAGAGAGTCATCTGTGTTAGTGGAGCCTTTGCATTAAATGAATAGTGGACCACTAACAAAAACCGTCAGAGCATACTTTCTCTTTGTAATATCAACCGTTGGATCAAAAAAACTGCGTTAAAATCAATGGCCACGATTGTATTTCATGTCATGATTAACAGCGAGTTTATCTGTGCCACGATTAACGTCACAAATTGATTTTACCTTGATTCACGGGATTTGATCTCTTTTACTCCAATGCTAATGACTTGCTGAAGTAAATAAGAATCTTTTCAGCGATTTTATTCAATTTTGACTTTGGTGCTTACCTTTTCAGGTAACAAGTCTTGTATTTGCTGAAAATTCTTCCTTAATCAAATATCTCATATTTCTTTTAGTTAAAAGGCATTTCTGAGTTCCCGTCTCAGCAAATTCTTTTATATTGAGATATCCTTAGATAAAATCTGAGAAGTATTCTTGCTCTTTGTTGAGTTTCCGTCTCAGATTTTTCTTTTGATACTTGAATACCTATTTCAGTATCTTTGATTGTCTGAATGCCAGTTTCAGCAATCTTTAAAGTTTTTCTTTACTGAGTACCCGTCTCAGCAAGTGATCAAGTTTCGTAACAAATATCCGATTTGAAGGAATTACTTGTTGAATGCATGTTTCAGCAATCATGTAGTGTACTATCATTTCTTTTTAGAAGGAATTAGTGAAAGGGACTTTATGTAAGCATACTTTGGCTTGCTGAATGCCTGTTTCAGCAATCTACCAAATGTATCCTTACTATTGAGGTAGTTCAATCACTCCAATGTTATACCTTAGCATTGCGAACCTATTATCTGGTAGGGGCTTGGTAAAGATGTCAGCAAGTTGATCATCAGTACGTACTTTCACAACCTCAATGTCTCCTTTTTTCACATGATCTCTAATGAAATGATGTCTAATATCAATGTGCTTTGTCCTTGAGTGGAACTTAGGATTTTGCGTGATAGCAATAACACTTGTATTATCACAAAAGATTGGTGTTTTCTTTGCAGAAATACCATAATCTCTTAATTGTTGTTGAATCCATAGGATTTGAGTTGTGCAACAACCAACCGCAATGTATTCAGATTCAGTAGATGAATTGGCAACACAGGTTTTCTTCTTGCTGAACCATGATATTAATCTAGTACCTAGAAACTGACAAGTTCCAGAAGTACTTGTTCTATCAAGAGTTCATCCTCCATGATCAGCATCAAAATAACCAACCAATTCCAATCCAGAATCTTTAGGATACCATAATCCAACATTGAATGTACCTTTGACATATTTCAGTATCTTAAGTGCCTTTTTGTAGTGTGATTCTATTGGATCAGATTGGAATCTTGCACACACACAAAAAACATACTGAATGTCAGGTCAACTTGTTGTTAAATACAGCAAAGAACCAATGAGTTTCCTATACTTATGTTCATCAACACTCTTATCTTGTTTAGTATAGCCCAATTTGGTACCAACGCTCATAGGGATCTTTTCAGGTTTTTCTTCCTGTTTGATCCTGAACTTTATGAGCATTTCCTTTGCATACTTTGCTTGATTTATGAATATTCCATCTTTGAGTTGCTTGACTTGCAATCCTAGGAAATAATTCAATTTACCCATCATACTCATTTCAAACTTGTTTGTCATGAGTTTGGCAAAATCATCACATAGTTGCTTGTCCTAAGATCCAAATATTATGTCATCCACATAAATCTGGACTAAGAGTATTTTACCATTATGGTTCATGGTAAATAAGGTTTTGTCAACTTCACCTTTCTTGAAACCATTATCCAGCAAGAACTTATCTAAGGTATCATACCAAGCTCTTGGTGCTTGCTTTAGACCATATACAGCTTTCTGAAGCTTGTATACCATCTTGGTTTCTGAGGGAAGTTCAAAGCCAGGGGGTTGTTCCAAGTAGACTTCTTCAGCAAGTTCACCATTTAGGAATGCACTTTTAACATCGATTTGATAAACAATGAAGTCATTGTGAGCAGCAAAGGCCAAGAAAAAGCCTAATTGCATCCAATCATAGTCCAATCCTTCAGTCTGACAGTAACCTTGACCAACTAAACGTGTTTTGTTCCTTGTTACTTGTCCAGACTCACTCATCTTGTTTGTGAACACCCACTTTGTACCAATTGCTTTCTTTCCTTCAGCAAGGGGTACAAGTTTCCAGACTTTGTTCCTTTCAAATTGATCCAGTTCTTCTTGCATTGCCTTGATCCATTCAGAATGCTTTAAAGCTTCTTCTATGGTCTTGGGTTCAATTTCTGAAACAAAGCAAGAGAACAAAACTTCTACTTCTATGATGTTTGCTTCTTCAGCAAGTTCTTGATTAGTATATACTTTGTATCTAGTCATTTGGCATTTGTCAATATGACCAATCATATCCGTAGAGGGATGATCTCTAATCCATTTATTAACAGGTTTTCTGCTCTTTGGATCTGGATAAGTTTGCTCTTCAGCATGTGACTCTTCAGTATGTACTTGCTCAGTACTACTGGTATCTTGTTGTGTCTCTGCTGAGATTGGTTCATCAGCAACTGCTTGTTCAGCAATACTGGTTTGAGGTAACTCGTCAGCAGGCACAGGAAGTTGCATAATTTTAGCAACATCCGGAGCAACTGCGTCTTTTGCAGGAAATTCTTTGTCATGAACTATATTTATCTTGTCATGAATCGGGGGAGGGGACTCATTGTCAGAATCATCATTTAGTTCAATTGATTTGACTTTCCTAGCATCAGATTCAGTTCTTTGCTCATGTATGAGTAACTTCTTCATACAATCTGATATTTCTTCTTCAGCAGGAACTCCTTGTGAGTTTTCATAGAATACAACATGCACTTCGATCTTTTGTGCCTTTTTGTTGTAAACTCTATAAGCTTTACTCTGCAAGGAGTAACCAAGAAATATCGCTTCGTCTGCCTTTGGTTGAAATGTTCTTAAGTATTCTCTACCATTGTTAAGAACAAAGCATTTGCAACCAAATACTCTTAGATGGGTGATGTTAGGAGGTCTTCCAACAAATAACTCATAGGGAGTTTTGTTGTATTCCTTAGTTATCAAACATCTATTTTTAGTATAGCAGGCGGTATTAATCGCTTCAACCCAATAAGCTTCACTTATTTCAGTGTTAGCAAGCATTGTTCTAGCTGCTTCCTTAAGGGTACGATTCTTCCTTTCAGCAACACCATTTTGTTGAGGTGTCCTTACTGAGGATAACTGATGTTGTATGCCTTTAGAAGTGCAATACTCAGTTATGTACTGGTTTACAAACTCAGTACCATGGTCTGTTCTTATGACTTTTACCTTGTCATTTTTCATGACTTCAAGCTTATTCAGCAAGTTAGGTCTTTCAGTCCTTGTTTCAGACTTGTGTTTGATAAATACTACCCAAGTGAATCTTGAATAGTCATCTACCACCACCAGACCATACTTCTTACCAGCATAGTTTGTTGAAGAAGATTCAAACAAGTCCATGTGCAAGAGTTGTAAAGGTTTTGTAGTTGACGGTACTGCCTTGTTCTTAAAAGAAGATTTGGTTTGCTTTCCTTGCTGACATGCATTGCAAACACCATCCTTCTTAAAAGTAACCTTAGGTAATCCAACTACAAGTGCCTTTTTAGACAGCTTATTCAGCGTCTTGAAGTTTAGGTGACTTGTTCGTTTATGCCATAACCATGCTTTTTCAGCAAGGCAATCATGATCTGAGACAAGACATTTTTCAACGATTGCTGAAGACCAATCTACAGTATACAAATGTCCTGATCTTCTAGCAACCATAATAATCTTCTTTGTCTCAAAGTCTATAAGTTTACATTCATCACTTTTGATTTTGATGAAGTATCCTTTGTCAGCGAATTGACTCATGCTGAAAAGGTTAAACTTAAGATTTTTGACATAAAGAACTCCCGAAATGGTAATGCATCCTAACTTCACGTCACCATAACCTTTAGTAGAACCAAAGCCTCCACCAGCAAACCTTATTGTTGGACCTTTAGACCACCGTCTATAGTTTATAAGGTTTTTCTTGTTGCCCGTCATGTGCTTTCCACAACCACTGTCAAAGTGCCAAATTGCATTGTTTGTCTCCGTGGCTGAAGTCTGCACAATCAAGAGCAAACAAGTTAATTATCCAATAATGGATGTCCATTAACATGTTCAAGAAAGCGTCCAGTGGAAACCCAAGTCTTGAGTTTTTCAACTTTGACTTGTTTTCTACTTGCTGAGGAACTAGAAGGTTTTGAGCCGAAAGACTTTTGATCACTGCTAATCAAGTCCACTTTCTAATGTGGTGTCTTGCTCGGTTGACCTTTTTGCTGAACATACTTTTCAGTAAGTTCTTTACTGGCAAGGTTCCTTCTAGTCCTAGCGTTTTGAGTTTTGTCAGAACTTTTAGGCTTGGTTTTGTTCATCTCTTTGAAGTATCTTTGCTGACTTTGTTTATACTCATGAAAGAGTTGACTTTGCTTGGTTTTGAAACCAAGTCCACTTTTCAGAGAATGCTGAGCTTTTGTCTCAGCAACCTTACTTGATTCAGGTTTGTCAGCAAAGGTCTTCTGATTACTTTTAGTAATCTTGCCTTTTGACTTAACAAATTGCTTTTCAGCAACTTGTTTGGCGGAATGCTTTACAACATCCTTTTTCTTAACAGTTTGCTTTTCAGCAACCTGTTTTCCTTTTAAAGTCTTGTTACTTTGAGTAGCAACAACGGGTTTTACGGTCGTAGGTACTTGATTGCATATTTCAGCAACCTTAGATTGACCAACCTGATAGAGTTCTGGTTGACCACTATCAGTTGCACGTACAAAGGTAATTGGTGATTTGTCTTTACTCAAGATTATTACATCATCACCTTCATACGTTGCACCTAAACCTTCTTTGTGAGATGGATCTCTCAGATAAGAGTTTAGTTCAGTCAGCGTATTACTCGCATCAGCATAAGATTTGAAATTGATTTTCATCTTTTTCATTTCTTATATTTCAGCAAGTAACTTTAGAATTGAGGACTAATACTCTTCCAATTCTATTGCCATTTGAGAATTCTTCTCTGTAGCTTCAGCAATCAACTTCTTGAGATGCAATATTTCAGCATCCTTCTTTTCTGACTCTTCTTTCAACAAAACATACTTTTCAGTAGTTTGCTTGGTCAGAGTTTCAGCATTCTGTAGTTTCTCTTGCTGTTTGCTCAGAGTTTTCTCAAATCTATCGATTTCTCCTTGAATTCTATCAAGGTCAATATTATCACTACAAGAAATACAGCTTTTAGCAACCACTTTTAGCGACGGATCGATCGGTTGCTAAAATTAGCGACCGATCGGTCTTTTAGCGACGGATAAAAGGCCATTAGCGACGGATAAGAAAAATCGTGTAAGAGCGCGTCCGTAAACCATTAGAGCGCACGGGGATTAACGACGGATTAGCCATCGGTCGCTATTTAGCGACGGATGGAGCCATCGGTCGCTACATTTGCGTCCGTAAACCATTAGAGCGCACGGGGATTAACGACGGATTAGCCATCGGTCGCTATTTAGCGACGGATGGAGCCATCGGTCGCTACATTTGCGACCGATGATCTCATCCGTTGCAGCTTTTTAATTTCTTTTTCTTTTATTGTTTTGTTGGTCAAAATGCTTAGCGACCGATGGTTCCATCGGTTGCTATGCTATATTACAAAAAAAAAAGTTGCGACGGATGAGCTAATCGGTCGCTAAATAGCGACCCGATCGCTATTTAGCGATGGCTCATCCGTCGCTAACTGTTAACATATCATCGTCGTCTTCACCGGCAGACGGACAGAACACACACACGCACAACAACACTTCTCTCGCGGCTCCATTTTCTCCTCCCCTATTTTCTTCATTTCTTCACCATTTCAATCAATCTTATAGTCATTTCGAAGCTCTTCCATCAAGGAACAAGTGTAGCTATTCAATTGCGTGATTATTTCCCCATTTCTTCCGCAATCAAAGGTATATATTTCGAACCCTAACTTGTCTAAATTTTAGTATTCTTCATTTTTTTTTCAATTCATTGAATTGTATGCATTCTACTAGTATCTATTATGTTGTGTAGCTCAAATTAGGGGGGATGCACAAGTTTTAGTTGGTGAATTGATAGATTTGGGATGAATTGGGTATTTTATAGTTGAGTTCGATTATGTTTGGTATTTGAATTGAGTTGGATTACGTAGTTAGTTTTGTTCAATTAGTGTAGTTTTGTTTCGGATATACTAATTACTAATTAGATTTGGAAATTGTATAAGTATAATGGAAATATGAGTAAATTATTGTGTATTGTAAGTAGTTATAATAATGGAAATTGTATAATTATAATGGAAGTATAGATAAATATATGTAATTATAGTATATTGTAAGTAGTTATTATAATGAAAATTGTATAAAATATAGATAAATATAAGTAATTATTGTTTTAAAAAAACGTAAGTATGAAGGAAATAACTCGATCATAGGTAAATTTAAATTAGAAAATATTGGGAGTATATATAATGCAATGTAAAAAACTGATAATTAAAATGAATAATCGGTGAAAAGATACGTTAGCCGCCGCAATGTACTAGACTTCTATTGGCCAGGTTTAGCATTCAATTATGAATCCCGATCGTACTTGGATGTACAGTAGGATTGCAGATGGAATACTTTTGCCTACGTTTGTACAAGGGGTGAATGCATTTGTCGAATTTGCATTGTCAAAACCCAAGTGTTTGAGTACTGGGATGATGAAGTGTCCTTGCAACCATAAGAAATGTAGGAACCGTAAGTACTTACCCTCTACGGTGGTTGTAGACCATTTGAAGCGTAATGGTTTTGTCCCTAAATATGAGGTGTGGAATCATCATGGTGAGGCAGTTCGTTTGTTGGGGGATTATTCCATGTTGTCGGGGAAGCGTAGGAAAAGGCAGGAGAGTAGTGCTACACCAGGTGCCTGTACTCATGATGATGCCACAGGGGACCGGATGGAAGAGATGGTCCATAACGCTGCGGGTCAAGAATTCACGGAGGGTGTTAATGAGGAGCCTCCGAATGCTGAGTCACAACAGTTCTTTGACTTGTTAGAAGCGTCAAAGATGCCACTCTACCCAGGGTGCAGGATGAATGAATTGACTATGTTGTCTCGAATTATGAGCAACAAGGAGGGTGGTGGGAATTCAGAAAGCAGCTGCAACGATTGGTTGAGTTTGATCACGGATGCTATGCCTGAAGGAAGCCTAGCTCCAACAAACTATTACCAAGTGCAGAAGAAGATGAAGGCGATGGGATTGCCTATGGAGAAAATAGATTGTTGCCCGGGTATGTGTATGATCTATTGGGGGAGGATGAAGGTTTGTTGAAATGTAAACATTGTGGGAAGGACCGGTATAGTCGTTACAAGGAGGGCGCTGCAATGAAACGACAGAAGAAGAATCTCTCCCACAAGAAAATGTGGTACTTCCCTATAGGTCCTCGTCTGAAGAGGTTGTATGCATCAGATGCATGTGCAGATAAGATGCGTTGGCACAAGGAGAGAGTAGTCGCGGATGACCAAGAGGGTAAGATGGGTCACCCATCAGACTCGCCGACATGGAAAGAGTTTGATGTGAAATATCCACAGTTTGCAGCCCAGTCTAGAAATGTAAGATTGGGACTTAGTACTGATGGTTTCAACCCGTTTGGGAGTGAACGGAAATATTCGTGCTGGCCAGTGATGCTTACACCTTACAACTTGCCTCCGGGTGACTGTTTGAAAGAACCATTCATGTTCTTGACCGTGCTGGTGCCAGGGCCGGATGATCCAGGACAGAAGATAGATGTCTTCTTGCAGCCATTGATCAAGGAGCTTATAGAGTTGTGGGAGGATGGTATCCCGGCATACGATGTCTCAACAAAGACGAACTTTACCTTGAGAGCAGCACTACTCTGGACCATCATTGATTTCCCTGCGTACTCCATGTTGTCTGGAAGGAAAACATCCGGATACAAGGCATGTCCACATTGTCTGGATGATGTTGATTCACACTATCTGCCGAAGAGTCGAAAGGAATCTTGGTTTGATTGTCATCGCAGGTTTCTAGACGATGAACACCCGTTCAGAAAGAACAAGACTCAGTTTCTTAAGAACAAAGTGGTGGTGAAGAAGGCCCCTAAAGAACTAACAAGTGCACAACAATTTGCTATTATAGAACGATTGGGGTACAAGAAAGTAACTGAGGTTGGGTGGGAACAACATAACGAGAATATCAAAAGTGAGTATGGATGGAAAAAGAGATGCATCCTATGGGATTTGCCTTATTGGAGTAGTCTTCGCATACGTCATATCTTGGATGTCATGCATATTGAGAAGAACGTATTTGAGAACTGCTTCAACACCATTTGTGAAATTCCCAACAAAACAAAGGACACGGTTAGGTCCAGGGAAGAGTTGGATATTCTATGCAGGAGGCCCGGACTGTCAAACAAGAATGCTGATGGCAAGTGGCCGAAGGCTAAATACACTTTGTCCAAAGAGGCTAGAGCAGAACTTTTTGATTGGGTGAAGTTGTTGAAGTTCCCCGACAATTATGCTTCTAAATTTGCTCGGTGTGTGGACACGAGTAAGACAAAGATGTATGGGATGAAGAGCCACGATTGTCATGTGTTCATGGAGAGGCTCATCCCGATTGCATTTCGCCAGCTCTTAGATAGATCGGTATGGAGTGCCTTGACCGAGTTGAGCTTGTTCTTCAAGAATCTATGCACACGGGTTGTTGAGGTTGAAGTGTTGAAGACGATGAAGGCTAACATACCGGTGATTCTGTGCAAGCTCGAGCGTATCTTTCCACCTAGCTTCTTTGATTCCATGGAACACTTGCCCATTCACTTACCAGATGAGGCGTTGCTAGCCGGACCTGTTCAGTATCGTTGGATGTATCCCTTTGAGAGGTAAATATTTTAGTATCATATTTATAAACATATATGACACATAATTGTATAGTATATCTAATTATGACAGACATATTATAACAGATACTTAGGCAAGCTGAAGCATTATGTGAAGAACAAAGCTCAGCCTGAGGGTTCGATTGCCAATGCATACATTTGAGCAGAGACTGCAACTTTTTGCTCCTATTTCTTTGACACTGGGGTCCCTTCGAAGACATCTAGGCCGGCTAGAAATGTCGACACATTTCAAGTGCAAGAGGACCATAAAGTTTCACTATCAATCTTTAAGGTTTCGGGGAGGGCGTATGGTGAAGAAAAAGTGGCATATCTGACGGATAAGGAGTACAATGCTGCACATTCGTATGTGCCTTCAGAATTGTGCTGAGCTCAAGCCATTCCATGTCAAGTTTACTAGGTTAGTTGCCTTCTTACATTTTACGATTGAATTAAAATCTTATTTTAGAGAAAATGGTAGTATTAAACCAAATATACGCATCATGTGCAGTTTCTTCAGCGCCCGTTGTGTAGCGCAAAATCCTATAGTGGCGGATGACACAATTAAGGACATGCTTAGGGAGGCCCTAGTCTCCGAATTTCCAACATGGTTCAAAGAGCATGTACTGAACCCGGCCAACAAAATAACGTGTCCTTACTTAAGAGCACTAGCAAGTGGACCTGGGAGAAGATACTCCTCCTTCCCATCTTACATTGTAAATGGATTTAGGTTCACAGTAGTGAGTGTGGATCGACAGATGCTACAGTTAATGGTGGGGTTCGTGTCTTGGGGAAAGACATAGGTGATGATGTCTACGATTACTATGGGAAGCTTAGGCGTATTGTTCGCCTTGAATATCCCGGAGTACCTTTGAAAAGAACAATGTTGTTTGATGTTGATTGGTATGATCCCACTGATGTAGGCACCAGAAGGCTTGAGGAGTATGATATGGTGGAGATAAACTATAAGAAGAAGTACAAAGTGTACGAACCATTTATCTTGGCAAGTCAAGAACTTCAAGCTGTATTTCTTCAGTTTCCTACCTTGCAAAAAGATAAGGGCGATTGGTTAGCTGCTGTACCTATAAATGCTCGATCCAAAGTTGAGTATGTGGAGAAGGACGAGTCAATTAACAACTCGTACCAAGAAGAAGATGTTGATGGTCAGGCTAGAAAACCTGTACATGCTACAGTAGAAGTTATTCAGCTGCATGATGATGTTTTCATTGACTTACAACCAGAGTAGATTATAGAGGGTACGTGAATTAGTATTAGGTAGTTAGATTAGACTTACCTTAGACTTATCTATTAGGCATATAATAAAAAATGTTTCTTACTATATCTCTGATTTTACATCTTATATAATAGGTTGATTATTATTAGATGTCAGTTCCTACGTTGGGGGATATCCTACTTGAGGCTTGGAAAGCCAACTGGCTGTTGGGAGTTCCGCCTTCGGAATGAATGCCAGCTCCCCTTCATGAGTATTGGCAGGCCTACTGGCGTGACCACCCAAATGTCCAGCGTCGTTCCTTACTTTATCTCTTAATGACTTTACATGTTTTATATTCAATTTTGTATGTACTAACACGGATCTTTTTATTGCAGATGCCACGACCCAGAAGGCCACGATACATGACCCCACAGTCCCAGAGGGATGATACCGACGGAGAGCACACCGGGCAAGGCTCACAGCAGGGCTCCCCTACTGTTTTTGGGACTCCACCTGGGTCGAGTAGGGGATCGACTGCCTATTCCTCCCTCCACGACCCGTGGGCTCACGTTCCAGACGACGGTTGTCCCTTTCAAAGGCCGGAAGATGGTCTGATGTGGAATGGTTGCCCTGTCCTTTACCCCAATGAAGAGAAGTAAGTATTAGGCATTAACTGATTTACGAACTTTTAATATATATATATATATCGAACTAACCGAAGGTTTCACTATTGACTTACCTGTTCTTCACAGGTTGTATGGGGAGCGCGCTGCCAAAGTACTCAGTGGGATAATACGGAATAGGATGATCCCACCGCAAGAGGGTGGCAGCCAGTGGCATTGCATCCCGGACCAAATTAAGGGAGAGCTGTTCGAGGAGCTGAGGGTGAGTTAATAATCGTACATTAGTTACCTAATTGTTTGTGTTGTGAGTGGTATGTTAGCCACTTTGTGTGAGTGGTATGTTAGCCACTGTACTTGGGTGATATGTTAGTCACCATTGTTTTAGTGAAATATAGGACAATGTGAGTGGTATGGTAGCCACTATATTTGAGTGGTATGTTAGCCACTGAACTTGGGTGATATGTTAGTCACCGATATACTTGAATAGATGTTGTTTCCCCTTGTTATATATTTGATACATGTTGTTTCCCCTTGTTATACTTGAATGTTTTTAAGTATTCACCAACGTATGTGTTTCGATGTTTATTTGTAATTGTGTAGAAAGATTTCTTCCTTCCGAAAGCATTGCTGATGGATCTCTGGTGGAGCTTCAACTCTCACGGTAGTGCCCTTTACAAGTGCATGGTTCATAACATGAAGAAACTGTATACACAGGGCCGTCCACGTACCGGTGATTGGCCCGGAGATGAAATTTGGGAGGCGCGGAAGGTGTATTGGGCTAACGAGAGAGTCCAGGCGCAGGCTAACCAGAACATTGAGAACAGGAAGAAGCAGCCGAATGATGGGAGCCGTACCCTGGTGACACACCGTTTTGGCTCTGAGTCGATCGCTACAGCACATGTGAGGCAGAAGGTAAGTGTATTAACTTTGTGAATTCATCATTCTTATACTTGTTATTTACTTGCATTTCGAACTTTAAAACTAAGTATATGATGCTTTCATGTGTCATTCAGTTGAAGGATAAGGAGAGTCTCCTATTCACCTTGTTCTTGAGATCTCAGAAGGCCAAGGACGGACAGTGGTTGTGTGACGATGCCACAACAATTGCGGTAAGTTCAACAATACTTGTGTTTATTAAATACTGATGATTTCATAACTAATTAACAACATAACTAACACCTTATACTCTTGATTTATAATTTCAGACGGCCTACGAGGCCAGGATTCGTGATCAGGATCTCACTGTTGAGGAAATGAATGCCATTTTCCTCGAGGTGAATCCTCCAGACGAGAAGGGTCGTCGCTTGGGACTGGGGAGTGCAGCAGCCGTCCCTGAATTGGACTCGAGTCCGACTCGTCGTTCCCGTGCCAGTACATCTTCATCATCTTCAGCAGCAGCAGCAACTTCCGCTCGAGAGCAAGCCCTCTTACTTCAGTTGCAGGAGAAGGATGAGGAGGTGAAGAGGCTAGCTGCGCAGCAGGCTAAATATGGTACTATGTTTGCTGAGCTGTATGCGAAGCTGGGGATGGAACCACCTACCTCTCCATGATCCCCTATCCTTTTCGACTCTATTTACTATTTTCTACATGAATACTGTGTACACTATGATATTATTTTGGATTACTATTGTATACGTATGATTATTATTATATGTATGGAGGGTTTTGGTACATTTATTATGATTTTTTTGCATTATTTTTTGTTTATTTGGTCTATAAGAATTTCCGTAACATGTTGCTTAATTGAACAGGTTGCATTTGATTTTGGTTCTCATTATTATATCTAAAAAATTAAAAAAAAAAAAAATAGCAATCGATGACTTTATCCGTCGCTGGGAGCTCCAGAGCTCCAGCGACGGATAAATCATCCGTCGTTAAAAGCATCAGAGATCCAGCGACGGATGAGTTATCCGTCGCTGGATCTCCGGGGCCCAAGTCACGTGGCTTGGACCTTAGCGACGGATAAGTCATCGGTTGCTAATTAGCGACGGATAACTCATCGGTCGCTAATTCGCTAGCGACTAACGGTTTAGCGACGAAGATTTTATCCGTCGCTAAAAACACCGATCGGTCGCTAATTATTTTTAGCGACCGATCGGCATTATTTAGAGACGGATGGATCCGTCGCTAAATGATGCCCTCCTTGTAGTGTATCTTCACTTTCTGAGTCAGAGTCAGAGGTAGGACTGTTTACCTGACCGGCCATGAGGCAGAATTCGTAGTTTGACACATCTGGATAAGCTTCCATAGCTATTCCATAAACTTCCATGCCAATCTCTACATCAAGAGTGGCTTCTTCTTCTTCAGTGTCTAAGCTCTCTACCTCACTGTCTTCAGAACTAATATCAATGCACAACGCATCGATTTTTGCTTGAAGCTCTTTCTTTTCTTCAGCAATCAAAGCCCTTTTGAACTTCTTCTTCTTTTCAGCAGATTTGCCTTTCAGCAAAGGACAATTTTCTTTGAAGTGTCCAGGTTGTTTGCAGTAAAAGCAGATCATTGCCAACTGCTGGTTCTTCAGAAGAATTTGCTTGCTGAGCTTGCTTGTTCAGCGAGCTAGCTTCATTCTTGTATTTATGGTAGTTGTTACCAAGATGCTTTTTCAGCTTCTCTTTTGCTTTTCGCCTTTCAAGTTCCTTACTGATGAATTTCTTCATGTTTTTAACAACTAAAGCATTTTCATCAGCAGGCTCTTTATCATTCTTCTTTTCAGAAGATGACGGCTTTGCAGCAAGAGCAATATTTTGCGATTTTTCAGCAAACACATTTTCTCTTTGCTTTGTCTCGTAGTTGACAGTAGCAAGATGAGAGAACAACTCTTTAGGTGTGATATTTGGCATTCCTTGATTATTAGAAATTCTAAGTATGGATCCATTCTTGGTTCAAACTTCTAATAATGGTTTTCACCTTCTCAGAATCTGAGTAGAGATTTCCAACTCCTAAGGCAGCCATCTCACTTACTAGAGTCGTGAATCTGAAATCCAAGTCTTCCAGTGACTCATTTGTACCTTGTTTAAAGTTTTGGAACTTTAACTTAAGCACTTCGAGTTTTTTTTCCTTGGTTTTGTCAGATCCAGCGCAAAGATCTTGAACCATTTTCCAAGCTTCCTTAGCAGTTTTGGCACCCCACAGTTTGCACTATATAGTATCCGGAGTTGATCGAATAATGATGGTTCTTGCTTGGCCATCAAGACGGAATCTTTTGGCTTCGTCGGAAGGCCATTCCTCTCTTGGTTTTTTGGAACGACAGTATCGACTGGTTCACCTAAGATAGTTTCCTTACCAGCTTCTGTGGTTTTGTGAGGAAAACTTCTCTCAAGTTTAGTGATCTTGATAGGTCCATCATTTATGACAGTGACCATTTCATCACTAATGGCCTCAAGATGTAGCATCATGTTGTTTCGCCATTTTTCATAGTTTTCCAGCTTCATCAAGGGAGCGTCTCCTGAAGACATCCTGTCAGGAAAACACTACCAAATTGATCAAGTGAGAGTGATTTACGGAAGGGGCGGGTCCATATCTTTTTAGTACCCTGCAAGATATTCTAATATCATATTTGTTCCCACTAGACTAACAATTACATTTTGGTACCCAAAATTGACTTTTTCACTTTTCAATTATTGAGTTTTGGCTGATCCAAACAGCCTTAGTGAAAAACATGTTTTCTTAATTTTTCTTTTTCATAATTTTTCATAGATTGAATAAGAATTTTTTCATAATTTTTCTTTTTCTTTTTTTCTTCCATTTTCTTTTATTCTCACCCTTATTCTTTTCTATTTTCTTCCTTTTTCTTTTTTCTTTTTCTTTTTTCATCTTCTTCTTCAATTTTCCGGAATTATGTCCGGTATTGGAGCTCCGAAAGTGAAGCGAGCTTCACTCATGGAGACAGTGAAGTTCTCCGATCGAGCTTCACTGTAACAGTGAAAGCTCCGATCGGAGCTTCATTGTTACAGTGAAGCTCGAATCAGAGCTTTACAGCCCCGATTTGGGGATGTGAAGCTCCGATTTGGAGCTTCACAACTCCGATTGGGGCTGTGAAGCTCCGATCTGGAGCTTCACGCCCCAAATCGGAGATGTGAACTTCCGATAGCTCCGGTCACCGGAGCTCCGATCTTCTTTAATTTTTTTAATTTTTATTTTTTAATATATATTTTATTTTTTGTGATATTTCATTTTTAATATTAAGTTTATAGGTTAATAAAGTTTTAGAAATTATGTAATTTAAGAAACAAAGAAAAAAGAAAAATAAAGTTAAGGCCTTGTTTGGTTCACCCAATGGCAATTGTGTAATTACAGCAAAGTCAACCCAAAAATCCATTTTCAGGTACTAGGATGTAATTATTGATCTAAATGGAACAAATATGATATTAGGGCGTCTATCAGGGTACTAATGTGAGATTAACTCTTTACGGAAAGCACCTAAGGGGATCTAGGTTCAGTGCTGAAGGTTAAAGAACCTCCAGCTCTGATACCACTTGTTGGTCCCTTTAAACAACAAGAAAAGACTAGAGGGGGGTGAATAGTCTTTTCAAACTTTCGTCGTTTAAAAACTTTCTCAGCAAGTGCTTATTACTTTTCAGTAATGAGTTTGTTGATACTTAACTTTCTCAGCAAGTACTAGTTACTTTTCAGTAATGAGATTTACTGGTACTTTAAAAACAGAGTGCGGATGTCTTTATACAATAAGTGCTTTTCAGAGAGTGTTAGTTTCAGCAAGTAAGCAGAGTGGCAGTGTACAAAAAGTAAAGCTTGCTGAAAACTAAATGCGGTAAAGTAAATCACACAAACACTTTTATAGTGGTATCTGAGGGTGGCGTAATCTCTCAACTAATCCACTTTGTCCTTTCTAGGACTGAATTCACTAAGATAAGCTTGAGGTTCCTTACAACACCTATCTATAATGATTCTTCAGAAACCAAAGCACACTTGCTTCGTTTCCAACCTAACTAGAGACCGAAACCTTGTTCTCCACCAAACTTGGGACACTTAATCAGAAAAACTATGCTTGATTAATTCCCCCCTGAATTTCACGCCTGAAAAAGGGTATTTATCAGTTAGAGAGGTTTGGGATGAGATGACTTGAGTATAACTTTTTCAGCTATAACAAGTTATCTAAAGAAACACAACTTGGAATACTTTTCAGTAAACAAGTTAAGTTGTTTCTGGTGTCAAGACTTGTTCTTGTTCGCAAGAAAGAACACTTAACTAATTTCTTAGCCGTGAATGTTCTACTTCTTCACAAGTAGCTTTTATTTCAAGCTTAAGTCTTGGAACGGATCAATAGGCGCGCAGTAAAGAGTATGGAACATTGAGTGTTTAAGCACAAGTGAGAGTTTGATCACGTTGTTGACACACTTCAACTCTTTGCCGGATGACCTCTATTATAGTGAATCAAGGGAGCCGTTTGAATTTCAAATTCTAAGGCTTTATTCCTTAAGATGTCACTATCTTGCTTTTGTACTTTCAGCAGCGTCCTTCATTTGTCTTCTAGTCTTCATGTTCTTCGCGTACTTACTTTGCATTTAATGTTCATTTGAATCGAATTCAAATGTGAACGTTGGAGCCAAAATGCAAGTACTTTCAGCAAGGAGGTCACATATGTATTCAGTAAGCAGTCAGTCTCAGTTTCAGCAAGCACAACCTACTCTGTCATATAGATTTTAACTTATGCAAGCGTTGTTGCTGAAATTTCCACTTTCTGAGCAACATGTGCCTTTGTAGATACCATTGTCAGAAATCTTCTTAAGTCTCAGTCTTCGAATCTTCAAGTTTCTAAGCGGTTCTAGTGCTTCAATAGTTCATTTGTAAAAACAAAGTACATCATCAGCAAAACTAAAGCACCTAACTAGTACCTACACTAAGTCTTCAGCAAACGTTCCTCTTTTACAATGTCCTTAAAATTTTAAATTCCTATGGACCTTAAGAGTACTAGTTACTGGACTTTGCTTAATTTAGCATGGTTAATTGCTCATCAAAATTTACAAGTTTCCTAACAGTCCCTTTAAACAACAAGAAAAGACTAGAGGGGGGGGGGGGTGAATAGTCTTTTCAAACTTTTCATCGTTTAAAACTTTCTCAGCAAGTGCTTATTACTTTTCATTAATGAGTTTGCTGGTACTTAACTTTCTCAGCAAGTACTTATTAATTTTCAGTAATAAGTTTGCTGATACTTAAAAACAGAGTGCGGAATCTTTTACAATAAGTGTTTTTCAGAGAGTGCTAGTTTCAGCAAGTGAGCAGAGTGTCAGTGTACAAGAAATGTAGCTTGCTGAAAACTAAGTGCGGTAAAGTAAATCACACAAACACTTTTATAGTGGTATCTGAGAGTGGCGTAATCTCTCAACTAATCCACTTTGTCCTTTCTAGGAATCCACTAAGATAAGATGTGAGGTTCCTAACAAATCCTATCACTAATGATTCTTCAGAAACCAAAGCACACTTACTTCGTTTCCAACCTAACTAGAGAACTGTAACGTTGTTCTCCACCAAACTTGGGACCTATAATCAGCAACATTACGCTTGATTAATTCCCCCTGAATTTCACACCTGAAAAGGGTGTTTATCAGTTAGAGAGGTTTGGGATGAGATCACTTGAATATAACTTTTTCAGCTATAACAAGTTATCTAAAGAAACACAACTTGTAATACTTTTCAGTAAGCAAGTTTGATTGTTTCTGGTGTCAAGACTTGTTCTTGTTTGAAAGAAAGAACACTTAAATAATTTCTTAGCAGTGAATGTTCTACTTCTTCACAAGTAGCTTTTGTTTCAAACTTAAGTCTTGGAACGGATCAATAGGCAGTAAAGAGTATAGAAGGTTTTGAGTGGTTAAAGCACAAGCGAGAGTTTGATCACGTTGTTGACACACTTCTACTCTTTGCCTGATGACTTCTATTTATAGTGTCTCAAGGGAGCCGTTTGAATTTCAAATTCTAAGGATTTGCACCTTAAGATGTCACTAACTTGCATTTGTACTTTCAGCAGCGTCCTTCATTTGTCTTCTTGTCGTCATGTTCTTCGCGTGCCTACTTTGCATTTAATGTTCATTTGAATCAAATTCAAATGTGAACGTTGGAGCCAAAATGCAAGCACTCTTCGACAAGGAGGTCACATATGTTGTCAGCAAGTGGTCAGTCTCAGTTTCAGCAAGCACAACCTACTCTGTCATATAGATTTTCACTTATGCGAGCTGTTGCTGAAAATCTCACTTTCTGAGCAACATGTGCCTTTGTAGATACCTTTCTCAGAATTTTTCTAAGTCTTCAATCTTCGAATCTTCAACTTTCTGAGCGGTTCTAGGTCTTAAATAGTTTGTTTGTAAAAACAAAGTACATCATCAGCAAACGAAAGAACCTAACTAGTACTACACTAAGTCTTTCAGCAAACGTTCCTCTTTTACAATGTCCTTAAAATTCTAAATTTCTATGGAGCTTAAGAGTACTAATTACTGGACTTTACTTAATTTAGCATGGTTAATTGATTATCAAAATTACAAGTTTCCTAACAATGTCCTTAAAATTCTAAATTTTTACGGACTTTAAGAGTACTAGTTACTGGACTTTACTTAATTTAGCATGTTTAATTGTTCATCAAAATTACAACACCAATGCCATTTTGTATTATAACGAAATAAAATGGTTTAACAATATGTATCTGGAAAGAACGAAAACAAAAGGTGACATACAAAATACAATAATTACGATAGCTATTTTTTTTAAGAATTGTTTTTTGGCGAATTAATTTTAAAATGTTGAACTTTTCCTATATACTCACAAATTTTCATTCACATTGTGTAAATGTTTTGGACTAAAACCTTTCTTACGTTTTCAAATCATACTTCAATATTTATTTTCTACCAAATTGTACATAAATATGCACCAAGTTTTTAATTTTCACTTGTTACATCTTTCTCCTTCACCCCAAATCAACCAGGCTCAGATTTTGCATACAGCCAAGACTAGTCCTCTCTCTTTCTAAACCGACTAACAGAAATCTAAAGGAAAGATTGATAATCTCATTGCATACTTAGTATAGTTATGTTCAGGTGCTCCATCTTATTCATTTGAATTGATCTTATTCAATATAATCTTATGATACTCCAACTATCATGTCTCTGAATTGAATAATATAGGCAAGGTTCTATATCAAGAACTTATCAAAGCATGTACCAACGACATCGGGTAGGCGTTGTGGGCATCGAGTGATGTATTTTTATTCAGGCGCAAGGGGTCCTTTTCTAATTTGGCGTCCTATTAGTGGTTCTGTATGCAGTTGGATAGGTGACAGGTGTAAAGTAATTGTCTTTACTTTTATCCGATTCATCGGTCCAAGTCTCCAGAAACCGCCCATAGCATTGACTTCCTCCATCATACTTAATAAAAATATTAAACACGGAACTAATCCACCAAAATCCCACCTCCCCACACATGACACTTGCCTGCAAATGATTCCATGTCCAAAAAACAGCAAAGCAGTCCGAAGAAAGCCAATCAGGCGCCGCTAGCTCGAAAATCCAAGCAATAACCGACGAATAGGATTCCAGGTGAGATAGGTATTCTCGGAATGGGGTTGTTACAAATCCAGTGAGTGTGGCAAGGACAAATCTGAGTTCACTAATGAGGCGCTAGTGATGCCGATTTAGGCTGCAGACCCTCTAGCCCATGTGGATCCAGCGGTTGTTGATCATGCGAGTAGGGCAATTGTATATCCTGCTATATCCGTTCAGACGAATAGGATATGTGGACCGAACAATAGTCGGTAAAACACTACTCGCCTTGGACTGATTGATGGGTGTGATTTTCCCTTGGAGATTTAGTTCGTATCAAGGCGTAAGGGAAACTATCATTTTTTCATCTACGGAACGCCTAGGCAGCATCCGGCAACTTTGCATATGTTTCAAAACCTCTTTTGTAGGGCTAACTTTTGTATCTAATCCTGCCACAAACTTGCAAAGGGGGATTAGTGTCGAATACAGTGGCGGACGCACCCATAGTCAGTCAAGGGGTGGCAGTTGTCTCCCCTTGATTTCTGCTGCAAATTACTTATTATACCCCTTCTTCAGATCGTGTGAATATATATATATATATATATATATATATATATATATATATATATATATATATATATTCCCTCCGTCCCAAAACAGTTGCACCGTTTTGACTTTTTGCGGTCAACAGTTTGACTACAAATTACTTTTAAAATATAATAACAAAATATTTTATAAAATTACATATTGAAAGTTTAGGATGGAAAGTTTCGGAATATAATTTTGATGAATATTTTACTATTATAGTTTAAGAGTAATTTGTAATCAAACTTCATTTTTGTTGACTACAAAAAGTCAAAACGGTGGGACAAAGGGAGTATATATGTTTGTCCGAATGGTAAAGCAATAGTTGTGTCATTCTTCCAACCCAAGATCGAATCTTGTCGTTCTCATTCTAATATATTTATTTATTTTTTATTTTTCACTATTTCATTTTCTCTTTAAAATTTACTACTTTTTTTTCCCACTTTTGGATCCTCCATTATTTTTCTTTCTATTGTTTTAATTAGCTTAACAAACATTATTATATAAGCATTAGATTAGTTGTAGTCCCTCCGTCCACCAAAAAGCTTCCCATATTGATTTTGGTCAAGATTTTAAGGTTATATTATTATTTTAGTGAGGAATGAATAAAGAATTAATAAAGAATTGATAGTGGTTATTATTTAAATGTAGAATGGATAAAGTATGAATAAATAAATAAATGGTAGTGGGTTGGTAAAGTCGTAAATATGAGTGTGTTATAGGGGTATTAATTAAGTTGATTATATGACCCATTTGCCAAAAAAGGAAATGGGAAGCTTTCATTTGGACTACAAAAAGGAAAGTGGGAAACATTGGACTGGACGGAGGAAGTATGTATTATTTATTTATTTTTCATGGGTCATTTTGACTCCCCCTATCGAAATTTCTGCGTCCTCCACTGGTCGTATATTCGACAATCATAACAAACTCAAATATCGTTTTAGGTCAATTCAGGGTTCGGAGACGTAACTCGAATAAGGCTGGTGAACCTTCCCTGTGAACAGTTCTAACAAGTGTATGCATATATAATAAAAGGATATCAGTGGAGGAGTATTACCCATGTTGGAAGTAGGGTTTCTTCCCTGAAAGTGGCGTCATCCCCATCGTTTTGGGATCACTGCTTCATATAGACATTGGAGTGTCACAAGTCGGTCCAAAGGGATGGTGCCATGTGTTCCCACTACTGGTGGTAGCAGTTTAAAAATTTCGCACGTATCATTGATCTAAGATGATCTTAACCATCAAATATCACCATAACGAGTTAACAAGTTGACTACAAAGGAACAAGTTGGGAGATGGATTCACATATTGATCCCTGCAGCATTTTCTGTGGAGCAGATGAGTTGCAACAACACTTCTACTCCGAATGTTCACACACGGCCGCAACTTGGAAGAAAGTGATGCGCCAGATTGGGTTACAGAGAGAGATATGATGATAAGATCAAGGATTTGGATTTATTTTTGTTAGTGCAAATCTGTAACATTCCTATGAAATATAGAGAGAAGAGATAAACTTAACTACAAACTTAACTTTTTATTCCCTGCTTCCAATACACACCGCTACATATATATACACTACTCCAACTCTAACTGGCTTCCCTAAAACTTCTAGTAACTACTGAATACCTTCATCCCTATCCATAACTAATATTTATCCTAATGACTTATATTGTTCTATATAATTGATTAACAAATACAATCCATATGTAATAACTAAGAATATGACAATAAACTGGAGGCACCATGACTAGTCCATAACAATTCTCCCATCCTCTAAAAGGACCTTGTCCTCAAGGTCCAAAGGGGATGGGAATATGGAGGAGTTTCACTTGAGTCGATGAAGGAAAATGATTGTCCAAGTGGTTCATTAGCGCCAAGAAGTAAGAATTGCGATGTTTTGCACTTGTGACCAGGAGAATATATTTCTGTCACAATTGAAACACATACCTCTTGTACGACGAGCTTGCATCTCTTGTGGTGTAAGTCGCTGAATAGGGAGCTGTGTGGGCTACTTGTGTGCAGGTGTAATTGATTGGGATGGTGGAGTTGTGTGCAACAACGATTTGATATTCTATCCGAACTCGGGATTTTGTAAGGTAATGTTATGGGATTGGCTATCGAGGATCTTCGATTCAATTAACTTTGCTAGCCCAATTGTCTGGGATATGGTGGTGGGTTTAAAAATAACGAACTCTCGTTGAATATCAAGGCATAGGCCGGATATGAAGCAATCAAGAATAGCATCAGATGGAAGGACAGAGACACGACTACACAATCTTTAATTCAAAGGCTTCCTGATACTCAGTCATAGTACCTTGTTGTTGCATTTTGAATAGAGCGGCCTGGTGATTTTCTTAGGTCGAAGGACCACACCTAAGTTCCAAGTCTCTCGAAGGCATCCCATGTAGTAAATTGTTTATTTTCGTGCATCCATTTAAACCAACCGAGTGTTGCGCCTTGCATATAAAACGAGACAATGGAAAGTCGTTGCTCAATGGACACGCGATAGAATGAGAAATATTGATCAGCTTGGAACAACCAATCGAGTGGATTAGATCGGTCAAAACAAGCCATGTGAATTTTGGAGTTTTGAGATGGTAAAATGGGGCTGGCGGTATAGTATTAGATGATGGATGGATTTGAGATGGATGTGAATAGGGTGTTGGTGGGGAAGATGATGCCAAAGTGGTGTTAGGCAATGGTGTAATTGTTGCTGATGGATGAGCAAAGAGTACCTTCTTCTGCAATTCATGGAAAAGTGCCACCATTTGATCCATTTGTTGCTTGTTTTCGGACCGCAACTCGGCCGACATTTGCTGTTGGTGTGCAGATTGCATACTGGTCATTATTGCTTCCATTTGCTTCTGATTCTCGGACTGCAATTCATTCACAAGAATTCGAAAATTAGATTTTTCAGAACTCGAAGATGTTTGAGAGTTTTTAGGAGGCATGGTTTCGAGAATGAAAGCACTGTTGATAAGAAAAATATGTCTAGTTCGTATCGTGCGTTCCACCACGAACTATGAGGCTTCGCAAATACAAGCGTCGGTGAAAGGCCGTGAACCTAAAAGATCCGAACCTTGAATTATGTGGACCTCTAGGGCATTTTTACAAATGTGCCTAATTCATTAAACTAACTCCTTCTAGAGAGGGAGAGATTTCGAGGTCAGGAGGGAGTCAGAGGGACAAGGAGCATTATTCAAGCAATTAACAGGTCAGAGTGTACGAAGCTCATTTATTACGAAGCTTAAATACTTATTTGTATTGCTTTACAATTGGATCAGGACAAGGTTCGCATCACAACTACATGGAGAGAAAGGACAAGAGAAGTGTAGAACCTTCTAGATAGCACAAGAAGATACAGATAAATGGGCCTGGGCCAAGCCCATGAAAGTCAACGTTGGGCCTACCCAACATATGTGGACGAATAAGAAGCTGACAGATGGAAGCAGAAGATTGGGTCGACCTAGGGTTTGCCATCAACTATATAAGGACACCATTTCCAAAGAAAAAGGTAACTGGTCTTAATTAAGTACATTTATTACTCTAAAGACAAGGAGAACCTTCAAGCTCCTTCTAGTAAAGTCTCGCACCGGCTTGACTTAGGCAAGTCGGAGATAAACACACATCCACACGCGCCTTTTTAATCTCAGGTGCTCAATTGGACATAGAGAGAATCAGAAGACTTGGGTGCAGGCATTAAACAAGATTCGTGTGTTGAGTCAAATCATGGTGACTTAGAGAATTTAGTAGTTCTTTATAGTTCGAGAAGTTTGTAATTTAAGAGCGTTTGTAATCTTTCAAGATCTTACCTCTACATTTTGGCGCCGTCTGTGGGAATCTTTACTAAAAGGTTTCCTGGACTCCACTGAGAAGAGATGGTGGGACATAATTATTCAACTCGAAACCAAGGTGCTAATAATTTGTCCGCAAGAGGAAGAGGAAGACCACCAGGTAGAGGAAGAGGAAGATCAAAAGGAGGAAGAGGAAATAGTGGAGTCAGTAGAAATGTAAATGTAGGGAGAGGAAATGAACAACAAGATGGAGATACTGCAAGTAACTCGGCCACAAACTCGCTGGGCAATGAGCAAGAGAGAGAGAGAAGATTGGCTGTTCAAAGAGCAGAACTGAATAACTTAGAACACCGAAGGAGAGTAACAGAGGAAGAGTTACGTCAACTCGAAGATGCCAGAAGAAATCTTGTGCAAGAAAATCTAGAGTGGACGGTGAGTCCAGTGGTAATAAGCTTACCAAATGAGACTACACTTCAAGGATCACAACCGTTGAACCCATCAGCACCACCGTTCATCCCCGGCTCAACAGAGGGAGTAGTGACGGCAGCTATCCCGACACAAGATGCACAAGCCCAAGAGAGAAATTTTGTGTTGCCAAATGGGCATGTGTTTGACAATCGTGCACTCTTTGGTTTAACAAATGAGCAACTAAGCCGTCTTCATGACTTGTTTCAATTTGAGCTAGGAGGAACAACTGAGATTCCAACTTCTTTGTTAGGACCGCCACATACTCAGATAGCCACAACAAGAGAAAACATCCGACATGTTACTTTGCCCTTGGTTACTCAACCTATGAGGAGTGTGGTAGACCTGACCAACAACAACCTCGTGAACTCTCAGGATAACATCCGTCATGTTAATCCTCCCGTTCCAACACGTCCACTGAATTTGGAATTGGGTGGGACATCGAGTAGACCAATTCAAGATAGACTCACCTTTCCATGGGAGACCAGGACTACCCAAGGTCAAGTACAAGATGTTACAAGGTCGGAAGAGTTAAGGCAAGTGCTCCAAAGAAGGTCAGAGATTCACGCGGAAAGTACAAGAGAAATCCCCACATCAGGGATAAGCGCAACTCAGCTAATCCCAACTCAAGATGCGATGGTTACCACTATACATCGATCCCGGGAGCAATCAAGAGAAACTCAAGCACGAGGTGGTCAAGCAAGACAAGAGGTGGAGAAACAATTGACACCGGAAGGGATAGCAAAAGAGCAGAGAGAACTTCTTAAAAAGATGAATGATCTAAGCAAGCAGATATCATCTAAAGAGAAGGAGAGAGTCCAAATCAAGAACCCATTGAGTCTGGAAATCAGAAAGGAGCAAAAGAAACCAGGACACTACTATACCCTCATTGGAGCAATATTATGGAAAGTCTTGTCCTTATGGTTTCATAAGCCGATTTGAGAGCAGGATGGAGGCTTATGGCCATAACGAGAACATGTGTGCCCTGACATTCCCCACTACACTCTTTGATGATGCAATGGAATGGTGGGGAAGATTAGCACATGGATCGATCAAGAGTTATGATCAACTGAAGAGTGAGTTTGTTCACAAGTTTGAAAGGTTGAGAGAAATCAAAAAGCCAGCCACGGACCTCAAGAAAATCATTCAGGATCCTCAAGAGAATGTACGTCACTTTCTCGTGAGATTCAATGAGGTAGCTATGGAGGTTGAACCCCACGATGTCAAACAGAGGGCAATATACTTGTATGAGAATACAACTAATCAGAGACTCAGAGATGTGATAGCCACAAATGGACAAAATCTTGAGACAGATGAACATTTTGATGAGATGTGCTCTAGATTCAAGAACTCTGAAGATTTTAGAGAAAATGCGCAGATCAGACGGGATACAAGAAAGACAAGGAACCAGTCAAGCCAAACAATTCCTCGAAGTTCAGGAAGCAAGATCAAAGGGGAGGGAAAGATGGGAGAAACCATTTCCCAAGGGAGAGAACTCCTCCAAAGAGATATACATATTACACAGCCTTAAATCGACCAAGATCCGACATCTTGGCATCGATAGTTGAGCAGAAGATGAACATCAAATGGCCTAAGCCCATACAACCATCAGAGAGATCTGAAAGCTCCAGATTTTATTGCAAATTTCATAGAGGGAAAGGTCATGACACCGAAGATTGTATGTGGCTAAAGACTGAGATCGAAGGGTTGGTCAGAGATGGTTACTTGAGAAAGTTTGAAGCTATAGAGGAACAATCAAGACATGACCGAAGAGATCGACAGAGAAAAGAAAGAAGAGAGGAAGATATAGAAGGGAGGTATGAGGATAAAGGCAAGAGTAGAGGACGAGATTATCATCGGAAGAACAAGGAAAGACAAAGGGATGAAGACGAAGATGATGATAACTTGCCAAGGTTTGGAGTCATCACCATATCAGGAGGACCAGCAGGGGGAGACACAAGGAAAGCTAGAGAAAAAACAGCCTCATATCTGAGAGAGATTGCCGATGCATATGGAGATCCATGTACAAAAGGTTCAGCTGGAAACAAAATAACATTTGACGACAGTGAGATCCCAAACCAGAGCCCATGCGACGGAGATACCGAAGAGCCGGATGTGCCATTGGTAGTTTCGGCGGACATCGCGGCCTTCACAGTAAGGAAAGTTCTAGTTGACACGGGAAGCTCGGTCAATGTTATATTGCTAAGAACGTTGAATAGAATGAAAGTTGATCTCAGAGAAATGGAAAAGGTCGGGAGCTCCTTAGTTGGTTTTGGAGGAGAGCAGATTTACCCATTGGGAAGAGTTTACTTGAAAGTCTCCCTGGGTACAAAGCCACAAAGAGTGACACGACATATACCATTCCTAGTGGTGGACATTGAGTTCTCTTATCAAGTGGTGCTAGGTAGACCAGCTCTTAGAGTCTTTCAAGCAGTAGCATCAACTCTACATAATAGAGTAAAGTTTCCTACTCCGGCTGGAATAGGACAAGAAGTGGGAAACATAAATCAAGCTTGGGAGTGTTATACTCTCTCGGTCAGAAGAAACTCACTTTCAAAAGAAGAGGCAAGAGACCGCAAGACAAGAGAGGAAAGAGAAATGTTTGTCATCAAAAAAGCACCAACAAAAAAGCGAAAAGTAAGTCCGTCACTTACTAAAAACCAAAGAAGAGAAGAAGCTCTAAAAGCCAGAGAAGAGCCCAAAGAGGAAGAGATCCACCTAGAGGAGTACAAGGTCATCCCAGAGGAGCCCGTCGCTCCAACCCCTAAGAAAAGATTCTTACAGCAAAATAAGATACAACCCAAAGAGACAATCAGAGAAGTGCAGATCATAGACGGAGATCCCGAGAAAACAACAAGGATAGGAACAGAGATGCATTGGGAAGTCGAGTGTATGCTAATAGCGTGTCTCAAAGAGAACGCGGATGTGTTTGCTTGGAGAACAAATGACTTGGTAGGGATTGATCCGTCTATAGCAGTTCACCGGCTGAACATGGACCAAAAGATCACGCACATAAGGCAGAAGAGAACTAATTTTGGACCAAATCAAGAAGCAATTATCGCTGCGGAGGTAGAGAGATTGCTGAAAGCCGGACACATTGAAGAGGTTCGTTATTCAAATTGGGTTTGCAATGTGGTGTTGGTAGAAAAGCCAGAGACCGGCAAGTGGAGGATGTGTAATAACTTTACACGACTTAACAAATTCTGCCCGAAGGATCCTTACCCTCTCCCAAGGATAGATCAACTAGTGGATTCAACAGCGGGATGTGCTTTGTTAAGCTTCATGGATGCGTATCAAGGCTTTTACCAAATCAAGATGGCAAAAGAGGATATCCCAAGAACAACATTTCTTGCAGCTGGAGGTGTTTATTGCTTTAAGGCCCTGATTGGTTTGGTGTGTTTTGTCAAATTATGCAGTTGACCGCGCGAAATACATCGATTGGTTACTCATTTCAGTGTATTTGCAGCCCGCCGGGCTAGCCCGAAAACTTTTACAAACACACCAACAGGTCCAAAACCAAATCGGAGGGTGGGTGCCCGGTTTTGAAACACACCATATCATGTGTTTTCAACACCCACCTAAAATGACTGTGTTAACCTTCCTTATTCTCCATAATCACAGAATGGCACAAGATAAGATGTGCCACTATAAAAACCCAAATCCAGATTTTTCACACTTGCGTTTTTTCCTGTTCTTCCCGTATTCATCCTCGTGACTGTGAGCAGCTGCTATCTTCTGAAACCCTAGCTTTCTCCCTCTTTCAATTTACATCTGAATTCAGCCGAATCTTGTGAAATCAATTGTTGATTCTAACTTGGGGAATCGTAAACGGGGCTACAATTAAGTACGAATTTGTGTGAATTTTGTGAGCAGAGGTGGAATCAAAATCAATCAGGGCCTTTGTGTGAATTGTGTGAGCAGAGGTGGAATCAAATCAAGAGCACACACGGCTCGTCGACGTTTCTCGTTTTTCTCTAATTCACTGTTGTTTCGCGGTGAGCTTCTTTCTCTTCTCTTGTTTTTTCTTCTTTGATGAAGTATCAGTTTTTTGTACTAATGAGTAGATCTTGCTTTTACTCGACTAGTATCTGTTTTCTATTTATGATGATTAATTCTTCTTATCGAAAACTTAAAGATGATGACTAATCCCTAAACTCTACTCACTCTCTACATTCTTTTAGATGCATGTTTAATTTCATTGTGCGTAGCTCATGGCTTATGCTTGACAAGGATGTATGTTAATATTTGATCTGGCCAGTAGAAACTCTAAGAGCAGATCAACATTGCTCTAGTGGTGAAACCTGCAGAGAGTCAGTCATTCATAGTTGTTTCTATGTTTATACAACTTCAGTTCCTTTAGTTTTGCAAACAGGAAATTGGAATCGAATAGTCTAACTCTGAATAAAGAATCCAAATATTTTGTAAGAAGGGTTGAATACTGATGAAGTTTCAGATTCAAATGAAAAAGTCAAAGACTGGAAAGTATGAATAGTTGCAAACCACATGAAGACTTGTTGCTGTTTGGTTAAAAAAGATGGTTCTTTTTGGTAGACTAGTTCTTTTAGGAATCAATTTACTTTATTAATCGTATTCAGAGTTCAGATGACGAGCAGCAGTATTGAGAGCATTCATTATGCCCAGCATGTATATGTTCCAGTAATAAAGCAGCAAAAAAAAAAAAGAAAAAAAAAAGTAAACATATATAAGTGGCTAGGATTGGTATACTATAAACCCACAATTGCCCAGAAAACTTAATATTGATACCTGAAATTAAAATTTGTTTTCTGAATAAGCTTTGTGTACAAGTACATTGATCTTATAGGCTTGGAAAGACCCCATACTGTAGGTAAAAGATAGGTGCTAATATAATTTTGGTAATCATCACTTGTGATGACTGTCAGGTGTTTGATAAAATGTCTCCTTGAGCTTTTTCCATTTTCCTATACAAGTACATTGATATTATAGGCTTGGAAAGACCCCATATTGCATGCCTTTAGCTTTGCGCCTAATTGCACTACTTTTTTAAAAGTGAAATATCAATCTTATTAACGCAGTTGGTATATGCTTATTACTCGGTGGTTTTTTTGATTCCTTAATGTCATGTATAAGTGCAGTAGCTGGAGATGTAGGCCTGGCTGAGAAGAAGAAAAACAAGGAACTTGGGAGCACCAGCGCAGACCTTGTGTAGGCATCTAGGAGAGCTTTATGCTTGTTGGTGTCCATTTGATGGTGTTGCAGAAATCAAGAAAAAGATGAAAGTCAATGGCAAAGAGGGGAAGTTACCTCACTACATGAATTTTATTTCATGTTACCTCACTACATGCAGCTTAAATGATCGCATCATTGAATTTTATTTCAGTTACCTCACTACATGCTATCCTTCCGAGGACATTCTCCTGGTGCCACCTTCAATTGCTTTCTGGATAAAAGAGTGCCGTGATTCGACAAGCCTCAAGGATTTTATTGAACCCCTCCATCTATCTCGAAGGAAGCTAGCTAATACTATTTCCCATCAATGACAATGATGACGTGAGTCTGGATGAAGGCGGGAGTCACTGGAGCTTACTTACTTTTGACGCAAATGCTAATGCATGTACATCATGACAGTAGTGGAGGCTGCAACAATAGTGAACATGCCAGAATGGTGTACATAGTTCTTTCATAGCTTCTGGTGCTACGTATATTGCGTCCTCCGATACACCAAAGCAAATGAATGGTTATGATTGTGGTCTTTATGTTACTGCCGTTGCAAAAGCAATATGTGACCGGTATGCAAGTAATCAACCGAAGAATGATAACAACTTGTGGTTCTCTGTTGTCAAATAGCAGGTTACACCACATCTAGTTTCTAACATGCGAAGGGAGATCTTGGAACTCATACGGAGCCTAATGGCTAAGTGAATTTGTTCTTACAGAAACATTAGGTTCATTACGTTCGTGAGATCACATTATTCAGTTAGCCTGACTAAAATATTACCTGCTCGTGGATGTGGAGCTTGTTGTAACTTTTAAGTTATGCTTTTGTTGTATCAAACATTTGTGGTTCTCTTTGTAATAAGTCATGCAAGTACAATTTCTTGTTTTACTTCAGTTTTGCAGCATTGTCATTTGTTTTGTAGAAAAATGACCCAGTTATTACATTTTCGGTTCTCAGTGAACAACATTGCTGTTCTGGAAAGGACAAAGAATGGTGCCATGCTGTTATGTCATGCAGTTTTTTCTCAAACAAATTAGATGTTGTATGAAGAACTGTAACAGATGACCTAACCATCTGTCTATCTCTATCTCATTCCAGTGGATCACATATAGGCAAGAAATCAAATATATTTAAGTATTTTAGATTCCAAAAGTTAACTGTAAACACCATCTTATGCTGAATTCAAGCTATACCAATGATCCTCAACATTAGAAGTTTCCATCCTCATATTTTTAAACTAGTCAAGGTTTACAAGGGAATAGCAGCTAATCACACAATTCTGTTCTTGTTCAATTATGTTCTATTATGTCCAAAACCTTCAAACCACAACAAAAAATGAAACTGCAAACCAATCAGTCCATTTATAAACACAGTCTAGAAACATTACACTCCAAACCAATCAATGTATTGTGCACAGAATTCGAAAACAGACATGAAGAATGCTACAAACCAATCTAAAATGTGTGTTTGAAAAATGTAATCTTTGTTCCCAAACGCAGACAAATTCAGACAACCAATCGGTCCATTATTCAGTCGAAACACACTTGTATTCCAAACTTTTACACACGGGGGCCCAAATGTATAAAAACTGGTTTGACCGCATTTACAAACACATAGTAACCAATCAGGGCCTAAGGTCATGCCATTCGGGTTGAAAAACGCAGGAGCAACTTACCAAAGACTTGTGAACCAAATGTTCAAGGAGGAGCTAGGTAAGACAATAGATGTTTATGTGGATGACATGCTTGTAAAGAGCAAGAAGGAAGTTGATCATATAGCACATTTGAACAAGTGTTTTGCTATCTTGAGAAAGTATCGGATGAAACTCAACCCCGCAAAATGCACTTTCGGAGTGAAAGGAGGAAAGTTCTTGGGTTACATGGTCACCGAGAGAGGGATAGAAGCAAATCCAGAGAAGATCCGAGCAATACAAGACCTTCCTCATCCGAGAACACACAATGAGGTACAACAGTTAGTAGAAAGGTCATTGCACTGAGTCGGTTCATCTCAAGGTCGGTAGAAAAGAATCTTCCTTTTTTCAAGATACTGAGGAAGTCTGAGAAAGATAAAAAGAAGAATGAAAACTTTGTGTGGGATGATGAGTGCAAGCAAGCACTGGAAGATCTTAAGAGTTACCTGCAATCGCCACCGCTACTAGCAAAAGCATTGGAAGGAGAGACACTCTACTTATACTTGGCCTACACATACGAAGCTATAAGTTCCGTTTTGGTAAGGATGCAAGGTAGTGAATGTTTGCCTATATACTACGTCAGTAAGGCACTAGCGGCAGCAGAGACAAGATACTTGGATATGGAGAAATTAGCTTATGCCCTACTCCACACCACAAGAAAGATGAAACCATATTTTCGAGCTCACAAGGTCATAGTAGTTACACATGAACCATTGAAGCAAGTGTTGGGAAGACCAGAACATTCAGGAAGATTTGCCAAGTGGGCCATTGAGATAAGTGAGCATGAAATAGATTTCCAAGCTTCGTCAGCAAGGAAAGCTCAAGTCATTGCAGATTTATCGTAGAGTTCCCAACAAGACCGCAACACATGGTTACAGAAGAAGAAGAAAGCAAAAAGGCATCTGTCATGTCTTTAGTTGAAAACCATACAAACAACCAAGAAAATGAAGGAGGAGATGAAGTGGTGAAAGAAAAAGGGCAGAGTCAAAAGCAAGAGAGCAAAGAATATTGGGAGTTGAGGGTAGATGGATCTTCTTTAACAACCGTGGGAGGAGCAGGAGTGTATCTAGTTGGACCAAGAGGAGCAGAGCTGGAGTTTGCTATCACACTACCTTTCAATGTTACAACAATGAGGCAGAATATGAGGCTCTTCTGAATGGGATAAAAATAGCAAAGGCCTTGGGAGTAGAATATTTGGAAGCATACACAGATTCACAACTGGTGGAATATCAATTTAGGGGACAATTCGAGGCGACACACCCGAGTATGAGAAGCTATCTAAACTTCTTGAAAGAGGAAGCGGAGGAGTTCAAAGAATTCCAGTTGAAATTGATCCCCCGAAGAGAGAATGATAGAGCCGATGTGTTAGCCAAATATGCATCTACTTCAGGAGCAATAGACACAATGAGGATAATGCTGATGGAACAAACTAAGCCGTCCGTCACGGTAGAAGAGCAGCTCATCTTGAATATCGAGGAAGATGACAATTGGATGCAGGAGATCAGGAGATATTTGACTAGGGGAACGCTCCCAATTATTAAGGACCATGCGAGAAGAGTGGTTGCAAGATCACTAAGATACTTAATGATTGGGAATGACTTGTACCGGAGATCATTTGCAGGTACTCACTTGAGGTGCTTAACAAATTTGGAAGCAAAACAGATTTTGGCAGAGGTGCATGAAGGAAGTTGTGGAAATCACTCCGGGGGAAGGTCATTAGCTCAGAAAGTTTTGAGGCAAGGATACTACTGGCCAAAGATCATCGCAGATTCTATCCGATATGCCAAAGCATGTACGGAGTGTCAGAAGTATGCCAAGCAAAGCACAAAGCCAGCCAGAGAGATCAAGCAAACTATAATCACATGCCCGTTTGACAGATGGGGAATTGATATAGTAGGGCCATTACCAAAAGGAACGGGGCAGAAGAAGTTCCTAATCGTAGCAGTAGAATATTTTTCCAAATGGGTCGAGGCAGAGGCGGTATCCACAATTTCAGAAAACAAGGTGCTAGACTTCATTTAGAAGAATATAATGTGTCGGTTCGGGCTACCAAGAGTTATAGTCTCGGACAATGGAACACAATTCTCAGGAAAGAAGCTCAAAGAGTGGTGCAAAAAGATGAAGATAGAGCAAAGGTTCACATCAGTTTACTATCCCCAATCAAACGGTCAAGTTGACAGAACCAACAGGACATTGGTGGAACTCATTGAGAAGAGACTTACAGCATGTCAAGGAGATTGGGTAGATGAGCTAGATGGAGTTCTATGGGCATATAGGACTACTTCAAGAACAACAACCCAAGAAACACCATTTCACTTGGTCTATGGATCAGAGGCTGTGATCCCGGCAGAAGCAGTGGTAGAGACCCTAAGGATACAATGTTACGAACCGGGAGACAATCATGAGGCAAGAGTTATGGACTTAGACACATTGGAGGAGCTAAGGAGTAATGCTCTAGTGAGGATCATAAACTACCAGAACAGAGTGGCAAGAAGCTACAACAAGAATGTTGATGAATGTGTATTTTACACTTTCATTCGAGTCTTTTTCACCTATTTTAGCTATCCTCTATGTTAATTTAGCTATATTTTAGTACATTTTATTAGAATAGTGTCACGTTTCCCTTTAGATTTTATTTTACAGGTTTTGGTTGAAATTCGGAGATTTACGGGCAATTATATTGGAGTCTACAAGGAATTGGTGTTCCAGAAGCATATTTGGAGTATCTGAAGGTTTCCGGATAGGATTTGGAGTCTAGGGGCCGAATCTGGAGTTTAGAAGGCTACTAGAAGTCATAAACCGAGTCCGAAAAGGTGAAGAAATCCAAAACCGCGTCGAAAACGCGAAAATTCCGCGTTTACACTGTGGGGCGAACCGCCCCATCACCGGGCGAACCGCCCCAGAGGAATTTCGGGCCTATATATAGTTGCGAGTTTTCTCTCCGAAAATCATATCTTTCCATGCCTACTTTCTCACCTCTCTCTATAGTTTTAGGTAGGAATTTCCCGGGGCCTGTCCTGGGAGTTCCATAGCTAGGGGATACTTTTTCATAGCAGATTGGAGCGCGTAGGATCGCAATCATCCGGAGATTGACAACCTTCGGTAACTTTGTATCTTACAACTTTTATCTACTTATTTTATATTCTTTCAATATGTTTTCTTCTATGATTGCTATTGATTGCATGCCTATGAGTAGCTAAATTTATCATTGGTGGTAGTATGTGAATTCTTAGCGAGGGAAGATAATCATGCTAATGGCTATATCGCGCATTATACTCCGTGTCATTGCTTTATTTCGTTGATCAGTTGAACACCAAAATTCTCGTATGTTGTATTGATTATTATGCACACATGGACACTTGTCAACCAATCAGACCAATTATCTTCGTAGTGTTGAATAATTACGGAACACATTAGGACGTTAGTTGTTGATGAGTCAGACCCTTATTATCTTCGTAGTGCTTAATACTTGCAACAGGACACAAGATTGATTCAAAGATCTCTATGAAAGACCGAGGAATTTATGCATGATTATCGACCCATTATGTTAAGAAGGACCATACTATCACCAATCTCCATTATCTGCTTGAAAACCCCTATTGCTTTCTATCTGCTGTTTTATATTCTTAATTAGATTTGATAAAGCTAGCATAGTCCTGAGAGAACGACATTCGAGTCATTCTACTACTACACTACTGTTTTCGTTGTAGTTGTGGATTGCCTTTGGCTAAATAACAAATTTATTTGCTGAATTAGAATCTGACAAATTCCCGTTCATCAAATTGGCGCCGTTGCCGGGGACTATACTCCTTTTTTCTGTTTAATTTGTTTTTATTTACAGCTTTAGATTCCTAATTCTACTAGTTTTAGTTTTCCTTTTCAATCTCTCTCTGATACTGCTTTCCTAGTCTGTTTCTTATTTCCCTTTACTAGCCTTAGTAGTATTCGATATCAAGATGTATTCTCGATTTTTCGAAATTTCTAACGAGGCTAATTTTTAGTTTTGAGTTACTCTTACTACAGACATACAGGTATGATGTCCATGCGCGCTCGCATGACACCCCAATTCTCGCAGGTGAGGAGAGGATCTTCCATATACCTGGAAGACGAGTTAAGGAGGTATGAGGTGACGGAGTCCATGGTGAGGTACTTACCGAGGTACGAAGATGGAGTAGGGATGGACCCATGGAGTTTCATTCGATCCTATGAGGAGGAAATAGAAAGAATTCCAGCAGAAGGGTTTACTGAGGACCAATTATGCAGGAAACTATTTTCTTTTGCTCTTGGGTATGAGCCGAGGCGTTGGATTGCAAGATTTGAACCAGGATCGCTGAAAACTTGGGGCCAAGTAGTAGAGGAGTTCTTGGCGCGGTTCATGCCTTATCATGAGACAATTGCCTTACGTGATAGGATACAATATTTCGAGCAAGGAGAGTATGAGCAGTTTTGTGACGCCTACGAACGTTTTGAGATGTATAAACGTGAGTGCCCCCATCACCGTTTCGAAGATGGGGAGTTGATATGGTGCTTCGTTGGTGGACTTCGTGAAGAGGAACGACTTAGACTGGATCAGCTGAGTGATGAACGTTGTCAGGGTTCAATCAAATAAATTTGTATTTAGCCAAAGGCAATCCACAACTACAACGAAAACCGTAGTGTAGCAGTAGAATGACTCGAGTGTCATTCTCTCAGGACTATAACTAGCTTTATCTATTTAACAAGAGAATATAAAACAGCAGATAGAAAGCAATAGGGGGTTTTCAAGCAGATAATGGAGGTTGGTGATAGTATGGTCCGTCTTAACATAATGGGTCGATAATCATGCATAAATTCCTCGGTCTTGCATAGAGATCTTTGAATGAATCTAGGGTCCTGTTGTAAGTATTGTGCACTACGAAGATAATATGGGTCAGACCTATCAACAACTAACGTCCTATTGTATTCCGTAATCATTCAACACTACGAAGATAATTTAGTCTGATTGGCCGACAAGTGTCCTAGTGTGCATAATGATCAATACAACATACGAGAATTTTGGTGTTCAACTCATCAACGAAATAAAGCAATGATACGGAGTATAATGCACGATATAGCCATTAGCATGATTATCTTCCCTCGCTAAGAATTCACATACTACCACCAACGATAAATTTAGCTACTCATAATGTGCATGCAATCAATATCAATCATAGAAGAAAACATATTGAAAGAATATATAAAATAAGTAGATAAAAGTTGTAAGATACAAAGTTACCGAAGGTTGTCAATCTCCGGATGATTGCGATCCTACGCGCTCCAATCTGCTATGAAAAAGTATCCCCTAAGCTATGGAACTCCCAGGACAGGCCCCGGGTAGTTCCTACCTAAAACTATAGAGAGAGGTGAGAAAGTAAGCTTGGAAAGATATTATTTTCGGAGAGAAAACTCGCAACTATATATAGGCCCGAAAATACTCTGGGGCGGTTCGCCCGAGGCACGGGGCGGTTCGCCCCACAGTGTAAACGCGGAATTTTTGCGTTTTCGGCGCGGTTTTGGATTTCTTCACCTTTTCGGACTCGGTTTATGACTTCTAGTAGCCTTCTAACCTCCAGATTCGGCCCCTAGACTCCAAATCCTATCTGGAAACCTTCAGATACTCCAAATATGCTTCTGGAACACCAATTCCTTGTAGACTACAATATAATTGCCCGTAAATCTCCGAATTTCAACCAAAACCTGTAAACTAAAATCTAAAGGGAAACGTGACACTATTCTAATAAAATGTACTAAAATATAGCTAAATTAACATAGAGGATAGCTAAAATAGGTGAAAAAGACTCGAATGAAAGTGTAAAATACACATTCATCAAACTCCCCAAACCGAACCTTTGCTTGTCCTCAAGCAACTAAGCTAGACTCTAATACAAAAAACATGCAAGACTCAAAAATGGAGTTTCATGCCAAATAAAATAAACTAAATTACTGAATCTACCAAATAACATATGAACAAAAACCATATAATCAAAGCATGAATATAGGTTGAAGAATACCTCGATTGACTTATACACATCCACATAAGCACTTATGTCAAGACAGGATAGTCTCCCGTAACATTCTCTACCTGGACCTAGTCAGTGACGACGTAATGATGCATGCTAAGATACGAATGGTTGCCCCGTGCCTATGAAACTGAGGACTTACTGCTATTCCACCATGTTAAGACTTTTCCTCAAAAGAGGTCGAACCAGTACTAGCTCTCATCAAACGAAGGAGGGTTCCCTATAAAAGATAACACTCCCTTATTCTACCCATCTCTCAAGTAAAGTCTTAAGCTATTCACCACTTCCTGAATGGCAGGACGAGGGTGGTCTAGAACAGATGACACTTAAGACGAAAAAGATAAAAAATAGAAAAACACGATTACGAACAATACGAAAAATGGAAAAGACTCAAACTTTGCTAAACTGCTATTTGGCTTTATTTTTTGGACCCTTCTTTGCTTTTTTGGGGTCTTCTCTTTTTTTCTTTTTTTTTCTTTCCGAATTCTTTTTTCTTTCTCTCGTTTTTTTCTGGAATTTTTCTTTCTTTTTTTTTTTTGATTTTTTCCTAGCCAGCAGTAGCATAACAAAAAGGGAAACAAAAATGACTCACGATACGAAAATGAAAAACAGAAACAAGTCTATGATGGTGTAACCCCCTCCCCAAACCTATTCGGAAGAATAGGTTATAAACAAAGGATCACACAAACTCACACTACCTCCTTCCTAGGCATTTAGCAATCTCAAAGCATGGTGAAGACTTGTTGCCTCTTAGGTACATAATTACTCGGGAAAACAACCATAAGACCCTAACATGCATCATCCTATTATAAAGGTCTTCGTGAACCGCAGTAGAGAAAACACCACTAAGTGATGTCGAGACTACCTAGCTCAACTAAGTGCAATACATAAATGTGACAAGCCAAGCGAGAAAATCCTCAAACAAATTCATAGAGATGAAGCATACGATTAATGGCATAGCTAGTTGATCTACCCAATAAAAAAGTTCAAAAAATTCGGCAATAAACTCCATATAAAACATGCAAAAACTATCCTAGGATGAATGAAATGAATGCAACCTAAAAAACTAAGAAAGTGGTAAACGTGCAAATGCAAATGCAAACTGATAAATCATGCGAGGTACTATACTCAGCCTACCAATGTCAAGCTCCAAACTAAAAATACTAGATCACTTAAATCCAATTCCCCCTCATGAAATTAACGCTAGTCCCTAGCAGTAAGAAAATGAGGAAATAAGATGTGATACTAGATGTTACCCCATGGTTTGGCCTCGGTCGGCTGAGTATGCTGCTTGTGATTTATTGGGCCTCCTCTGTGAGCTTCATAGTGTGACATCAGGTCTTCTGGTGGGTGTGGTAGTTCCATTTATTTGCCGAACAAGAGCAATTCCCCTATCAGAGTCATCATTGCCCGTATGGCCTTCATTGTCACTACTATCACGCACATCCTCACTAGTGGAGTTGTAGTGGCAAGTAGAATTCTCAAGAGTGGCCGCCGCTGTTATGGAATCCCCCATCCTGAAGCCCTCCAATAGGATGTGAACTGTTGAAGGGGAAAGGGCAGTGGTATCAGGACCTCCCCCTCCAACGATTTACACCTCGAGAAGGTTACAGTAAGCTGCTCGGACACTCAGGAGTCTTCTACCTTTTTCTCCAATTTTGACCACTTTATCCACTGTTGCTCCGACCAATGTCAATATGATGCTCACTTTAGAAGCAGGCAAGGGGCGCCCCAACGAGGGACTGTGTACCCATGTCGTTACGTTTTGGAACCAAGCTAGCGCTTCGGAACCTTCGAGCAACTTCGGACTCAAGATCGAATCCGTCGTGGCAAGACTGTCCCGGTGCCTTCCTATTCACTTGAACTCTGTAGTCCTCGTGATGGAGTGTTGACATAATAGTGGTTTCTGAAACTTCGGTGGTGCATGAATAGGCATAGGAGTCCTTACTCCAGGTGTATTCTAACTCCTCCTCTCGGATAATCCACGACGTTGTTGCCAAACCCCTTGGCTCGAACGCACATCTAGCGAGATCACCTTCCTTGACATGGTTCTTCACAGCAATCATACGGAAATACTCCCTTCCCTTAGTATGGTACCTACAAACAGCGATTAGTACCTCGTACGACTCAAAACAGACTCAAATATATGCTAGTGTAAAAGCGAGACACACAAGTGATAAATTCATCAATCGAACTCCCCAAACCGCAGTGTCTAGCCTAGCTACTTCATCATACAACATATCAACGTAACTACTACATGCAATACATCACATCATGCTCTTACCAGACAACCAATAACCTTGATAACAAGGTTTCAATTCATACCATAGCAGCGCAAAAAATTCAACAGCATAAATCCTCATTCTCAACTAATAAGCATTCTATCGTCAAACCCACCAATATTACATCAATAAACATATCCATATGCTATAAATCAAAGATAAAGACATAATGCATAACAAGATATATCATCTAATAGCAAAATACCCAAATCAACAATTTAAGCAAAATTGAGCATGCAATTGATAGTAAATAACATGTCTAATCACATAAACAACATACCCATGCATCAAACAAACATAATTGAAGCTCAATTTAGAAAATCCCCAAATTCGAAAATTAGGGTTCTTAAAGATGATACCTCAAATCTGCAAATCTAACGAATTAGGATGAAATCTGATCGGTTAGGATGATAGATCATGTAATAGGCTTTGAAATAATATATAGAACACTCAATTTGGTCAAGAAACGAAGAAGTTATGAAGATTTTGAAGGGAAATCGCACTATTCGGGTTTTTGGGAGTATGAATGAAGAAGAATGAAGAAAATAATGATTTGGGGTTGAAATCCGCGTTTTTTGAGATCTGGGACTGTGGGGCGGTTCGCCCCACCACGGGGCGGTTCGCCCCGTGCTCCCCAATGCGGGGAGACGGGTCCCGAAGTCAAAAAATGCGGTTTAAACCCCGAAACTAATTTTTTTTCAAAAAACCACTCGAAAAATCTCACTCAAACAAAAGCATATACGACACACATAAGAACAAATTTGCATATGAGAAGCAAATAGTTCAAGAATGAAATGCATGCAGAAAAGCAGTAAAGAAAGCGGTAAAAATTCGGGTTGCCTCCCGGATAGCGTCATTGTTTAAAGTCTTTGACTCGACTCCTGTCTGCGCCTATCCCTTCTTTTTGCGGGTACTAGCCTTCCCCTTCATTGATCTCCTTTCCATGCCACGAACCTGTGAATAAGAAAGTATATAGGCTGCAAGACCACAATAGTGAGTAATAATATCAGGCGGTTCCGGTGGATCAGGTATGGCTTGCAATACGTGTTGCTTGCCATCCACCTCAATGGTGCAAGTTCTTTGGTAGATGTCCATCACTGAACGTAGCTTGGTCAAGAATGTTTGCCCTAAGAGTATGACATCCCCCGTCCCAGGTGCAGATGCCGGCATAACTACGAAATTGGTGTTTATTGATGCTTCACCAATCTTGACAACACATTTTTCACAACGCCTTCGGGTCTCATGAATGATCCATCCGCCAGTCGTACAATAGCCCTTTCCTCAGATAGTTTTCCAAGGTTACTCTTTCAAACACATTCAAAGGAATTATGTTTGAGTAGGATCCCGTGTCTAGCGTGGCACGGACATCTTCAAGCTCACCAATCCCTACCTCAACATCGAAACTTTTAGGGAGTGGTTCGGGATCCTCTTGCTCCTCATCACTTGCGTCAGAACTAAGGTCCTCCTCTTCTTCCTCAGCCTGTAGGAGTCCTTCCTTCATGCAACACTCGCACCTAACTACCTTCTCAGTGTTGCCTTGTTCCTTACTTGCTCTTCGGTCGATCAACTCTTGCATCTTTTGATGGGCAAGCCTAGTGCTCTCTTCCAACTTATCAAGCCTTGCCCTAGTCTTCTCAGAATCTTCCTCATACCGTTTGAGAAAACTTTGTGTGTGATCGACCATCTTCTGTAAGTTCTCCATCAGTAGAGCCGTCTTCGACTTCGGTGGCTCTTTCGGAGTGGGGTTTTTGCTGTGATCATTACCATAGTTCAGCCTACTACGGTCTTGGTTAGGTCCATAGGTTTGGTTAGCCGGTGCATATCCTTGATTGTTGCGGTATCCTCTTCTCCAGAATCCACCTCGAGGATTCCTACCGTCTTGTCCGTAGCTAACTTCTTGAGTACCAAACTCCGTAGCAAAGGCTTCTTCTTCGCCTCCTCGAGCCCAGTTGCCATCTTCGTATGCCAACTCCGATCTACACATATGAGCCCCATGCCCATAGTTCTTGCATATTCGGCATACTTCGTTCGAAACAGTTGTTCCGGTGGCGCTCTTTAGGACTTGCTTCAATTCGTTGGTAAAGCACTCGAATTGATCCCCATTCCCCCTGTACATAGGGGCTTCTTGAGTCGGTGGAGCTGGTCCACGTCTCCTAATCATTGCTCTTGGGTCCTTGAACTGCGAACCCTTAGCAAGCCTTTCGAAAACTGCCCAGACGGCTTCTGCGGTTTCCTCCCAAATATTGCCTCGGCATTGGAAATCCACCACTTGTTGGTTCTCGAAGGTTAGTCCATTGTAGAAGTGTTGGACTAGGCCGGAGAGTTCAAAACCATGGTGAGGGCACTTGTTCGTGAGATCTTGGAACCTCTCGAATGCGGTGTAGATGGTCTCATCATAGTCTTGCTTGAATCCAGTGATTTGCGCCTTAAGCGCGGTAGTCAGAGTGTGTGGGAAGTATTTCTCCATGAAAGCTGAAAAAACCTTTTCCCAAGTGTCCAGCGTGCCGGCTGGTAGAGAACTTAGCCATGACTTGGCTCTGTCGCCAAGTCCCATAGCAAAAACCTTCATCCTTAACTCATCCGTTGTTATGTCAGCTCCGGGTCGTGGGAGTTGGTTGACGAAATCATCGATATCGTTCAAGTACCCCATCACATCTTCCCTTGATAAGCCATAGAACCTCGGAAGTTGTTGGAATGCGTGGTTCTTGATCTCCAGATCTCGGGTTGCAGGCGAAAGAACAATCGTCGGTCCCCTCATACGATCCTTGGTGGGTTGTACCCATGCCTTCAGTGGTCTAGCTTCTGCCATTCCGTCGATTTCCTTGAAAAGGAGTCGCCTTCTTTGGTGGTAGACTCTATCGATCTCGGAAATTGAATCAGCAAGCGGTATTCCTGCAGAACGTGTATGCGGCATACACAATCTGTGACAGACTAGGTAAAGTGATTAGAAACAAATAGGAAAACAGAGAGAGATTAAAAGAAAAACTAAAACTAGAATAATTAGGAATCTAAAGCTGTAAATAAAAACAAATTAAATAGAAAAAAAAAGGAGTATAGTCCCCGGCAACGGCGCCAATTTGATGAACGTTGTCAGGGTTCAATCAAATAAATTTGTATTTAGCCAAAGGCAATCCACAACTACAACGAAAACCGTAGTGTAGCAGTAGAATGACTCGAGTGTCGTTCTCTCAGGACTATAACTAGCTTTATCTATTTAACCAGAGAATATAAAACAGCAGATAGAAAGCACTAGGGGGTTTTCAAGCAGATAATGGAGGTTGGATATATGGTCCTTCTTAACATAATGGGTCGATAATCATGCATAAATTCCTCGGTCTTGCATAGAGATCTTTGAATGAATCTAGGCGTCCTGTTGTAAGTATTGTGCACTACGACGATAATATGGGTCTGACTGTCTAACAACTAACGTCCTATGTGTTCCGTAATCATCACACTACGAAGAT